>CM065640.1:45949220-47149220 GCA_033220585.1 Dipteronia sinensis
ATATATATATATATATATATTAAAGAAGAGTAATGATTGTTTGGAAAAAAGTAAAAAAAAAAAATGGATCAACTTTCTGTTTTTCAATATAGCCCCATTGTGGGGGAAATAGATTCAAGTAAATATGACCTAAATGAGAAGACACATTTTTTATGATGTGGTACAAATGAGTCTTGTATTTGGATCTTGCCAATTGTAGATGCTCTTATTGTATACCTTAAGATTACGTGTTAACGAGACCCGGCATGTTCAGCTGAAGTTGAGTTTCAATCATTGCTTCCACATTATTCTCGTTTTTGTTTTCAACTACAATTGGTAAATGGTAACAACATGGGCTAAAAAAAAAATCGACATATTTTTCTTATACATTTTCATGTGAAAGTTTTACATATAAATTACGTATATTAATTAATTACATTGAAAAATGTTTACATTCTACATAAGCATTGGAATTTTTTATTTTGTAATAGTTTTTAATAATTTTGTACATTTGATTGTCAAGGTGTAAATTAGAAAAGAAAAAAAAGTTATAATCTTTCAAGATATAAGGAAAGAGAAAAAAATATAGGCACCCATAAAAGTTTTTGCAACACTTAAAGGGTAGTAGTAACCGCGGTTCCGGTTCGGTTTGAAACTGACAGTTCCGGTTCCGGTTCGGTTTGAAACTGACAGTTCCGGTTCCGGTTTTGGTTCCAATTCGGCATGTTCGAACCTTTTTAATAAAAAAAATCAAATTTCAACTGTAGCTCTGCTAGTCTGCTCTCTCTCTCTCTCTCAATCAAATCAAATAAGTTATTTTTAAAAAATATATATATATATATATAGTCTTTCTTCGGTCAGTTCGTTCTAATAATAAATATATCAGTTTCTTAAATGTGAGTTATAGATTATGGAGAAGTCGAGAGAAAGATTGTGTGTGTGTGTATATATATATTTATATATATATATATATATATATATATATATATATATAAGAGTAGAACACGATGGTACCGCTGGTTCCAAACCGGTTTGGGCGCCAGTTTGGAACCGTCGGTTCCAGACCGGTTCTTGAAAATTAGAACCGAAACCTTATGGGTTCAGATTCCGATCTGGTTCCCACATTGGCTGTTTTGGTTCAAATCGGCGGTTCAAACCGAACCACAATCATCTCTACGTAAGGGCAGACTCAATTACTCTTAAAAAAACAGTTCATCCAATTTTAGGTTTTAAATTATATAGTTGAATTATAGTTGTTAAAAAAATTATTATAAATTTTCCAATTTCAACTATATATATCTTTTATTTTTATTAATGAAATTTCTTTCGTACAGCCAAAATTGGCCATTAAAATGAAAAATATACACCCATTTATTTTCTAAATCTCTGTTAAATAATTAATTTTTTTAGTACTTTTTTTGAAGTAATTTTTTTTAGTTCTTACACCATTCAAAATATCAAAATTATCCTTAAGATTATTAGTAAATTTAAATATATAATTTTTCTAATTACACCATTTTCTTACTACCTTCTTGTGACATCTCATATTTTAGTAACTACAAACATTCTGATTTTATAGACTTTAAAAAAATTAAGAACATTTTTCATTTACTTTAAAAAATAGTAAAAAAAAATAAATTTAAATTGAAGATAATTAAAATTTTAAAAATAATTTTTTTTTCATTTTAAATCGTTTATCAAGTTATATTCCATTGAAATGTTTATATTCAATTAATTTGATTTTTTTTAATAAAATATTATCTGTTAAAGTGTATTTAAAAACTTTTAAATTCAAAAAATTGCATAACAGTCAACTGTTAAAAAGTTTTAAATTCAAAAAATTGCATAACAGTCGACTGTTATAAATTTATTCTTTTTTTAAATATTATAAAGACAGTGTGTTTGAATGTTGTTAACTGATACCAACAACAACAGATAAAACGTTATTTTTATTTAAAAATTGTAGTTATTGCTAAATCAGTTTTTATTTCTTTTTAATGGCCAGTTTTAATTTGTTTCTTCAATTTTAATTTTCTAATCCTATAAATAGAGGCTTTGCCTCATTCACAAAGACACAACAATTTTTTTTTTAAAAAACAAAAGTTTTGAGTTATAATTTAAAAAGAAATTCTTGAGTGTTCATTTTTAGTATTCCGAGCAATCTTTAAAAGAGTTTGAGTATTCCAGTTCTTCTTCGTGCAAAGAAGTTCCGAGACAGAGGTGATTCTGGACTGTTTTATCCTGGGGACGACGTGGCAACTTTGGAATTGCTTGCACAATCAGGGCAGAGCCGCGAAACGTCTTAAGGAGAGCGACATTGTCCGCGACTCAACCACTTTCCAGGTTTTCTGTTCTAATTATATTGTGTACTCTTTGAAATATTTTCCAGCAGCAAATTGTTTTTATTTTTTTTATTTTCCAGCAACAAAATTGTTTTAAAAAAAATAACTTCCAGCAATAATTTTTTAAACAAATACTTTCAAGCAACTATTTGTATAAAAGAATTTTGCTGCAACAATTTTAAGACTTTACGTAATCTTTTTTTTTAATCAAAGTTTTTTTTCCTAATGGATTCTAAGTCATCCGACCTAAATCGACTCTTCCGCCTTGAGGGCGTTCAATTTAAACGTTGGAGACAAACAATGCTTTTTTATTCGACCACCAAAAAATTAACCTCTATTGTTAACACCGAAAAAATGGTTCTTCCTGAAAACCCGACCGCTGAACAAACTGCAGCTCTACAGAAATGGATTGCAGATGATTTTATTTGCAAAAATTATATTCTTAATGGTTTGTTTGATGATTTATATGATTATTACACTACTTTTAATACCGCAAAAGATGTGTGGGAGGCATTTCAGAAAAAATATGATACTGAAGAGGCTGGAGCTAAAAAATTTGCTGTCAGCCGCTACTTAAAGTATCAAATGACAGATGACAAGTTTGTAGAAGCTCAGTCACATGAGTTGCAAAAGATTGCCCACGAGATCACATCTGAAGGTATAAACCTGGATGATCAATTCCAAGTAGCAGTGATCATCAACAAGCTGCCCCTAAGTTGAAAAGACTTTAAGAACCGGCTCAGACACAAGACCAAGGAGTTTTCCCTGGAGAGTTTGATCACACGCCTTCGAATCAAGGAAGAGGCCAGAAAACAAGAATTAAAAGAGGAAGTTCTTGTTATGACTAATGCTAAGAATTTCAACATGACCAAGACCTTTGTTATTCTGAAACCGGGAGCCAAGAACATGAAGAACCAGAACCAGAATCAGAATAAGAACCGCAACAATAAAACACATAGTAAGAATCCACAAAATCAGAATAAGCAACAACCTCCCTCATGGAACAATGATTCGTCACAATTTTCTTGCTATAATTGTGGCAAGCCACGGCATCTTGCTCGGAATTGTCGAAATAAGCGAGTTGCACATCTTGCTCTTCAGGCTAACGTAACCATAGACCAACTGATTGCTATGATTTCAGAAGTCAACTTAATTGATGGATCCGAGGGATGGTGGTAGACACTAGTGCTTCTTGCCATGTCTGATATGATCGAGCGATGTTTAAGTCTTATTCTAATGTTGTGGACAAAAAGGTGTTGTTGGGTGACTCACACTCCACCGTTGTTGCTGGTACTGGGGAAGTTGAACTAAATTTTACTTCTCGGAAGACTATCATTCTTAAAGATGTTTTGCATACCCCAGATATAAGAAAGAATCTGGTTACCTTCTCAACAAGGCATGGACTATTGGAGCAGATTTGTTTACTCTCACCAAAAATGGAATATTTGTGGGCAAAGACTATGCCACTGAGGGTATGTTCAAACGTCATGTTGATGTTAATAAAGCTAGTATTTCTGCTTACATGAGTTGTTCTTTTAATATTTGGCATTCCAGACTTTGTCATATCAACAAAAGACTAGTAAAAAATATGAGTAGCCTAGGATTAATTCCAGAACTATCTGTAAAAGATTTTGAAAAATGTGAATCCTGTAGTCAAGAGAAAATCACCAAAACTCCTCAGAAATCAGTAATTAGGGTTTCTGAACCTCTTGAGCTAATCCACTCTAATATTTGTGAATTTGAAGGAATTTTGACTAGAAATGGAAAAAGGTACTTTATTACCTTTATAGATGATTGTTCTAATTTTTCCTATGTCTATCTTTTGAAGAACAAAAGTGAAGCCATAGACATGTTCAAAATCTTTTTAAATGAAATAGAAAATCAATTTAACCGAAAGGTTAAAAGATTTAGAGGAATGGAATATGACTCAGACGAATTTGTCAAATTGTATAATTCACATGGAATTATCCATGAGAAAACTGCCCCTTATTCCCCAAAAATGAATGGAAAAGCTGAAAGAAAAAATAGAACTTATTCTGAGTTAGTTGTAGCTATCTTACTTAGCTCAGGTTCTGCCATTCATTGGTGGGGAGAAGTTCTATTAACTGTCTGTTATGTCTTGAATAGAGTTCCCAACTCTAAATGCAAAATTTCACCTTATGAAATTTGGAAAGCTAAAAAACCAAATTTTTCTTATTTTAGAACATGGGGTTGTTTGGCTTATGTTCGAAAGCCTGACCCAAAACGGTCAAAGTTAGCAAGTCGAGCTTATGAATGTGTTTTCATAGGTTATGCAGTTAATAGTAAGGCTTATAGAATTTACAACTTAAAGGATCATGTTATTATTGAGTCAAATGATGTTGATTTCTTTGAAGATAAATTTCCCTTTAAATTAAGAAATAGTGGGGGGTCTAGTGGGGGGTTAGCGTCTAGTAGTGAACCTAGATCTATTATGCCTGATGAAGTTGAGTTAGAGCCAAGAAGAAGTAAGAGAGCACGAACCTCCAAAGATTTTGGGTCTGAATTTTATGCCTACACCTTTGAAAGAGATCCAAATTCTCTCCAAGAAGCCTTGACTTCCTTGGATGCTGACCTGTGGTAAGAAGCCATTAATGATGAAATGGACTCTCTAGAGTCTAATGGAACATGGCACTTAGCAGACCTTTCACCTGGTTGTAAGACCATAGGTTGTAAGTGGATTCTTAAGAAAAAGTTGAAACCCGATGGATCAATTGAGAAATACAAGGCCCGACTTGTGGCCAAGGGTTACAGACAAAGAGAAAATGTAGATTTCTTTGATAGTTATTCACTAGTAACTAGAATAACATCCATTGGAGTTCTTATAGCTTTAGCAGCTTTGCATAATTTAGTTATTCATCAAATGGATGTTAAAACCACTTTTTTGAATGGTGAATTAGAAGAAGAGATTTACATGGACCAACCTGAAGGATTTGTAATTCTTGGTCTAGAGAACAAAGTATGTAAGTTAGTTAAGTCTCTCTATGGACTTAAACAATCACCTAAACAATGGCATGAGAAGTTCGATAATCTAGTCATCTCAAATGATTTTAGAATAAATGAAAGTGACAAGTGCATCTATTATAAATCTGAGAATGATGTTTGCACTATTATTTGTTTATATATGGATGACTTGTTTATTTTTGGCTTAAATATTCATGTTGTGAATGCTACAAAAAGTTTATTGACTGCTAATTTTGCAATGAAAGATTTAGGTGAAGCTAGTGTAATCCTGGGTATAAAAATAACTAGGTCAAAAAAGGGAATTTCTTTCGATCAATCTCATTATATTGAGAAAGTTCTAAAGAAATATAATTACTTTGATTGTAAACCTGAATGTACTCCATATGATCCTAGTGAAAAGTTGTTCAAGAACACTGGTAACAGTGTTAGACAAAATGAGTATGCGAGCATCATTGCTAGTCTTCGTTATGCTACTGATTGCACTAGACCCGATATAGCTTATGCTGTGGGAGTACTATGTAGGTTTACTAGTAGACTTGTTAATGAGCATTGGCGTGCTCTTGAGAGAGTCATACGTTATCTCAAGAGAACAATGAACCTCAGATTACATTATGGAAAGTTTCTCGTTGTACTTGAAGGTTACATCGATGCTGATTGGAATTCTCTTTCTGATGATTCCAAGGCCACTAGTGGATACATTTTTAGTATCGCTGGAGGTGCAATATCGTGGAAGTCTAAGAAACAGACTATTTTGGCTCAGTCCACAATGGAGTCAAAAAAGATATCACTAGCTACTGCTAGTGAGGAAGCAGATTGGTTGAGAAATCTGTTATCAGATACCCTTTTATAGGAGAAACCGATACCAGCCGTCCTTATTCACTGCGATAGTACCGCGGCTATTGCAAAAGTCTAGAACCGTTATTATAACGGCAAGAGGGGACAAATACGTCGCAAGCATTGTACAGTTAGAAATTTTTCTCTCAACTGGGGCTATAAGAGTGGATCATGTACGGTCTGAGGAGAACTTGGTTGATCCTTTGACGAAAGGATTAGCATGAGAAAAGGTTTGGAAAACCTCGGAAGGGATGGGACTAAAGCCCATTGATAGTTGAGTCACTTGTGATGGTAACCCAACCTACAGACTGGAGATCCCAAGAAGTAGGTTCAAAGGGTAATAACAAGCCATGAAGTGATATGTGGAATCATGCTATTGTGATACGGGGTTAACACACCAAGTCCATATCTATGGAGCATGACATCCTGAAGCGATTTAAGGTTGAGTTAGATATGACTCTTAATGAGCTCTTTACTCCATGTAGAGTTGGATACCTAGCTACAGGAGTATCTGTGATAGGCTCACCTATGTGAATGTGTAAGAGATGTCGCTTCCTATGAAATTCTGGGTAAAATTTCTAAAGCGTTCACTATATCAGGATATAAGCACATGGCCTTAAAGTGCTGGCTTTAGAACTTAACTCTAGTATGGTTGTGTGTGGTGTTGTTTATTCACAAAGACACAACAATTTTTTGAAAAAAAAAAAACAAAAGCTCTCAGTTATAATTTAAAAAGAAATTTTTGAGTGTTCATTTTTAGTATTCCGAGCAATCTTTGAAAGAGTTTGAGCATTCCGGTTCTTCTTCGTGCAAAGAAGTTCCGAGACAGAGGTGATTCTGGGCCATTTATCCTGGGGACGACGTGGCAACTTTGGAACTGCTTGCACAATCAGGGCAGAGCCATGAAACGTCTTAAGGAGAGCGACATTGTCCGCGACTCAGCCACTTTCCAGGTTTTCTGTTCTAATTATATTGTGTACTGTTTGAAATATTTTCCAGCAGCAAAATTATTATTATATTTTTCAAAATTTTCCACCAACAAAATTGTTTTTTAAAAAATAACTTCCAACAATAATTTTAAAAAAAAAATACTTTCAAGCAACTATTTGTATAAAACAATTTTGCTGCAACATTATCTTCATTTTTAAATTTTAATCATCAAGGACAATTTGATTTGATTAGTTCAATTTTAAGAGTGTAGGATGTTTGAGTATATAAATGCATACTTAGAGGTCGTTTGTTTTTTCTACTTAAAGCTTAATGGGTCTGAATCATAATTATTAAGTTAGGGGTCGTTTGTTTTTTTGTCTGAAAACTGAATAGTCCTAAATTTCTCTGAAGATTGAATATGGACTGAAATCTGAACTTAAATGTAATGTTTTTTTTTCCTCACATCTGAATGTATTATCAACACGTTTGTTTTTTAAAAGTAAAATTGTCTGAAACTAAATAATTTACATTTATACCCATATTAAACAATAAAACATATAATATGAAATAAAAACAATCAAAAAATTATAATTATATATGAACACATATGATCATGATCTTCTTCTTCGATTACAAATAAACTTCTTTTTTCTAAAGAAAAGAAAATGTTTTTTTAAAAAAATAAAAAATAAAATGGGCAGTAAGAAAACTCATATAAAACACTCTAAAAAAATAATATATAAATACATCATCCTAATATCATAATAAAATATTTATATTAAAAAACAAAATAAGAAGTGATTAGGTTTTTTATTTTATTTTTAAAGATATTTAAAATAAGCAATATATTAAAATAAAGATTTATGTACCATATATAATTATGATGAAATTAGATATATATTATATATGGGGATAATATCGGAAGAAAAGATTTTGGATTGTATTTAATGTAATTCAGTGATTTGCAATTAAGTGAAAAGTCAGGATTTTTTACTTTTTATTTTAAGTTGTTTTTTAGTAATTTTAAGTTGTTTGATCACTTAAAAAAATAAACAAAAAAACTTAATAATTATGATTCATACCCATTAAGTTTTAAGTGAAAAAAACAAACGACCCCTTAGTTTGTTTGTTTTTTTAAGTGGTCAAATAACTTAAAAATACCAAAAAATAACTTAAAATAAAAAGTAAAAAATCATGATTTTTCACTTAATTGCAAATCACTGAATTGCATTAAATGCAATCCAAAATCTTTTCTTCCGATACTATCCCTCATATATAACATATTTCCAATTTAATCATAATTATATATGGTATATAAATATTTATTTTATTATATTGCTTATTTTAAATAGCTTTAAAAATAACAAAGAACCATAAATCACTTCTCATATTGGTATTTAATAACAATACTTTATTACGATATTTGGGTGTTGTATTTATATATTATTTTTTTAGAGTGTTTTGAGTGAGTTTTCCTGTTGTCCTTTTTATTTTTTGAAAAAAAAAACATTTTCTTTTCTTAGTAAAATGAAGTTTATTTGTAATCGAAGAAGAAGATCATGATCTTATGTGTTCATATATAATTATTGTTTTTGGATTGTTTTAATTCCATATTATATATATAATTGTTTAACATGGGTATAAATGTGAAATTATTTAGTTTCAGAGAATTTTACTTTTACAAAATAAACGTGTTGACAATACATTCAGATGTGAGAGAAAAAAAACAAATATGTCATTCAAGTTCAAATTTCAGTCCCTATTCAGTCTTCAGAAAAATTCAGGACCGTTCAGTTTTCAGACAAAAAGACAAACGACCCCTTACTCTCTAAAATTATATTTCCATATTGTGATGTTACTTTTGATTTTGTATTTATTATTAAGGTTTTTGATAGATTGGGTGACAACTTAACGTAGAAACTAAATTTAAATTTTAAATTATAGAACTATTTATTTTAAGTAATTGTATATAAGAGCATTTTTAGTAATAAGAAATTTCATTAAAATATGGGTGTAGGAAAAACTTTTTTAGGTGGCAAAAGAGCCACTCAAATATAATTGTAAAAAATCTTTAATTAAATAAAACTAAAAAGAAAATAACTATAATTTAATGGTACAACCAACCACTCTTAGCAAAGTGTAGGTATATTTCCCATTTCACTCATGTGATAGAGGTTTGAATTACACATTTACTGATTAATTCATCAGATATGTGTAGACCCTTCCCATATTGCCCTCCCTTACCGCAGGAGTTGCATTTCATGTCATGTTTGTAATGGTTGATATCGTCAGATCCCGACAGATCATTGTTTACATATGCAGTTTAGTAGACTTTATTTATTGAAAATGCTCAAATTTTGACAATTTTTTTTTAGAAAAAAAAGATATGAACTTTGAATTTGTACCTAAAGAGCTGTACCTAAAGAGCTGTTAATTTACCAAAGATGACAATAAGTTTTAGCTTTTTCTATAATTTTGATATTAAAAGATGTAATCATCGGTGAATTAACCACTCTTTAGGTAGTCATTTGATCATGTTAAAAAATACAATTATAATAAAAAGTCACTGAAAGTGATTACCTAATACCTACTACCTAATAAGGAGTCAGGTGACTGTAAGTAGCATTAATCTTGTTATATATATTATTGCATCGAGATGACGAAAAGACAGAATTTTACATTAGTCCTATTTTTTTTGATGAGTTATCATCTTTATAAATGTCTTTTCATATTCATTACTTTAATCCTTAATTTTTTCCAAAACTCATCACTTTAGTCAATTTGACCAAATATGTGAAAGTCAACTATTTTAAAACTTGTGAAAGTACATTTTTATCCTTATTACTATTTAATTTAGCTAAAATGATTATATTAGCTTTAAATTAAAATGAAAAATAATAAAATTCTTAATAATAAAATCTTAAATAAATGCATTGCAAAGAAATCATAAATAAATATATTACAAAAAAATCTTAAATAAATAATAATAATTAAATCTATTAATTGTTTTTATATTTTTGTCATAATGGATATTTATTTAACTAAAATGATTATTTTAACTTTAAATGATTGTTTTTCATAATTTTGTTTTGTAATCTATTTATTTAAGATTTTATTTTTGAGAATTTTATTATTTTTCATTTTAATTTAAAGTTAAGATTATCATTTTAGCTAAATAAAAATCCATTATGAAAAAATACAAAATTAGAAAAAATTAATGGATTTTTTAATTATTTATTTAAGTTTTTTTTAATAATATATTCATTTGAGATTTTAATATTGAGAATTTTATTGTTTTTCATTTTAATTTAAAGGTAAAATAATCATTTAAGCTAAATTAAATAGTAATAAGGGCAAAAGTGTACTTTCATAGGTTTTAAAATAGTAGACTTTCACATATTTGGTCAAATAGACTAAATGGTGTGTTTGGTACGCAGGACATGATAGGACAACGTGGGACAATTTCTTCTTGTCTCACGTTTCGCACGACCTTTGCATGAGACTAAATGAGACAAGGTGGGACAAAAAAAAAAAAATTTGTCCCACCACAAACCATGGGACTACTTGTCCCATAACATGGGACAAGTGTCAAAAAGACGCATTTGCCCTTCAAATCTTCAAACAATTACAATCATGTCTAATATTATATATATATATATCATAATTACAAATATAATATTATATAATATATATTATATATTATATAATAATATATTATATTGTATTATTACATATAATAATATATATTATATTAAATATATAATATATTAGTATTTATAATAATATTTAATAATATATATCCTATATATAATAATATTGAATATATCATATATATATATATATTATAATCTTTATTATTATATATTATATATTATATATAATTAATATAATATATTATTATATATAATAATTAATATAATATATTAATATCATATATATATATATTATATATGTAATATAAATATAAAAATTATATATGTATATGTAATGTTATATTATAATTTATAATATATTAAATATTATTACCTATACAATAATATATATATACATGTAATAGTATTTAATACATCATATATATATATATATATATATTATATTATTATGTATATAGGATACATATATATAATATATAATATATATTATTAATATATATATCTTATATATATTATTATAAATAATAATATAATATATCATATTATTATATATAGTATATATAATATTACATATTAATATATAATAATATTAAATAATTATAATATATTTCAATTACAATATTAATATTTGTGTTAAATATAATAATATTGTAATAGATATGAGGTCATTTGAACCTCTTGTTTTTGTTAAATAATATAATATATTTCAATTACAATATTTATTTAATATTGTTAAATATTATCTATAAAAATATTTATTTAATAAAATTAAATAAATACTGACTTGTTATGTCCTATATCTCACTATTATATGGTAACAAACATTAGACATAACAAGGAGGATACTCTGATCATTTGAACCTCTTGTCCCGTTATGTCACAGCCATACAAAATGCATAACAGTAAAGTCCACAGTTCTGTCCTAGACATTCCAAACATAATATAGAACAACTGTCCAGTATAGTCCAGTCTAGTCCTGTCCCGTTCAGTTCAGTCCTCGTTCCAAATGCATCAAAAGTGATGAGTTTTGGAAAAAGTAAAGACTAAAGTGATAAATTTAAAAAGACATTTTTAAAGGTGACAAATCACTAAAAATATAGAATTTATGTAAAATTCTGTCCGACGAAAATTGAGAAACTCTTCTTGTTTATCCATTTTTTCTCCCTTCTTAATACAATAAATTTATCTATTCTATTTCCATAGTTTTGCAATCCAGGGCAATCACAAGGTAATGTTAGATATAGAGCCTGTACATATACCGTACCGAGTACGTACAAATTTGGACAAAAGAACAAATTGATTTGATGAGTTTTCCACTTCCACATTTATTATTATTATTATTATTATTATATATACACTATATAGTCGCAATTTCAATAAGCTCGAAAGGTAAAAGTAACAAAGAAAAAACAATGAGCAGACAAGAAAAGAAAGAGGAGTCTAAACCCAAGTCCTTGGTTCTACTCTTGGTAATTACCTTGAGGCCAGTCTTCAGGGCATTTAGCCCTGCTGGTGGAAGGACAGACATGGGGCTAACGTCAGCGGTTCGAATCCTACCCAGGCGGGGGCTAGTCCTGATTTATCCATTTGCATCGTTGTGGGACCAGTGGTGCGGGTCGAGGTTTCTTATCTGTCCTACTCTGTATATCCAACAAATAGGCCGGTATGGTATACATGCCATATGTGTGTCACGCAGTTGAAGGAGGACGGACGAATTTGTGTCCGGACAAAGTTCGGGATCCTCATTACACAAAAAAAAAGAAGAAGATATTTTTGACCATTCAGAATCCACTGAGCCAACCATATTGTTTTGTAGATTTTTGGTCTCCAATGCAATTGTAAAAACCTCTTCATTATTTAGTGGAATTATTATTCAATTTCAAACTACATCCATTCAATTCTCTCTCATCTATCCCCCACCACCTTATGTAAAGATTCGGCTTCATATCATGTTGACCATATATAACCTT
The DNA here is from genome assembly GCA_033220585.1 of Dipteronia sinensis. Classification (NCBI taxonomy): domain Eukaryota; kingdom Viridiplantae; phylum Streptophyta; class Magnoliopsida; order Sapindales; family Sapindaceae; genus Dipteronia; species Dipteronia sinensis. Next base: position 45,961,911 of record CM065640.1, read on the forward strand.
AACTTTTACCTGCTCAAACCAAGTGGGAATGTGGGATCAAAGAGGCATTTAGAAAAGAAAAAAAAATGACAATCTAATGGTAATTTAGACTTTTCACCTAAACAATTAGCCTATATTATTTTGATTGTAAATGATATATAACCCATTAGATAATTGTTCAATTATTATATTTTACAACTTAAGTTTTACTTTGATTAAGAACTTAAATTAAGTGGCTTTGGTCGTTTGTTTATGTGATTTAAATCTTACATTTAGTTAAAATCATTTTAAAGAAAAAAAATTACGAGTTTCAAGTTTTGACTTTACAGTAAATCAATAAGTCAAAATTAACACGGTAGGTTTTATTTTGGTTGGTTTGATTTCGTTCCAAAACTCTCTTTTGTTGGTAACCTTAGTTACTTAGGCTGTAAGTAGTTGTTCAAGTTACAAGGAGAAAGACAATTATTCTTGCAAGCAAAGGCTTGGAGGGTTTGTGCTTGAGAAACTATCTTAGCAGTAATTTTTAGTCCTTTGAAAGATATAGGCACAATACATTCATGTGTCCCTGAATCGTTTTACAACACTTAACACACACATCTATTTTTGGATGTTCAAGCATTTAGCATTTTAGATGGTATCTTTGCTAGTTGCATTATTTTCTTATGTTGTGCTTTTGTTTGTTTGACTTCACAAAAATGGAAATCATATTTTTCATAAGGAAGATTACTGGGAGCCACAGCGTCTAAGAAATTGTGTTGTTACACATTTAATTTTTGCTCAATGCGATGTGGAGGCGCGAGGTCCACACCGCGATTACAAGTCGCGGCTTAAGAGACAAAATGTTTCAAGGCATTGTCGCAACCTGCAAGCGTGATATCATCATTGCACCATCATGTAGCGGACGTTCTTTGTAGTGGTTTCGTGGTCGTGGTTTGAAATTTTTGCCTAACACGACTAAGGGTGGGTGTGGGTTGGTTTGGTTTGGGTTTAGTCGGTTGGGTTTGACTAAATCCAAACCAAACCATTATTTAATCGGATTAGTTTTTTACAACCCAACCCAAACCAATTATCAGTTAAAACCAAACCAAACCAAACCATAAAAATCGGTTTGATTCGGTTTGGATTGATTGTTTAAACAAATAATTACATTATTTTTTATTTGAACAAATATAATAATATTAATATAAGTATTAAGTAGTAAAACCCATTATCAATAAGATAAATAACAACTACATTTAACTCGAGTGCAAAATAGTAATTGTTAAAAAAAATAAAGTACGTGTAGAACATCTAAAATTTATAAAATAAAACTAATTCACTCAAGCTTCCAAATCAATAATATCCACCAGGACCACCATCATCCAAGCAGCCACTTTGAAATTGAAGTTCACTTCTTTTTTTGACCTTCGGTTCACTTTTTGTTGCATCGACATCGATCCTAGTTAAAAATGATACAATAACATCAAGTTATATAATATGAAGTTGAGAAAAAACTTGAAAATATACAACAACAAAATTAGTTGGATGAATAATATTACCTTCAAAGTTCACACTTTCACAGTTTAATCAATATTCAATCAATGGTTATCTCTAAGGTTGATGAGACTCAGCAAACTCTGAGCAAAAATGAAAATAAGAGAAGCACATGTATTTCAAATAAAGCATGAAGACTTAATAGTTAGATTTAAATAAAAAATAACATTATAAAAAAATAAATAAATTGTTACCTGACTCTAGTGTTTCATAAAACTTCATCGGTCAATTCATTATTTATTGAATTACAAGAAGAACGCAATCAATTTTGCGTACATATTAATGCCTCCACCATTTTAGGACTTAAGGAACTTCGAAATGAATCAAGAATTCGTCCGCCGGTGCTAAATGCAGACTCAGAAGCCACAGTAGATATTGGTATTGCAAACACGTCCTTTGCCACACGTGACAATGTTCGATACTTCAAAGAATTCATTTTTCACCAAAACAAAATATCAAAATTTTCATCATCTACATACTCAACTGGCTCTAACAAGTACCATCAATCTCAGTAGATAATTCCATGCAATCTTGGCTCTCTAACAACTTTCTGAATTTGGAACGATGTGAAATGCGTTGACTGCCTTCATATGTCTCCTTTTTCATCTCCACCTCACTCACTAATTTTTCAGCACTAAAAGATTCAGCACCACCATAGAAACCATACAGACCTTGTAAAAGGTCTTTGATTTCCTTTGTCATCTCCTCAACCTTTTCACTACCATACAACTCATCAAAACAAAATGACACATAATGCAACTTATAGCGTGGATCCAGTACAATTGAAATTATCAATAATTTGGGGATGGTCTCAAAAGAACCCCAATATTTATCAAACTTTCTTTTCATATTTGTTGATGTTTTACTCAAAAGATCATCTTCATTTCCACTCAATGTTTTCAACTCAGCATGAATTTCACACATCTCATGAAAAAATAAATTAGAGTTGACAAACAAAGATGAACTAAATTTCAAAGTAACATCATAAAACATCTTTAAAAATTTAACAAAAATTTGAGCCTTTTCTCAATCATCACATTTAGGTGATCCTACTTTTTTCTTTCTAGTGTCATCCTCCAAACAATAGCAACACATATTGTCCATCATCATCTTCTAAACAATCAAATGCCTTTTGAAATTTTAAAGCACTTTCCAACATCAAATACGTGGAATTCCACCTGGTTGGCACGTCTAAGACTAAAAGACCTTCATAATCAATTTTTTCATGCTCTACACAAGCTTTAAATTTTTAAGCCTTGAAGGAGATGATTTCACATATCTGACAACATGTGGAATACAATCAATTGAATGATGAATATCCTTCAACCCTTCACTCACGATCAAATTTAAAATATGTGCACAGCATCTCAAATGTAAGAACTCACCATTTAACACGAGTCCATCCCTATGCCAATGAAAATACAGCTCTAACGTGTGTCTACAACCTAGAGAGGGGGGGGGGGGGGGGGGGGGGGGGGGGGGGGGGTGTTAATTACCGATTTTTCTTGATTAGTCAATATTAAAAATTCACTTTATAAACAAACATACAAAATCAAGTGTAAAGTGCGGAATAATAAATAACACTTGATTTTTACTTGGAAACCTTTAAACAAGAGAAAAACCACGAGCTATCCTTCTAGCCACAGACGATCCTCAAATCCACTATTGTAATGATGTTTACAACCTAGGTTGACCTCTAGTCACACCATTCTCGGTCACTAACCCACCACTACTACCCAACGGGCCTTTATAGTGAATCCTTGATCACTTTGCTTGCCAACCACACCTTGGTTGCAAGACTTCACTTGCTTGTGCACTATGCACTACACCTTGTAGTCACAAGACTTAACTCTCAAGAAGAGATTAACAACCTAAGTGAATATATGAATATTCAAAATGCAAATAATGTTAGGCAACACTAAATGCTTATCTAGGAATTAAAGATGACACTAATTACAAATCCTAGATATTAATGTCTATATGAATGCTCATACAGACCTAACTAGATATAGATGTGCAAGTCTAAACTCTAGTCATCAAACAAAGCCATATCAACATATGTTGTCATTAATCATGGCAAGGACAATAAATGCAATTAACAAATACAATCAATGAGTCATAATTAGCTAGAGGGCAAACATGTCCTAAACATTAGCTATCACAATACAAACCCCAAACATGTCATGACTTCAATTGATATACAATAAATATGAAGATTTGCTAACCTAAGCAATAAATGACATGTCTTGATAAGCTAGAACAATAAATGAGCAAGGATGTGAGTTCTACTTACCAAGTAAAGACATTAATGAAGACCCATGCTTGAATAATGCTCTATATGCAAGATGATGATGAGTTTTGGGGTTTGGAGAGTCAAGTAACAAAGCTTGAAGCTTTCTCTCTCTAGGGGTTGTTCTCTCTCATAAAAATGGGTTTATGAAGCTCTAAAAACGAGTTGGGAAAGAAGGAACATATATATAGAAACCCTAGACAAAACTGCGTCGTTTTGGGCTTGGGAAACAAAATCCCGTCAATAACGCTCGCTGGACCGCGGCTCGGGTAAGTGCCCAGACCGCGGTACATGCAGCGGTGCACCGTCTGGACAACATCGCGGCGGGGACTGCTGTGCATGCAGAGCACAGGCCGCGGTCTAGGCAACAGAGGCCTACTGAAGTATGGACCGCTGCTCATGCAAGTGCACAGACCGCGGTCTTTAACTCATGCACCTTCTGGAACCAACCGATGTTGGGACCGCGACGGAGGCAGGTGCCCAAAAAGCGACCTGCACCGCGGTAAAGAGGAAAATCCTCTTTTCCAGGCAGACACACCACACTAATCTAATATGCAAAAATGTGCAAGTGTGGAGTGTGATGAATGACATACAATGCATCATCCAATTATATGTAAACAAGAATATAATGCATGCAAGTGAGTGTGTGCAACTAAAATCTCTTCAAAAGAGTTAAGGACAAGTGAACTACCTCTCTTGAAGCTCTTTGGGATAATCGGAAGCATGTCTTCGAGAACCTATGCTACCCGTTACAGAAACATCCCCAATGTGATTTGTCATGAAATAATCCAATCACAAAAGTGAGGTTCTTACAACCAATTTTTCAATTTTCTCTTTATATAAGAAATAGCTGCATTATTTTAAGTTGCATTATCAACAATAATGGTAAATAGTCTTTCTATTCCCCAATCAAGTAAGCATGATTCAATTAACTTTCCAATAGTCTCGCCTTTATGTTAGCGCACAAACGTCACTACGCGGAAGCGTTGCCGGATAGAACACAAACAAACAATAGCAAAAGAATTAAGATGAAGAAGAAAATAAATCCAAACACACAACACAAGAGTTTTACGTGGAAACCCAAATTGGGAAAAAACCACGACCGTCAGGACGACAATAAATCAATCCACTATGAAGAAAATTGTTACAACTTCACTCTCAGGATTTTTCTCTCTCTAACCCCAAACCCAATTACACCCAATGCTCTCTTTGAGATCTCTCAAATTAATTGCTAATTTGCTCCACACACAATAGCCTAGTTATTATGGTATATTTATATGAATTATAGGGAGTTTAAATCAACAAGGAAATCCTTCTCCTATACGTACAAGATTTCCTTGTTTCACGTAAATAATATTTCCTATTTATGAAAAGTTATCTTGTAAAGGAGAAATCCGTTTTCTATAAGAACTTCTAGAAACAAAACTATTTCCCTTTTCCATTTAATATTTCCTGATTCAAAGAGTGTTTAAGATTGACTACGATTCAAGTTGTAGTTGGCCACCCGCTTGCTAAACCGTCTTGAATTACATCGCTCAGAAAACCGCGATCCATGCGTCACCAAGTCACGACCGTTGTCATGCCGCTGCCGCTGTTCCACCGCTGTGACAGCCACAATGCAACTCACGGCGTAGGCTTCTTGGAACACGACCGCTGTCCTTACCGCTGTCGATTCCCACAGCGCAAGGCACATCGGTTGCCTATTGGAATGAGACCGATGTCCCTGCCGCTGTGGAAATCCACAGCGCAAGCCACAGCGGTTTGAGCTGTTTTCAGTTTCTCTGATTCTTCAGATCTTCAAGCCTCCCTCAAACTTGATCTCATACTTCCAAACGTGTCCCAGGTCTCTAGAAAGTCTTCACATTGGTGAATCTGGTTTGGTAACCATTGGAAATTCTAGCCATATCTAACAATCCTCCCTTATGGCGAGAATTCCCAAAACTTCGTCCACGGCTACGACTCTCATCACCGAGAATCAACATACCCACCACGAGGTATAACCACTTAGGAACACCTATCCCAAGATTTCACCGGCACATGTCGAAATTTACCTTGCTGAAAATTATGGTACAACTCCTCACGTTAGGTTCCCAGGGAGTTCGTTCAGCCATCGACATCCTTATCCACCACATACCTTGCATCACCTCCTAACCAATGCCCATGTGCAATTGTGGACCCGCTATCAGTAATACATCCTCTTTTCATGGCAACTAGCGGTCATGCTATGAGGATGTTTATGCCCCTTTAGAGGGCATCGCTGTAGTAGTCATACTCAAGAGAGGCGATTACCGGATCCCCCTCTTTGGAGCCTTTAGCCGCACTTGTCTTCTTATTTTTACAATCCTTCCTTATGTGTCCAGACTGTCCACAACCCCAGCAAGTGACTTTTCTTTTGGAGTCTCCCTTCTTCCTGTCAACAAAAATACCAGAGTTATCGGAAGATTTACCTTCACTCTTTAGCCTTTGTTCCTCAGAGATTAGTTTGTTCGCTACATCTCCAAAACATATGGTTGAACTCTCATGCATCAAGATTGACTTCATGTGCGCATAAGATGGTGGAAGGGACCAGATGAGTCTTAGTCCTTTGTCTTCTTCATCAATCTTAACTCCAATCGACTCTAATTCGGAAACTATCTCATTGAGCACTCCTAGATGATTAGAAAATTTCGTACCTTTAGACATCTGCAGCATGTGAAACTGCTCCTTCAGGTAGAATCGGTTGCAAAAGGTCTTCGCTTGATACAATTCTTCAAGCCTCTCCCAAAGTTCTTTCGCTGAATATGTTCCATGAATATTTGCAAGAACATTCTTGGCTAGGCTCAATCGTATCGCACTTGCAGCCATCTCGTCCAAATCTTCCCAATCATCATCGCTCATCATAGGTTTTTCAAACCTAGTACCAGCCGTTTTTCTACTAAGATCTCCAAAGCCTTCAGGGTTAGCAGGGGTTGGCTTGCCCTTCAACGCCTTGTGTAAACCATATTGGATTAGCAAATCTTTAACTTGAACTTGCCACAAGCCAAAGTTAATTTTTCCATCGAACTTCTCAACCTTGAATCTCATCAATTTTGCCATTTCTAGTTTGTTAAGAAACACTATCAAGCAACCGTGCTCTGATACCAATTGTTAGCGCACAAACGTCACTACGCGGAAGCGTTGCCGGATAGAACACAAACAAACAATAGCAAAAGAATTAAGATGAAGAAGAAAATAAGTCCAAACACATAACACAAGAGTTTTACATGGAAACCCAAATTGGGAAAAAAAACCACGGCCACCAGGACGACAAGAAATCAATCCAATATAAAGAAAATTGTTACAACTTCACTCTCAGGATTTTTCTCTCTCTAACCCCAAACCCAATTACACACAATGCTCTCTTTGAGATCTCTCAAATTAATTGCTAATTTGCCCCACACACAATAGCCTAGCTATTATGGTATATTTATATGAATTACAAGGAGTTTAAATCAACAAGAAAATCCTTCTCCTATACGTACAAGATTTCCTTTTTTCACATAAATAATATTTCCTATTTATGACAAGTTATTTTGTAAAGGAGAAATCCTTTTTTCTATAAGAACTTCTAGAAACAAAACTATTTCCCTTTCCATTTAATATTTCTTGATTCAATGCGTGTTTAAGATTGCCTACGATTCAAGTTGCAGTTGGCCACCCGCTTCTTAAACGGTCTTAAATTACATCGCTCAGAAAACCGCGATCCACGCGTCACCAAGTCACGACCGCTGTCCTGCTGCTGCAGCTGTTCCACCTCTGTGACACCCACAGCGCAACTCACATCATAGGCTTCTTGGAACACGACCGATGTCCTTACCGCTGTCGATTCCCACAGCGCAAGGCACATCGGTTGCCTACTGGAATATGACCGCTGTCCCTGCCACTGTGGAAATCCACAGTGCAAGCCACAGCGGTTTGAGCTGTTTTCAGTTTCTCCGATTCTTCAGATCTTCAAGCCTCCCTCAAACTTGATCTCATACTTCCAAACGTGACCCACGTCTCTAGGAAGTCTTCGCATTGGTGAATCCCGTTTTGTAACCATTGGAAATTCGAGCCATATCCAACACTTTATGGTAAGATATCACACAAAAACTCAGTATTCTTTTATTCAACTACCATTCACTATTAATAAAATGAGATTTGACAACCATGTAGTTGACGTTTTGCAAGGAAGTCCATGTATCAGTGGTGAGGCAAACTCTTTGTCTACTTGTAGTAAACAAACGTTTTAGTGATTCCTTCTCATCTAAGTATAATTGATATATATCTCTAGCAACAGCTCTACGAGATGGAGGACCAAATTTTGGACATGCAACACTGCAAAACTCTCTAAACCCTTCACCCTCAACAAAACTAAAAGGTAGCTCATCAAGAATTATCATTCTCATGCAAGCTTTTCTACAAGCTTCTTTGTTAAATCCCACCGCCACTAAATTACTGCCACCATTTTTAGTCATGTTATTTTCGAGAGTTAAAGTCTTTTGCTTATCCTCTACCAAATTATTTTGATAACTGAAACAACCCTCCAAATGATTCCAAAAGTACTAGTCCCATTCTTACTCTCACAAGCATACTCTTTACCACAATGATTACACTTACATTTGGGATTGTTGGGATTACTGATTTAGTAAAATCTTTCCATATCAATGATCTTGATGCTTTCTTCTTTATGCCATCATCAATACAGGACTGCAAACTTGGGCCTCGAGAATGAGATATATGAGATTTTTTTACCATTGTCTGATACATATGGGTAAACAAAAATTAAAAACAATTAGTGATATGAGATGAATATGAGTATGAAGAATAAGAACAATAAAAAAATAGTTACTTACCCAAAAAAAATTAGTTTAGTGTATTCGGATGAGATGAAATAGCTTTGAGAAGAAAGACAAAGTTGAGACTTGAGAACTCAGAACTTGAAAAGCGGCTGGAAATAAATATGATATAAAATCAGGTTAACTTTAGTTTTTTTTCTTATCTAATAATTTTTTTTTGAAAGATTTTATCTGATATATTAATTAATAATATATATATATAAGTATGTAGCAGTTTGGGTTGGGTTATACGGGTTGATAAACCATAACCCGCAAACCAACCCACACCAAATGGGTTACTCAAAAGCAACCCAATCGGTTTTTTTTATGTACCAAACCCAAACCAACCCACTTAAATTGGTTTGGTTTGGGTGGGTTGATCGGGTTGGTGGTTTGGGTGCCTACCCCTTAACACAATGATAAAGAGTGATCTCAAGGTCGTGGTTTGTGCTGGCGCTCGAATTGCTTCAGGTGTCGTTTCCAGCGTCAAGTTCCGTCCCTAGTTTGTTTCAAGGGTTTTCTCATCCTATATAAATTCATATTGTTATATTTTTGTGATGGGACTTAAGGGAATTTATTTTCTCATAAGAGTAATCATACAAACACTCTCTAAACATTCTAATACCCTAGATTAAGCTTTGAGTTCCTTGATTGAGTGAGGATTTCTCTCCAAATTCAAGGTATGATATAAGATCTCCATCTTCATAGATTTGTTGATTGATTTAGGTTTTGCTAATTAGATTGAGATTGTCTCTTGATTATGCTAGATTCATATGATGTTTGTGCTTGATTTGATTATCTAGTCTCATAAGATGTATTTATCTCACATTCTAATCGTTGTTTCGTGCATATGAGCAGCGAGACTAATTTGTGCCTTTACTGGGATTTAGTCTTGCTAGGTCATTTTGTTGACTTGAGTGAGCAAATTGGTGAAATCAAAATCGTTAGCTAGTAAAAGGCTTGATGGTAGATGAGAAATAATAGCTCAACATGAATGTTTGATTGTACATGTAGATTGTGTGATTTTTTGGTCAAAAGTAACCCATGAATGTTTCTGCTTCAGAGGTTTTACCATATAAAAATCCTAGTCTTCAATCTTGCTATTCCTAAAATTTTAAGTTGTGTATGTTGTTGAGAGATCATTTGTTGTTGGTGATTGTGGTTGGGCTTTATCTTTGTGATTGATTAATTTGGAGATAGTATTGTGTTCAAGCTTTCAATTGTTGGTTGGGTTTTATTTTGTGAGTTGATCTTCAATTTTACCTTAATTTTAAAAGAGGTCAAAATTGGTAAATCGGCCTATTCACTCTCATCCCCTCTCTAGGTTTCCATAGCTTGTTAAATCGGTATTTTCAAACACATTGACATTAATTTCCAAAATTAACTCTCATATATATATATATATATATACCAATACATATATATATATACACAGAAATTTTCAAGTCAGTACGCACTGATATAACTTTATCAGTGCATTAGATGTGAACCATTAGATTTACATATTTTGACTCAAAGTGTATGCACTTGTCAAAACTTCTCCATAATTAGTGGTTTACATGCAACACACTCATATAAGTTATATCAGTACGCACTGAGGAGAAAATGACTGTATATATACATATATATATATGGTCAAGTAAATCAATTTAAATGTATGACTTAATTATTTTTTGACTTCAACATCTCAATCATTGGCCCATTCATGTGCTCTTAATTCAATGGTTGAAATTTGAATGGACTTATAACTCATATATATATATATATATATATATATATATATATATATGTGTGTGTGTGTGTGTATCCGTTTTTTTTTCCTCATGACGAACTGATTTTATTTATATCAGTTCCACAACTATCAACAATTAGATTCACATACTTCAGCTTTGCTAAAGTCTTCTTAAACTTAATCAATGACTCACAAGTCTCGTCATAATTTTAAAAGTTCAGTTCGGTCATAAGAAGAGAAAAACTTATATATATATATATATATATAATTGTTTTTTCAATATTGTGATTGATGTCTTGATGATTAAGAATTACTCAATAGTTCAAAATTAGGACAATTAATTCAAGGGATATAATCATTTTATCTCATGTAGTTTGTCATATTAGACACTTTGCTTCCTCTAGTTTCAGTATTGGCCATCCTCCTCCCTAAAAACCAAAATATTAGATATTTTGCCCTCTACCGTTAGGAATTCCATTAGACTAGTACTTTGACCATCAAAAATTCAATTAAAAGACCTTAATACCCTTGAACACATGAGTTATGCTCCTTAATAATACCATTGATTGATTTTAAAGAAAAAAAAAGCAGAATTAAAAAAATAAAAACTAATAAAAGGATTAAAAAAAAACAGAATTGATATTTTTTTTATAAAAAAAAGGTGGATCACCACCGTCTATGACGGTGGAGATAATAAAAAAGCAATAAAAAAATTCAGTATTAAAAAAAAAACTATTCAATATTTCAAAATAAAAAATAAAAAACAATTCAACATAGCTCATCTCTAGATTCGTCCCAGTTCATCATCATTTGTGAGAAGGAGAGAGAAACTCAGATCGGTTGTGAGAGAGATATTCAAAAGTCAAAACACGGTTTTGTGAGAGAGAGAGAGATTTTTAATATTGTTTTAGTTTTTTTACAATTATTTTATTATTCATTATATTAATGTTTTTTTTAATAACTTTTTTTATTTTTACATTTCATTCTTTGTATTAATGTTTTTTAAAATAAATTTTATTTTTTATTCTCAATTCTATTTTTTAAAATATTTTAATTAATTATTTTTTTAAATTCTAATTTTTTTTTCTAAAAACAATTAGTGGTATCATTAGGGGGCATAACTCATCGGGTAATAAGGTCTTTTAATTGATTTTTGGTAGAATTTCACCTAAGTTCCAACTTTTTTATGATTTGTCACCTTTATAAATGTATTTGCCATTTTCATCACTTTAGTCTCTCATTTATTCAAAATCCATCACTTTGATCATTCTGTTAGTCCATAGTTAGTTAAAGATAACAATTATAAGAGTATTTCAGTCTTATAGCATATTATCCACACATAAAGTGACAAGTTAAAAAAAATAAAGGTGTAAAAATAAAAATTTAGTTTGAGTCATGATTTTTTTTTAATAAAATATTTAATGGTAAAAATGTAAATAATTTTGTGTTATGATGGCATTTTGGGCAGTAAATTTAATTGTAAAGTTGTAAAATTTTAAAGTGTGTTGGTAAAATAATAAATAATGTTGTGTAATGATGGTATATATATAATTGCTAAAGTTTTAATTTTTTTTTTTAAAATCAAGTAAAACTAGCATTTTAATTAAAGTAAATAATAAAAAGGTAAAATTGTACTTTAATACAATCTGTTATAGTTGATTGTTAAATATTTGGTCAAATGACCAAAGTGATGGATTTTGAATAAATGAGGGACTAAAGTGATGAAAATGTCAAAGACATTTATAAATGTGACAAATCGTAAAAAAAAATGGGACTTAGGTGAAATTCTACCTTGCTTTTTTGATGGTAGAAATACTAGAAAACAGACAGATGACAAAATGTCTAATATTTTAGTGTTTAGGAAGAATGATGGTCATTAATGAAATTAGATGAGACAAAATGTCTATATGACAAGCTACATGGGAAGAAAAATGATTAGATCCCCTAATTCAATTAAAGGCCTTGATGTCGGATAAGAATTATCTAGTGCGGAACATTCATATCTTTCTAATAATTAGTTACCACTATACATATAGAATGAAATTTGTGAAATATGGTAGGATGTTTCACATTAAGTGCGATGAAAAAAAATGAAAAATTAAATATATAACAAAAATTTAAAATTAAAGAAATTCATTTTATCTTGTTAAATATCACATACTAAGTACAGTACTAAAAATTAATTCCGTTATGGAAAACTAATTTCAAATTTTTGTTCAACGGATTGTATTAAAGTACAATTTTATCTTTTTACTATTTACTTAAATTAATTATTGACCAATTCACTTATTAAAGAATTAATCTTTCTGCTGAGTGCTGAGATCAGTCATGGTGGTGCTAAAAGAAATATAAATCGTAAATAAGAGAAAAAGGGTTGTTGTAATAAAATATATAGAATATCTTGGACCACAAGAAGTCACCGTTAAGTATAATTATACAAGAAGAGCCGTGCGTACTTCAGTCGAAGATAGATACAAGACTAATCAATGAAGGCAATTAGTTGTTGACCTTAATTATTTTGTAAAGTCTTTCAATTAATTAATTTGATGTGGTTGTTGAGTCATCAAACTCCTTAAATAATAATCTGGCTGACAATGAATATAATAGAATTAAAAAGGGGCTTCCTTTTGAAAAATCCTCTTGTTATAGAGCTCTTTTGGCTAAATAGCATGGAATTATGTTAATATATAAAACCCATAAATAAAAAACATAAACTTGGTTAGGCAGCAACATTCATTGACTTTTTGAAATTCCATTTCTCTTCTGTGTCAAAGCTTTTCCCAATTTAAATAATTATACTCCCCACAATACAAACTTGATACTCATTTCTCTCATATAATTAAGCATACAATATTTTTATTCCAAATGATTATCCACAAACCCATATAGCTATGTGCATTATGATTCATGATCATATGCAAAAACATTCATGTATATATATGGTGCAACATTAATAACCTTGACATGATTAAAAAGTATCATCATGAATGTATAAATTACTAAAGTGACTTGTCATATAATTGGACATACGTTATATAACCTGTTTTGAGTGAAAGTTTATCCGAGTCATAAATTTGCAGTGTGTTATTAACCATATTTAACAAAATTAAAAACAAATGCTCTACTAATATAATGCATTGATGCATGCATGGTGCACATAACATTACATGAGCAATTAATATTGTAAGTGGGCTTAGGTATAACTTATAAGAATTGAGAAAGTATCCACGGTGAATCATAATAAAATATGCAGCAGTGGGATGGAGTAGTGGGGTCAGCCTCAAGCTTTTCTTTGTCTATATATCTCTTCCTTTCCTCAACCCTTAACCTCCTTGTGAATCCTCACTACTCCAAGTAAGCATGCAGCCTACCAGTAGCACTAGTGAGGTTTCTTATCAACTAAATATTCATCCAAACACCTCCCTATATTCACCTCAATTTACCACCAATATCACTCAAAACACTAACGTACCAACATTTCAATTCAATCGATACTTGAATCCTCTATTCAATCCCCATATTCAAGAATTGAGTAATATTATTCCCAGATCATCGTCTATCAGCAGCAGCAACAATTCATCGACTTCAGACGAAGCTGATGATCAACTGAGCCTGATCAACGAGAGGAAGCAGAGGAGAATGATCTCCAACCGAGAGTCTGCTCGGAGATCACGTATGCGCAAGCAGAAGCACATAGACGAGCTCTGGTCACAGGTCATCTGGCTCCGTAACGAGAATCATCAGCTGCTTGACAGGCTCAACAACTTCTCGGAGAGCCATGACAGGGTTCTTCAAGAGAACACTCAACTCAAAGAAGAAGCCACTGGGCTTCGTCAAATGCTCGCTGACATGCAACTCAATGCTTCCTACCTTACTTTTAGAGACATTGAAGACGTCCCCTGCACCACCGATTTGCTCAACTAGACTTAATCATTTATAAATATATACATAGACCCCATTTTCTGATTTTTGTTACCTTCTTCTGCCATTTTGCTCTTAATAATTAATTAATTAAGCTCTATCAGAATTAAGATTATATACATATATTTATGCCAATTACATGTTTTCAATATTTTATTAATCTTAACTCACGCGTGGATAGAGTTATTACATCATATATGTATATATATATAAGTCTGATAATGTTGTGTCTTTTTTCTGAAACATAAGTCTGATAATGTTGATAAAGTGTGCTTCAATAACACCTGCGGTGATATAGTTCTTGTAGGTGGGTTTCTTCTATACTGATTGAAGTCAAAACTAGTTGCTGATATAAATTAGACTAGCCTTAACCCCAAGAGAACCATTATAAGGATAAAACCATGAGGTCTAATGGATTAAAGTATACAATACCACGTGGGTGGCTGCCTTGCAGTACACAAACAAAATTTTGACATCAACAATAGCTATATACTTATATAATTATATTAAGTGAGAATCTGAAAAATCTCCATTAGCTTTGACTCGTCTCATACAACCACCCTTTAATTTCTGAATTCTATCCTTAGTGCTAGTAGAGAAGCTTTTGTTACACCATAATGGTGGTTTTGGTACACAACATAGCATCTTTTTCTAATTTCTAAACTCCCGGAGAGTTTATAAATTCTCTTTAATTTGTAATTTGAATAGACGAGGTTTGGTATGGTGGTAAACCCCTCATATCTGTACCACGATATTACAGGTTTGAGTTCTTCCCGCTTCTTAAAAAATCCCCGAATTTATGTAATATTATAATATATCATAAAAAAAAAATAATAAAAGGGACATGAATAAGGTATAGATAATTAATTTCGTTTTTATAAGTCTTTCCTAATAGGACCATATATATAATAATTGAAAAGGGCAATTAAGTAAAACATATAGTCTTCCTAATCATTAGGATAATTTGAGTTATTAAAAGATGCTATGAATTACAGGGCAAAATAGGCAGGTTTTTTTTTTTCAGGTGTTGTTGAACAGAGGGAATTATATTAGGATGATAGGCATATGGTGGAAGATTGCTTCATGATGCACTAATTATTTCCATGAAAAGAAAAAAAAGTTGTGAAAAAGTTATATATCCACTAGAATCCCATGCACTGTTTCCCCAGTTCTCTAGAGTTGCCTCGACTATTTTTCAACTTGGAATATTTATATGTTTGGTCCACCTTCAGTTTGGATAAGGTCGAAAGATCAGCTATACCTCCCCACCTTCTTCTTGTGCACACAAGATTCTATAGATTGATTTGGGATTTTATACATTAATTTTGATCACAACTTTTATTGAGTACTCATGTCTTAAGCTTTGATTATATATAGCTCGTTAGCTCACATAAAATAGCTTGATAACATGAGAGAGTTTTTATAATATATGAACAATACAACTAGTTAGGAGATGTAGGAAGTTTTGGGTACCGTTTGGTGCATGGGATTAAGGGAGACGTGACAATTTTCGGTTCCTTTCCCATGTTTGGAGACATTATCGGACTGGAACGAATCCGGTAGGGTACATATTTTTTGCTTTAGTCCTTCTTTCGTTGGAATAATTTAAAAAAAACAATTTAATAAAAAATAAATTTTAAATTTTAAATTGATTTAAAATCAATATAACTTATAATTTTATTTAAAATTAATTTTGACTATTATTAATTTAATAATATATAGATTAAAATATTTATTTTACCGAAACAATTATTTCAATAATTTATTATTCAATTTTCATTCGATTATTAGGGACTCAAAGTAATTAAATACACAAATTATAATTTTGAATAATGTTAAAATATTTTGGACATTATTACTTTAATAATATATAATTAAAACATTTATTTTCTTCAAAGACATATTTCAATAATTTATCATTCAATTTCAAAATGTTATAAAATTAAAAATATTATTATATTTAGTACAATTCCATGTTTTATCAAACAATTTATTTCTCATATTTCTCAAAACACAACATAGTATTAATTTAGTTCAATTCAATCTAATTCAGTCTCATCTAATCCAAGTCTCATATCAATCAAATATAATTCCATGAAATAGTGTAATCCTATGCACCAAATATGGCATTACTCTTCAAAACGTTTGTCCTACACTCCTACACAGTATTTATACAGACAAGGAGACAAAAATGGTCTTTCACAATATGTAATGCATAATTTGAAAGCTCTCAACAACTTACATGTTCGAATTGTCTATTAAAGAGTTGTTAAAAATATTCAAACGTAGAATAAGGTCTTACTTGGTTTGGCTATTCCTTGCTCAGTTGGGCTATAACTCAGTACATAATTTTGAAATTCTAACGTTCTGCACCTTCTAACATAAATAAAAGATGTTGAATTGTCTTAACGCTTTTTCTTCGTTCATTCCTGCGAATCTATCGCGTTACTTCGATTAATTTCCCGCGTACTCCTACTAAGGAAGCTCCTTAGCATGCCGTCGATTAGCTAAATTTCTTTGAGTAGCGCAAGACTGCACTTTGGTCGAGCTGATCTTTCACGGGTCAATGCGACCAAGATGAAATTGACATCCCCTACGTGGGCAATACTCAGGTACCGCACATGTAATCAGTCCAAGGGTTTACCGAAAAACATATATCGTGATGGGCTTTTGTCAGATAAAACAACAGTAATCGATTCTAACGAACAACAATAAATTCGATATATAAACAAGACTGGAAGAGTTGGTTAACATTGTTGTGACTCATAGCTTTAAATAGATACAAGACAGAAAAGTCGGACAGACAATTACATATATAAGAAAAATCTCGCTGTGAGATAACACGCCCAAAAACTCCCCATGCCTTTACTGGTTCAGATTTAGGACTGATGACGGTTCGACCCGCCTCGGGGTGAATTTTCGGTGGAGATTAGGAAGTGAGAGACGGAAGGTTAGGCGGTATTTCAATGGAGCTGCCCACCCAGCCTAAACAGAGATGAAGCTAAGAGCTGAACTGCTGCACAATCATTTCACGGATCTTCGCCAGTGGCTTTCGTCTTCGAGTATGGGATTCCCGGCCTCAGTTGTGCTAGTCTGGTTAAACCAATCCGTGGAGGTCTGTTATGGTAAAGATTATTGAAATAGAGGGACCTATCTTACAATGGCTGTTCCAAAGAAGGATCATATAGAAGAGCTGGTGGATCCCCAACTCTTTCCCCCCTTCCTTAGTATGTCGCTTCCCCCCTAACCCCCACGGGGGGGATAGTTGAACGCTCTCCCCCCTAACCCCCTCGGGGGGAATGTCTCCGCCGTAGGAACGTTCTCCGCCTCAAATCCGTATCTTCTAGAATATGGATCTCGTCAAGCACTTGCCCGCAGCTCCTGCCGCCCGCTTGACGGGCGGAGCGCTCGTTATCCTTAATGTTCTCTCTGCTGGGGCCCCTCCCTAGCCATAAGCTATGGCAGCTCTAGCTCGTAACCACAGGGGCCGCTCTGCGAGGCTATAATGTAGAATATGCGCAGGATGCGATCCTTAATAGTCCACTGTTGGCGGAAGCCAATGTCCCGGGGTCCCGGGGACTCATTCTGACTGAAACAAGGGGTGGGTCTTTACCAACTTAAAAAGAAAAATATTCGATTTTAGGGAAGCCAGCTGAAAAACGGATGCGCGCTACTAGTCGGAACTAGATGTTGTCACCTTCCCGATCTAAGACCGCACAGCAATCACCTATATAGAATACTAGATTCTATATTATACGTTATTCCCTTGACGTGATATTCAATAAGTGCGAGTGGCTTCGCTTATATTCCATGGTCTCCTAAGATAAGATGAAGGGCGCCCGTCCCACGAGACGGAGGGAGACCTGTTCCCATGCTACTGGTTTGACGAGATCTAACCCCACTGGGGATGGCCTGGAATCATCCTCTCAATGGGACAGAAAGAAGGAAGATTCTTAGGACCGTCGGATCGAGGGCATGAAGGCTATAACATAGAGTTGGAGGCCTCGTTTCTGGGACATCCAGAAAAGCAAATTAGGCCTGCATGCCGCTAGTATGGTCACCAACCCTCGGGGGATTCTCAATAACATAGCCGTCTTATCTGAACCCCTCTGGTATGGGAAAAATGCTTGCTTCACTGGTATTTCCCGAATGTAGGGAGTAACCCCCCTACAGACAAGCTATCGCAGGGCGCTCGTCCAACGCCCACACAGCAAGTTAACCATAACTCCAAGTCTTGTCTTGAAAACAACATTTCTGTGCCGTTAGTGCAACATTTCTCTAGTGTACCTTTGGGGTAGTGGTAACGGGCTCCAGAGCATACCGGTATTCAGTTTCTCTTATCACCGTAGTAATTTCTGAACCAGTGATTTCTCAACCTGAACAAATAGATAAGACTAGGAAATGACCCCTCTTCAAGCTCTTCCCCGGAGGGAACACCCAGATAGCAAAGTTTATAATTTTAATCTATTTATAGCCCAAATCCATTTTAGCCCAAACACAAAGCTATTCATTGCTCTGTTGGGCTATAGCCCAGCAGAGAATTTTGAAAAAAATAAGTTTATAATTTTAATCTATTTATAGCCCAAATCCATTTTACAATGACATTTGTAGTCCATTTAACCCACTGCAATTTTAAACGAAAAAACAAATTTAGAAAAAGCCCAATATGCATAAACATCAATATCCCTTGAGCATAGTAATTTACTCAAAAAATTCAACATAGTTTCCATACATTATTATTCTCATATCCAATACAAAAAATAATAATTTGAAGTAGTGATGACCACCTACCTAGGATATTTTAGGATATTGAAATCATATGAGCGGTAAGTACGAATTTAGATCCTCTGCTAATTTGATCTTTTTTTGAACCTCATATAATCTCATGACACATAAATATTGCAGTGAATATGTCGTTAAGACGTGATTGGTTTTTACAACCACTTTATCAACAACCAATCACATACTTCAAAAATATAAGGAAAAAAAATCACATCAGTAGATGATCCAAATCCCGATAAGTATATACCATCATCATCATTAATACTTGCAATGCAAAAACAGTGTAAATAATGAAAGAAAATTACCTTAACTTTTTATTTTTATTTTCTTGTTAGAAAAATCAGGAACTTAATCAATAGAAAAATAAGCACAAAAGACAAAAGGACAAACCATTAGTTCATTAAAAGATTAAATATTATGTGATTAAGAAGAGAAGGGGGGACCTTTCGTTAATGTTCCACGCAAAGCGCGCAGCACGCCGCCTCATTAATGAAATTGTGTGCACTCCTACACAGTATTTATATAGACAAGGAAACAAAAATGGTCTTTCACAATATGTAATGCATAATTTGAAAGCTCTCAACAACTTACATGTTCGAATTGTCTATTAAAGAGTTGTTAAAAGTATTCAAACGTAGAATAAGGTCTTACTTGGTTTGGCTATTCCTTGCTCAGTTGGGCTATAACCCAGTACATAATTTTGAAAAAAGAAAGTTTATAATTTTAATCTATTTATAGCCCAAATCCATTTTAGCCCAAACACAAAGCTATTCATTGCTCTGTTGGGCTATAGCCCAGCAGAGAATTTTGAAAAAAATAAGTTTATAATTTTAATCTATTTATAGCCCAAATCTATTTTACAATGACATTTGTAGTCCATTTAACCCACTGCAATTTTAAACGAAAAAACAAATTTAGAAAAAGCCCAATATGCATAAACATCAATATCCCTTGAGCATAGTAATTTAACTAGTGTTAAATTACTCAAAAAATTTAACATAGTTTCCATACATTATTATTCTCATATCCAATACAAAAAATAATAATTTGAAGTAGTGATGACCACCTACCTAGGATATTTTAGGATATTGAAATCATATGAGCGGTAAGTACGAATTTGGATCCTCTGCTAATTTGATCTTTTTTTGGACCTCATATAATCTCATGACACATAAATATTGCAGTGAATATATCGTTAAGACGTGATTGGTTTTTACAACCACTTTATCAACAACCAATCACATACTTCAAAAATGTAAGGAAAAAAAATCACATCAGTAGATGATCCAAATCCCGATAAGTATATACCATCATCATCATTAATACTTGCAATGCAAAAACAGTGTAATTAATGAAAGAAAATTACCTTAACTTTTTATTTTTATTTTCTTGTTAGAAAAATCAGGAACTTAATCAATAGAAAAATAAGCACAAAAGACAAAAGGACAAACCATTAGTTCATTAAAAGATTAAATATTATGTGATTAAGAAGAGAAGGGGGGACCTTTCGTTAATGTTCCACGCGAAGCGCGCAGCACGCCGCCTCATTAATGAAATTGTGTGCACTCCTACACAGTATTTATACAGACAAGGAAACAAAAATGGTCTTTCACAATATGTAATGCATAATTTGAAAGCTCTCAACAACTTACATGTTCGAATTGTCTATTAAAGAGTTGTTAAAAATATTCAAACGTAGAATAAGGTCTTACTTGGTTTGGCTATTCCTTGTTCAGTTGGGCTATAACCCAGTACATAATTAAAAAAAAAGAAAGTTGATAATTTTAATCTATTTATAGCCCAAATCCATTTTAGCCCAAACACAAAGCTATTCATTGCTCTGTTGGGCTATAGCCCAGCAGAGAATTTTGAAAAAAATAAGTTTATAATTTTAATCTATTTATAGCCCAAATCTATTTTACAATGACATTTGTAGTCCATTTAACCCACTGCAATTTTAAACGAAAAAACAAATTTAGAAAAAGCCCAATATGCATAAACATCAATATCCCTTGAGCATAGTAATTTAACTAGTGTTAAATTACTCAAAAAATTTAACATAGTTTCCATACATTATTATTCTCATATCCAATACAAAAAATAATAATTTGAAGTAGTGATGACCACCTACCTAGGATATTTTAGGATATTGAAATCATATGAGCGGTAAGTACGAATTTGGATCCTCTGCTAATTTGATCTTTTTTTGGACCTCATATAATCTCATGACACATAAATATTGCAGTGAATATATCGTTAAGACGTGATTGGTTTTTACAACCACTTTATCAACAACCAATCACATACTTCAAAAATGTAAGGAAAAAAAATCACATCAGTAGATGATCCAAATCCCGATAAGTATATACCATCATCATCATTAATACTTGCAATGCAAAAACAGTGTAATTAATGAAAGAAAATTACCTTAACTTTTTATTTTTATTTTTTTGTTAGAAAAATCAGGAACTTAATCAATAGAAAAATAAGCACAAAAGACAAAAGGACAAACCATTAGTTCATTAAAAGATTAAATATTATGTGATTAAGAAGAGAAGGGGGGACCTTTCGTTAATGTTCCACGCAAAGCGCGCAGCACGCCGCCTCATTAATGAAATTGTGTGCACTCCTACACAGTATTTATACAGACAAGGAAACAAAAATGGTCTTTCACAATATGTAATGCATAATTTGAAAGCTCTCAACAACTTACATGTTCGAATTGTCTATTAAAGAGTTGTTAAAAATATTCAAACGTAGAATAAGGTCTTACTTGGTTTGGCTATTCCTTGTTCAGTTGGGCTATAACCCAGTACATAATTAAAAAAAAAGAAAGTTGATAATTTTAATCTATTTATAGCCCAAATCCATTTTAGCCCAAACACAAAGCTATTCATTGCTCTGTTGGGCTATAGCCCAGCAGAGAATTTTGAAAAAAATAAGTTTATAATTTTAATCTATTTATAGCCCAAATCTATTTTACAATGACATTTGTAGTCCATTTAACCCACTGCAATTTTAAACGAAAAAACAAATTTAGAAAAAGCCCAATATGCATAAACATCAATATCCCTTGAGCATAGTAATTTAACTAGTGTTAAATTACTCAAAAAATTTAACATAGTTTCCATACATTATTATTCTCATATCCAATACAAAAAATAATAATTTGAAGTAGTGATGACCACCTACCTAGGATATTTTAGGATATTGAAATCATATGAGCGGTAAGTACGAATTTGGATCCTCTGCTAATTTGATCTTTTTTTGGACCTCATATAATCTCATGACACATAAATATTGCAGTGAATATATCGTTAAGACGTGATTGGTTTTTACAACCACTTTATCAACAACCAATCACATACTTCAAAAATGTAAAGAAAAAAAATCACATCAGTAGATGATCCAAATCCCGATAAGTATATACCATCATCATCATTAATACTTGCAATGCAAAAACAGTGTAATTAATGAAAGAAAATTACCTTAACTTTTTATTTTTATTTTCTTGTTAGAAAAATCAGGAACTTAATCAATAGAAAAATAAGCACAAAAGACAAAAGGACAAACCATTAGTTCATTAAAAGATTAAATATTATGTGATTAAGAAGAGAAGGGGGGACCTTTCGTTAATGTTCCACGCAAAGCGCGCAGCACGCCGCCTCATTAATGAAATTGTGTGCACTCCTACACAGTATTTATATAGACAAGGAAACAAAAATGGTCTTTCACAATATGTAATGCATAATTTGAAAGCTCTCAACAACTTACATGTTCGAATTGTCTATTAAAGAGTTGTTAAAAATATTCAAACGTAGAATAAGGTCTTACTTGGTTTGGCTATTCCTTGCTCAGTTGGGCTATAACCCAGTACATAATTTTGAAAAAAGAAAGTTTATAATTTTAATCTATTTATAGCCCAAATCCATTTTAGCCCAAACACAAAGCTATTCATTGCTCTGTTGGGCTATAGCCCAGCAGAGAATTTTGAAAAAAATAAGTTTATAATTTTAATCTATTTATAGCCCAAATCTATTTTACAATGACATTTGTAGTCCATTTAACCCACTGCAATTTTAAACGAAAAAACAAATTTAGAAAATCCCAATATGCATAAACATCAATATCCCTTGAGTATAGTAATTTAACTAGTGTTAAATTACTCAAAAAATTCAACATAGTTTCCAAACATTATTATTCTCATATCCAATACAAAAAATAATAATTTGAAGTAGTGATGACCACCTACCTAGGATATTTTAAGATATTGAAATCATATGAGCGGTAAGTACGAATTTGGATCCTCTGCTAATTTGATCTTTTTTTGGACCTCATATAATCTCATGACACATAAATATTACAGTGAATATGTCGTTAAGACGTGATTGGTTTTTACAACCACTTTATCAACAACCAATCACATACTTCAAAAATGTAAGGAAAAAAAATCACATCAGTAGATGATCCAAATCCCGATAAGTATATACCATCATCATCATTAATACTTGCAATGCAAAAACAGTGTAATTAATGAAAGAAAATTACCTTAACTTTTTATTTTTATTTTCTTGTTAGAAAAATCAGGAACTTAATCAATAGAAAAATAAGCACAAAAGACAAAAGGACAAACCATTAGTTCATTAAAAGATTAAATATTATGTGATTAAGAAGAGAAGGGGGGACCTTTCGTTAATGTTCCACGCAAAGCGCGCAGCACGCCGCCTCATTAATGAAATTGTGTGCACTCCTACACAGTATTTATACAGACAAGGACACAAAAATGGTCTTTCACAATATGTAATGCATAATTTGAAAGCTCTCAACAACTTACATGTTCGAATTGTCTATTAAAGTGTTGTTAAAAATATTCAAACGTAGAATAAGGTCTTACTTGGTTTGGCTATTCCTTGTTCAGTTGGGCTATAACCCAGTACATAATTTTAAAAAAAGAAAGTTTATAATTTTAATCTATTTATAGCCCAAATCTATTTTAGCCCAAACACAAAGCTATTCATTGCTCTGTTGGGCTATAGCCCAGCAGAGAATTTTGAAAAAAATAAGTTTATAATTTTAATCTATTTATAGCCCAAATCTATTTTACAATGACATTTGTAGTCCATTTAACCCACTGCAATTTTAAACGAAAAAACAAATTTAGAAAAAGCCCAATATGCATAAACATCAATATCCCTTGAGCATAGTAATTTAACTAGTGTTAAATTACTCAAAAAATTTAACATAGTTTCCATACATTATTATTCTCATATCCAATACAAAAAATAATAATTTGAAGTAGTGATGACCACCTACCTAGGATATTTTAGGATATTGAAATCATATGAGCGGTAAGTACGAATTTGGATCCTCTGCTAATTTGATCTTTTTTTGGACCTCATATAATCTCATGACACATAAATATTGCAGTGAATATATCGTTAAGACGTGATTGGTTTTTACAACCACTTTATCAACAACCAATCACATACTTCAAAAATGTAAAGAAAAAAAATCACATCAGTAGATGATCCAAATCCCGATAAGTATATACCATCATCATCATTAATACTTGCAATGCAAAAACAGTGTAATTAATGAAAGAAAATTACCTTAACTTTTTATTTTTATTTTCTTGTTAGAAAAATCAGGAACTTAATCAATAGAAAAATAAGCACAAAAGATAAAAGGACAAACCATTAGTTCATTAAAAGATTAAATATTATGTGATTAAGAAGAGAAGGGGGGACCTTTCGTTAATGTTCCACGCAAAGCGCGCAGCACGCCGCCTCATTAATGAAATTGTGTGTTTGATGAGAGAAGGGTTGGGCTGATACTAAACGAACCCGGCCCAGTTCTAAGAGCACTCATAAAGAAACAAGCCCAAAGCTCAGTGCACCCAGCCGCTAGAAGACAAAGCCCAAGTTGAGCAAACGTCGGTTCATTGCTAAGGACACCCCTTCATCTTCTTCAACCTCTCGCCAGCCAGCCCTCCGTCCACAATTGATGACCGAGCTTCAAGCTTCTAAGTGCGGCTTCTTGGTGCGGTTTCCAACCCGCACCACCATCCTGCACCGGTCTCCAGTAAAATGTGCGACTTCCCGGTGCGGCGACCAACCCGCACCAATTTCGGCATCGATTTCCATAATTTTTCCTGTGAGTTTTCAAGTCGCATTACCGGCCATTTTCAAAGGGGTATCTTCGTCTTTTCGTGCCCAGAATTATTGCCTTTCTTTCCCCGCTATATATACATCACTTCTTGTCCAAAAACAAACATCCCAATAATCCAAAACACACCACAAACACACCAACACAGCCCACATTTTCCAATCCCGTCACTAATAATTAGGGCCGTCTCCAGATGTTTTGGGGCCCGAGCGATTTTATGATATTAACAAAAATCGGGGCCCTATATAAAATTATTATCATTAACATAAAAATCGATGGTGATTTTTGAGGTTGATTTTTCTGGGTTTGGTTTCGAAGAGAAGGGATTTGTGGGTTTATGGTGATTTTTGGGTTGATTTTTGGATTTGGAGAGAGAGAAGAGAAGGGATTTGTGGGTTTATGGTATTTTTTGGAGTTGATTTTTGATTAATTTCTTTATAAAAAATCCCATCCATTCACGATTATTGAAGGGCAACAATGTCTTTTAACATGAAAATTAACTTTTTGAATGGAAAATCTAACGGTAGTGGGGAAATGACGAATATGGAAAACTACAGGGGCAAAAATTGTCATTACTGAAACTAGGGAGGGTAAAGTGTCTAATATGGTCAACTAAAGGGGGGAAAGTGATTATATCCCTTAATTAATTTACTATTTGGTTTTGTTTTAAATAGTGTAGTGATGTGGTCTCATAACCACAATGACAAGTTTATTGGGCCTGAAATTTTGATGGTTTAATTGAATTAGTTCATTGGGCCGAAAAGGAATATATATAAAAGAAGTAAAAGGTTTTGGAATTGGGCCATGTTTAAAGATAATATATTGGGTTTTGAGGCCCCAAAGAAAAAGAATTAAATTGGATCTGTTGGGGGCCCCAGCAAAATGCTGGGTTTGCTACCCCCATGGGCCGGCCCTGCTATTAATGTGGGTGGTTTTCAAGCCACTCAACTTCATCATTTCTCACCCATTTCACCTCAAATCACCTCCATTTCAACACCAAACTGAAACCCACACATTTTCAAGGTCATAATCTCACCAAACCCCCCATCCCCCCATTGTTACACATTTGGAGTTACCTTTGAGGACCTTCATGGTGGTTTTCTTCTCTTAATTTTTCTCTTTGATTTCCATTTTAATGTGTAACTAAACTTGATGTTAAATATTTGGTGTACTTATGTTTATTATCTATGAAATTAGTTGAATGAATTATTAATTTGAGCTTCAATTGGTTTATGCATGTTGATTATTGACAAATGAGTGACATGCATCGAGGTTTTAGCCTGTGTTAGAAGTTGAATTCCATGCTTGGTTGATCAATTAACAGTGTTCTAGAAATCGGCCTAAGCGGCCGATTAATCGCTCAAATTCAGCTAGGCGGCGGGTCACCGAGGCGAAAAGGGCAAAATCAGTCACATTCCTCGATCTCCGACTAATCGTCAAAAGCGCCGGTTAATCGGAAAATCGGCTAGGCGCCCTTTTAAAAATAATTAAAAAAAATGAACCCTACAATCCCAGAGAACGGACACAGGCGGCCAAACTGGAAAACCAAAGAACACCAAGGGAGAGAGCACATCAGCACCATCCAGAAACAACCACGGAATCCAAAATTCAAGCAATCAGACGAAAAAAGAAAGAAAGAGCAAACCATAGCATCAAAATTCAAAACAGAGCATCACAGAAAAAGTGAAAAACCAACAAAATAGACATGCGCCCAAAGAACTTCATGTCGTCCGCCACCATTCAGTCATCGAGATCGCCGAAAGCTGCCGTCTTTCGTCGCCGCCATTACTAGCTCGTTGAGATCGACATCGCCATCGCTAGGACAACGAACCAGATCTGTCGCCATTGTCGTCCAAAGCTGTCGTCCGCCGTCGTTAGGTCGCTGCCATCCGCCGTCGTTAATCGTTCGGTCTTCGACCATCTAGGGTTTGTATTTGTTAGGACAAGAAGATGATTTGGGAACAAGAAATCAAGAAGTGAACTGATATGTTGGGTTTTGTGGGTTTCTTTGGGCGAAATCAAGAAATCAGGATATCAAGAAGATTATTGGTGTTTTGTGGTTAAGATTTGGACTGATATGTTGGGTTTCTTTGGGCCTGATATGTTGTTGTTGGGCTGATCTGTTGTTGGGCCTATGTGTTTAAGTGTTTTAACTCATTAACTGGTTAGTTTAATATTGTTTAGGTTTTAGAATTGATTTGTTATTGAATTTTTTATTTTTTTTCTATCTAGGATAATTGGAATTTGTTTGTAATTGTGTTTTCCGATTAATCCCCGATTAATCACCGACTAATCGACCTAGGTGCTAGGCGCTGGGTCTCCACCCGACTAGCGCCTAGCGCTTACTATAACACTGCCAATTAAGCATGACTCTTAATTTCTTGCTCAATGAAAGAGGGTTTAATTGTTTATTGCATGACCTTGTTTAATCTGGTTAGATCATGTGTTCTTGAGTTCTCAAGCTCTCATTCTTGCTATTCTATGACCTTAGTTGGTTTCTTATTGATCAACTTGGTAAAATCAAATGCCTAAAATTGTTATCAACTAGTGGATTGGACTATTACACTTGTTACATCATTTTCTTAACATCTCCATTCTCACACACCCTCACATCTTCACCAATCTTGCATGAGTTTGTAGTTAGTTAATTTAGTTAGTATTAACTTAGTTATAATTGGGTTGTTCACTTTTAGTAATTTAGTGAGTTAATTGCAAGAGTTAGTTGTTAATTTTAGTTCGTGATTTCTAGTGCTAGTTGTAGTTAATTTTATGTAGTTAGTTGTAATTGGATTTAGGTTAATTTAGTTGTTATTTGGTTATTGCAAATTTAGTTTAATTTAGTGAATTAATTTAGTTGGTTAGTTAATTTAGTTAGAATTAATTTATTGTCCTCGTATTAGTTAGCTTGCCTTCAACAATCCTTGACTCACTTTTCTTGCATGTAATTAGTGTAAATATATACATTGTATATATTCTAAGAGTAGAATTGACTTAAGCGTAACACACCTCCCTAAGGAACGATCATTTGCTTATGCACTGTATGAATCTTCGATTCTCGTGCTATTGCGAGGTGTTAAATTTGGGGACATAAAAGTCCACATCACCGGGTGGTACTATACTAAATTTTTCTATCAAATACTACAAATTTGGTGTTGTTAAATATTTGGTTGAGACATTGGAAGATCGTTGGTCTTCAAGACCATGACGGTAACACAATCTTGCATGTGGCAGTCGAGGGTAAATAAGCAGACACATGGTTGAGATCTTGTACCGATTATACTTACAATTTATATAACATATTTTATTTTGGCTCATAAACAAGTAGAGGTAAGTTCCGCATTAAATGACTTGGCTTGGTTGATCTGGCTGGCTGGGCCAAGCTTAAGAGAGCTTCCTTAATTTGTGCTGCATACTTCTATTGAAGCACTGTTTGTGTCGGTTTGGCCAAGCACAAACTTGTTAGGGAGCAAAGTAAGCTTGATAATCAATTTAAGCTGACCTTCTTTTCATAATTACATCCAGCGGTGCTAACCTGTATAATATCAATAAATGTTTGCAGTTAAACAAATGTTGTGTAGACTTATAATTCACAGTCTGTTGACAAACTTGCTATCGTAATTGAGTAAGGTTTGGTGAGATGTACATATGTAATAGAGTCAAAAAGAGTGCATACACAACTACCTTTGTACAACTATCAACTAATGCAATTAAAGGAAATTACTAGTACAAGTTTTTAAAACACACAAGAGTTGATCATATTAGTCATCATGCTTGACATCTTAATCATCTTAATCATCTTAATCATCCTTCTCTTCTCATGCCAAAAATATTTAAATGGCATAATATCTCCTAAAGAATTAACATTCTATACTTCCTTTATGAAAAAAAATAAAAGATTAAAATGATAAAGGAAGCTTTTAATGAAGACTAAAGAGAAAAGATATTTAGTTAAAGAGTTACCATGGGTAAGATGATATAAGATATTTCTGAGAAAAAGTGAAGGAATGGATTACCAAATTTGGACTTAGAAGTTGAAATGAGTCGGTTCCCTGTTTTTAGGGAGATATTTTGCAAATCTACGAGTTGGACCTCGCAGTTCCACGTCGTAGAAGCTGACATAGCATCTGATCTGACCTAAAATATCACATCGGGAACTGTGTTTGGAACTATCTGAGACTTCTCACTCGTAGTTTCAACTCCTAGACTCTGTCCAGAACTCGTTGCTACTTCATACTTCTATCTCTTACTCGCAGTCTCTACTCGCAGAATCTACCTAGAAAATTTCTGCAACCTTATGCTCGCAGACTCTACTCGCAGTAACTTTCCTAGAATGTGCTGCGACTTCTTGCTTTAACAACTGCGACTTCATTCTCGCACATAGAGCTCGCAGATCTCTCTTAGAATGTGCTCCGACCTCTTGTTTCTTTCTCTACGAGTTCCTACTCACATATTTACCTAGTAGATTTATCCACTGCGACTTCATGCTCGCAGATCCATGTCGCATATCTACTTCAGGAGATGCTGCTACTTGTAACTTTCTAGCTGCGACTTCTCACTCGTAGCCTTTGCTCGCACATGATCTCCAGAATGTACTGTGATTTGATCCTGCGAGGTGAACCTCGCAGATAGAGCTCGTAGATCTGACCTTTTTCTCCGTATGAAAACTTCTTCTGATTCTCTTGCTTGCTACCTACACTAACAACATATTTACAATCACCATGGCTTTACCAGCCATCAAACATCAAATTCTTTCCAAAATTGCGCTCACTTGATAAGCGACTTCTTATCTGCACATAAACAAAATAGTCAAAAAGTTCATGCAATCAAAGGTGGAGTAACTCCACTTGTGCTCCCATGATGACTAACAATGGGGTGAAGAGACAAATCAAGGGTTTCCCTTCTTTTTAAGATGTACACCTTTGGAATAGGTGTTGATTTTGTTATATCTAAAGAAGTACCCTTGGTTTGGTCACTCTTATCCTATCGGATCCATATGGGTGTGACCCTCATTTGGTTCCCCATAACATTTTCATGCCTATTTTTGCAACTCTTCATCTACTCATTACATTAGGTCTTTTTGTGACCCTTAACATGGCAAAATAGCACTTATAAGGAAAATAAGTGATCGAGCAAAAAAAGTCATACATTTGGCCCTTATATCCTTTCTCTTTGCCTCGTTCTTGGGTCTTTTTATGTGTATTTATGGCTATTTCGGTTAATGTTGCAGGCATTAGATGAAAAGGCATGAAGAGGGACAAAAAGGACAAATGGTGCAAAAATGTGGTGAAGAAGGCCATAGTGCACTGGTAGCACACTCGTGCACTACCCGTGCAGCTACCCGTGCATCGGAAGATGGATTTTAGGAAGAGTTCAGTGCATGGGTAACTACAAGGGTATCACCCACGCACTACCCATGCACATTGCCCAGACCAGAAGACATAAAAGTGTGATTTGGTGAGAAAGGGGCTGAAATGGTAAAAAAGTGTGTGCAGATCATCCAACTTCAACGGATCATATCTCACTCCTTGAATTGAACTATGTTTCGAATAATATATTCGGAAAGCCTAGGGAGTCTAGTTTCTAGCATTTTTTATGGATTACGATTCTAAGTTGTCTAGAGGAAGTTATGGCCATTTTAGTAACTGTTACGCGGCTGTCCACAGGGAACTGCACTCGTAACTGCACGGGTATTAACCGTGCAATACTAGTTTTTTTACCCATGCACTACCCGTGCTGTACCTGTGCACCGCACCTTCCAGCACCTAAAATGTCGGGTTTTAAGCAATTTTCAGAGGGGCAATGATGTCCTTTCATGCCCAGATCGTGTCCTAACCTTCCAAGCCTATAAATACACTATTTTCTTATTGAAAACTCTTCTTCCACACTTTAAATCTTCCACCCACTTCCAAGAACGAAATTATCCCATTTTTATCTCTAATTATTAACCCTAGATCTAGGAATCCTTCCCCACCAAATCGTAACCTTCTTACATCATCTTCATCTTGTCTACTCAAGGATACGAGGAGATTGGAACCAAGCTTCAAGAAAGGAAGAGTTTCTTTACATGGGTCTTTTCTATCACTCATCTCTTAGATTTTTATTGTGTATTTAGCATGAGTAGTTGAACCCTATTGATGGGAAGATTTTCGCCGTTAGAAAACCGTCCGTCAAAACAATTTATAAAACCTATGCGATGCGTTCACAAGTAGAAATACAAGTAAAGCGGTAAGCACGTGTGTTGTCCACTGAGATCGGGGTAACGGTGATAAGATTAAGATTAATATAACTAGTATGCATAAAAGTAAAGTGATGGTGAATAAAAATACAATATAAACTAAACTATGAAAGCAAATAAAATGGGATGACAATGGAGTGATGAATGAATGATGATGGAACTACGAAGTTGATGGACTCGTAAGTGAATATTGGGGCAATTGCAACAAACTCTCAATTAAGCACGTATTGACAAATGTAGCCAACCTAGGGTGTATAGTGTTGGTATATATATCTAGCAAGAGGTCAACCTAGGGTGTATAGCGAAAATTCTGAACATGCATAAAGCGCAACCAATAACAAGCATAATCACAATAAATTGACGGAATGGGGCATGAACAACCCCCAAACCGAATTAAACAATATAAAGCACATGCATTCATACTTGCACAAGAGCCTCTGGCTCTTTCATCCACAAATATAATCAATAAATTCAATGTGCAAATATCCACAAAATATAACATTCGAACAAAACTATCCCAACATCACAATTTATTGAATTTAAACAACATAAAACATAAAACTAACTACATGCATCAAAATTATTCAATGTGATGCATTCATGGAGAGGCTAGGGTCCTCTAAGGGTGGTTTGACCAAGTTAGGAAATTCTCTATTTTTCACTACCCAAATAAATTTAGGTGACTTCATTATCATTTCCTTTTTTATGTTTCTATATAAGTGCACTTGGTCTTTCCTTACCCATATTTGCTTGACCCTAGGTGGACTCCACCTATTCCTAGGGCCTCTAGTTTTCCTATGTTGAGTTGGCTTGTAATTTTTAGCCTTAAAATGCTATATCCTAGAACATGCATAGCAAAAGATATTAGAGTTAGAGGAACTCCCCTTTGATGCGTGGTCTTGAGGACATTTGATTTGTTTCACTTGTAACGCCTTGACCTCTGCCTCCTTTTTGCTGAGTGCTACCTTTGCTTCCTCTAAGGCATTGGATTTTTGATCAACCTTCATTTGCATCTTCATTGACTTGTGAGCTATCTCATCTTCAAAATCTTTTGATAGCCTCGCTAAGTTCTCCAAATCCTTCGATGCGGTACTCTTTTCGGCTTCAAATCTCTCAATTTGTTCTTCCAATTCTTTGTTCTTGTCAGAGAGTTCACCATTTATCTTCTTGAGAGTACCATTCTCAACTCTGAGCATCTTCACTTCAAATAATAGTTTCTTGTTCAACTCTTGGAGATTACTCGCCTTTTCCATTCCCAAGGCTTCTCTCTCTTGAAGTGCTTCATTCTCTTCCTTCAACACCCCTTTCCAACACTAGCTCTGTGCTCACGCTCATAAGCTCTTGGTTCATCTTGATCATCATGTCCATCTCGTCCATTCTCTTGCTTCGATCCACTTCAAATTCTTTTCAGAGCTTATACATGTCTTCTTTTGAGAAATTGGAGGAATCCACCGGTTTGGTTGCTTTAACTTGGAAACAACTCTGATTTATCGGGGTGGACTGCTGGGCGGATTCGAGCATTTGGGTGGTTTTCTCTTCTATGAAGGCTTGAGTCTCTTGTTGAGAAGCTATCCTCTGCTCAGTCTCCCGCACATGATTCATCATGAAATTTCTTAGTTGATCTTCAACGGAATTTGACTAGAATGACGAGATGTAGGCATTCTCGTTAGGCTTGTAGCTTGACCCTGAATTTTGCCAAAAGGAATCCATAGAGTCCTGAAATAAACAAAAACAAAAACTACCAAAGCAATAAAAAGAAACTAACAAAACTAAAAAGAACTAATAAACTAATAGTATTAAAACTAATCTAATCACTACTATGCACACCGGTCCCCGGCAGCGGCGCCATTTGATGGGAAGATTTTTGCCGTTCGAAAACCGTCCGTCAAAACAATTCATAAAACCTATGCGATGCGTTCACAAGTAGAAATACAAGTAAAGCGGTAAGCACGGGTCACGGGTGTCGTCCACTGAGATCGAGGTAGCGGTGATAAGATTAGGATTAATATAACTAGTATGCATAAAAGTAAAATGACGGTGAATAAAAATACAATATAAACTAAACTATGAAAGCAAATAAAATGGGATGACAATGGAGTGATGAATGAATGATGATGGAACTACGAAGTTGATGGACTCATAAGTGAATATTGGGGCAATTGCAACAAACTCTCAATTAAGCACGTATTGACAAATATAACCAACCTAGGGTGTATAGTGTTGGTATATATCTCTAGCAAGAGGTCAACCTAGGGTGTATAGCGAAGACCTCCTACTAGCGATTAATCCCTCCTATGCAACCAACAATGGCTAGTTACTCAATCGGGACTTGTTCCATGAATGCTCATCTATCTAGCTATGGCTCAACCTATTATTAATGTAGCTATCCTAGGGTGTATAGTGATGGCTTCCAATTCCCTCACATGTGGCCGACCTAGGATGTATAGTGAAGGCCACCCGTTTGAGATTGATTGAGGTTCGAGGTTATCAACCAAATTCTACTTGAAGGTTAGTTCTCGTAAAATCACTAAAGTAGCCAACCTAAGGTGTATAGTGGAGGCTTCTAATTCTCTCACAAGTAGCTAACCTAGGGTGTATAGTGAAAGTCACTAATTCAAGATTAGATTAAGGGCATGGTTTTAGAGCCAGATTTTCAGAAATCCTTCCATTCAATTGAGCATTAGACAACCTAATTTCCTACTCAAGTAATCCAAATCAATCATGCAAGGAGGGTGTATCCAAACAAATCAATAATGGAAATCAATTCAAGCAATGGAATAAAACATAGAGATAGAATAAATATAATACATAGAGTTTATTTACAAAGCCCAAATATCCATCAAACAAATAACATAAACCCCATAGTGGGGTATTTTAGCCACTTATGTTCTATTACAAACCAATAAACTAAGAGAGAGTGTAGAGACCTTGAAGATTGATCTCCTTCCTTGAAGCATGAATCCAAGTCTCCTAGTTGCCTTTGATTGAGTATAGATGGTTTGGATGATAGGGAGATGTGTTTCTATCTTAGACTACAAGTGTTGGGAGATATAGGAGTTTTTTGGTTCGTTCCCCTGCTTTTCTATTTATGGGGGATGGAAAAATAGGTCACTGAAGCTTGAAAAAAGAAGCTGTCGCGCGCAGAGTGCGGGTGGAGTACGGGTAAATTACCCGCACTGTATGGGTTGTCTTCATCTTCAGTTCTCGGATCTGGGCAATAGTGCAAGTGGAGTGGGGTTGGATTACCCGCACTTGACTCGCACTTTACCCACACTTGAGTTGCACTTGAGTCGCACTCTACTGTCAGGTGCAACTTCAGCTTCTCTGGTTTGGCAACAGTGTGGGTGGAGTGCGGTTAGATGACCCGCACAGTACCCGCACTCTAATGTCAGGTGCAACTTCAACTTCTCTTGTTTGGCAACAGTGCGGGTGGAGTGGGGTTGGATGACCCGCACTTGACCGGCACTTTATCTTTCCTTCATGATTCAGGTCCCAGCTGTGGGAAGGAGTGCGGTTGCCACCCGCACTTGACCCACACTTGACCCGCACTGTATGGCTGCTTATAATCCTTTGTCGTTCCTTTTGCCTCTTTTCTGCTGGAATCACCGCAACATGCTTCCAAACCCATCTTTGCACCATTTCCTACAATTACATACATAACCACCATTTAGAGATACTAAAACGCACAAAAACAGAACACAAGATAAGGATTTGAAGGCCTAAATGAACAACACATTTGGCACGATCACCTATGTGGGAGTTTATGTAATTGAATATGAATATGTGGGTTTTCCACCATACTTTGATTTGATTAATATAGTTCCATTCATTGTACTTAATTGTGTTTAATTATCCCTTGAATTAAGTAGGCATTCCAACTCTTGATTTTTGTGGATTAATTGAACTTATTAGAGAAACTAATCTTTTAAAAGAAATCTTTGTGAAAATGGGTAGGCATTCCAACTCCAACTTAGTGGTTGACTTTGCTCCTAAATACATTTAATACTCACTTTGGGTTAGGTAGGCATTCCAACTCCTAACCCTTTGTTGGTATTGAATTGTGGTGTCTTTGTGAGCCAAGTAGGCATTCCAACTCTTATTTTACATTAGATATCAATCTATATTTGTAACCATCCACACATAAGGTGTTTAACCAAGCTCACTTGAATTGGAAGGGATATGTTGTTAGCATTCCAATCCAACATATCCTGGCTACGAAAAAGGGGTGGATTATGAGCATTCCAATCCAAGCCATCTCGGCTTCCCTATATCTATCTAAAACAAGAGTGAAAGGGGTGGATTGTGAGCATTCCAATCCAAGTCATCCCGAAAACTCAAGTTAAGAAGATAAGACCTAATTGATCAAATTGGTTCTTAAAGAATGGATGGCCCACTATTCATTTTTGATTGCATTGATTCCCACATTCACATCTCATTATCTTATCTCTCTGCATTCTTGCTAATTGTTAGTTGAACTCTAGATTAACTAGCCTAATTGTAGTTGCATTGTAGTAATTAACTTGTCAATCCAAAAAACTTACATTTACATGCTTTATCTTACTTTAATAGTAGTTAACTAGGTTTAGCCATTTAATTTCCCTTTCCCTGTGGACGATACCCTTCCTTGTCGCTGTACTTGTTTTGAAAACATTAGAGCACATTGCTAGGACTTATTATAAATTTCTTAAAATTCGCAATTTGCCGACGACACAAAAAGCGAGTATCAATAAGGAACATTACCCTTCATCTTCCGTGGGGATGTTCCGTTGTTGCTTACTTTGGTGGATTTAGAGGTGAATCCTTCTTTCTTTCTGGTTGTTGATGAGAAGATTTTTGCCGTTAGAAAACTGTCCGTCAAAACAATTTATAAAACCTATGCGATGCGTTCACAAGTATAAATACGAGTAAAGCGGTAAGCACGGGTGTCGTCCACTGAGATCGGGGTAGCGGTGATAAGATTAGGATTAATATAACTAGTATGCATAAAAGTAAAAGTGATGGTGAATGAAAATATAATATAAACTAAACTATGAAAGCAAATAAAATGGGATGAAAATGGAGTGATGAATGTATGATGATGGAACTACGGAGTTGATGGACTCGTAAGTGGATATTGGGGCAATTGCAACAAACTCTCAATTAAACACGTTTTGACTAATGTAACAAACCTAGGGTGTATAGTGTTGGTATATATCTTCAGCAAGCGGTCAACCTAGGGTGTATAGCGAAGATCTTCTACTAGCGATTAATCCCTCCTAAGCAACCAACAATGGCTAGTTACTCAATCGTGACTTTTTCCATGAATGGTCATCTATCTAGCTATGGCTCAACCTATTACTAATGTAGCCATCTTAGGGTGTATAGTGATGGCTTCCAATTCCCTCACAAGTGGCCGACCTAGGGTGTATAGTGAAGGTCACCCTTTTGAGATTGGATGGGGCTCGAGGTTATCAACCGAATTCTACTCGAAGGTTAGTTCTCGTAAAATCACTAAAGTAGCCAACCTAGGGTGTATAGAGGAGGCTTCTAATTCTCTCACAAGTGGCTAACCTAGGTTGTATAGTGAAAGCCACTAATTCAAGATTAGATTAAGGGCATGATTGTAGAGCCGGATTTTTGGAAATCCTTCCATTCAATGGAGCATTAGACAACCTAATTGCTTACTCAAGTAATCCAAATCAACATGCAAAGAGGGTGTATCCAAGCAAATCAATAATGGAAATCAATTCAAGCAATGGA
Organism: Dipteronia sinensis; assembly: GCA_033220585.1. NCBI lineage: Eukaryota > Viridiplantae > Streptophyta > Magnoliopsida > Sapindales > Sapindaceae > Dipteronia > Dipteronia sinensis. The sequence continues at coordinate 45,999,122 of CM065640.1, forward strand.
ATAAAATACAGAGATAGAATAAATATAACACATAGAGTTTATTTACAAAGCCCAAATGTCCATCAAACAAATAACATCAACCCCATAGTGGGGTATTTTAGCTACTCATGTTCTATTACAAACCAATAAACTAAGAGAGAGTGTAAAGAGAAAACCCTTGAAGATTGATCTCCTTCCTTGAAGCTTGAATCCAAGTCTCCTAGTTGCCTTTGATTGAGTATAGATGGTTTGGATGAGAGGGAGATGTGTTTCTAGCTTAGACTATGTAAAGAAAATAGAAAATACAAGTGTTGGGAGATATGGGAGTCATTTGGTTCGTTCCCATGCTTTTCTATTTATAGGGGATGGAAAAATAGGTTACTTAAGCTTGGAAGCTGAAGCTGTCGAGCGCAGAGTGTTGGTGGAGTGCGGTTGGATAACCCGCACTTGATCCGCACTTTATCTGTCAGGTACAAATCAGCTTCTCTGGTTTTGGCAACAGTGCGGGTGGAGTGCGGTTGGATGACCCGCACTGTACCCGTACTTTAATGTCAGGTGCAAATCCAACTCTCTGTCTTGAGCAACAGTACGGGTAGAGTGCGGTTGGATGACCCGCACTTGACCCGCACTTTATCTTTCTTTCATGAATCAGGTCCCGGCTGTGGGAAGAAGTGCGGTTGGAGTGCGGTTGCGACCCACACTTGACCCACACCCTTAGAGTTGCTGATGACCCTTTGTCGTTCCTTCAACCACCTTTTGCCCCTTTTCGACCAAAACTCCCGCAAAATGCTTCTAACACCAGAATTACATCTAGTGCCTGCAATTAGCACCAACGAGCCTATAAGACATAAAATATACAGAAAATACACACAAGAATGAGACAAAGGAATAGGAAATGAGGGCCGAAATATACAACAATTTAGGCACGATCAGTTGTCTCCTTTATCAAGACTTTGATGGCATGCTCGGCTTGCTCGAGTTCCACTATCAAATCGCATTCCTTGATCTTAGAGACCTTGCATGCATATTCTTTTGCTGCTAAGGCATCCTTAAGAGCTTGGTGCTTCTTATCTTTCCTCTCTACCTTCAAAAGCATATTTCCCATTTTCCTTGTGAACTCTTCCCCTTCACTCTTGACAACTCATGCCAGTTCTTCACTTTTCTTGAGGGCTTCATCCCTCTCCTTTTCTAGTGTATCAATCCTTAAGGCAAGGTTGATATCAATCGCAACTACCTTCTCATCTTCCGTGATGAGGTCCTTCTCTAGTTTGGCCTTCTTCTCTTCTTCAAGCATCATTACTTCATCCTGAAATGCTTGAATGAAGTCTTCCAAATCATCCATTTGTTCTTCGGTTGTTGCCTCGGTTTCTTTGGTTTTCACGTTGAAACAAGTGTTCAAATCATTTTCTTCTTTCCCTACAAACACATCAAACTCAACTACCTCTCCCAAGACTGTCATGGTTAGCTTTCCGTGATGCACATCGACTGTGGTTCTTGCCGTAGCCATGAAAGGCCTTCCAAGAAGTATGAGTTGTTCTCTACTTGTGTATCTTTCTCCAACATCAAGGACAACAAAATCTATAGGGATGATTAACTTGTCCACTTCTAGGAGCACATCTTCAACAATCCCTAGAGCGTGTCGTGAAGATTGGTCCACCAAAACTAATGACATGGAGGTGTGCTTAAGCTCTCCCAACTTCAACCGCTTGTAGACCGAGGACGACATCAAATTGATTCTTGATCCCAAGTCTAACATGGCTTTCTCCCTTGAAGTGCCCCCAACCGATATATCGTCAGTGAAACTTCTGGGATCTTTATGCTTTGGTGTGAGACGTTTCTGAATAACTGCACTGATATTGCCTTAAAGACGCTCTTAGTGGTTTAGTCCCAATTTCTGCTCCGTCTTGCTAACTTCTTCACTCATCTTGAGCTTGTTTTTTGTTTGGGTATTTGAGGGTTTGTAAGGGTTCTTTGCTTTATGAAGGCGAGGATGCACCTTTCCTGTTGCAACCTCTTTCTTGTTTCCCACAACAGTTACCATGTTTATCCCTTCCGTGGGGTTAACATGCACATTTCCCTTATCTTGCCGCTTGGAATTTTCTTACAATTGAGCCATTTGCATAGAAATCTTCTTAATGGGGGCCTCTAAGCTAACTATCAGTTGGTCTTCCTCTGGATTGTAGACTTGAGCATGCTGATTATTCTGGCTTGACTGGCCATTGTTCTGATTCCCCCATTGGTTTCCTCCTTGACCTTGATAGTTCTGATTGTTTCCGTATTGCTGATTTCCTTCTTGGAATTGCCCCATATTGTAATTACCACCCCATTGATTGTTTCTCCGATTAGGGTTGTAATTATTTCCATTTGGGTTATTCCGTTGATGATTCTGATTATATTGGTAAAATTCTTGTGCTTCCTCCTCTTGAGGTGGTAAACCTTGACTGAGGCACATGTCCACCCAATGTCCGTTCTGCCCACACACTTGACACACTACCACTTGCACCTGCTATTTCTCTGAATTATTTGCCAATTCCCTTATCTCTTTTGTGAGGTTGTCCAACTGGGTTGCCAATTTCGTATGCCTCTTTCCTTATCTATCTTGCCTTATTGAACTACGTTGTTGGGAGTTTTGCCCCAACATTTTGTATCTCTTTAACACTTCCTCAACCATCTTTTCTCTTATCGCTTTCCTGCAAGCATTGTCAACTATCTCTTGGGTGAGCCCTAGAAGTCCATCATAAAATGACTGCACTCGACTGACTAGTGTAAACCCATGGTGATGGAATTGAGCTAAGAGCAACTTAAATCTTTCCCATGCCTCTTGAAAAGGTTCTCCATCATCTTCCACGAATGTGGCAATCTTTCCTCTGATCTCCTTGGTCTTCCAAGCCGGAAAGTACTTATCAAAGAACTTTCTCTCAACCTCATCCCATATGGTGCATGATTCAGATGCTAAGGCCATAAGCCACTGCTTATCCTTATCCTTCATGCAATATGAGAAATATTGCATCCTGAGTTGATTCTCTGACAACGCTCCTAGGCGAATGGTTGTCATCTCATTATAATACTGTTTTATAAACTGAAGAGCATCCTCCCCTGTCTTTCCATAGTATGTTGGGAGAGTATTATAATGTTGGTTCTTCAACTCATAATTCCTCTGTGCCATATTCAAGAAGATCGCCAAAGGGTGAGCTCCGATTCTTGGCAAGGAATAATCCTTCATATACCTACGATGCTCACCATCATTTGATCTGACAAGTGACACATGTCATTCTCCATCCCGTGACCTAGCAGGTGACGTATCATGACTTGCCATTTCAAATGGTATCATGAAATTTGACAATTACAAACTGATCAAAGATCTGAGTAACAAGTTCATTAATTCTACAACTAAAATGACGAATGGTACTAAAAACAACACAACATTACAGAGAAGAATTCCCCGGCAGCAGCGCCAAGATTTTGACACACTCCGAGTGTACCTCTATGATCTAATGGTGCTCTAAAAACTAAATGAAATGAAATGGAGTGAGCGAGTCTAGATGACCCTTCGCAAGTGTATGAATCGTTGTCGAGTATAGCTGACATAAGTAAGGGTATCGTTCCCACGAGGAAACTCTCGCATGTTCTACCGATTGATATAGTATAATTCACTGAAAATTAATCTAATGAGAAATCACTTGTAAAATGACAAGTTTAAAGATTCTAAAGATATGTTGAGGAGATAATGATGCAATATACTAATAACAAAGTTCATAACCTAGGATTTATCCTTAAACCATCTATATGTAAGCTTTTCAAGTGTAAACAACTCAAGATTGGTCAACCAAGAGATAGATCCACTATTCATGCACAACAATTCATGCTTGGATGTTAAGTAAAGTTCATACCCAAAAATTAACACGTGAATCTATTAAGCACAAGTGCAAACTCAAAAATAGATAAAAGATAGAATAGATCATTACTAAAAGTGTTCACATATATACCATCACCAAATCCTAAAGTCAGGATATGGCAGTCAAGCTCCGGTCCAAACAACTAATGCGCGGGCTTCTGGCCACCCTATAGTGAGCCAGGCCGCGCTCGACCAACAAGCGGCAACCTTCGTGGAAACCGTCCGCATCCGCCTGCTCGCTGAAGGCATCACGGTCCAGCCAACCAACCTGAATGATCAGGGAGAGCCGAGCAGGTTCGGAGCAAGGCAGCCTGCCTTCGATCGCCTGGGACCTCCTCTTCTAGAGCCAGCTCAAGACAGGCCGGGGCCCCAACTTTCGATCCGGGATAGGCTGGGACCTATGCCCCCAGTTTCGAAAAGACCTTCACAATATCAACCCAGGTGAGTTAAATCTGCCGCAGATGCTTTTACCCGAAAGCAACGAGAGCTATCCCATCCAACTGCATCTAGGGGGAACGCCCGGGCCCAAGAGGAGGAGAGTAGACAAACTTCCCAAATAGATCCTGTCCATGAGAGGGACCAGATAGAGGTTGCTAGTTCATTAGAGAGACTCGATAGTGAAGAATCCGAGGTCAATTCAAAGAAACCTGGGAACAAGCGACTGAGGGATCAACTGGCAAAGCTACAGAATGAGGTCTAGCAGATAAGAAAAGGAAAGAATAAGGAGGATAAAAAGGATCCCCTGAGCGAGATGAACGCTCCCTTCACTAGGAGGATCCGGGAAGCAAAGCTCCCACCTAAATTCAAAATGCCAGCAGATAACTTCTCTGGAACGGAGGATCCTCTAAGCCACTTGGAGAGTTTCGTTCAACAGATGGAGGTCCAGAACACTACCGAAGCAGCTATGTGTAGGATGTTTCCAACAACCCTAACCGACTACGTAAAAACTTGGTTCATGAAGTTGCCTGCTGGTAGCGTGGATTCTTTCACGAAGTTATCAATAGATTTTTGCTCGCAATTCCAAGGGGTTAAACCTCGTCCGAAAGATCCCATACACCTCCAATATGTGATTCAGGAACTGAGTGAGACACTTCGGTCGTACGTGGAACATTTTCACAAGGAGGTCATACAAATGGGAGTTTTCTCCGAGAAAGAAACTCTCGCCAACTTCAGGTGGAGCCTATGGGCGGGAAAGCTTTTCTGTTCCTTTGCCAAGAGACCTCGATCGTACGTGGAACGTTTTCACAAGGAGGTCATACAAATGAGAGTTTTCACCGAGAAAGAAACTCTCGCCAACTTCAGACGGAACCTATGGACGGGAAAGCTTTTCCGTTCCTTCACCAAGAGACCTCCCGAGACTTACCAGGAGGCCTACGATCGGGCTCTTGAGCAGGTCAATATAGACGAGCAACTCAAAGTCAAGATGGAACACGACGACATGTGAACGGTGAAGCGTCTGAAAAAAGAAGCCCCCAAATTTGAGCTAGTTCAGAAAACTCAGAATAAACCTCCCAATAGGTCGACCTATTGCATCCCTGCTCCTCAGCACGGGCAAGAAAAATATCCAGCAAGACGAACCCCTCCCCGGGCTTCGCCACCTCCCAGGACCGTGGCTCCCGTAATGCAAGAGGAGAAGGGGTATGACTACTACACTCCTTTGAACGCTTATAGGGAAACAGTCTACCTTGATATACGAGATAAAAGGGCTGCTCCAAAAGCCCTCTCCCATGAAAGCCCTAGCTGACAGGAGGAACCGGTACAAGTACTGCGACTTCCACGAAGATGTGGGCCACAACACTTCAGAGTGCTATAATTTGTGAAACAAGATTGAAGCCTTGATAAGGGGGGGATGCTTGATTGAATTCTTACAACAGATCAGAGATAACATTCGGACTGGAAGGAAGGTACAAGCCGAGATCCGTGAGGACGTAGAGAAGAGGAAGGGGGAACAGACTGACTTAATGCAATAGATCCAGGTGACACACACCATCAGCGGAGGTCCCACACTGGCTGGCATTTCCAATAATTCCTGAAAAAACCACGCGAGGAAGATTCCCGCATTGAAGAAAGCTGGGGGATCTTCAAGGTTAGCTAGAGCCTGATGGAGCCCTCCCAGTCAGCACAGATCGTTTTCACTGAAGCAGATGTCTTCAACACCGTGCAACCTCATGATGATCCCATGGTAATCACCATACTGATTGCCAACTGTCTGGTCCATCGCGTGCTCGTAGATACAGGTAGTAGTGTAGTTATCCTTTTCAAGGATACTTTGGAAAAATTAAACCTGAAGCAATATTGTTACAATAGCTGTACCACTCCACTCTACTCTACGGGTTCACTGGAGATTCGATCATACCGGTGAGGTCGATGATCCTCCCAGTAATCATTAGAATCACCCCTCTCCAACAAAATGTTATGACCGACTTTGTTGTGGTTGACACCCTATCGGCCTACAACGCCATCCTAGGGAGACCATTCCTGTCCTCCTTGAAGAGAGTCTTATCCATATACCATAATGTCCTGAAATTCACGTTGGAACCAAGGTAAGAGAGGTACGTGGAGACCAGCAGGTAGCCAGGAAATGCTACGCAGTGTCTGCCAATCCTACAGCTTTAGCAAAACAATGTGTACATGTGGCATTAGTCCAGGAAGACATGGAAACATCCCGGATAATCAAGGAAGAAATGGAGCCCGCGGAGCATCCTCAACGTCAAGAAAGTGAACTTATTATGCCTTATAAGGAGGAACGGAGCAAGGAATGGGCCAACGGACAGCCCGTAGATAGACTTGAAGAGATACCCATCAGAAATGACGATCCCTCTAAGGTTGTCAAGGTCGGGGCCACCCTTGAACCAGAAGTGAAAGAAGGTTTAATTAATCTTCTCAGGGAATTCAGCGACATCTTCTCTTGGAGCCATGATGAAATGCCTAGAATCTCGGCATCATTGGCCGCCCATCGACTAGCGGTAGATCCAACAGTCAAGCCCGTCAAACAGAAGAGGCGTCACTTCAACGCTGATAGGAACGCTGCGGTGCAGGAAGAGGTAGATAAATTGATCAAGGCAGGGTTTATCAGAGAAGTACGCTATCCCGAATGGATCGCCAACGTGGTCATGGTTACGAAGGCGAATGGGAAGTGGCGTATGTGTGTCGATTACACCGACCTCAACCGGGCTTGTCCAAAAGACAGTTTTCTTTTACCAAAGATCGACCAGCTGGTTAACTCCACGTCTGGAAATAAAATTTTGAGTTTTATGGACGCGTTCTCAGGATACAACCAAATTAAAATGCATCCAGCTGACCAGGATAAAACCAGTTTCAATACTGGGCAGGGCTTGTACTGCTACAAGGTGATGCCGTTCGGTTTGAAGAATGCGGGGGCTACATACCAGCGAGTGGTTAACAAGCTGTTCAAGCCCGAGATAGGAAAGATGATGGAGGTATATATCGATGACATGATCACAAAATCACCAACCGCAGAAGGATATCAGGAAGACCTTCGCAAAACCTTTCTCATACTGAGAGAAAACCAGATGCGGTTGAACCCCTCCAAGTGTGCCTTCGGGGTAACAACGGGAAATTTTCTAGGCTTCATGGTTCATGAGAGAGGCATAGAGGCTAACCCAGAAAAAATCAAAGCTATCTTGGCCCTGGAATCCCCAACATCACTCAAACAGGTACAAATTCTGACTGGACGCGTAGCGGCGCTCAACAGGTTTATCTCTCGCTCCACCGATAAATGTCTCCCTTTCTTAAAAGCCATCAAACAAGGGAAAAACATGAAGTGGAGCCAGGAGAGCGAACAAGCTTCCAAGCTTTGAAAGAATACCTAACAAGCCCACCGTTGTTAGTCAAGCCAGTTCTCGGAGATGAGCTGCAGATCTACCTGGTCGTATCAGAAACTGCAGTAAGCAGAGCTTTGGCCAAGGAGTGTGGCGATGGTTTTCAAAGACCCATATACTATATGAGTCATGCTTTGATCAAGTCAGAGAGGAATTACATTCTCCCAGAAAAGCTCGCTTATGCTCTAGTGATCTCAGCGAGGAAGCTCCGTCCCTATTTTCAAGCTCACACAATAACAGTGGTGATGGACTAACCTCTCCGCCAATTCTTGCAAAGACTAGACGTGTCTGGAAGGCTATTCTTATGGGCCCTAGAGCTCACTCAGTTCGATTTAAAGTATAAGCCCCGAACCACGATTAAGGCACAGGCTTTGGTTGACTTCGTGGCAGAATTTTCGACGCTCCCAGATCAAGAGGATCCCTCAACACTAAATGAGATCTCTAAAAAGACATCCGAGATCGACAATTGGCTGGAAGGCTGCAATCCATGGACCCTCTTTACAGATGGAGCATCCGGGCAAGCTAGGGGAGGAGCTGGCATAGTTTTAATAGACCCGGAGGGGACTGATTTCTGTCACTGTTTCAGATTCGAGTTTAAAGCCACCAATAATGAAGCAGAGTATGAAGCCTTCCTAGCTGGGATGAAGGTAGCCATCGAACTAGAGGCCGATTACCTACAAGTCAAGAGCAACTCATTGCTTGTTGTCAATCAGGTGACTGGGGTGTACCCGGTAAAGGGAGATAATATGGCTGCTTATCTAAAACTAGCTCAGTTGCTAAAAAATAAGTTTAAGGGGTTCAAGATCGATCAGGTCCCTCGACATCAAAACCATCGCGCAAATGTTCTGGCTAAAATATTGGCAAACGGAGGCCAATCCTTGCCACGGGGAATTCCCCTCCAAGTGATCTCCTAACCAAGTATAGCCACAAATAAAGAAATCTGCTCCCTGAATCGCCAGCCTTGCTGGATGGACCTGATTGTCGCCTACCTCCTTAAGGGAGAGCTTCCCGAAGAGCCCGACCAAGCCTGAAGAATTAAAAGACTCTCGGTCCGATATTGTTTGGTAGAGGGGTACCTCTACAGAAGGGGCAGATCCCTCCCCTTACTTAGGTGCTTGCATTCTGATGATGCTAAATGGGCACTAAGAGAGGTCCACTCTGGGGACTGTGGGAACCATATAGGTGGGGAAGCTCTAGCATATCAGGTGCTTTGTATGGGGATCTGCCCCTTCTGTAGAGGTACCCCTCTACAGAAGGGGTAGATCCCTCCCCTTACTTAGGTGCTTGCATCCTGATGATGCTGAATGGGCACTAAGAGAGGTCCACTCTGGGGACTGTGGGAACCATATAGGTGGGGAAGCTCTAGCATATCAGGTGCTTTGTATGGGGTACTATTGGCCGACCATCCACCAAGATGCAAGGAGTTTTGTTCAATCTTGCTAGCCATGTCAAAGAACATCAAACTTGAACCACTAGCCACCTGAGCGACTGTCGTCCCTCAGTTCACCTTACCCTTTCGCCATGTGGGGAATTGACCTAATTGGACCACTCCCTACTGTTCCCGGACAAATGAAACATGCTATCGTGGCTATCGACTACTCCACAAGATGGGTAGAGGCAGGGCCTCTTTCTCAGATATCTGATCGTGCCTAAATTGTTGTATATTTCGGCCCTCATTCCTATTCTTTTGTCTCGTTCTCGTGTGTATTTTCTATATATATTATGTCTTTTATGTCTAATAGGCTCATTAGTGCTAATTGCAGGCAATTGATGTAATTCGGGGTTTGGAAGCATGTTGCAGGATTCTGGCAGAAAAGGGGTAAAAGGAAAGACAAAGGATCATAAAGCAGCTCTACAGTGCGGGTCAAGTGCGGGTCGCAACCGCACTTCAACCGCACTCCAACCACACTCATGATCATAGCCGGGACTTGATACAGGAGAAAAGTTACAGTGCGGGTCTAGTGCGGGTCATCCAACCGCACTCCACCCGCACTGTTGCCAAAGCCAGAGAAGCTGAGTTGCACCTGATGTTAAAGTGTGGGTACAGTGCGGGTCATCCAACCGCACTCCACCCGCACTATTACCAAACCAGAGAAGTTGAAGTTGCACCTGACATTAGTGTGCGGGTACAGTGCGGGTCATCCACCAGCACTCCACCCGCACTATTGATCAAAACAGAGGAGGGATTTTGCACCTGATAGTACAGTGCGACTCAAGTGCGACTACAGTGCGGGTCGAGTGCGAGTCAAGTGCTGGTAATCCAACCGCACTCCACCCGTACTATTGCCCAGATCAGAGACCTGAAGATGAAGAAAACCCTTACAGTGCGGGTACAGTGTGGGTAATTCACCCGCACTCCACCCGCACTCTGCGCACGACAGTTTCTGGTTTCGAGCTTAAGTGACCTATTTTTCCATCCTCTATAAATAGAAAAGGATGGGAACGAACCAAAAGATGACCATACCTCCCAACACTTGTATTCTAAGCTAGTAACACATCTCCCTCTCATCCAAACCATCTCTACTCAATCAAAGGCAACTAGGAGACTTGGATTCAAGCTTCAAGGAAGGAGATCAATCTTCAAGGGTTATCTCTACTCTCTCTCTTAGTTATTAGTTTGTAATAGAACATGAGTAGCTAAAATACCCCACTATGGGGTTGATGTTATTTGTTTGATGGATATTTTGGGCTTTGTAAATAAACTCTATGTGTTATATTTATTCTATCTCTATATTTCATTCCATTACTTGTATTGATTACCATTATTGACTTGCTTGGATACACCCTCTTTGCATGTTGATTTGGATTACTTGAGTAGGCAATTAGGTTGTCTAATGCTCCATTGAATGGAAGGATTTTTGGAAATCTGGCTCTATAACCACGCTCTTAATCTAATCTCGAATTAGTGGCTTTCACTATACATCCTAGGTTAGCCACTTGTGAGAGAATTAGAAGCCTCCACTATACACCATAGGTTGGCTACTTTAGTGATTTTACGAGAACTAACCTTCGAGTAGAATTCGGTTGATAACCTCGAGCCTCATCCAATCCCAACTGGGTGGCCTTCACTATACATCCTAGGGCGGCCACTTGTGAGGGAATTGGAAGCCATCACTATACATCCTAGGATGGCTACATTAGTAATAGGTTGAGCCATAGCTAGATAGATGAGCATTCATGGAACAAGTCCCAATTGAGTAACTAGCCACTGTTGGTTGCTTAAGAAGGATTAATCGCTAGTAGGAGGTCTTCACTATACATCCTAGGTTGACCTCTTGCTAGAGATATATACCAACACTATACACCCTAGGTTGTTACATTTGTCAAAACGTGCTTAATTGAGAATCTGTTGCAATTGCCCCAATATTCACTTACGAGTACATCAACTTCGTAGTTCCATCATCATTCATTCATCACTCTATTATCATCCTATTTCATTTGCTTTCATAGTTTAGTTTATATTGTATTTCCATTCACCATCATTTTACTTTTATGTATACTAGTTATATTAATCCTAATCTTATCACTGCTACCCCGATCTCAGTGGACGACACCCGTGCTTGCCACTTTGCTTGTATTTATACTTGTGAACGCATCGCATAGGTTTTATAAATTGTTTTGACGGACGGTTTTCTGACGGCAAAAACCTTATCATCAATATCAGAAAAGAATACTACCAAGTTCATCAAAACCAATGTGGTATGTAGATTCGGGACCCGTCTCATCATTATAGCTGACCTTGGGTAGCAGTTTGACAACACCCGATTTAAAGATTTCTGCAAAGGATTGGGAATCGACCTCAGATTCACTTCAGTAGCCCATCCCCAGACTAACGGACTGGTGGAATCCACCAACAAGACTATTAAGAAACTTCTAAAGAAAAAACTACAGCAGAAAAAAGGCAAATGGGCCGAAGAGCTTCCAGAAGTCCTCTGGGCATACCGGACTACAAAGAGAACAACTACTGGGGAGACACCTTACTCCCTAGCTTTCAGAGTTAAAGCGGTCCTCCTCATCGAGCATAAATTAACCTCGTTCAGGGTACAATACTTCGAGCCCGAAAGTAACAAGGTCAAGCTCCAGGCTAATCTGGACCTCCTAGAAGAGAAACAAGACCGGGTAGCGGAGAAAGTGGCAATCTACCAAAGCAAGATTGCTAGATATTTCAACCAAAAGGTCAGAGCCCGGAATTTCAAGGAAGGTGATTTGGTGCTTAGGAAAGTGACCATGAATACTCAAAAAAAGGTCGGATGGAGTCTTAAGTCCTAATTGGAAAGGGCCATATTTGATAAAGCTAGTTGCTCCCAATGGAGCCTTCAAACTCGAAGACATGGACGGACGACCCATCGACCACACTTGGAATGAAGATCATTTATGGAAATTCTACCTTTGAGTAGGGAGTTCTCAAAGCAGACTACCCCCATTTAGGTTTCATTAGAGTCCCTAATAAAGATGTACTACATCTCGATCATCAATAAAGTCATTTTTCTCTTTCATCTTTATCTCTAACTATGTTCAACAGTAGTGTCTACACCCTTGAGTGGGAAATTTAACATAAACACTTCGAGACCAGGAAATAGCTAAATAGCCCTCCTGATGCCTTGGTCGGGCTACCACCCCCAAGAAGGGTCTTAGTGTAAGAGCATAGTTGCCATCTAGATCTCAAGACAAGGAAATATCTAAATAGCCCTCCTGATGCCTTGGTCGGGCTACCACCCCCAAGAAGGGTCTGAGTATAAGAGCATAGTTGCCATCCAGATCTCAAGACCAGGAAATAGCTAAATAGCCCTCTTGATGCCTTAGTCGGGCTACTACCCCCAAGAAGGGTCTGAGTATAAGAGCATAGTTGCCATCCAGATCTCAAGACCAGGAAATAACTAAATAGCCCTCTTGATGCCTTGGTCGAGCTACCACCCCCAAGAAGGGTCTGAGTATAAGAGCATAGTTGCCATCCAGATCTCAAGACCAGGAAATAGCTAAATAGCCCTCATGATGCCTTGCTCGGGCTACCACCCCCAAGAAGGGTCTGAGTGTAAGAGCATAGTTGCCATCAAGATCTCGAGACCAGGAAATAGCTAAATAGCTAAATAGCCCTCCTAATGCCTTGGTCGGGCTACCACCCCTAAGAAGGATCTGAGTGTAAGAGCATAGTTGCCATCCAGATCTCGAGACCAGGAAATAGCTAAATAGCCCTCCTGATGCCTTGGTCGGGCTACCACCCCCAAGACGAATTTAAAAACAAATATTTGTTTTCGTGTGCAGAATCAAGATCATCATAATAAGAATTCCTTACCAAAGTTTTAATGAAGTATGCACAAATTGTTGTTGCGGATGCAATTATGTTTCCTATTCAAGACTAGGAGTGAAACAAGAGTTCTCAAAGCGATTTGATTTCTCATTAAAGGTAAGAGGAGCCTATCCCTCGGTAAGGCTACATCCATCCAATGGGGAGCCCAACCCCAGAGCTCAGGCTATTAAAAAAAAGAGGAAAGCTAAGCTAAATAAGGGCAAAACGAGGTGCCCACCCCCTTTTTCGGGCAATCAAGACAAGCCATGAATGAACTGTTTCAAGCTTTGGGACTCTCTGGGTTTTCCTCTGCCGGTCCTCTTCCTTCACGCCAATCCTCGCCATCGAGCCCCCCTTCGGGTAGTTGTCCATCTTGGTTATCCTCGCCAATCGCCCCTCTATTTAGAGGCTCCATCTGTTGATTAGTTGGATCTTCCTCTAGGACTTCATTAATCACTTCCATAATCTCATGGGGGATAGCCGCATCGAGAAGGGCAGCCATGGACCCCGTCTGGCTCATGTCGACCTCCATCTCCATTATAGGGGGTTCCTCAGACGAGCTCCTAGCTCCTTCCCCAGCTCCTGACTGGTCCCCCTAGGATCAAGAAGACAGAACCTTACTAGACGACTTATCGGGACCTGAAGTAGTAAAGGGAAGAGGTGGAAATGAAGGATCTGTCTGGGAGGGCTATTTTCCTGCTCCTGCTTGGTTCAAAGGAACCGCCTCGTCCCTATCAGGGCAAGATAACTCGGCAGCCTTAATCATTATTTCCTATCTATCCCAGCCGGCAATAGACGACAGATCAAATGGAAGAGGAAGAGCTTCAGCGGCCTGAAAGGAAGCATAGAAGTATCCATCGCTAAAAGAGGTCTCCGCGTCGGCTTGCAGCTTGGTCACCTGAGCAATCAAAGACTAATTCTCGAGGTCCAACTTTTTAGCCTCAGATCTCCAAGAATCCCTTTGTCTAGCCCGCTAGATAGATTGAAGACGCTCTTGATCATAAGATTTCTTCGTCCTCTCATGGTCATAATGAAGCTCAGCCATCTCGATCTCGACCTTTCCCTGGTTAGAGGTCATCTCTTCCACTAAGAACTGAGCCTGCTTGAGCAATCTTATAGCTCTCTTGGCTTCAGCTTCGGCTTTTGCAGATCGATCGCGAATGAGGGCTACTTGCTGGCCCATCACTATATTAAATTTGAAGGCCAACAAAATACAAAGCCAGAGTTAGAAACTGAAAAAATTAGCAAAAGCAATATGAAGGAAATGCAATTACCTCAGCTAAAATAGTAGACCCCTTGGTAATCAGGACATCCACAGGCATGGAAGCCATCCTGGAGATCCCACCGCCCAGACAAGACGTGATGATATGTTCTAGGACTTCATCCTGCCCTGTCGAGCTCGACTGAGGCCGGGAACTGCTGGAAGGAATCCTTACGACACCCCTTCCAGAATCCTCCGAAGCTTGGGGGGTTGGAAGCGCAGCAGAATCAGGCGGGCAAATCGAAGGGGTAGCAACTTTAGCGACTACAGCAGAAGGGGCAGAAGCAGCCGGACTAACAACCTGGGGAGCTTTACCCAAAGCCCGGAAAGCCCGCGACACAAGGTTGGCCATCTTTGACCCTGTTGGGGAGGTTGATGGAGCAAGAGCTGGTTCTGTTAGGATTATGCTCAATAGCAAGAGTGTAATATTGTAATTGACAATCTTTTCATATAAATAAAGTGATTTCTAATTCTGCAAAATCTTATAGCATTTATAATTATAATTGTCAAGGTAAATAATCATAAGGTCAAAAGACTATAAGATATGAATAATTGTTTGTACATCCGGATATGTATGAGGTAGACACAATTCTTTAGTTAGTCTTGAATAACGTTCACAACTTAAGTTAAAGGTTGGGCACCTCTATCTTGATAAAGTTGTAGAATTCTTTTACTAGCATTTGAGTGGGATCAAATAAGTTATGATGAGTCTGAAATCATCGAAAGGTTTTCGAGTAAAAGAATCTAGTGCACTGGGTGCATTGAACTGGATCACAATGAACTACTTTATCTAGAACCGTCACTAGATATAAGTCTTTTCATTATCAGGACAATCAGAGAGTCTATCTAAATCCTGAGATAAATGATGGACTTATGGTTGCAAGTGTTATCATTTGAGCTATCAATGAGTACGATTATATAGCATAGTCTATCCTCGATAGTTTGGTGGTATTCCTTTGTTAATTGATAGAGGACTTCATTTATAGATATGGACATCGTGGCTCCATTTATTAAATGAGAGTATAATATCATCATATGGATGTTTTGAGGTATTGGATATTAAATCTCAACGTTAAGTTTTCAATAATGATTATTGAAGACATGGCTTCTGGACAAGTCAAAATATCCAAGTTCAAAATGTGGTCATATGAGGAAATATGGTAACTTAGAGAGCTATAGGCAGTCTATGAGCTCTTGGTGATTACTGATATTATTCACGAGGATACACCATCTCCTATAAGATTGTCTAGGGTATGAATGAGAAACATCTCCTTATTCTATCTTTATTTAAGAGTTCAATTTTAGCTATTTAGTGGAATGAGTTAAAATTAATAGATCGGACCTAAGTGAATCATTTGTTGATTGTGATTAGGTTATGTCTATTGAAGCTTAAATTTAGATAGCCCACCAAGATCCACAATCCACACGTACTTGCATGGATCACTTGATATATTCTACCGGACCAATTTATGGGTCCATCTAGAATTGCATTTAATATATTAAGAATATAACATGTCTATTATTTATTTAATGGGCTGCACTATTATTTTAATATATTAAAAGGAGACATGCAGGCTTGTTTCTTTTAGTAAGAATAAGTCCGGTTCACATGTGGGATTTTATTTAAAGTCTAATGGATTAAATAAAATAAGAAAAATAATATTGGGCCCATATATATATATATGGTGTGGGCGGCAAGGCTAAATAAAATAGCCCAAGATATTATTTTATTTTATTGTTTTGATTAAATGGGAATTAATTAATTATTCAATTAATTAATAGTTTAAATCAGAATCTTTTCCTGATCAGTAAATTAAATACTATGTGTTGGATTAGGGTTGGAATTCTTTTAAGTGATAGGGGTTCTAATGTGGTAAGGATTAAGTGTACATACACTCCTTATTATACAAAGAATTCGGCCACCACTAGTCCTACAAGGGTTAGGATTCTTGAATTGATAGGAATTAAGGAAAAGGATAATTCCTTTTCAAGTAAGGAAATTAACCAAGCCTAGATTTCCTATTCAATGAATTCGGCCAACCCTACTTGGTGAAGGAAAAAATTCGGCCAACCTATAAATATAAGGTTATGAATTTTTGGCCACCCAAGGAAGCAAAATAGAGAGAGTTTTTTGATTGTTTTGAAAATAAAAAATCCTACTCTATACACATAGATTTTCGGCCAAAAAAAGAAAAGAAAAAGAAAATAAGTTCTCATTCGATAGTGCACTTACAAGCCTTTAACATCAAAAGGTTTTGTGCACACTTTCGATTTAGGGTTACGCGAGTTTCAATCATATTGATTGTGAATTCAAAAGTGACCGGAACTATTTTTTTAGGCTCTTGGTGTTTTACTATTGAAGATCAAGATCAGAAATTCCATACATCCATTCTAAGGTAAGCAATTCAAAGAAAAAGGGAGACCACGCTCCTAGGTGATTCACGTACGTGCTAGGATAAAAGATTTTACGGATTACCAATCGACGTAAGTCAATCGGATCACGCGTCAAGAGGTATTTAACTCTAACCGTATATATTTGAGTTTAATTAATTAAAAGGTTAAGGTTCAACTTTGAGAAAATTTTTAAACTATACGAAAATTATTTTTCGCCTTCCGCTGCGGTTTTAAACAATTTTTCCCTACAATTGGTATCAGAGCCTTGGTTGTACCTTTTAATTAATTAACGTATATATACGTGAATCTATTTCTTTTTTATTGTGATTATACATGTTTTAGAAAGAGATGACACTCTAGGTATTCGCATATATAATTACATGTTGAATGTATGGATTTATATATGTTTTATAAAGTGAATTGTTATTGCTCGATTTTGGTCCTAGAATTTCAATGTAATTTTTGTTTCGGATTTGTAACAAGAAGGGTGGTCTATTATCGCCATAATTCCTACTTGGTAGGTGCTAGGGTTTTATTTTTTTTGTATGTAAAATAAGTGCAATATTTTTTTTGTAATCAGGTGCAGTATTTTTTTTTGTAAATCTTACTGCAGTAAAATAATAAAAAAAAAATTTGCTGCAGTAATTTATTCGTTATATGATGTAATGTATTCGGGTATTGAAAATTCGAAGACACGAAGAAAAACGAAGCAACCGGAACCGAGAACGAGCACTGTGCGCACCCTAGGACTGGATTGGGCTGCGCATGGCAAGCCCAATCCTTGGTGGGCTGCGCACGGCAGCCTTGTGTGGCCTTATGGGCTGCGCAAGGCAGCCCCTTTGTGGGGTTGTGGGCTGTGCACGTCCATGGGAGGAGGCCGAGGGATAAGCGTATGGTTGATGGCCACCTGAAGATCTTGTATTCCTAACAATTGTAATTTACTTGCTTTTCTAGGATGGGCCAAAATTGTTGCTATTTAATTTTTGCTTAAATATTACAATATTTGTTGTTGTATGATAACATGACATTTTAGAATAGGAGTGCCACTCATATATCTCTTTTGGTATGAACATGCATTGAATGATTTAGGTATCTAATTGGCATCTAGATAACTTGGTAAAAATCATTCTTTGGGATTTAATCACACGCCTTAAATAATTGAGTGGGAGAAGGTGTGCAAGAACTCCTATGGCCTCCAAGATTAGTTGAGTTTTATTATTTTTGGTAATCCCCCCAAGGGGCGTCCATAAATGGAATATAACAATATACTTCCTTACAAGGATAGACTAGACAAATGACTTAAACGAAATCTACTCCCCAAGGAGGGATTTTCGTGAGAGAAAATTGAGGGTCGATATCTTGGTAACACACTCAATGTAATTTTATTAATATCCTCCCAAGAGTTCTTGTTAATAAAAATTACAAGGCTAAAATTAAAAACGCTGGTTGTTATGTTAACAATTAGGTGGGACTTAGTCTAACTAGTAAATAGTGCGAACTCCCAAAGGAGGCGTAATATTTATGGGTGTTGGATCACCGTTGAATTTTTATGATTGAATTATTTATTTTAATTCAAGATAAATTTTTAAAAGTGCTATTATCATGATTATTTACTTATATATGTTTTTGTTTTAATCAGAAATCATGACCCCATCACTTATGAACATCCTGAAAGATAACACCTTAACTGGAGATAACTACGTAACATGGAAAAGGAAAATTGGGTTGTTGCTGCAAAGTGAAAAACATAAGTTTGTTCTGACCACTCCTAAACCACCCCTTCCTAATAATGAATCTAATGTGATGCAAAGAGATGAGTATGAGCAGTGGAAGACTTCTGATGATATGGCAAAATGTTACATTATGGCCACTATCTCTGACGTGTTGCAAAAGCAACATGAAGGAATGGAGTCTGCTGCTGATATAATGATGTCTCTAGAGGAAATGTTTGCTATGAGGTCTAGGACGACTAAGAGAGAGGCAGTGACAGCTTTTATGAATCTTAGGATGAAACCTGGACAATCTGTGAAAGATCACATGATGAAAGTCATAACACATCTCAATATTGCTGAACTAAATGGTGCTGAACTAAATGGTGCTGAGATTGATGGTGAGACCAAAATTGACATGGTTGTCAACTCACTATCAGATTCCTTTGATCAGTTCAAGTTGGACTACACCTTGAACAAAAAGGAATACACCTTGCAGGGCCTGATGCAAGATGTTCAAAGCGTTGAAAAGATCCTTGTGAAAAGCAAAGGTCAAGAGATTCATATGGTTGGTAAAGTTGCTACTGTTAAGACCCGTCAGAAGGTCAAGAAACAACAGAAGAAAAAGCAACTTGGGCCTACCAAGAAGGAGACCAAGAAAGTAACCAAGATCAAAGGGAAATGCTTCCTTTGTGGTGAAAAGGGACATTGGAAAAGAAATTGCCCAAAGTCCCAGAACAAGAAGGAAGAAGGTAATATTAATTATCTTGAAACATGTTTTCTGGCAGATTCTACAGATTCTTGGATCATAGACTCTGGAGCCACTAATCATGTTTGTTATTCCTTACAGGGGTTCCAAGAAAGGAGAAGGCTGAATAAGAACGAAATCAATTTGCGCTTGGGCAACGAATCGTTAGTGTCTGCAAGTGCAATGGGAGATATTAGAGTTATTATAGATTCTAGTAGGCATTTAGATTTAATAGACGTTTATTATGTACCTCAATTCAAGAGGAATTTAATTTCAGTTTCTTGTTTAAATAAATTTGGATATTCGGTTACTTTTAATAAAGCTTTTATTATTAGTAAGAATGACAAACTTGTTTGCAAAGGTACATTGGAAAACGGTCTATTCTTTTTGCATAGAAATATCTCTCACTCGTTAGACATAGAAATAACGGAACCTAATCATAAAAGAGTAAAATTATCAAAAGATGAAACCTACCTTTGGCATTTATGCCTAGGTCACATTAACCTTAATAGGATTAAAAGATTGGTATGTGACGGACCTTTAAGTGACTTAAAGGTTGATGATCTACCAACTTGTGAATCTTGTTTGGAAGGTAAAATGACCAAAAGGCCATTCAATACCAAAGGTGCAAGAGCCACTGAATGTTTAGGACTAATACACACTGATGTATGTGGTCCTATGAGCATTCAAGCTAAAGGTGGATATGAGTACTTCATCACCTTCACAGATGATTACTCAAGATTTGGTTATGTGTATCTCATGAGACATAAGTCGGATGCTTTAGACATGTTCAAAGCATTCAAAGCTGAAGTAGAAAATCAGCTTGAGAAACGCATAAAAATCTTGAGATCTGATCGTAGTGGAGAATATCTATCTGGTGAGTTTCAGCAATATCTTATTGATAATGGGATAGTTTCTCAGTTTTCTGCACCAGATACACCTCAACAAAATGGGGTAGCAGAAAGGAGAAATAGAACTCTTTTGAACATGGTTAGGTCTATGTTGAGTTATTCAACACTTCCTATTACTTTTTGGGGATATGCTCTACAAACTGCAATATATATTCTGAACGTGGTACCATCGAATTCGGTTCCTGGAACACCATATGAGTTGTGGATTGGGCGAAAGCCTAGTTTACAACATATAAGGATATTTGGTTGTCCTGCACTTGTGTTAAAAGGAAAGACAGAAAAGATGGAGTCCCGTTCGGAAACATGCATATTTGTGGGGTATCCAAAAGGAACTAAAGGATATTATTTCTATAGTCCTTCAGATCTAAAAGTGTTTGTTTCAACAAATGCTACATTTCTGGAAAAGGACTATATGAATGATTTTGTTCCCAAAAGTAGAATTGTCCTGAATGATATGTCAGGAGATACAATTCCACAAGAGGTTTCACAACCTAACCCAATTGTAATTTCCACTCCAACACAAAATCAACAACCTACCATTCCTCGTCGTAGTGGGAGGGTTAGAACCCAACCTGAAAGATACATCGGTCTAGGAGAATCTGTTGAGAATCTCCCTGACGATGATGATCCCTACACGTACAAGGAAGCAATGGAGGATGTTGATTGTCACCATTGGCAAAAGGCAATGCAATCTGAGATTGAATCCATGTTCGATAACAAAGTCTGGTCCCTTGTAGACTTGCCTAAAGGGATAAAACCCATTGGGTGCAAGTGGGTATACAAGAGGAAAAGAGGTATGGATGGAAAGGTGGAAACTTTTAAAGCTAGATTGGTAGCTAAAGGTTACACACAGAAAGAAGGTATCGATTACGAGGAAACCTTCTCTCCTGTGGCCATGCTTAAATCCATTAGGATACTCTTATCCATTGCAGCATCTTTAGATTTATAGATTTGGCAAATGGATGTCAAGACAGCTTTCCTCAATGGAAGTCTTGACGAAAGCATCTATATGATGCAACCAGAAGGATTCATTGAAAAGGGCCAAATGGAAAAGGTATGCAAGTTGCAGAAATCAATTTATGGATTAAAGCAAGCATCCAGATCCTGGAACATAAAGTTCGACCAAGCTGTAAAAGGTTTTGGATTTTTACAGAACCTTGAAGAACCTTGTGTATATAAAAGGATCAAAGGTGACAAGTTGGTTTTCCTTATTCTTTATGTAGATGATATATTACTCATTGGAAACGATGTGGGAGTATTGACATCAGTACAAGAATGGTTAGCAAAACAATTTGATATGAAGGACTTAGGAGAAGCAAGTTTTATTCTAGGTATCCAAGTAATAAGGGATAAAAAGAATAAAACGATTACACTATCCCAAGCTTCATACATAGACAAAATCTTGTCTAGGTTTTCCATGCAAGATTCCAAGAAAGGTATGTTACCTTTTAGGCATGGAATCAAACTTTCTAAGGAACAAGTTCCTAAGAATGAGCATGAAGAGCAATTCATGAGTAGAATTCCATATGCCTCGGTAGTTGGAAGTCTCATTTATGCAATGCTCTGTACTAGACCAGATATTTGTTTTGCTGTTGGCATAGTTAGCAGGTTTCAATCGAAACCTGGTCCAGATCACTGGACGGCAGTCAAGCATATTTTCAAGTATCTTAGGAGAACGAAAGATAATATGCTTGTATACTCTGGAGGGGATTTAATCCCTGTTGGCTATACAGATTCTGATTTCCAATCGGATTCTGATTCTAGAAAATCCACATCAGGATCTGTGTTTACTCTTGGAGGAGGAGCAGTCATTTAGAGGAGTATCAAGCAATCTTGTATTGTTGACTCCACCATGGAAGCAGAGTATGTAGCTGCATGCGAAGCTGCCAAGGAGGCTGTTTGGCTTCGCCAATTCTTGATTGACTTAGAAGTAGTTCCTAGTGCGAATAAGCAGATCACTATCTACTGTGACAACAGTGGAGTAGTGGCTAATTTGAAAGAACCAAGAAGTCATAAGAGAGGAAAACACATTGAAAGAAAGTATCATCTTTTAAGGGAGATTGTTCATAGGGGAGACGTGACAATTACCAAAATCGTGTCGGCAGAAAATCTAGCAGATCCTTTCACAACGGCACTACCTCAGAAGAGTTTTGATGGGCACCTAGAGAACATGGGAATGAGAGATATGACACATTTGCTATAGCGCAAGTGGGAGATTGTTAGGATTATGCTCAATAGAAAGAGTGTAATATTGTAATTGACAATCTTTTCATATAAATAAAGTGATTTCTGATTCTGCAAAATCTTATAGCATTTATAATTATAATTGTCAAGGTAAATAATCATAAGGTCAAAATACTATGAGATATGAAGAATTGTTTGTACATCCGGATATGTATGAGGTAGACACAATTCTTTAGTTAGTCTTGAATAACGTTCACAACTTAAGTTAAAGGTTGGGCACCTCTATCTTGATAAAGTTGTAGAATTCTTTTACTAGCATTTGAGTGGGATCAAATGAGTTATGATGAGTCTGAAATCATCGAAAGGTTTTCGAGTAAAAGAATCTAGTGCAATGGGTGCATTGAACTGGATCACAATGAAATACTTTATCTAGAACCGTCACTAGATATAAGTCTTTTCATTATCAGGACAATCGGAGAGTCTATCTAAATCCTGAGATAAATGATGGACTTATGGTTGCAAGTGTTATCATTTGAGCTATCAATGAGTACGATTATATAGCATAGTCTATCCTCGATAGTTTGGTGGTATTCATTTGTTAATCGATATAGGACTTCATTTATAGATATGGACATCGTGGCTCCATTTATTAAATGAGAGTATAATATCATCATATGGATGTTTTGAGGTATTGGATATTAAATCTCAACGTTGAGTTTTCAATAATGATTATTGAAGACATAGCTTCTGGACAAGTCAAAATATCCAAGTTCAAAATGTGGTCATATGAGGAAATATGGTAACTTGGAGAGCTATAGGCGGTCTATGAGCTCTTGTCGATTACTGATATTATTCACGAGGATACACCATCTCCTTATTCTATCTTTATTTAAGAGTTCAATTTTAGCTATTTAGTGGAATGAGTTAAAATTAATAGATCGGACCTAAGTGAATCATTTGTTGATTGTGATTAGGTTATGTCTATTGAAGCTTAAATTTAGATAGCCCACCAAGATCCACAATCCACACGTACTTGCATGGATCACTTGATATATTTTACTGGACCAATTTATGGGTCCATCTAGAATTGCATTTAATATATTAAGAATATAATATGTCTATTATTTATTTAATGGGCTGCACTATTTTATTATTATATTAAAAGGAGACATATAGGCTTGTTTCTTTTAGTAAGAATAAGTCTGGTTCACATGTGGGCTTTTATTTAAAGTCTAATGGATTAAATAAAATAAGAAAAATAATATTGGGCCCATATATATATGGTGTGGGCGGCAAGGCTAAATAAAATAGCCCAAGATATTATTTTATTTTATTGTTTTGATTAAATGGGAATTAATTAATTATTTAATTAATTAATAGTTTAAATCAGAATCTTTTCCTGATCAGTAAATTAAATACTATGTGTTGGATTAGGGTTGGAATTCTTTTAAGTGATAGGAGTTCTAATGGGGTAAGGATTAAGTCCACATACACTCCTTATTATACAAAGAATTCGGCCACCACTAGTCCTACAAGGGTTAGGATTCTTGAATTGATAGGAATTAGGGAAAATGATTCTTCCTTTTCAAGTAAGGAAATTAACCAAGCCTAGATTTCCTATTCAATGAATTCGGCCAACCCTACTTGGTGAAGGAAAAAATTTGGCCAACCTATAAATATAAGGTTATGAATTTTCGGCCACCCAAGGAAGCAAAATAGAGAGAGTTTTTTGATTGTTTTGAAAATCAAAAATCCTACTCTATACACATAGATTTTCGGCCAAAAAAAGAAAAGAAAAAGAAAATAAGTTCTCATTCGATAGTGCACTTACAAGCCTTTAACATCAAAAGGTTTTGTGCACACTTTCGATTTAGGGTTACGCGAGTTTCAATCATATTGATTGTGAATTCAAAAGTGACCGGAACTATTTTTTTAAGCTCTTGGTGTTTTACTATTGAAGATCAAGATCAGAAATTCCATACATCCATTCTAAGGTAAGCAATTCAAAGAAAAAGGGAGACCACGCTCCTAGGTGATTCACGTACGTGCTAGGATAAAAGATTTTACGGATTACGAATCGACGTAAGTCAATCGGATCACGCGTCAAGAGGTATTTAACTCTAACCGTATATGTTTGAGTTTAATTAATGAAAAGGTTAAGGTTCAACTTTGAGAAAAATTTTAAAACCATACGAAATCTATTTTTCATTTCTTCCGCTGCGTTTTATATCGATTTTTCCTTACAGGTTCGACCCCAGCAAAGGGAAGAGAAATTCTAGCTTGAAGAGAGCGTGAGACGTTGTGGGAAGCTGGTTCAACGACAAAAATTGTGAATAAACAAATTAAAAAGGAAAATGTCAGAACCAAGCTGATCAACAAGGCAAGGCAAGGCAATTCAATGACACTTACGAGGAGTAGTGTCTGAGATCCGCAAGTATTGGTTCACCCTACGAGGATCGAAGGCTTCAGTAGTGGGGAACTTCAGGTTCAAGTAATTCCTGGCTAAAATAGCCTTCAAAATGGCTTCAGATTTAGAGGGCAGGGAGTCCCGGTCCCATGAGGGTTTGTCACTGAAAGCTGTGGGAACCTTGAACTCATGCTCTCCAATGAAAATCGAGCTCCCCCAATCATCCCCCGCAAGGATCCATTCTTCCTTCCAGGTGGGTTCCTTTTTCGAAGCGCCAGGAATAACAAAGTTAAGCTTGTTCTTGGCCTTAGCATAAAACTGACCTCTAGGAGCGCCAGACAGGCTCCCAATCTGGAAAAGATAGGCCAGCTCCTCTGCTCCCGGCTCTCTCGTCACCTTGCTTAACTGATATTGTTCCCTCCATAGCATGAGGAACCCAATCAGATGCCTCTAGAAGCCAGGTGTCAACTGGAGGGGAGCAAGCTGGATGGCGTTACGAGCCCATCGAAGAGTCGGATGAAGGGGAAGCCTAACCCCATTCTCGAGAGCCGCCACATGAATTGGAAGCACGCCTTTAGGGGGGTTGAAGAACTCGTAACCCTTGGGGGGCAGCGAGATGGAAACGCTGTCGGGGATGCCATACTTCGACCTCAAACAGTCAATCGTGACTGGATCGACGATGGAATCAGGGACAACCCTGAAGTCATAAGGAGGGAGCCTCTCCAAAATAGGCCAGAAGCCGGGACTCGATGTTCTCCCACGGCGTCGCCACCCACTTCTTTGTCGGAGTCTTCATCGGTCGACGTTGCCTTCCCCTCGATGTTCTCCAAAGGATGGTCAGGGTGGTTGGAAAACCCGGTCCCAATGGATACATTCCTGTTTGACCGCCGACGTTGCGGGTTGGGTGGGGAATCGTCACTGTCTAAACTCCTCCTTGCCCGTTTCCCCGGGGCAAGGCTAAAGACCTCATCGCCATCAACTATGGAGTCAACTGAATCATGACTGGTTTTCGACATAGTGAAGTCAGTAAGGATGAAGAATGAAGAAAAAGATAAGCTTGAGAGAAAGGCTATGAGAGAAAGTATATCTTTGGAAAAATTTGAGTTCGAAAGATGTGAGGAAGATGTTGAGATAAATAGATATATATATATATATATATATATATATAGGCAAGAGGGCAGCAGCACGAGCTGTCGAGATCTTCGGTTGAGATCGCAAAGAATCTTGGGGACTGCCTTAACGTAATAGGATTAACTTAAAAACAAGCTAGTCAGCTCACGCCACATCACTTGCGCAGTTAAGGAGGAGATCTCCCCAAGATTCTGGTAACGGTAAAGAATCTCGGGGACTGCCATAACGCAACCAGATTAATTCGGAAATAAATTAGTCAGTTCACGCCACGTCACTTACGCAGTTAATGAGAAGATTTCCCTAATGTTCTGGTAACGGTAAAAAAGGAAAGATTTCCCAAATAAAATAAAAAATCTGACCCCAACCCCAAGCTCGACATCTGGTGTTCAAGTCAGAGGGGACTTCTGTTAATAGCCAAAATTGGCTAAGGACCAAAGGGAAATTTTCCACCCTCCAGACCTGGCTCCATGCCCGAGATTTTCCACCAGGAGACCATGTTACCCAAAGCCGAGCTACGATACCGCACCGAGGAACAAGGGCAGGCCCCAGAAACATCCGGAATAGAGCCCGGAATGGTCAGATCAAGCCCGCGTCACCGAACCTGAAAACAGGAAATCCCCCCGAAGTCGAGGTTACCTCTTAATTTCTCCAGAAGCTCGCCTATACCTCGCTGATACAGGGGGGTGTCCATAGGGGGCCGCACCTAGCTTCAAAAGGTCAAGGGAGGTCAGACCTAGCTCTTAGCTGGATGAAACTTCTCAATATCGGACGAAACTTCTCAATATCGGGGCCAGGACACTGATCGACCTCACTAAACTGATGTACCACACCATGATACATTCAACGATCCCTACGGGAGAACCTGCTAGACCTGAAGATACACAGGATCACATCTAAAGACGTTACAAATGTACAGAACAAGTAATAGAGTCTAAGTAGGAAACAAATTGATTTCCACCGAGACATCCTCAACTGAGCAATTAACTCAAAGTCAATGATATTTAAAGATAAAAATCCCATCCGATAAGGAGGGGAGGGATGAGAAAATCAAGGGGGAATCAATGAGTTTAAACCTATGAAGACATTGTATAAAGGGAGGACTTCCTCCCTCTGAAAAGAGGAGACTACTATTCGACAGACACACAACAAATACCCAACTATCCCCTAGAAAAAAGTGAGAGTAATTTAAAAGAGAGAGAGAGAGAGATGTATACCATATGTTATCAATTAAGACTTTTATTTCTTTCGAGTAGCTAACAATATCATTGTCTCCTTGTCATTTCATTAGGCACTGTCATATACATATACATTCTACCTTGGTCATCACCTACGTGGTAATGATCTTGATGTGCTAACTGAGATTTATTGCCCCGAGCGGAAGGTTTTTGCCGTCAGAAAACCGTCCGTCAAAACAATTTATAAAACCTATGCGATGCATTCACAAGTATAAATACAAGCAAAGCGGCAAGCACGGGTGTCGTCCACTGAGATCGGGGTAGCGGTGATAAGATTAGGATTAATATAACTAGCATGCATAAAAGTAAAGTGATGGTGAATGAAGATACAATATAAACTAAACTACGAAAGCAAATAAAATGGGATGACAATGGAGTGATGAATGAATGATGATGGAACTATGGAGTTGATGGACTCGTAAGTGTATATTGGGGCAATTGCAACAAACTCTCAATTAAGCACGTTTTGAAAAATGTAACCAACTTAGGGTGTATAGTGTTGGTATATATCTATAGCAAGAGGTCGACCTAGGGTGTATAGCGAAGACCTCCTACTAGAGATTAATCCCTCCTAAGCAACCAACAGTGGCTAGTTACTCAATTGGAACTTGTTCCATGAATGCTCATCTATCTAGCTATGGCTCAACCTATTACTAATGTAGCCATCCTAGGATGTATAGTGATGGCTTCCAATTCCCTCACAAGTGGCCGACCTAGGATGTATAGTGAAGGCCACCCGTTTGAGATTGGATGAGGTTCGAGGTTATCAACCGAATTCTACTCGAAGGTTAGTTCTTATAAAATCACTAAAGTAGCCAACCTAGGGTGTATAGTGGAGTATTTTAGCTACTCATGTTCTATTACAAACCAATAATCTAAGAGAGAGTGTAGAGACACAACCCTTGAAGATTGATCTCCTTCCTTGAAGCTTGAATCCAAATCTCATAGTTGCCTTTGATTGAGTAGAGATGGTTTGGATGATAGGGAGATGTGTTTCTAGCTTAGACTACAAGTGTTGGGAGAAATGGTGATGATTTGGTTTGTTCCCATCCTTTTCTATTTATAGAGGATGGAAAAATAGGTCACTTAAGCTTGAGACCAGAAACTGTCGCGCGCAGAGTGCGGGTGGAGTGCGGGTGAATTACCCACACTGTACCCGCACTATATGGGTTTTCTTCATCTTCAATTCTCTGATCTTGGCAACACTGCGGGTGGAGTGCGGTTGGATTACCCGCACTTTACCCGCACTTTACTCGCACTTTACTCGCACTTTACTCGCACTCTGTTCAGGTGTAAATCCACTCCTCTGTCTTGAGCAACAGTGCCGGTGGAGTGCAGTTGGATTACCCGCACTTTACCCGCACTTTAGTGTCAGGTGGAGCTGTCTTGAGCAATAGTGCGGGTGAAGTGCGGGTGTAGTGCGGGTGGAGTGCAGGTGGATGACCCGCACTTTAATGAATCCAACTCTGTCTTGACCCGCACTTGACCCGCACTTTGTCTGTCAGGTACGAATCAGCTCCTCTGTCTTGAGCAATAGTGCGAGTGGAGTGCGGTTGGATGACCCGCATTTTACCCGCACTTTATCTTTCCTTCATGATTCAGGTCCCGGCTGTGGGAAGAAGTGCGGTTGGAGTGCGGTTGTGACCCACACTTGACCCGCACTGTAGAGCTGTTTATGATCCTTTGTCTTTCCTTTTGCCCCTTTTCTGCCGGAACCACTGCAATTAGCTTCTAACACCAGAATTACTTCTATTGCCTGCAATTAGCACAAACGAGCCTATTAGACATAAAATATATAGAAAATACACACAAGAACTAGACAAAGGAATATGAATGAGGGCCGAAATATACAACAATTTAGGCACGATCAAACACCCCCAAACCAAACCTTTGCTCGTCCTCGAGCAAACATAATCTAAAACAAATAAGACACAAACTAAAAATGACTCGAACTAAGAACTTCCCTAGACACAAAGAAAAACTTGCTGCAAGACCAACTAGCAGAGAGATACGCAATAGCAAATAGGAGTGAGGAATGAGCATATGCAAAATGTTCTAAACAACTCGAAGGCAGCCCATGGAAAACTGGCACAACACGAATCCCACACTTAAAATGCCTTCGCCTCTGAAACTACTCACTCTCACACCTCGAGCATAATTCGCTTCGACGCTAGGTTCTCACATGGATTTTCTCTTATCTTTCCTCTCAGAACCTAGGTTCACACTCATGCAACATGTATGCCAATGGATTTATGTAACTGAATCAACTTAGTTGCATACATTTAATGTAGAATAAACGCTGTTTTCACTGAGTGAGTCTCATGAAAGAATCATGTGTCATGAACGTGGAAAGAGCATTCATTAACTAATATTCCCAATCTAGACGTCCCCTAAGATCAACTAGGTCTTTTCCATTTGGTTGTAAAGTGGCCACGGTGAATGGTGATAAAAAGAATGAGAAATTTAGGCATAAGAACTAATCAACCAAGTTAAGGCAATACATTCTACGTTTAAGCATTTAATTTCTCGTGCAACTCCACTTCCAAATACAATATGGCATCCAGGCATACAATTAGACTCTACGTGCAATCTTTAACTACTCATGTTACCCATTTGAGTAGCATTTACAATTTACACAAGGCATTTGAAGCATATTTTTCTTTTGTTACTTTTTGCTTCTTTTCTTTTCTTTTCTTTTCATGCCTTTTTACTATGCACATTTTCACAACTCATTACTCTTGCCTAGGTACACGCCATTTATCAAATTAAAGCACAACTTTACATTCCTAAGCCTCAACAAGATCAATTAAGAGAGGGTTGGCTTAGTGTTTAGGTTGCTTGGGTTATGGATAACGTGGGTGTAGAATGGAAAAGTCTATATGTGTTTGGCATCAAAATTGGCTTGGGAGCACACATATTACGGGAATGGGAAGTATTTAGGCTTTCTTTTTGAGTGGCTAAAACACACATTGCCTAATATCACTTCAAAGGATCAATCTACCAAGGGAATAAAAGTTTCCGTCAAGCAGTCCACATATATGATGCATGTTCAATGAAAAATGATGATTTTTGATGTAGTGAGACTATGCATGGTGTTTGAATAGTGTTTACGATTTGAAAAACATTTTCCCTCAAATATACACACTTTTGGCTTGTGTTTGTGATCTCACAAGGGAAATCTTCACTATTAGAACAAGGCGCTTAAGCACTGAGTTCCCTAAACTTGGACACTAGAAGATGAGACTAGCCCATGAAATGCAAGTGAGACCCCTAAAGTGACTAAGAGTTATTGAATAAGCACACAAAGCATACACACATTCGCCACAAACACTATGCTCTAGGTATCTCACCAAGCTAAATAAGCTCAAAATTCTGGCTAAGCAGCAACTTTTTTTGAAAATAAGACACAAAAATGACTCAAGACACAAAAGACGACTCAAAAAGGCGTCTACACCCCCAAACCAAAACCCAACATTGTCCTCTATGTTGAAGACAAGAGAATCCGGCCTAGCGGCACGCACCTAACATGACTCAAACAAACCTAGGCACTAATCAACCACAATCAATGCCCCAACAAAATAAAAATGACTCAAACAAGGCTCAAAAAATAAAGGCAATTCATGCAATATATCATTGAAGCAGAAATCAAGCTTAACATCATGCATTTTATCAAAATTGACGGAATGGGGCATGAACAATCCCCAAACCGAATTAAACAATATAAAGCACATGCATTCATACTTGCACAAGAGCCTCCGGCTCTTTCATCCACAAATATAATCAATAAATTCAATGTGCAAATATCCACAAAATATAACATTCTAACCAAACTATCCCAACATCACAATTTATTGAATTTAAACAACATAAAACATAAAACTAACTACATGCATCAAAATTACTCAATGGGATGCATTCATGGAGAGGCTAGGGTCCTCTAAGGGTGGTTTGACTAAGTTAGAAAATTCTCTATTTTTAACTACCCAAATAAATTTAGGTGACTTCATTATCTTTTCCTTTTTCATGTTTCTATATAAGTGCACTTGGTCTTTCCTTACCCATATTTGCTTGACCTTAGGTGGACTCCATCTATTCCTAGGACCTCTAGTTTTCCTATGTTGATTTGACTTGTAATTTTTAGCCTTAAAATGCTCTATCCTAGAACATGTATAGCAAAAGATATTAGAGTTAGAGGAACTCCCCTTTGATGCGTGGTCTTGAGGATGTTTGATTTGTTTCACTTGTAACGCCTTGACCTCCTCCTCTTTTTTGCTTAGTGCTACCTTTGCTTCCTCTAAGGCATTGGCTTTTTGATCAACCTCCATTTGCATCTTCATTGACTTGTGAGCTATCTCGTCTTCAAAATCTTTTGATAGCCTCACTAAGTACTCCAAATCCTTCTATGCGTTACTTTTCGGCTTCAAATCTCTCGATTCATTCTTCCAATTCTTTGTTTTTGTTGGAGACTTCACCATATGTCTTCTTGAGAGTACCATTCTCAACCCTGAGCATCTTCACTTCAGATAATAGTTTCTTGTTCAACTCTTGGAGATTACTCGCCTTTTCCATTTCCAAGGCTTCTCTCTCTTGAAGTGCTTCATTCTCTTCCTTCAACACACCCCTTTCCAACACTAGCTCTTTGCTCACGCTCATAAGATCTTAGTTCATCTTGATCATCCTGTCCATCTCGTCCATTCTCTTGCTTCGATCCACTTCATATTCTATTCGGAGCTTATACATGTCTTCTTTTGAGAAATTGGAGGAATCCACCGGTTTGGTTGCTTTAACTTGGAAACAACACCAATTTATCGGGGGTGGACTGCTGGGCGGATTCGAGCATTTGGGTGGTTTTCTCTTCTATGAAGGCTTGAGTCTCTTGTTGAGAAGCTATCATCTGCTCAGTCTCCCGCACATGATTCTTCATGAAATTTCTTAGTTGATCTTCAACTGAATTTGACTGGAATGACGAGATGTAGGCATTCTCGTTAGGCTCGTAGCTTGACCCTGAATTTTGCCAAAAGGAATCCATAGGGTCCAGAAACAAACAAGAATCTAGGTACCACAGATACTCGTCTTTGGAGGAATCTTGGTACTTGGATGTAGGCTTGGTGACCTATTTTCCATTAAACCCCGGTAAAATGCGGCTGTTGATGTGATAGGTTCTGGAATGGCACCAGGGCATCAATCAAACCGGGATTGTCGTGCTTGGCCATCAAGGTAGTCATGGTATACATCCTGTTCAGGGTTATTCTGGTGGAACTTCCTTTCTAGCATTCCCTTGTGGGAGACTCTGGTTCAGACAATATATTTAATTGCTCTTCCACGTGTCATTCTTGGAAAGGCCTATTTGTTTCATGCATTAACTTCGGAGGTGTCTTTCCCCATATTCCGGGTGTCATGCCTCATTAATGATCTTATCCTTCCATTCTCGAGACTCACATTTCCCTTCTATAAATACCCTAACCTGCTTAGCAATTTCTTCACATTATTCCTTCGATCTTCTTCGAAGTAGTAAATCTCAGCAGATCGACCGATGTTTGTCGTGATGGCTAACACTATGAGGGGAGGAGATGTGATTTCTCTGATTGGCAGGATACTTGGTATTGTGGAAGGAGTGGCGCGAGATAGACTTAGTTACCAGGGAACAACAACTGGTTGTGATTCCTTGGATCAAGAGGAATGGTGTCTCATGGTGCTGCACCCTTGCCAATGGTGTAGACATTACCTAGGCAAGCTACAACATCTTATCCAGTTGCATTTGGAGCATAGAGGGTTCCAAGGTTATCCTCATGTATTCGTTGACTCCAACACGGCCTCTGTTCCTACCTCCGGGGGTCGCGGTAGTATCGTTGACATCTGTCTTGGTTGAGATCAGTGTTGTCAGGTGGGCAGGTCAAGAAAGTAGGCAGGAAGTCGAAGAGGAAGCCGGCATGTCTGAGCTTCTAATTTATTTTCCTGTTATTTTTCTTTCTTGTTTCTTATATGTAGCCTGAAATACAGGGTTGGGCTCCATAATTTGAACAATGAAGAAACCCTCCATTTTTCTTTATACTTGCTGATTGAATTTCGTCGCATGTTTCCAACTCGAGTAATAGTCCTCAGCATAAATGTGACTTAACTGATATCCGGTAACAGAAAAATCTGTGATAGTTGGTAAGACCTGATGGTGTTCCATGGCTCATAGCCAATACCAAGATCTCTTGAGACTTAGCGATTAACCTATCTGGGGAAAACCGGGGTACCAGGCATTCTCGTTTTGAGAATCTTGGTACGTACTTGTTAAGGGAGTTTTCTTGCAAGGGTCCAAAGGTGAATTTTCCACCAAGTACCTATCTGGTAAGGACCAATAGCAGTCCCTAGGTACCTAGCAGGGCTACTACCATGATCCAGATAAGAAGCAACACCCGGTAAGATTAGGACCTCGACTACCTACCTACCCAGATGAAGCGTCTGAGATATTCAACTAGGAAGAGAAGATGCCACATTGAACATCCATATTGACATCCGATGGGAGGGGTATCACGATATCACACATTCACTACCTTGCAGGTACCAGATATTCCCCGCCTGGTACCCTGGTACCATGGCGTGAACCCGATATCACAGGGCACTTTAGCATTAACCCAGAATGCTGTCAAGACGGAATCCTACCTTCCTAGCAGAACCGACGTCACTACAGAGTTGCCATCATGAATAGAACAAGCACCATGACAACAATTCAGACTAGCATGCCAGTATACCTAGCTATGAGATTGGTATTCTCCTCCTAATAACACCAGCAGAAAGAGTTGACTCATTCGCAATTTAAAGCGCCATAAATGAGACCAAACGGTCAACAAAATCAAAGTTTAAATATGACAGTGATTAACGGGATCAAATCCCGCGCCTTTAGCCTCACTCAACTTCTTTCAACGCCTAAAATAGGACTCTAAAAAAATCCTCATCAAAGCTATCAGATTCAGAGGGATATTAGAGGCCTATTTATATGGTTTTAAAGGATAAAGAGAAGGATCGAGTTTTTATGGGAAAAAACTCGAAAGAGAGAGATTTCTCTAGTTTTCTCCAAAGCCGATGAGAGTTTACAAACAATCACTGGGAGGATAATAACCACTTATCGACATAAACGACACTCTAGATGACCTCATTTGTGTTAGAGAGAGTAGAAAATGAGTGTTGTAACCATTGTACAAGTTTCTATTCAATAAAACAGTATTTACTTATATCTCCTTGTTCCTTCATATTTGTCCGTGTCAATCTTCAACGTAGGAAGGAACCCCGGTACCGAACGTACCTATCCCGCTACCACTTACCGGTAGGTGACGAGGGTGTTAATTAAAAATTTACTCCCTGAGCAGTTTTCCGTTAACATTTTTTGGCGCCGTCTGTGGAAAGTATTCCATACCCCTAGAAGAAAGCCTGTGTGTCTCCTTTTCTTACTATATTATCGTAATGAAACTCCGATCCTCTCAGGATCACCCCGACCTCGGTGCACCAATCCAAAGCTTTAACCCGAAAGGGTCATAAGCCAAAGAAAGGGGGAAAGGGTCATAAATCAGCCTCTTAGCCACCAGCTACCATACGAGCTGTCCCCCAAGTATCTGCCACTCCAACAGTTAACCCAGCTAGTCTGGACCAACAAGTCGCGGCCTTCATAGAAAGCATCCGCCTCTGAATGGTTACGGAAGGTGGAGTCGGTTAGCCTGCAGTACCAGACACTAGGGGAGAAGGAAGTCACCAAGGTACCCGGATACCCCCCTTCGACAGATTGGGACCACCACCTCCAATACCAGTCCACAACAGACTCGGGCCCGTGCCCCCGATGCCATTAGTCTATGATAGACTTGGGCTCGTGCCACCGACTCAGGGACAACCTTAAGGATATCAACCTCAGTGAGATCCACCATTGACCTTACCTCTAGGGAGCGCCACCACCCAGTTCATCTAGAGGCTGCTTCTAAACGAACTAAACCGGAAGTGGCCAGGAGACAACCTCCGTCAGTGGCAGAAGGTATTGTTAGAAGCACCCGAAAAGACCCTTCCTAGGGAGAAAACCAGGATGAAACTTCAGTAGCATCAGAGAAGTCTGGTGACAGAGATTTCGAAGTAGAATCTGGGAATAATGGCAATAAGCGTCTCCGGGATCAGGTTGCCAGAATGGAAAAAGAAATCCAGGAGTTAAAGAAGGGCAGCACCAGAAAAACCGAAAAGACCCATTGGGAGAGATGAATGCTCCTTTCTCTAGGAGGATCAGGGAGGCAGAACTACCTCCCAAGTTCAAGATGCCAACCGACCAAATATTCAGAGATTGAAGATTCCATAAGCCATCTAGAGAGTTTTGTTCATCAGATGGAGGTGCAGAATGCTACCAGGGCCGCCATGTGCAGGATATTCTCTACCATGCTAACGAACTATGCTAAGACATGGTTCAGGAAGCTACCAGTAGGGAGCGTCGACTCATTCACCAAGTTGACTACCGACTTCTGCGCTCAGTTCCTAGGCATCAAACCTCGCCTCAAGGATCCTATCCATCTTCAATACATGATCAAGGAGTGGGGATAGTCCCTTAGATCTTATGTGGAGAGATTCCACAAGTAAGTAATCCAGATGGGGGTTTTCACAGAGAAGGAGACCTTGGCAAATTTCAGAAGGAATCTATATGTAGGCAGGCTGTTCAGATCCTTAGCCAAGCATCCTCTAGAAACATACTAGGAGGCTTATGACAGAGCCCTAGAACAGATAGAAATAGACGAGCAGCTCAGACTCAAGATGGAGCATGACGATATGAGATCTGCTAAGCGCTAAAAGAAGGAGGCGCCTAAGTCCGCACCAGTTCAAAAGAATCATAACAAACCTCCCAACAAGTCCACGTACCGGTCACCACCTTACCAGCCTCAGCGGAACCGGTACCCAGTTAGGCGAACCCCTCATAGAGCTACACCTTCTCCTAGAGAAATAGCGCGGATAGATAGGAAGAAATTGGGTATACTCATTACACCCCCTTGAACGCATCTCGAAAAACTATCTATCTCGCCATCCGTGACAAGGGACCACTAAGGAAGCCAGGCCCTATAAAGTCGTCAACTGATCAGCGGAATCGTTATAAGTATTGCGATTTCCATGAGGATGTGGGTCATAGTACCTCGGAGTGCTATAGTTTGCATAACCAGATTGAGGCATTAGTAAGAGGAGGATGCCTGGTAGAATTCCTCCAACAGGTGCGCGATAACATTCGCACTGGAAAGGAGGTACAAGCAGAAATTAGAGCAGCTGAGGAGGGGAGGAAAGCAAAAAGAAAGGATCTGACAGAGCAAATCCACGTAGTCAACACCATCAGCGGTGGTCCTACCCTAGCAGGAACCTCCAACAATTCTTGAAAGAATCACGCCCGGAAAGTTTCTAGGATAGATGCGGGCCAAGATGTCTTCAAGGTTACCAGAGAATCCCCCAAATCTCCTCCTTCAGAACAGATCATCTTCACAGAAGATGATGTGTATAACACTATGCTGCCCCATGATGACCCCATGGTCATCACTATGCAGATTGCCAACAATTTGGTCCATTGTGTCCTAATTGACAATGGTAGCAGCGTCGACATTCTCTTCAAGGGTGCTTTGGAGCAGTTCAATCTAAAGAATCCTTGCTACAACAGTTGCACTACCCCACTGTATGGATTTACTGGGGACTCAATAGTTCCCACCGGGTCCATGATCCTACTAGTGATATTAGGGACAACCCCGCTCCAGTAGAATCTCATGACAGATTTCGTCATGGTAGACGCTCCATCCACCTAAAACGCCATCCTCGGGAGACCTTACTTGTTTGCTCTTAAGGGTGTTCTATCAATCTACCACAATGTTTTGAAATTCACAGTAGGGGATAAGGTAGGTGAGATACGGGGAGACCAGCAGGCAGCACACAAGTGTTATGCAGTGTCCACTAACCCAGTGGCACTAGCAAAGCAGTGTGCGCAGATAACTATGGACCAGGATCAAAAGTTTTTTGTAGAGGACCAGGAGGGTAAAGTGAATGCAATAGAAAAGGAACTTGAGGCAGATTTCCCAGGTACGGAAGTCAAGAAAGAAGAAGATAGAGGATGGGCTAGTGGCCATCTTATAGATAATTTGGAAGAAATTCCTATCAGGAAGGATGAACCCTCTAAGACAGTCAGGATAGGTTCAAAGTTGGAGGCTGGAGTGAAGGAGGGTCTAGTGAAACTCTTACAAGAATACAACGATATCTTTGCATGGATTCATGAAGAAATGCCGGGGATACCAGTTACCTTGGCAGCTCAAAGATTGGCTATAGATCATACCTTCAAACTGGTTAAACAGGAGATGAGGCATTTCAACCCATAAAGGAATGCCGTGGTACAAGAAGAGGTAAACAAACTACTAAAGGCAAAGTTCAACAGGGAGTCCCGGTACTCCGAATGGATTGCCAATGTAGTCATGGTGACCAAAGCAAATGAGAAATGGCGCATGTGCGTTGACTACACTGATCTCTACCGCGCCTGCCTGAAGGATATTTTCCCTCTACAGAAAATTAACCAGCTGGTAGATTCGACCACGTGTAACAAGATCCTGAGCTTTACGGATGCCTTCTCGGGGTACAACCAAATTATCATGCACCCCGCTGATCAGGATAAAACCAGTTTCATAACCGGACACGGCCTATATTGTTACAAAGTCATGCCCTTCGGGCTCAAGAACGAAGTGGCTACCTATCACCGTCTGGTCAACCATTTGTTCAAAGATCTAATAGGAAATTCAATGGAGGTATACATCGATGACATGATCACGAAGTCCTAGGTAGCCGAGCAGCACCAGGATCACCTTCGTTAGACTTTTCAGATTGTCAGAGAAAATCAGATATGGTTAAACCCTGCTAAGTGTGCCTTAGGGGTTGTAGCTGGGAAATTCCTCGGGTTTATGGTCTATGAAAAAGGGATCAAAGCAAACTCGGAGAAGATGAAAGCCATCATAGACCTCAAATCGCCTACCTCGCTCAAGCAGGTGCATGGCCTGACCGGACAGATAGCAACCTTGAACCGTTTCATATCACGATCGACTGATAAGTGCATTCCCTTCTTCAAAGCCATTAAACAAGGGAAGAATATGAAGTGGGACCAAAACAGTGAGTTAGCTTTCCAATCACTGAAGAGGTATCTTGCTAGCCTACCATTGCTAGCTAACCCAGTACCAGGAGAAGAACTACAGCTATACCTGGCGGTGTTCGAGGAAGCCGTTAGCGGAGCCTTGATAAAAGAATGTGGAGACAGGATTCAACTACCATTCTATTATGTAAGCCATGCTCTGACCAAGTCAGTAAAGAATTACACCCTCTTAGAGAAGCTCGCCTTCGCATTAGTAATCACTGCCAGGAAGCTCTGCCCATATTTCCTAGCTCACACCATCGCGGTGGTCATTGATCAACCTCTACATCAATTTCTCCAAAAGCCGGACGTATCAGGAAGGCATATACTGTGGGCCCTAGAGCTCACCCAGTTCGATATCAAGTATAAAGCCAGAACTACCATCAAGGCCCAAGCTTTGGTAGACTTCATGGTGGAATTTAGTGCAATGCCTGATCAAAATGCTACCCCGAACTCGAATCAAGCCCCTCAGAAAGAACAAAAGCCTGCAGATTGGCCCACCAATCAAGAAACCTGGGTCTTATACACTGATAAGGCATCCAGTCCAGTAGGAAGTGGGGGTGGAATCATCCTAACCGATCCAGAAAAAGCTGAATGCTGTCACTGTTTCAGATTCGAGTTCAGCACAACTAATAACGAGGCAGAGTATGAGGCCTTGCTAGAAGGAATGAAGGTGGCGGCAAAATTTGGGGCAAGTTACCTCCATGTCAAAGGTGATTCACAGCTGGTAGTCAACCAAGTAAGATGTGTATACTAGGCCAAATGAGATAACATGGCAGCTTACCTCAAAAAAGTCCCAGAACTCGTATCCGGCTTCAAGGGGTTCAAGATCGAGCAGATACCCAGGCAGCAGAATCATCGAGCCGATGTCCTAGCCAAGATAGCTGCAAGCGGAGGACAAGCACTGCCAAAAGGGGTACCTCTCCAGATAATCTCTAGACCTAGTATAGCTGAAAAAAAAGGTCAACCTTGTGGATCGACTTCCATAATGGATAGATCCCATAGTAGATTACCTTCAAGAAGAAAAGCTCCCTGAAGATCTTAATCAAGCTCGAAAGATCAAGAGGACCTCAGTCCGGTACTGCTTAGTGGATGGACACCTTCACCGCAGAGGAAGATCTCTTCCCTTACTCTGATGTCTACATCCCGACGATGTAAGCTGGGCACTCAGAGAGGTACATTCAGAGGTCTGTGGAAATAATACAGGAGGAGAAGTACTAGCTTACCAGGTACTATGCATGGGATACTACTGGCCAACCTTGCACCATGATATGAGGCAGTTCATGCAATCTTGCAAACCATTCCAGAAAATGGACAGTCTGTACCATCTACCTCCAGAACGACTATCTTATATTAGCTTTCCATATTCGTTTGCTTTATGGGGAGTAGACTTAATTGGACCTCTCCTGACCGTGCCTGGTCAACAGAAGCACACAATTATGGCAATTGATTATTTTACCAGGTGGGTGGAAGTAAAGCCCCTCACCAAGAACACAGAGGCAAATAAAACAGAATTCATCAAGAAGAATGTGATCTGCTGGTTCGGTACCCTGATGGTCATTATTATGGATTTAGGCAAACAATTTGATAATGCCAGATTCTGAGATTTCTGTGAGAACCTGGGAATCGATCTTCATTTTGCATCCGTGGCACATCCCCAAACGAATGGCTTGGTAGAAGCCATAAACAAGACTATCAAGAAACTCTTGAAAAAGAAGCTCCAACAGAGAAAGGGTAGATGGCTGGAGGAACTCCCAGATGTGCTATGGTCCTACCACACCACTAGAAGGACTGCTACTGGAGAAACCCCTTATTCGCTAGTTTTCGGGGTAGAAGATGTCCTTCCTATCGAGCATAAGCTCACCTCCTTTTGGGTTTAATAGTTAGATCCATAAAGAATTAAAGACAAGCTGAGAGCCAACCTGGACCTTCTTGAAGAGAAATAGGAAATGAGTGCAGAAAGGGTAGCAGCCTACCAAAGCAGGATTGCTCGATATTTCAACAAGAAAGTCAAGAATCGAAGTTTCAAGGAAGGGGACTTGATCCTTAGGAAGGTAACTCAGAACGCCTGTAAAAGGTCTGACAGAGTATTATCACCCAATTGGGAAGGTCCCTATCTGGTTAGAATGGTAATCCAAACCGGGGCCTACAAGCTGGAGGACATGGACGGTGGTCCAATAGACCACACCTAGAATGCAGATCACTTGAGGAGATTCTACCTATAAAGCCTATAATGAGGACCCACCAGTATCATTCAGGATAGATACTGATAGATGCCAGTATTCATGAATATTTGTACCGCTTCTTGATTCATCAATAAAGAAGATTTTTTATTCATGAATATTTGTACCGCTTCTTGATTCATTAATAAAGAAGATTTTTTCTTCCATCTATATTTGTCTACATCTATCTAAGCTATACTGCTATAAGCCGCCATGCATGCCTCAAGACCAGGGTGGCTACATAGCCACCCTGATGCCCTAGATCAGATTGATCCCTCAAGGAGGATCGCCTAAAGGCCGGGATGGCTACATAGCTCACCAAATGCCCTGGACTGGGTCAATCCCTCCAAGAGGATCTCCTCGAGACCAGTGTTAGGACCTCGATTTTATGATTGGCTTATTTCATGACAAACTACACCACATTGAGGATGATTGTGTAATGGGTAGCTTAGGTTCATGTCTGCAAGCTTCCAAGCATCTCCATGACTTCAAGAGAAAAAGGTATACTCACTTGAATTTGTCTCCTGAAGAGTTTAGGTACACACACACACTTCATGCATACCTTTTTCATCTTGCATTTGTGTTCTAATTGTTTATATGTGTGCATCCATTACACATTTCACACTTGCACCTCATTGTTAGATCTAAGTGTGGTTTTGTGTGGTGTAATTCGTTTCCGTTTGTGTGATCGGAAACGTCTATGCTTGCACGATGGTGTGCATGTCTTAGTGCGATGGTTGACCATTTGAGAAGGTCTCATTCTTCTTTTGGTTAAGTGTTATTTTTGGTTTGGTTATTTGGAGTAAAGTGTCTAGTTTCAAAAGAGTAGTTTTCAATGTTTTTCAAAACTGACCTTTGTATGGTCTTGTGACCATAACATTATATACAAAGATCCAAAATGAGTTTTTAAAATTTTTGGATACACTAAACACTCATACCTTTCCAACGGTATACTATTCGTAATATTTCATGACCGTTTGGATTGGTTTTGAAATCTCCAAATTGACCACTAAAACAGGGCAACTCTGTTTTTGTCCGAATCTGACCTTTGGTCACTCTTTTGATCATAACTCTTTATACAAAAATCGAAACCTCATTCTGTAAATAGTAGTAGAAAATAGACTTCCATACCTTTCTAACGGTATATCATAAGAAAGGGTTCGATGTCGTTTGGTCATGTTTTGGGTCACTCGAAACTGGAGCTGGTGTGCTGTCCAGTGAGTAAAGCGACTTCCAAAGCGACTTTGTGCAAGTAGCCTTGAATGTCGCCTTAGACATCAGTTTTTCTCCGGAAAATTAAGCGACTTTCAAGGCTACATGTGGAAGTAGCCTTGGATGTCACCTTTTGCACCCGAAATCATTTTTCTCTTCAAAACGACGTAGTTTCACTTGGACACCTATAAATACATCCTTAACTTATCGTCTTCAAAAAAATGACTCTCAAGAACAAACCCTAGAGAGAGAGAGAGAGATTTTAGAGAGAGAAAGCTTCAATCAAGCTTCTTTAACTCTTCAAACCCAAAACCCATACATCCATTGGCATCAATCTTCCATGGGTCTTTATCATTCATGACTTGGTAAGTAAGAACAAACTTTTATCATTGATTATTGTTCTTGAAGACCAAGATTTCGTTTTTAATGCATAAGATTTGTAGAAATCATTTTTGAATGCATTATTGTGTTGATTGATAACATGATTGGGTTTTTATTTTGATAGCTTAGTTGATTAGGTCATTTTTGCCTAAAAGCTAGGTCATAAACACTCATTTGTGATTTATTGATGACTAGGTTAATAGATTGTCTTTTAATCAACTAGTTAAGCTTATTGAATGTTTATGTGTGTTTTGTGTAACAATTAGTTTGTTGGTAATTCTCTACACAACTAATTGAGTTTGTTTGTGATAGCTAGAATTTAGGACCATATTGCCCTTCTAGCTAAGTCTTTATGCATTGCCTCTAGACTTTGATATTTATGCCTCATTAATTGCTTTTCCTGATTGCATATTTATTGCCCTTATTATATGTTGTGACAACTTGTGTTGGTTTGACTTTATTTGACAATTAGGTTGTTAGATTTTATCTATACATCTAATTGAGTAATTATGTATGGGCATGTAGGCATTGTTTGATAACTAGGTTGTTTAATTGCATTATAACATCTAGTTAAGCATTTTGTGTTTGGTCTTGCACATTATTGCATTTGAGCATAGTGTCATATACACTTAGACTTTTAATACTCTTCATGAGTCAAAGTCTTGTGGCTTCTAGGTGAAGTTGCACAAGCAAGTAAAGTCTTGCAACCAAGGGTGGGTTGGCAAGCATTGGTCAAGTGCCACTGTAAAAGGCCCATGGGGTAGAGTAGAAGGTGCTCTCTCCAAGAGGAGTGGATCAGGGGATATCATTAGGGATTGAACCAAGAGTGGCGAGTGGTAGTGTGTCCATAGCCCGAGGTTATCGAGAGTGAGAGTCCGAGTATCACTTGAGGGTGTAACTTTTTACTCATATAGTGGATTTCTGTGATCGTGTGTGGCTAGAAGGATAGTCTGTGGTTTTTCCCTTATTGAAGGGTTTCCACGTAAAAATCAAGTGTTCTTTATATTTCCACACTTTACTTGATTTTGCATGTTTGTTTTGTTGGGTTAATTGTTATTAATATTGACTAATCGAAAAATTGGTAATAATCAATTAACAACCCATTCACCCCCCCTCTGGGTTGTTAGCCACATGCTTGAGTAGTATTTTCAATTGGTATCAGAGCGGGTTCCTAGACATACGTAGGTGATCCTTGCTCTTATTTGTGTGTCTTGCATTTGTGTGCATTTTGATCATTGCATTCATTTGCATTCATCTCATTCCCTAAAAACTATGAGAGGTGGTGAGATGTTAGAGGGTTATTTGACCTCCAAAGTTGAGAGGGAGATATATGACTCCGATAAGGAGATGACTCTCATGGTTGAGAGATTTAGGAGATTCACAAAATCTCAAAAGAAGGGCATGACCTCCAAGGTGACGGAGGAAAAGAAAAAGTCAAGGAAAGATGACCCTTGCCATGACTGTGGTGGAGTTGGCCACCTTGCCTCCATGTGTGGTAACTTGAATTACAAGAATGGAGGAGTTACTATGATCGCTACTTGGAGTGATAGCGAAGTTGAAGTAGTTAAAGAGTGTTCCACAAGCTCGATTGCTAGTGAGATCAACCACTTCGCATTTCCGGTTTCCTACCATGAAGAACTCATTCCATCACTAAATGTGTGTCACTTGAAGATTTCAAGATTGGTGACTTGGAGTTTGGAAACCAAAGTGGAGCAAACTTGAGAGAAGCAAGTGATGATGATATGAGCCACGAATCCACTAGTGGTTGATGCTTCGAACATGGGAGTTCATGCTCCGGGAACTCTTGTGAAAATGTGGTGGACAACCAAGAGTTCATTGACTACCTTCAAAAATGTTTGGAGGAGAAAAAGGATGAAGTTCTAAGGTTGATGAAAGAAAATATACAACTAAGAACTAAAGTGACTCAGTTAGATGAAGAAGTGTCACTTGTTAAAGTGAATGAAGTGATGATGGAGAAGGAACTTGAAGAGGCAAGAGATACACTTGCTAAGGTGACTTCAAGTTCAGAAAAGATTGACCATATTTGGGTATTGGAAAGAAGCCAAATGACAAGAGAGGACTTGGCTTTGTAGATGATGAGCTCACTCCATCTTCGGACAAGACATCTTTTGTGAAGAAATGTATTCCTATGTTGTCTCCTCCATCTCAACATTCGATGAATACCTCCATTGATGACTCCTTGATGATGGACAAGATTGATGTGTCGAAGTATGAGAAGGAGATTGAAGATTGCCACCAACGAATGAATGCCATGAAAGAAGAGCTTGCCAACAAAGAAAACTCCTTGAAGATTGTCAAGGAAAGAGAGAAGAAGTGCCTTGAAGAATTAAAGCAGGCCAAGGTTAAACAACCTCAAGCTTAAGGCAAGGGCAAAGCTTTATGCAAGCAATCTTCCACTCAAGGAAAGTCCACACAAGCCTTGGCAACTCAACCAAAGCCTAGGCAATCCAAGAAGAAAGGACAAGTCCTTGAGAAGTCAATCACCTCTTCCAACAAGCCAATTATGAAGAAATGAGGTGATCATAAGAAACATGACCAACCAAAGAGGCAAATTCAACCGGCTCAACCAACACAACAAGCTCAACCACAAAGGCATCACCAATCTGCTCAAGTTCCAAGGACAAGCCAATCGGTGCATCATCAAAGACAACCTCATCAACATGGCAATGCCTCGATGAGATCTCAATGTAATGGTATAAACTCTTCTTGTATTCCTACTTGTCATTTTTGTGGTATGATTGGTCACTTAAGACCAAATTTCTTTAAATACATTAAGAGATGTAGGTTAGAGAGCATGAAAGAAAAACGGTTGAAAAAGG
The DNA here is from genome assembly GCA_033220585.1 of Dipteronia sinensis. NCBI lineage: Eukaryota > Viridiplantae > Streptophyta > Magnoliopsida > Sapindales > Sapindaceae > Dipteronia > Dipteronia sinensis. The sequence goes on from CM065640.1 coordinate 46,043,912, forward strand.
GGGCAAGTTTGCATAAACCTAGGGAACCTAGAAACATGTCTATGACCACTAAATCGTTAAAGTGGAACCTAGGTGGGTTAGAAAGAATGAACCCGCTTGCCTTAGTGCCCATGTGACACCCATAGATGCAACTAGGTCCATTGGACTTGGTAGGTCTATAGGGGCCCTTGTCTCCCATTGACTTGGTTGGATTTGACCCCATTTGGGGAGCTCAAGCAAAGAGAGCAAACTTGCACGATTTGCTATATGGAAAAAGTTGATTAATGTTATCAGTCATTTTAGGCAGCGGTCCAAAGAAGAATTTTCCATCCGGCAGGTACCTGGTAGGACCTAGATTGGGACCGGTACCTAGATATCGAGGATGCTCTACACCATGAACCGAAAAGAAGTCAGTACCACGTCTCACAGTCTACCAGGTACCAAGAAAGGCTATACCACGATACCTCCTACCTGGCTCCTAGGTACCATGATAGGTACCATGATACCTCCTACCTGGTTCCTAGGTACCACGATACCTCCTACCTGGTACCTAGGTACCGCGACATCTATCCGGTACCCAAGTACCGTGATATCAGTTCAGGATCTAACCAGAATATGTATCCTACTCGCCAAGTAAAAAGAATGGAACCAGGAAGAGGTACCAGCATGTTAGAACAAGCGCCACTCCAGTAAGCACTCCGGTACACCAGTGTACCATACCACCGGGATACAGAGTCACAATTCTCCTTCAAGCAACGTAAAAGAGAAAGTTGACCTCTCTTGTAATTAATGGAGATAATCAACGCCATTAATGTGGGAATCAGTCAACTCCATTAATGGCCATTCACAACGCCATTAATGAGGAAATCAGTCAACTCCATTAATGGCCATTCATAACTCCATTAATGGCTATTCATAACGCCATTAATGAGAAAATATTCAACTCCTTAAAGACCAAATCGGTGTATTAATTAACTGAGTCAATGGAGTGAGCAACAAGGATGAACAAATATAAATATAACAAGTCACTCTCCAAGAAAAAGGTCGATTCCCCAACATTTCTACTCTCTGACATTCTGTCCAACATTCTCCAACAGCTCTCCTACATCTCCATATCCCCAAGATGTCTCTGATCCTGGATTTCGCCCACTTCTCCATTAGGAATATGAGTTCGCCTTTGCTTGGAGTGTAAAAGGGACCCTGCCCGAATTCCCTCTACACTACCATTGTATCGACTGCTATGTATGTCAGTTTTCGCCATGAATGTTTTGGTACCAAATGGTACCCCTCTAACTGTGACCTACCAGGACTCAGTTTGTATTAATGTAAGCTCTCCGGAGCACCTCTCATAATATATAAATATAAATAAGGGTCTTTCTCCATTCCTATGGATACTCCCTGGGGGTTTTTCAGCATGTGATCAATCGTGATGCTTTTTTCCCCTAGGTCAGTCGACCACTACTAAAAGAGTTGTCATTCTCCCATCTATATCCTCGTTATGAATGCATGTATGCGTACGAGGCACCGACCATGCTGGTCCTAGCACGATATCTAGGTCGGGGAATTATGGAGGGCACCTAGAGAGGTGATCAGGTACCATGATCAGATACCAAGATTGGGTACCAGCCTACTGCACCAGATGAGAGGGATGATTGTTCTCCTACCATGGCATCTATCTCGCTTTCACCTTACCAGAACCACGGTATGAAGTACCTACCCCCCGCTGCGACCTCCGGGGTAGCGGGGTGAGGGTGCTAACCGAGATTTCCCTCCCTGAGTGATTTTTCAGTTAACACTTTTTGGCACCGTCCGTGGGAAGCTCACAAACGTGGCTTCCATGTCTCTACATGAGCATCCTTATCTCTACATGCAAGCTTGACTTTCTACTATTGATATGGTACGTGGGACTCCTCGCAGAACCGGTCTACTATGCTGCCCCTATGCAACAAATCTGTTAATATACTTGTAGTGCTCCTCTATAGCAGATTCTCTCTGGTACATCTAGAGCTTCTATGTAGCAGAGCTGCACCTCTCCTACTACCTTACGGAGGATTTGCTCTGCTATCAACAGATCTCCTATGCATCAGATCTCCCATGATCTTCTATGCAGTAGACCCTCTCTGGTACATCTAGAACTGTTATGCAGTAGAGCTGTACCTCTCCTGCTTTCTTACAGAAGATTTGCTCCGCTCTCAGCAGATCTCTTATGCAGCAGATCCACTGCGATCCATCAGATTTGCACCTGTTCATGCAAATCTCCTCATGTCACCAGATCGACTTTTTAAAAGCTCCATGGTAGTAGGTCAACGCATGTACCCGAGAAGAAAACTCAACTGTTCGATCATAGGAGCAGCGCGACCGGTAGAGGCCCAGTGGCTCCTCACTCCTTGCACTGGGCCAGTCAATGCCCAAGTAAGCCATTGTGTCCCGATTAATTCCAGGATGGTCCAGAGCCACATTTCAGTTGCTGGGGACTTCTAGGATCCCAAGCATGCCTCTGGACCAGTACCATTCTGGTGGCTCCCTACCTCTTGTACTGGGCCCCTCAATGCACTAGTGAGCCACCGATGTCCCGATCTATTAGGGGAGAGCTCAATGGCTTCCAACATTGATGAGGCCTCATATATGCCTAAGCAAGCCTCTGGAGCAGCAGCCCCGCTGCATGGCCCAGTGGCTCCTCACTTAGTGTACTGGGTCGTTCAGCGCCCAAGTGAGCCACTATGTCCCGATTCATTCCAGGATAGTCCAGAGCCACATCTCAGTTGCTGGGGACTTCTAGGATCCCAAGCATGCCTTAGGACCAGTATCACACCGGTGGCTTCCTACCTCATGTACCGGGCCACACAACGCCCTAGTAAGCCACTGAAGTCCCGATCTGTTCAGGGAGAGCCCAGAGGCTTCCCACATTGATGAGGCCTCATATATGCCTTAGCAAGCCTCTAGAGCAGCAGCCCCGCTGCATGGCCTAGTGGCTCATCACTCCGTGTACCGAGCTAGTCATTGCCCAAGTATGCCACTATATTTCGATTCATTCCAGGATGGTCCAGAGCCACATTTCAGTTGCTGGGGACTTCTAGGATCCCAAGCATGCCTCTAGACCAGTACCATTCCGGTGGCTCCCTACCTCTTGTACCTGGCCCTTCAACGCCCTAGTGAGCCACCTACGTCCTTATCTGTTCGGGTAGAACTCAGGAGCTTCCCATATTGCTGATGCCTCCTACATGCCTAAGCAAGCCTCTAGAGCAGCAGCTTAGCTGCATGGCCCAGTGGCTCCTAACTTCTTTTACCGGGCTAGTCAACGCCCAAGTGAGCCACTGTGTCCTAATTCATTCCAGGATGGTCCAGAGCCACATTTCAGTTGCTGGGGACTTCTAGGATGCCAAGCATGCCTCTGGACCAGTATCATGCAGGTGGCTCCCTACCTCTTGTACCGGGCCCTTCAACGCCCTAGTGACCCACCTGTGTCCGGATCTGTTCGGGTAGAGCACAGAGGCTTCCCTAATTACTGAGGCCTCCTACATGCCTAAGTAAGCCTCTGGAGCAGCAGCACTACTGCATGATCAGTGGTTCCTCACTTATTGTATTGGGCCCCTCACAGTGCCCATGTGAGCTACCTATATCACAGCTGCAAGATTGTCGGTTTCTTATCTTTTATACCAGGCTACTCATCGCCCCAGCGAGCTGCCGAGGTCTAGGTTTGTTAGAGCAGAGTCTCGAGTCCCATTACGATTTGTGAAGACTTCTATTTACTCCAAGCAGGCTCCTAAACTGGTTACATCACTTGGGGACTAGAAGCTCATCATTCTCCCTAGTCATCCTATGGAAGAGGTAGTGACATCAACATGAGAAAAGTTCTCCTAGTGACCAGTCCACAATAAGAAGCACCATTTTAGTAGGTCGCTCTACTTACCTATACCGGGAACGTAGATTACCCCAGACGGTCTCACCAATGAAGCCTGCAAGGTGAGCATTCACCAGTATTGCCTTGAGTATTATCGCCTTAGTGGTTCTCCAATGATCGCCTTGGTAGTTCTTCTACGATGGCCTTGGTAGTTCCCATTTGATCGCTTTTCACATATGATCGAGACCAGGATAGCCACATGGCACTCCTAATTCTTTGGCTGGGTACCACCCCCCGCCAAGAAAAACATGGTGCTGAAGTGACCTTAGTTGCCTGCCAGGACCATCACTTAATGACCAGGATTCATTGCACCGGAATGCCTGATGCTCTGGACTGGATTAATCCCTCTAGGAGGATCGCCTTAAAGACCAAGATAGCAAGATAGCTATCATGATACCTTGGACTGGATCAATCCCTCTAGGAGGATCGCCTTAAAGACCGGGATAGCTAAATAGCTCTCCTGATGCCCTGGACTGGATTAATCCATCCAGGAGGATCTCCTTAAGACAAGGAAAAGCCACATGGTATTCCTACTGCCCTAGTCGGGCACCACCCCCTGCTAGAAAGAATCCGGTACGTAACAGCATAGTTGCCCGACAGATCAAGCCTCGGCCGGGCACCACCCCCTACTGAGAAGGCTCTGGATAATAAGAGCATAGTTGCCAGCCAGATCAAGGCCTTTACCGGGCACCACCCCCTGCTAAGAAAGACCTGGTGCTAAAGTTGCCTTAGTTGCCTACCAGGATCTTATTGCCAGAATGTTCGCCATGTGTTCGCTAAGGTACCAAGATTCCTAGAACATGAATGCGAGGTACCCAGTTTCTCCAGAATGTTCGCCATATGTTCGCCAAGGTACCAAGATTCCTAGAACATGAATGTGAGGTACCTAGATTATCCAATATGTTCGCCATGTGCTCGCCAGAATACCAGGATTCCTAGAACAGGAATGTAAGGTACCCATTTTCGCAAATATGTTGGCCTACGTGTTTTCACCTTAAGACTAGGACAACCAAATGTCCGTCTTGCTGCCTTGGCCAAGCACCACCCCCCGCCAGGGAGGATATGGATGGCATAGTTGCTTACCAGGATCATTTTCGCCTATATACCCAGATTCTTGAAAAATGGAAGGCTAGGTACCTTGATTCACCATTATTATAGACAAAGTACCAGGATCCCCTGAACAGGAATGCCAGGTACCCAGATTCGCCAAAGCCAGAAGTGCTGGGAGCGTTTTCTCTTTCCAAGTAATAGGTACAAGTAAGAAACGACTAGAAAAATTCTTCAAGCAGTATAAGATACTGACTCCAACCCCAACTTAATAGCGGTGTTCAAGTCATGGGGGACTTCTGTTAACAGTCATTTTTGGCAGGGGTCTAAAGAAGAATTTTCCATCCGGCAGGTACCTGATAGGACATAGATCAGGACCGGTACCTAGATACCGGGGATGGTCTACCCCATGAACCGAAAAGCAGTCAGTATCATGTCTCACAGTTTACCAGGTACAAAGCAAGGCTATACCACGATACCTCATACCTGGCTCCTAGGTACCATGATACCTCCTACCTAGTTCCTAGGTACCACGATACCTCCTACCTGGTACCTAGGTACTGCGACATCTACCCGGTACCCAAGTACCACGATATCAGTCCAGGACCTAACCAGAATGTGTATACTACCCGCCAAGTAAGAAGAATGGAACCCGGAAGAGGTACCAGCATGCTAGAACAAGCGCCACGCTAGTAAACACTCAGGTACACCAGTGTACCATACCACCAGGATACAGAGTCAGAATTCTCCTTCAAGCAACGTAAAAGTGAAATTTGACCTCTCTTGTAATTAATGGAGATAATCAATGCCATTAATTAGGGAATCAGTCAACTCCATTAATTGCCATTCACAACGCCATTAATGAGGAAATCAGTCAACTCCATTAATGGCCTTTCATAACGCTATTAATGAGAGAATATTCAACTCCTTAAAGGCCAAATCGTTGTATTAATTAACTGAGTCAATGTAGTGGGCAACAAGGATGAACAGATATAAATATAACAAGTCACTCTCCAAGAAAGAGGTCGATTCCCCAACATTTCGACTCCTTGACATTCTGTCCAACATTCTCCAACATCTCTCCTACATCTCTCCTACATCTCCATATCTCCAAGATGTCTCCGATCCCAGATTTCGCCCACTTCTCCATTAGGAATATGAGTTCGCCATCGCTTGGAGTGTAAAAGGGACCCTGTCCGAATTCCCTCTACACCACCATTATATCGATTGCTATGTATGTCAGTTTTCGTCTAAGTATCGGGACCCTCAGAACTAGAATGCCAGATACCCCATCTTCTCCCCCAAGTGAGATCAACTACTAAGTCCTAGGAGACCCACTCACCCGCATCAAACTATACATCCAAATTTGATCTCGGCAAGTTTCAAAGCCTTTCAGTTACCAAGGATTTGTAAAATCAAATTCATATTGGACTCTTCTCTAAGTCGATGCAGGATTCAACTAAGAAGTCAGTAAACTACACACACACTTAGATTTGAAGAAAGAAAAGAAATATTTTCATTAATAAAACTGGGGAGCCCATCCCCCGATCATGGCCTCCAAAGCTTGAAAAGAAAAAAATGAAGCTAACTAGGTAAAGGATCAAGCTTGGTCATGCGTCATTCCGCTCCTGGTGGGCCTTCTTCTCTCCAGTTCCTACGGTCTGAGCCTCATCTCCAGGTCCATCTGGTAACTCACCAGTTAATTGCACCACCACCTCGTTTTGAGTCTCGCTTGCTACTTGGACTCCTACTATCACTAGGACCTCCACTTGAGCGAGTCCAGCCTGGAGCTCCTCCATTACCATACTAGATGGTTCCCTCACTTCTTTGGTTGAGGTAACTTGATCCTCACCTTCTTATAGTGGCATGGTAAGAAGATTGGTACATCAGACCCGTTATCCTTAGTAGTAGGCTAGTCCCCTATAACCTTGATGGATTTGGACGAAGAAACTAGTGGATTAGGAACCCCACCTTCAACTTGAGCCACTCCAGATTCAGAAGCCGCCAGTTTAGGATATGACCCAACATTGCCTGGTAAAGGAAGGAGGATAGGTCCCTAGTCTTTAACACCCGCTACTCCACTTGCCCTGGCAACCCGAGAGGTCCAAGCTATATCAGAGCGGGCAACCTCGGCTAGCTTGGCGGCTTTAGCCATGATCTCCTCCCTGCTCTATCCCTCGATAACCCTCAAGTCAAACAGAGGACGGAAAGCCAAAGCCACCTGATAGCCAGCAAAGAAGTAGCCATCCCTAAATACAGTGTCTACTTGAGCACCCAGGCTAGCCACACTATCACGAAATGATCCATTTTATTTCTCCAGCTCTGCTAATTTTCCCTTTGCGATCTCCCTCTCCTCCTTACAGCAGAGGGATCTGAGTAGCTCGATATCTAAAGCCTGATGCATTCGCTCCCTATCAACATTCGTTTCATCTGCTTCCTTTTTGGCATTGTTCGGTGACTGGTTCAGAGCTACCACACCCCTAGCTGCCTTAGCAAGCTCCTCCTTGGATTTTTCCTGTTTGACATTGGCCTCTTTAACCTGGTTCCAGAGGGAGCTAATCTGATAATTCATAGCTACATTGAATTTGAATGCCTGCCAAGCACAAAACAGTAGTGGGAATGTTGCCAATTATGAGATCGAGATAGAAGACTAAGCAAGATAGCTCACCTCAGCTAGAATAGCAGATCCTTTGGAGATTAGATAATCGACAGGCATTGAAGTCATAGCCTCCAAACCCCCACCTAGGAAGGAAGCTGCAAACTTAGCCAAGACTTCAACATGGCTATTATCTTTTGACCTCGACAGTGGCTTACTATGAAGCATAACCCGGTTAGTAGCAGCAGGATCAGAACCTTTCTCGACCTGGGTAGATCGATCGGTTGCCACAACAAGAGGGGCAGAGGGAGCTGGTGGATCAGTAGCGGAAGTAACTGGACTGATGGGTGGCACATCTTGCACCCAACTAGGAATACCACGGTACCTCCCCACTCTGGCAGTAAAAGCCTCCAATCATCTACCTAAGAGAGAAACGGAAGCCCCAGGTACCTCGACTGAGGTTTTACTAGGTCCAGCAGAAGTACCTACCCCCTCACCAAAGTCAGAACCAGCCAGAATAGAAAGGCTGATAGGGGAAATCGACGAATCATTTATACCACCAACAGGTTGGGGCTCTACCTCTAACACCAATGGAGGCACTGCAGAAACTACCGAGATAGCGAAGAGTTAATGTCTACAGAATTAATAAAGCAATATAGTGGAAACAAAGTTAGAGGGTGTTTACCTGGAAGTGCACTGGAGACTCGGAGGTAGAATTCTACCCTTATTGCATCAAAAGTGTCCGAGGTAGGATACCTCAGATTGACATAGTTTCGGGCCATGATGGCCTTCAGGATTTTTTCCGACTCAGCAGAGAGTTTACTTTTCTCCAACGCGGGCTTCCCGCTAAAACAAGTAGGGACCTTGAACTCAGTTCCTCCGATATGAACCGAGTTGCCCAATTCTTCTTTGATGACGACCCATTCCTCCATCCAAGAGGTATCCTTCTTCGTTGCCCCTAGTACCACGAATTTCAAATTGTTCTTGGCTCGGGCATAAAACTACCCCTTGTTAGGATTATGCTCAATAGCAAGAGTGTAATATTGTAATTGACAATCTTTTCATATAAATAAAGTGATTTCTGATTCTACAAAATCTTATAGCATTTATAATTATAATTGTCAAGGTAAATAATCATAAGGTCAAAAGACTATGAGATATGAAGAATTGTTTGTACATCCGGATATGTATGAGGTAGACACAATTCTTTAGTTAGTCTTGAATAACGTTCACAACTTAAGTTAAAGGTTGGGCACCTCTATCTTGATAAAGTTATAGAATTCTTTTACTAGCATTTGAGTGGGATCAAATGAGTTATTATGAGTCTAAAATCATCGAAAGGTTTTCGAGTAAAAGAATCTAGTGCACTGGGTGCATTGAACTGGATCACAATGAAATACTTTATCTAGAACCGTCACTAGATATAAGTCTTTTTATTATCAGGACAATCAGAGAGTCTATCTAAATCCTGAGATAAATGATGGACTTATGGTTGCAAGTGTTATCATTTGAGCTATCAATGAGTACGATTATATAGCGTAGTCTATCCTCGATAGTTTGGTGGTATTCATTTGTTAATCGATAGAGGACTTCATTTATAGATATGGACATGGTGGCTCCATTTATTAAATGAGAGTATAATATCATCATATGGATGTTTTGAGGTATTGGATACTAAATCTCAACGTTAAGTTTTCAATAATGATTATTGAAGACATGGCTTCTGGACAAGTCAAAATATCCAAGTTCAAAATGTGGTCATATGAGGAAATATGGTAACTTGGAGAGCTATAGGCGGTTTCTGAGCTCTTGGCGATTACTGATATTATTCACGAGGATACACCATCTCATATAAGATTGTCTAGGGTATGAATGAGAAACATCTCCTTATTCTATCTTTATTTAAGAGTTCAATTTTAGCCCTTTAGTGGAATGAGTTAAAATTAATAGATCGGACCTAAGTGAATCATTTTTTGATTGTGATTAGGTTATGTCTATTGAAGCTTAAATTTAGATAGCCCACCAAGATCCACAATCCACACGTACTTGCATGGATCACTTGATATATTCTACCGGACCAATTTATGGGGCCATCTAGAATTGCATTTAATATATTAAGAATATAATATGTCTATTATTTATTTAATGGGCTGCATTATTATATTAATATATTAAAAGGAGACATGTAGGCTTGTTTCTTTTAGTAAGAATAAGTCTGGTTCACATGTGGGCTTTTATTTAAAGTCTAATGGATTAAATAAAATATGAAAAATAATATTGGGCCCATATATACATGGTGTGGGCGGCAAGGCTAAATAAAATAGCCCAAGATATTATTTTATTTTATTGTTTTGATTAAATGGGAATTAATTAATTATTTAATTAATTACTAGTTTAAATCAAAATCTTTTCCTGATCAGTAAATTAAATACTATGTGTTGGATTAGGGTTGGAATTCTTTTAAGTGATAGGAGTCCTAATGTGGTAAGGATTAAGTCCACATACACTCCTTATTATACAAAGAATTCGGCCACCACTAGTCCTACAAGGGTTAGGATTCTTGAATTGATAGGAATTAGGGAAAAGGATAATTCCTTTTCAAGTAAGGAAATTAACCAACCCTAGATTTCCTATTCAATGAATTCGGCCAACCCTACTTGGTGAAGGAGAAAATTCGGCCAACCTATAAATATAAGGCTATGAATTTTCGGCCACCAAGAAGAAGAAAAATAGAGAGAGATTTTTGTTTGTTTTGAAAATAAAATATCCTACTCTATACACATAGATTTTCGGCCAAGAGAGAAAAAGAAAATAAGTTCTCATTCGATAGTGCACTTACAAGCCTTTAACATCAAAAGGTTTTGTGCACACTTTCGATTTAGGGTTACGCGAGTTTCAATCATATTGATTGTGAATTCAAAAGTGACCGGAACTATTTTTTTAGGCTCTTGGTGTTTTACTATTGAAGATCAAGATCAGAAATTCCATACATCCATTCTAAGGTAAGCAATTCAAAGAAAAAGGGAGACCACGCTCCTAGGTGATTCACGTATGTGCTAGGATTGAAGATCTTGCGGATTACCATCGACGTAAGTCAATCGGATCACGCGACAAGAGGTATTTAACTCTAACCGTATATTTGAGTTTAATTAATTAAAGGGTTTAGGTTCAAATCTTTAGAAAAATTTTAAACTATACGAAATTTTTTTTTCGCCTTCCGCTGCGGTTTTAAGCAATTTTTCCCCACACCCCTTTGGGCTGGGAGAATTGGCAGCAATCTAGAACACGTATCTGAGCTCATCTAGCCCCGGTTCACGATCGATGTTATCTCTCTCGCACTGTTCTCTCCACAATACCAAGAACCCTACCAGGTGCCTCTAGAACCCTGGTGTTAGCTGAAGGGGAGCAAGCTGTAAGGCATGCAATGCCCTACGCAAGGTAGGGTGGAGAGGTAGCCTAACTCTCTATCGAAAGCCGCCGTATGAATCAGAAACTCGCCAAGATTGGGAGTATACATATCATACCCATGCGGGGGTATGGAGATCGTAATATCCTTTGGGATCCTAAAGTCACTCCGCAGACGCCTAATAGTGTCATTGGTACTGGCAGAATCGGGGATACACCGATATTCGCAAGGAAAGGTGAGCACCATCCCCACAGTATCCGTGACTTCACTGGTACGATCTCCACGGACCTTGATAGCTCTCGATTCTCTACTCAATTCCCGATCCACATGAAACCAGAGCGCAAGGTTCATTTGTGAAACCCGTCCCGATTGCAACGTTCCTATTTGACCGGCAGCGTTGTTGAAGAGGGACATCGTCCCCACTATCATCATCGACACGGGTCCTCTTCCTATGGGCGAGGTTCCCGTTGGTAGACACGTCGCCAGTGAAAAATTGTTCGATACTGTCATTATCAGGAGAAGACATTATATCCAAACCAAATGTTAATAGCCAAATTTGGCTAGGAACCAAAGGAAAATTCTCCCCCCTCAAAGCCCGGATCCTCGCCCAAAAATTATTCACTGTGAAACACCCCCTCGGGGTCAGGCCACGAAGCCAGCTCAAAGAAAAAATGAGGAAGGGTCATCAAGCTATAGAAACACCCGAGACGAAGCCCGGCATGATCGGATCGAGCTTCCGACACCAAGGTCAGGAGTACCTCGTAACCTCCCTGGAAGCCCGCCTTTCTCTCCAAATTCAAAGAGAGACTGTTAAGCTTTAAGCTCGTACTACAATGTTTCACTACCTCACCGAACAGAGTTTTAGACCTATGAGGATGGGTGGGAGGAAGCTCGTCAGAGACCGTTACCATCGAAAAACACCCACAGTAAGCTGTTTAAAGCTCCAAGGTACCTGGAAAGATCGGACCAAGCTTCTAGCACCAAGACCAGGACACTTCACTCTACCAAGCAATAAGTTTCATATCCGCCATCCTCCATGAAGAATCCTACCATGGAGAGACACACTATCATACCTATAACAAACACGGAAACGCTATGTGCAGAACAAGTGATTGAATCCAAAAATGAAACAAACTTATCTTTGCCTATGATACTCCCGAATCCGTCATTAAACCAAAGTCAATGACTTTTTAAATAAAAAGATCCCGCCCTATAAGGAGGGGAAAGGATTGAAGAAATCATGGTGGGAAAGTGACAAATGAAACCTACCTAAACTATGTATAAAAACGATCGATAGGAAAGAAATAAAGGAGACTACTTTTCAACAGGCATGATAGTGCAACCCTACTGTACCCCAGAGAGATCGAGAGTATTTTGAGAGAGTTTTGTACGTTACACACTATAGATAATAAAGACAATTCGTTCTTATTTTTCTTGCATGAGTGGTCGTGGTTCGAGTAAATCATTCAAAACAATCAATCCCCGGCCATCACCTCCGTGGTAATGGTCTTGAGGGTGTTAACTGATATTTCTCATCTCGAGTAAATTTTCTGTTAACACTTTCTGGCGTCGTCTGTGGGAAATCCAACACCTAGCTAATCACATCAACAGTTTATAATTTGGCTGTCTTACAGGAATCATGAGACTTCGCTCCTCCCAAGGACAGCCTGTGGCTTCTGAATAACCTTCGGTGACCCCAACGCGAAAAAGCCCCAAGAAGGGGAAAGAAACCTGGACATCGCAGCCAAGTTCCGGTCCAAACAACTAATGCATGGGCTTCTGGCCTTCCTATGATAAGCCAGGGCACGCTCGATCAACATGCGGCAGCCTTCGTGGAAAACATTCACCTCCACCTACTTGCAGAAGGCATCGCAGTCAAGCCGAATAATCCAAATAATCAGAGAGAACCGAGTAAGCCCGGGACCAGGCAGCTTGCCTTTGATCGCATGGGACCTCCTCCTCCAGAGCCAGCCCGTGATAGGACTGGGCTTCAACCTTCCATCCGGGATAGGCTAAGGCCCATGCCTCCAGTTCCCAGGATGCCATCATAATATCAACCCATGCGAGTTAAGTACGCAGCTGACGCTCTAACCCAGGAGCAACGAGAGGCTCCTAGCCTGAAGGCTTCAAGGATGGAAGCCCGGCCCAAGAGGAAGATAGCCGACAAACCTCCCAGATAGATTCCGCTTATGAAGAAGGCCGGGTCGAGATCGCCAATTCATCGAAAAGATCTAATAGCAAAGAATCCGAGTTCGATTCAAAAAAGCTCGAGAACAAGCGACTGAGGGATCAGCTGATAAAGCTACAGAAAGAGGTCCAGCAGATAAGAAGGGGAAAGAATAGGAGGATAAGAAGGATCCATTGAGTGAGATAAACGCTCCTTTCACTAGAAGGATCCGGGAAGTGAAACTCCGGCCGAAATTTAAAATGCCTACAGAAAATTCTCTAGAACAGAAGACCCTTTGAGTCACCTGGAGAATTTCGTCCAGCAAATGGAAGTCCAGAATACCACTAGGGCTGCTATGTGCAGGATGTTCCCTACAACCCTGACCGACTACGTAAAAACTTGGTTCATAAAGCTGCCTGCTGGTAGCGTGGATTCTTTCACAAAGTTATCAACAGATTTTTGCTCACAGTTCCAAGGAGTCAAACCTCGTCCAAGGGATCCCGTACATCTTCAGTATGTGATCCAAGAGCGAGGGGAAATGCTTCGGTCTTACGTGGAACACTTTCACAAGGAGGTCATCCAAATGGGAGTCTTCGCCGAGAAAGAGACTCTCACCAATTTCAAGCAGAACTTGTGGGCAGGAAAGCTTTTTCGTTCCTTTGCTAAGAGACCTCCAGAGATCAACCAGAAGGCTTATGAACGGGCTCTTGAGCAGGTTGAGATCAACGAACAGCTCAAAGTTAAAATGGAAAACGATGATATGAGAACGATAAAGCACCAGAAAAAAGAATCTCCAAAATATGAGCCTAATCAGAAAATCAGAACAAACCTCTCAGTAGGTCGACATACCGCTTCCCTGATGCTCAGCTCAGGCCAGAAAAGTATCCAGGAAGACGAACCCCTCATCGAGCTTTGCCTCCTCCTAGGACTGTAGCTCCCATAATGCGAGGGGGAAAGGGTACGATTACTACACTCCTCTTAACGCCTCTTGGGAAATAGTCTACCTTGCTAAACGGGACAATGGGATACTCCAAAAGCCGGCACCCATGAAAGCCCCAGTCGATAGGAGGAACCGGTACAAGTAATGTGACTTCCATGAAGACATAGGCCATAACACTTCAGAGTGTTATAATTTGCGTAACCAGATCGAAGCCCTGATTAGGGGAGGATGCTTGATTGAGTTCTTACAGCAGTTCAGAGATAATATTCAGACTGGAAGGGAGGTACAAGCCGAGATCCGTGAGCATGCGGAGAAGAGAAAGGGGGAACCGACTGATTTAATGCAGCAAATCCAGGTGATACACACCATTAGCTGAGGGCACACACTGGCAGGCACCTTCAATAACTCTAGAAAGAACCATGCGAGGAAAATTCCCCGTATGGAAGAAGGTCGGGGTATCTTCAAGGTCAGCCAAAGCCCGGCAAGACCTTCCCAGTCAGCTCAGATTATTTTCACTGAGGCAGATGTTTTCAATACCGTACAGCCACATAATGATCCCATGGTGATCACGGTACAAATTGCCAATTGCATGGTCCACCGTGTGTTAGTTGACATGGGCAGCAGTGTGGACATTCTCTTTAAGGACAACTTGGAAAGGCTGAATTTGAAACAATGGTGTTACAATAGTTGCACGACTCCACTCTATGGATTTACTGGAGATTCGATCATACCAGTCGGATCAAAGATCCTCCCAATGATCGTTGGAACCTTACCTCTCCAGCAAAATGTTATGATGGATTTCATTATGGTTGACGTCCCATCGGCCTATAACGCCATACTGGAGAGACCTTTCCTATCATCCTTAATGGGAGTCTTATCTATCTACCATAATGTCCTAAAATTCCCGGTGGGAACTCAGATCGGAGAGGTACGTGGGGACCAACAAGCAGCTAGGAAATGCTATGCAGTGTCTGCTTATCCGAAAACTTTAGCAAAATAGTTTGTACAAGTTGCAACGGTCCAGGATGCGGAAGCACCCAGGGTGATTCATAAAGATGTGGAGCCCGCAGATCATTTAGAGAACGAATCCATAATGCCCGTTGACGAAGAACCGAGCAAGGAATGGACCAGCGGGCAACCTGTGGATAAACTAGAGGAGATACCTATCAGGAACGACTATCCCTCCAAGGTTGTCAGGATCAGAGCAGCCCTCGAACCGAAAGTAAAAATAGGCTTGATTGAGCTTCTCAAGGAATTCAACGACATCTTCGCTTGGAGCCATGATGAGATGCCCGGGATCCAGATATCTTTGGCTGCTCAGCGATTAGCAGTGGATCCAAGATTCAAGCCCGTCAAACAAAAGTGGCGTCACTTTAATGCCGAGAGAAACACAGTGGTACAAGAGGAAGTAGACAAATTGATCAGGGCAGGCTTCATCGGTGAAGTACGCTACCCCGAGTGGATCGCCAACTTGGTTATGGTTACAAAAGCAAATGGGAAATGGTGTATGTGCATCAACTACACCGACCTTAACCGGGCATGTCCAAAAGACAGCTTTTCTCTACCAAAGAGCGACCAGCTGGTCGACTCCACATCCAGAAACAAGCTTCTTAGTTTCATGGACGCGTTTTTGGGGTATAACCAGATTAAGATGCACCCAGCTGACCAAGATAAGACCAGCTTCATTATTGGGCAGGGCCTATACTACTATAAGGTGATGCCATTCGGCCTTAAGAATGCGGGGGCTACATACCAGCGGCTAGTTAACAAACTGTTCAGGCCCGAGATTGGAAGGTCGATGGAGGTATACATCGATGACATGATCACAAAGTCACCAACCGCAGAAGGACATCAGGAAGACCTTTGTAAGACATTTCTAATCCTAATAGAAAACCAGATGCGGTTGAACCCCTCCAAATGTGCCTTCGGGGTGACTGCTGGGAAGGTTTTAGGCTTCATGGTTCACGAGAGAGGTATAGAGGCCAACCTAGAAAAGATCAAGGCTATCTTGGACCTAGAATCCCCTATATCACTTCAACAGGTACAACTCTTGACGGGGCGTATAGCAGCGCTCAACAGATTCATTTCACGACACACCGATAAGTGTCTCCCTTTCTTCAAAGCTATCAAACCAAGATAAACATGAAATGGAGCCCGGATAGTGAGCAAGCCTTTCAAGCCTTAAAGAGGTACCTAACAAGCCCTCAATTGCTAGTCAAGCAAGTTCCCGAAGAGGAACTGCAAATCTACCTGGCTGTCTCAGAGACTGCAGTAAGTGGGGCTTTGATCAAGGAATGTGGAGACAGGGTTCAACGGCCCGTGTACTAAGTGAGTCATGCCCTAACCAAGGTAGAAATAAATTATAGCCTCTTAGAGAAGCTCACGTATGCTTTGGTTACCTCAGCAAGAAAGCTCCGTCCCTATTTCTAAGCTCACTCAATAGCGGTGGTGACAGACCAACCTCTTTGTCAGTTTTTACAAAGGCCGGACGTGTTTGGAAGGTTAGTTCTATAGGCTCTTGAGCTCACCCAATTCGATTTGAAGTATACACGCAGAACCACCATCAAAGCTCAGGCTCTGGCGGATTTCGTGGCAGAATTCTCAGCACTCCCAAGCCAAGCCATCTCTCCAGCAAGGAATGCAGTCCCTGAGAAAATTTTAGAGATCGACAATTGGCCAGAAGATTTCAAGTCCAGGATCCTCTACACAGATGGAGCATCCGGGCAAGCTGAGGAAGGAGCTGGAGTAGTCTTAATAGATCTAGAAGGAACTGAATTCTGTCACTACTTCAAATTCAAGTTTAAGGCCATAAACAATGAATCAGAATATGAAGCTCTTATAGCCGGGATGAAGGTGGCCATTGAATTTAAAACCGACTACCTACAGGTCAAGAGTGACTCGTTGCTCGTAGTCAATCAGGTTTCCGGGATTTACCAGGCAAAAGGAGATAACATGGTCACTTACCTATTATTAGTTCAGTCGCTCAAGGATAGATTCAATGGATTCAAAATCGAGCAGGTACCTCGACACCAGAACCATCGCGTGGATGTCTTAGAAAAGATAGCTGCAAATGGAGGCCAAGCTGATCGTGCCTAAATTGTTGTATATTTCGGCCCTCATTCCTATTCCTTTGTCTCGTTCTTGTGTGTATTTTCTATATATTTTATGTCTAATTGGCTTGTTTGTGATAATTGCAGGCAATAGATGTAATTCTGGTGTTAGAAGCTAATTGCAGTGGTTCTGGCAGAAAATGGGCAAAAGGAAAGACAAAGGATCATAAGCAGCTCTACAGTGCGGGTCAAGTGCGGGTCGCAACAGCACTCCAACCGCACTCCTTCCCACAGCCGGGACCTGAATCATGAAGGAAAGATAAAGTGCGGGTAAAGTGTGGGTCATCCAATCGCACTCCACCCGCACTATTGCTCAAGACAGAGGAGCTGATTTTTACCTGACACTAAAGTGCAGGTCAAGTGCGGGTCATCCAACCACACTCCACCCGTACTATTACTCAAGACAGAGGAGCTGATTTGCACCTGACACTAAAGTGCGGGTAAAGTGCGGGTAATCCAACCGCACTCCACCCACACTGTTGCTCAAGACAGAGGAGTGGATTTACACCTGACACCAGAGTGCGAGTACAATGCGAGTAAAGTGCGGGTAAAGTGTGGGTAATCCAACCGCACTCCACCCGCACTGTTGCCCAGATCAGAGAACTGAAGATGAAGAAAACCCATATAGTGCGGGTAATTTACCCGCACTCCACCCGCACTCTGCGCGCGACAGTTTTTGTTTTCAAGCTTAAGTGACCTATTTTTCCATCCTCTATAAATAGAAAAGGATGGGAACGAACCAAGGCCTGTCCCATATCTCCCAACTCTTGTATTTTAAGCTAGAAACACATCTCCCTATCATCCAAACCATCTCTACTCAATCAAAGGCAACTAGGAGACTTGGATTCAAGCTTCAAGGAAGGATATCAATCTTCAAGGGTTTACTCTCTACACTCTCTCTTAGTTTATTGGTTTGTAATATAACAAGAGTAGCTAAAATACCCCACTATGGGGTTGATGTTATTTGTTTGATGGATATTTGAGCTTTGTAAATAAACTCTAAGTGTTATATTTATTCTATCTCCATGTTTTATTCCATTGCTTGAATTGATTTCCATTATTGATTTGCTTGAATACACCCTCTTTGCATGATTGATTTGGATTACTTGAGTAGGCAATTAGGTTTTCTAATGCTCCATTGAATGGAAGGATTTCCGGAAATCCGGCTCTACAACCATGCTTTTAATCTAATCTAGAATTAGTGGCTTTCACTATACACCCTAGGTTAGCCACTTGTAAGAGAATTAGAAGCCTCCACTATACACCCTAGGTTGGCTACTTTAGTGATTTTACGAGAACTAACGTTTGAGTAGAATTCGGTGGATAACCTCGAGCCTCATCCAATCCCAAACGGGTGGCCTTCACTATACATCCTAGGTCGCCCATTTGTGAGGGAATTGGAAGCCATCACTATACACCCTAGGATGGCTACGTTAGTAATAGGTTGAGTCATAGCTAGATAGATGAGCATTCATGGAATAAGTCCCAATTGAGTAACTAGCCATTGTTGGTTGCTTAGGAGGGATTAATCACTACTATGAGGTCTTCACTATACACCCTAGGTTGACCTCTTGCTAGAGATATATACCAGCACTATACACCCTAAGTTGGTTACAATTGTCAAAACATGCTTAATTGAGAGTTTGTTGCAATTGCCCCAATATTCACTTACGAGTCCATCAACTTCGTAGTTCCATCATCATTCATTCATCACTCCGTTGTCAACCCATTTTATTTGCTTTCATAGTTTAGTTTATATTGTATTTTCATTCACCATCACTTTGCTTTTATGCATACTAGTTATATTAATCCTAATCTTATCAGCGCTACCCCGATCTAAGTGGACGACACCCGTGCTTACTGCTTTACTTGTATTTATACTTGTGAATGCATCGCATAGGTTTTATAAATTGTTTTGACGGACGGTTTTCTGACTGCAAAAACCTTCTCATCACAAGCCTTACCTCGGGGAGTTCCTCTCCAAGTGATCTCCCAACCAAGCATAACCACGGGTAAGAAAATATGCTCCCTGGATCGTCAGCCTTGCTGGATGAATCCGATCGTTGCCTATCTCCAAGAGGGAAAGCTTCCCGAAGAGCCCGATCAAGCCCGAAGAATTAGAAGGCTCTCTGTCCAATATTGCTTGATAGACGGATACCTTTATAGGAGGGGAATGTCCCTCCCTTTGCTTCGATGTTTGCATCCTGATGATGTCAAATGGGCATTAAGAGAGGATCATTCTGGGGACTGCGGGAATCACATCGGTGGTGAAGCTCTAGCTTATCAAGTGCTCATTATGGGGTACTATTGGCCAACTATCCACCAATTCGCAAGAAGCTTTGTATAATCTTGCGAACCATGCCAAAGAACCTCAAACTTGAGTCACCTCCCACTAGAGCGGCTATCGTCTCTCAGTTCACCCTACCCTTTTGCCATGTGGGGAATCAACCTAATCGAACCATTTCGCACCGCTTCTGGGCAAGCTAAGTATGCCATTGTGGCCATCGATTATTTCACAAGATGGGTCAAGGCAGAGCCCCTTTCCAAAATATCAGAAAAGAATACTACTAAAATCATCAAAATCAACATGGTTTGCAGATTTGGAACCCCTCTCATCATTTTAACCGACCTGGGCAAGCAGTTCGACACTGCCCGATTCAGGGACTTTTACGAAGGTTTGGGAATCGACCTTAGGTTCGCTTCAGTAGCCCATGCTCAGACCAACAGGTTGGTGGAGTCCACAAACAAGACTATCAAGAGGGTGCTGAAGAAGAAATTACAGTAAAAGAAAGGCAGATGGGCTGAGGAGTTGCCCAAGGTCCTCTGGGCATACTGAACTACAAAGAGGACAACTACTGGGGAAACACCCTACTCCATAGCCTTCGAAGTTGAGGCGGTCCTTCCCATCGAGCATAAGTTGACCTCATTCAGGGTGCAGCATTTTGAACCCGAAAGCAACTAGTTCAAGCTCCGAGCTAATCTAGATCTCTTGGAGGAAATACAAGACCAGGTAGCCTAAAAAGTGGCTATCTACCGGAGCAAGATTGCTAGGTACTTCAACCGAAAGGTCAGATCCCAGAACTTCAAAGAAGTGGGTTTAGTGCTCAGGAAGGTGACCTCAAATACCCGGAAAAGGTCGGATGGAGTCCTAGGTCCAAATTAGGAAGGGCCATACTTGGTAAAGGTAGTAGCTCACAACGGGGCTTACAAGCTCGAAGACATGGATGGTCGACCCGTTGACCACACCTGGAACGCAGAACACTTGAGGAAGTTTTACCCCTAAGCAGGGGACTCTGAAGCAAACTACACCCACTTAGCTTTCAATAAAATCCCTAGTAACGATGTATTACATTTCGATCATCAATAAAGTCTGATGTTCCCTTATCTTTGAACATGTTTTACATTCACATTTCTCCATATACGACTAGGTTATCCACGGATAAATTGGCCATATCGCCTCAAGACTATGGATTAGCTGGGGAAGCCCCCTCGCTGCCCCTGATGCCTCGGCCGGGCACCACCCCCCGCCAAGAAGGGTCTGAGTGTAAGAGCATAGTTACCATCTAGATCTCGAGACCAAGGATTAGCCGGGGAAGCCTCTTCTCTACCCCTGATGCCTTGGCCTGGCACTACCCCCCGTCAAGAAGGGTCTGAGTGTAAAAGCATTATTGCCATCCAGATCTCGAGACCATGGATTAGCCGGGGAAGCCCCTTCGCTACCTCTGATGCCTTGGTTGGTCTACCACCCCCAATAAGGGTCTAAGTGTAAGAGCATAGTTGCCATCTAGATCTCGAAACCAGGAAATAGTTAGACAGCCCTCTTGATGCCTTGGTTGAGTTACCGCCCCCTAAGAAGAGTCTGAGTGTAGGAGCATAGTTGCCATCCAGATCTTGAATCCAGGAAATAGCTAGACATCCCTCATTATTTCTCGATAGAGCTACCTCTCAAAAAATGGACTTAAGGTCGTCATGATAAGAATCTCCTAACAAGCCGGTTCAAAAGGTGAACAAGTCATCATCAAAATTGCAGGGTACGATAGAACCTTTTCCCAAGGATGGGGGTTCTTGCCAGATGCTGGAAATCCAGAGCTGGGCGACCATCCCACTAGCAGAATCACGTGTAATAAATTCTAAATTCCGTTAGGTCAAAATTATCTCAAAGGTCGCATCATGGTCGAAGTCAGGAATGAAACAAGGAGTTCCCAAGTTGGGTGGAAACTCTATATCAAGATCAAACAAAACAAGTGCTAAGAAAATCACAACAAAGTTTTCATTAACTATAAGGGAGCGTATCCCCTAAGAAAGGCTACAATAATCAAACGAGGAGCCCAACCCCTGGTTCCGGGCTACATGGAAGAATGAAAAATGGACTAAATGAATCATGAGTAAACTAGGCAATATCAGCTAGTCTTAAACAGACCATATTAAGCTCCAGCACCTTCATGATTCCCCTCTGATCCCTCTCCTTCATTCGGATCTTCACCATCAGCTCCTCCTCAAGGTAGTTGCCTGTCTCGGTGATCCTCAATCACCCTCTCTTCCTCGAAAGGTACCTTATGCTGCCTAGCTGGGTCCTTCTCCAACAATTCATTGATTACTGATCGTGCCTAAAATGTTGTATATTTCGGCCCTCATTCCTATTCTTTTGTCTCGTTCTCGGATGTATTTTCTATATATTTTACGTCTTTCATGTCTAATAGGCTCGTTTGTGCTAATAGCAGGCAATGGTTGTAATTCGGGTGTTAGAAGCACTTTACGGTGGTTCCGGCAGAAAAGGGGCAAAAAGGAAAGACAAAGGATCATACGCAGCACTACAGTGCGGGTCAAGTGCGGGTCAAGTGCGGGTCGCAACCGCACTCCGACCGCACTCCAGCCGCACTCATGTCCATAGCCGGGACAGGATGCAAGTGAACAGATAAAGTGCGGGTACAGTGCGGGTCATCCAACCGCACTTAACCCGCACTAATGCCAAACCAGAGAAGTTGAAGTTGCACCTGACGTTAGAGTGCAGGTACTGTGCGGGTCAGCAAACCACACTATACCCACACTATCACCAAGAACAAAATAGCAGAGTTGTACCTAATATTAAAGTACGGGCACTGTGTGGGTCATCCAACCGCACTCTACCCGCACTGTTGCTCAAGACAGAAGGTAGATTTTTCACCTGACAGGGAAGTGCGATTCAAGTGCGAGTAAAGTGAGAGTCAAGTGCGGGTCAAGTGCGGGTCAAGTGCGGGTGATCTAACCGCACTCCACCCGCACTATTGCTCAGATCAGTGAACTGAGGATGAAGAAAACCTTTACAGTGCGGGTAATTCACCCGCACTCCACCCGCACTCCGCGCTCGACAGCTTCTGGTTTCAAGCTTAAGTGACGTATTTTCCATCCTCTATAAATAGAAAAGGATGGGAACGAACCAAATGATAACCATACCTCCCAACACTTGTATCTTTAGCTAGTAACACATCTCCCTCTCATCCAAACCATCTCTACTCAAACAAAGGCAACTAGGAGACTTGGATTCAAGCTTCAAGGAAGGAGATCAATCATCAAGAGTTATCTCTACTCTCTCTCTTAGTTATTAGTTTGTAATAGAACATGAGTAGCTAAAATACCCCACTATGAGGTTGATGTTATTTGTTTGATGGATATTTTGGGCTTTGTAAATAAACTCTATGTGTTATATTTATTCTATCTCTATATTTCATTCCATTGCTTGTATTGATTTCCATTATTGACTTGCTTGGATACACTCTCTTAGCATGATTGATTTGGATTACTTGAGTAGGCAATTAGGTTGTCTAATGCTCCATTGAATGGAAGGATTTCTGGAAATTCGGCTCTATAACCACGCTCTTAATCTAATCTCGAATTAGTGGCTTTCACTATACATCCTAGGTTAGCCACTTGTGAGAGAATTAGAAGCCTCCACTATACACCCGAGGTTGGCTACTTTAGTGATTTTACGAGAACTAACCTTCGAGTAGAATTCGGTTGATAACCTCGAGCCTCATCCAATCCCAACCGGGTGGCCTTCACTATACATCCTAGGTCGGCCACTTGTGAGGGAATTGGAAGCCATCACTATACATCCTAGGATGGCTACATTAGTAATAGGTTGAGCCATAGCTAGATAGATGAGCATTCATGGAACAAGTCCCGATTGAGTAACTAGCCACTGTTGGTTGCTTAGGAGGGATTAATCTCTAGTAGGAGGTTTTCGCTATACACCCTAGGTTGACCTCTTGCTAAAGATATATACCAACACTATACACCCTAGGTTAGTTACATTTGTCAAAACGTGCTTAATTGAGAGTTTGTTGCAATTGCCCCAATATTCACTTACGAGTCCATCAACTCCGTAGTTCCATCATCATTCATTCATCACTCCATTATCATCCCATTTTATTTGCTTTCATAGTTTAGTTTATATTGTATTTTCATTCACCATAACTTTTACTTTTATGCATACTAGTTATATTAATCCTAATCTTATCACCGCTACCCCGATCTCAGTGGACGACACCCGTGCTTACCGCTTTACTTGTATTTATACTTGTGAATGCATCGCATAGGTTTTATAAATTGTTTTGACGGACGGTTTTCTGACGGTAAAAATCTTCTTATCAATTACCGCCATAACCTCAAGAGGGATAGCCGCATCAAGCAGGGCAGCCATGGACCTCTTCTCGCTTGGTTCAACCCCCGATTCTACTCTAGAGGGTTCTTCTGGGCTATCTCTTGCTCCTTCCCTCCTAAACTTCTGGTAGGCCTTCCACAGGTTGCAGGGGTAGAGCACCACTAGAGGATTCTCCAAGAGTTAAGACAGGGAAGGAAGGGGAATGAAGGGAAGAATTGGCCTCGATAGGTCACTTCCCAGTTCCCGCCTGACTAGAAGGTATATCCCTATCACCCTCAGGGCCCAACATTTTGGCGGCTTTGGCCAATATCTCCTTCCTATCCCAACCGGCAATACTCGATAGATCAAAGGGAAGAGGGAGAGCTTCTGTAACCTGGAAGGAAGCGTAAAAGTACCCATCGCTAAAGGAGGCATCCGCCTCAGATCGCAGCTTGGCTACCTGAGCAAGCAGGTCCTGATTCTCGAGATCCAACTTCTCGGCCTTGGCTTTCCAAGAATCCATTTTCCTAGCTCGTCATTTAGATTGAAGGATCTCTTGATCATAAGACCGCTTGATCCTCTCGTAATCATAGCGGAGCTCGTTTAACTCGTCCTTTATTCCCTTTTGACTAGAGGTCATCTCCTGCACCACTGTCTGAGCTCGCTTAAGTAACTCCATGGCTTTCTCTGCCTTGGCTTAAGCCTTCACGGCCCGATCATGGAGAGAGGTTACTTGATGTCCCAAAGCCACATTCAATTTGAAAGCCTACAAAATGCAAAGCACGAATTAGGGAAGAATCAAGCAAACAGTTGCAGGGACAGCTCAAAGGAAAAATTGTTCCAAGACCTAGTCCTGCCCCGTCGAGCTCGACTGAGGGCGGGAGCGGTTAGGAGAAATCCTTGCCACAACAGCCTCGAAGCCCTCCGAAGCTTGGGAAGTTATATGCACAGAGGCATCATCTGTGTTAATCGTATGAGTAGCAGCGGTAGTAACAACAGTAGAGGGAGCAGAAGCAGTTATATTAGCGGCCTAGGGAGCAGAGGTTCCCTTATTCAATGCCTAAGAAGCCCGTAATACGAGGTTGGCCATCCTAGATCCAGCCGGGGAAAGGGGAAAAGCCTGAGCCGGCGTGACCCCGGTAGAGGGAAGAGGAACATGAGCTTTCTGGGATAGTTGGGCTTCACGAGAAGTCGGCTCAATGACAAAAACTATGAATAAATAAAACAAAAGAGAAAACGTCAGAACTGAGCTAGTCAACTAGACAAAGCAAAAGGATTTAGTGTTACTTATAAAGAGCAGCATCGGAGATCCGCATATATTGATTCACCCTGCGGGAATTGAAGGCATCAACGGTTGGGAACTTCAGATTCAAGTAGTTCCTGGCAAGTATAGCCTTCCAGATAGTTTCTGACTCAGACGGCAAGGAGTCCCGGTCCCACGATTGTTTATCATTGAAGGCTGTGGGAACCCTGAACTCGTGCCCTCCATTAAAAATTGAGCTTCCCCAGTCACCCCCTACCAAGATCAACTCTTCCTTCCAAGCAGGGTCTTTCTTCGAAGCACCAGGAATGATGAAGTTTAGCTTGTTTTTAGCTTTTGCATAGAATTGACCTCGAGGAGTGCCAGATAGACTCCCGATTTGAAAAAGGTAGGCCAGCTCCTCAGCTCCGGGTTCTCTCACCACCTTACTCAACTGGCATTGTTCCCTACACAGCATGACGAAGCCAATCAAGTGCCTTCAGAAGCCTGGCGTTAACTGGATAGGAGCTAGCTGAATGGCGTTGAGAGCTCGTCGGAGAGTAGGATAAGGGGGAAGCCTTACCCCATTCTCAAGAGCCGCCACATGAATCGGAAGCACACCACCAGAAGGATTGAAGATGTCATAACCTTTAGGAAGAACCGAGGTAGAAAGACTATCAGGGATGTCGTACTTGGATCTCAAGCTGTCAATCAAGTTCAAATCGAAGATAGAGTCGGGGATAACCCTAAAGTCATAAGGAGGAAGCCTCTCTAGGGGAGGACCAGCAACCGTGACTCGACCCATCCCGATAGCATCCTCCCGGTTCTCTTTGTATGAGCCTTCGTCAACCAAATCCAAAGGGTTGTCAGGTCGATTAGAGAAGCCGGTCCCAATAGTTATGTTACTGGTTGACCACTGGCATTGGGGACTTGGTGGAGAGTCCTCACTATCAAAACTCTTGCGTGCTTGCTTTCCTTGGGCCAGACTAGTGACCTCCTCACCATCGACAATAGAGTCGACAGAGTCGGGACTGTTTTTCGACATGGTATAGAGAATCTAGCGAAGTCGATAAAGAGAAGATGAAATTCTTTTCAAAAGAAAGTTTGAAACTTGAAAGAAGTGAAAGTGTGAAGAGGGCGGTGGAGCTGTCGAGTTGAAATAGGAGCAGACAGAGCGCGGCTGCCCAAGAGCAAATTCTTCAGTGGTTGGTTGGCTCTAATCACGGAATGGCCGTAACGTAGCCAGATTATTTTGAGAATACCCTAGTCTACATGCGCCACGTCACTTGGGGCAATTAATGAAAAGATTTCCACCGAGATTCTGGTAACGGTAATGGAGGGAAAATTTCCCAATTAAAACAGGGAAATCTGACTCTAACCCCAAACTCAATCACTAGTGTTCAAATCAGAGGGGACTTCTGTTAATTGCCAAATTTGGCTAGGGACCAAAGGAAAATTCTCCCCCCTCATTGCCCGGATCCACACCCAAAAATTATCCACTGTGGAACGCCCCCCCGGGGTCAGGCCACGAAGCCACCTCAAAGAAAAAACGAGGAAGGTTCATCAAACTATAGAAACACCCGAGACGAAGCCCGGCATGATCAAATCGAGCTTTCAACACCAAGGTCAAGAGTACCTCGCAACCTCCCTGGAAGCCCGCCTTTCTCTCTAAATTCAAAGAGAGACTGTTAGGCTTTAAGCTCGTACTACAATGTTTCACTACCTCGTTGAACGAAATTTTGGACCTATTAGGATGGGTGGGAGGAAGCTCGTCAGAGCCCGTTACCATCGATAAACACCCACAGTAAGCTGTTTAAAGCTCCAAGGGACCTGGAAAGATCGGATCAAGCTCCTAGCATCA
This sequence comes from Dipteronia sinensis, assembly GCA_033220585.1. Taxonomy (NCBI): domain Eukaryota; kingdom Viridiplantae; phylum Streptophyta; class Magnoliopsida; order Sapindales; family Sapindaceae; genus Dipteronia; species Dipteronia sinensis. Next base: position 46,070,778 of record CM065640.1, read on the forward strand.
AGACTAGGACACTTCGCTCTACCAAGCAATAAGTGTCATATCCGCCATCCTCCATGAAGAATCCTACCATGGAAAGACACACGATCATACCTATAACAACTACGGAAACACTACGTACAAAACAAGTGATTGAATCCAAAAAGGAAACAAACTTATCTCCACCTACGATACTCACGAATCCGTCATTAAACCAAAGTCAATGACTTTTTAAATAAAAAGATCCCGCTCGATAAGGAGGGGAAAGGATTGAAGAAATCATGGCGGGAAAGTCACAAATGAAACCTACCTAAACTATGTATAAAAACGATCGATAGGAAAGAAATAAAGGAGACTACTTTTCAACAGGCACGATAATGCCACCCTACTGTACCCCAGAGAGATAGAGAGTATTTTGAGAGATTTTTGTACGTTACACACTATAGATAATAAAGCCAATTCATTCTTATTTGTCTTGCATGAGTGATTGTGGTTCATGTAAATCATTCAAAACAATCAATCCCTGGCCATCACCTCTGTGGTAATGGTCTTGAGGGTGTTAATTGATATTTCTCATCTCGAGTAAATTTTCCGTTAACACCAAAGCAAGAACTTTTTTTTTGAAGTAAAAGAAATTGAGAATGAGGGATGAAGAGAAAGAAGACTAGGGTTAGCACAAGTGTGAAAAGTCTGAGAAGCTGCTTGAAAAAAGACTATGTACACCATGGAGAAGCATGGTTTAAATAGGAATGGAAGTGGTTACTTGTAATGGGCAAAGAAGGTCATCAACGTCGCGGGATAATTGGTGACTTGGAGAAATCGGTTACTAGAAATGCGCGCCACCGGGAAATTTCCTATTTTTTAATTCGGCCTACCCCGACTAGCCACGTGGAAGGCCCCTTCAAGTCAATGTGCAAGAGGAATATTCCATTCGACGAGAGGATTACTAGAAATTCCCTATGTGTGCTAAATACTAACTCCAACCCCAACCTAGAACCGGTGTTCAAGTCAGGGGGGACTTCTGTTAACAGAGTTTTCAGGCAAGGGTCCAAAAGAGAATTTTCAACCAAGTACCTACCTAGTAGGGACCAATACCAATCCCCAAGTACCTAGCAGGGCTGGTACCATGATCCTGATAAGAAGAAACATCCGGTAAGATCAAGACCTCGACTACCTACCTACCCACCTAGACAAAGCGTCAGAGATATTCAACCAGGAAGAGCAGATGCCACGTTGAACATCCATGTTGACATTTGATGGGAGGGGTATCATGATATTACACATTCACTAGATCGAAGGTACCAGATACTCCCCGCATGGTACCCAGGTACTATAGCGTGCACCTGATATCCAAGGCACTTCGGCATCAACCCAGAATCACGTCAAGATGGACATCCTACTAGCCCAGAAGAATCGACGTCACTACAGGGTTGCCGTCACGAATAGAACAAGCGCCACGACAATAATTCAGAGTAGCATGCCAGTATGCCTCCCCATGAGATCAGCATTCTCCTTTAAATAACACAAGCAAAAAGGGTTGACTCCTTCGCCTTTTAAAGCACCATAAATTAGACCAAATTGTCAACTGAATCAAAGTTTAAATACGAAAGTGATTAACGGGATCAATTCCCACTCATTTAGCCTCACTCAACTCCTTTCAATGCTTAAAACAGGACTCTAAAAAATCCTCATCAAAGCTATCGGATTCTGAGGGATATTAGAGGCTTATTTATACGGTTTTGAAGGACAAAAAGAAGGATCGAGTTTTTGTAGGAAAAAACATGAAAGAGAGAGATTTCTCTAGTTTTCTCCAAAGCCGGAGAGAGTTTATAAACAATCACTGGGAGGATAATAGCCATTTATTGACATAAACGACATTCTCCATTCTCATTTTATATTAGAGAGAGAGAGAGTAGAAAATGAGTGTTGTAACCATTGTACAAGTTTCTATTCAATAAAACAGTATTTACTTATATCTCATTGGTTCCTTCATATTTGTCCGTGTCCATCTTCAACGTAGAAAGGAACCCTAGTACCGAAGGTACCTATCCCGCTACCACTTACCGATAGGGGACGAGGGTGTTAATTAAAAATTTGCTCCATTAGCAGATTTTTCCGTTAACAGTACTTGATAACGCTGGCGACTTATAGCACCCAACCTTCCATTCTTCATGGATCAGGGTACCTAGGTGAATCTGAGTATCCTGAATTTCTGTTTTAGGAATCTTGGTTCCCTAGGGAAATCGATGTCGAACATGTTGGAGAATCTTCGAACCTTGCAATCCCGTTTCAGGAATCTTGGCACTTTGGCGACTAATCTCGCGAATCGTGGCACCTCGCATTCCTTTTCAAGGAATCTTGGTACCATGGCCTATAATTTGACAAATCTAGGTACCTTGCATTCCTATTTTAGGAATCTTGGCACTTTGGCGAAAACAATGGCGAACATATTGGCAATAAGATCCTGGTAGGCAATTAAGGTCACTTTAGCACTAAGTCTTTCTCGGCGGAGGGTGGTACCCTGCTAAAGCTTTGATCTAGGTACTTCGTATTCCTATTCTAGGAACCTCAGAGTCATGGTGAAAAGAGGTGAAAGCATTGTCGAATCTGAGTACCTCGCACTCATGTTCTAGGAATCTCGGTACTTTAGAGAATACAGTGGTATCTAGCCTTTCCATTTTTAGGAATCCAGGTATGTTGCCAAAAATAAGGCGATCATACTGGCAACAAGATCCTGATGGGCAGCTAAGGCCACTTTAGCACTATGTCTTTCTTACCGAGGGGTGGTGCCCGACCAAGGCCTTGATCTGGCAGCAACTATGCTCTTACTATTCAAACCCTTCTTAGCGGGGGTGATGCCCGGTCAAGGTTTGATCCGTCATGCAACTATGCTCTTACTTACCGGATCATTCCTAGCTAGGGGTGGTGCCCGGCCAGGGCATCAGGAATGCCATGTGGCTTATCCTGGTCTCAAGGAGATCCTCTTGGAGGGATTGACCCAATCAAGGGCATTAGGGGGGCTATATAGCCATCCTGGTCTTGAGGCAAACATGGCAGATTATTACGATATAGCGTAGATAGATATAAACAAATATAGATGGAGAAAAAAAATCTTTTTTATTGATGAATCAAGAGGCGATATAAATGAGCACTAATATTCACTAGTACCTGTTTAAAATGATTTTGGTCAGTCTCTATTGTAGGGTCTATGGGTAGAACCTCCTTAAATGATCTACATTCCAGGTGTGGCCGATGGGGCGTCTTTCCATATCCTCCAACTTGTAGGCCTCGTTTCGGACTACCATTTTAAGTAGGTAAGGACATTTCTAATTGGACGATAGTACCCCATCAGACCTTTTCTGGGTATGCTGGGTTAGCTTTCTGAGAACCAAGTCCCCTTCCGTGAAGCTTCGATTCCAAACTTTCCTATTGAAGTACCTGGCAATCCGACTTTGATAGACTGCTACTTTTTCTACGACCCTATCCTGTTTTTCCTCCAGAAGGTCTAAGCTGGTTCTCTTCTGGGTCGAAGTGTTGAACCCAAAAAGAGGTGAGATTATGCTCGATGGGGAGGACAACTTCTACCCCAAAAGCTAATGAGTAGGGGGTTTCTCCAGTGGTAGTCCCTTTGGTGGTGCAGTAGGCCCATAACACATATGGAAGTTCATCTGCCCACATACCCATCTTCTGTTGGAGCTTCCTCTTCAAGATTCTCTTGATAATCTTGTTTGTGGCCTCTACCAGGCCGTTCATTTAGGGATGTGCCACGGATGCAAAGCGAAGTTCGATTCCCAGGTTCTAATAAAAATCCCAGAATCTAGCATTGTCAAACTGTTTGCCTAAATCTGTAATAATGACCATCGGGGTACCGAACCTGCAGATCACATTCTTCTTGATGAATTCTGTTGAGTTTACCTCCGTGATCTTGGAAAAGGGCTCAGCTTCCACCCACCTGGTAATATAATCAATGGCCACAATTGCATGCTTTAGTTGACCGGGTGCGGTTGGGAGCGGTCCAATCAAGTCTACTCCCCAGAAAGCAAAAGGATCGGGAGAGCTAATAGAAGACAGTTGTTCTGGAGGTAAATGGTGTAGACTGGCCATTTTCTGGCATGGTTCGCAAGATTGCACGAACTGCCTTACATCATGGTGCAAGGTTGGCCAGTAGTATCCCATGTGTAGTACCTGGTAAGCTAGTGTTTCTCTTTCTGTATGATTTCCAAAGTCCCCTGAATGTACCTCCGAGTGCCCAACTTGCATCGTCGAGATGTAGACATCTGAGTAAGGGGAGAGATCTTTCTCTACGGTAAAGGTGTCCCTCCACCAAGCAGTACCGGATCGAGGTTCTATTGACCTTGTGAGCTTGGTCAGGATATTCAGGAAGCTTTTCTTCTTGAAGGTAATTTACGATGGGATCCATCCAGCATGGAAGTTGATCCGTGGGGTTGACTTCTCTTCCTTCCATTATGCTAGGTAAGGAGATTATCTAGAGAGGTATCCCTTTTGGCAGTGCATGTCCTCCGTTTGCAGCTATCTTGGCTAGGACATCAGCCCGATGATTCTGCTGCCTGGGTATCTGCTCGATCTTGAACCTTTTGAAGTAGGATACAAGTTCTTGGACTTTTTTGAGGTAAGCTGCCATGTTATCTTTTTTGACCTGGTATACACCCTTTACTTGGTTGACTACCAGCTGTGAGTCACTTTTGACATGGAGGTAACCAGCTCCCAATTCCGTTGCTATTCTCATTCCTGTAAACAAAGCTTTGTACTCAGCCTCATTGTTGGTAGTGTTAAATTCGAATTTGAAACAGTGACAACATTCGGCTTTTTTTGGATCAGTTAGGATGATTCCACCCCCGCTTCCTGCTTAATTGGATACCCTATCAGTGTACAAAATCCAGGTTTCTTGATTGGTGGGCCAATCTGTTGGCCCTTGCTCTTTCTGAGGAGCTTGATCCAAGTTCGGGGTATCATCACGATCAGGCATTGCACTGAATTTCGCCATGATGTCTACCTAAGCTTGGGCCTTGATGGTAGTTCTGGCTTTATACTTGATATCGAACTGTGTGTGCTCGAGGGCCCACAGTACAAGCCTTCATGATACTTCTGACCTTTGGAGAAACTGACGTAGAGGTTGATCAGTGACCAATGCGATGATGTGAGCTAGGAAATAAGGGTGGAGCTTCCTGGCAACAATTGTTAATGCGAAGGCGAGCTTCTCTAGGAAAGTGTAATTCTTTTCTGACTTGGTCAGAACGCGGCTTACATAATAGACATGCAGTTGAATCCCGTCTCTACATTCTTTTATCAAAGCTCACCAAACGACTATCTCGAATACCGCCAGGTATAGCTGTAGCTCTTCTCCTGGTACTGGGTTAGCTAGCAATGGTGGGCTAGCAAGATACCTCTTCAATGATTGGAAAGCTAACTCACTGTTTTGGTCCCACTTCATATTCTTCCCTTGTTTTATGGCTTTGAAGAAGGGAATGCATTTATCAGTCGATCGTGATATGAAGCGGTTCAAGGCTGTTATCCGTCCGGTCAAGCCCTGCACCTGCTTGAGCGAGGTAAGTGATTCGAGGTCCAAGATGGCTTTGATCTTCTCCTGGTTTGCTTCGATCCCTCTTTCATGGACCATAAACCAGAGTAATTTCCCAATTGCAACCCCAAAGGCATACTTAGCAGGATTTAACCGGATCTGATTTTTTCTGACAATCTGAAAAGTCTGACGGAGGTGATTCTGGTGCTACTCGACTACTTGGGACTTCGTGATCATGTCATCAATGTGTACCTCCATTGACTTTCCTATCAGATCTTTGAACAAATGGTTGATCAGACGCTAATCGGTAGCCCCTGCGTTCTTGAGTTTGAATGGCATGACCTTGTAACAATATAGGCCGTGTCTGGTTATGAAACTGGTTTTATCCCGATCAGCGGGGTGCATCATAATCTTGTTGTACCCCGAGAAGGCATCCATAAAGCTTAGGAGCTTATTACACGTGGTCGAATCTACCAATTGGTCTATTTTCAGTAGAGGGAAACTGTCCTTCGAGTATGAGCGGTTGAGATCAGTGTAATTAACCCACATATGCCATTTTCCGTTTGCTCTGGTCACCATGACTACATTGGCAATCTATTCAGGGTACTAGGACTCCCTGATGAACTTTGTCTTTAGTAGTTTGTTTACCTCTTCTTGTATCGCGGCATACCTTTCTGGGTTGAAATGCATCCTCTTTTATTTAACCAGTTTAAAGGTAGGATCTACAGCCAATCTGTGAGTTGCCAGGTAACTGGTATCCCCTACCTCTCTTCATAAATCCAAGCGAAGATATCACCGTATTCTTGTAAGAGTTTCACTAGAACCTTCTTCACTCCAGCCTTCAGCTTCGAACCTATCCTGACGGTCTTAAAGTGGTCATCCTTCCTGATAGGTATTTCTTCTAACTCATCTATAGGACGGCCACTGGCCCATCCTCTATCTTCTTCTTTCTCGACTTCTGTACCTGGCAACTCTGCCTCAGCAAACCTCCACTATATGCCTCTTGAGAGGCTTACTTCGATTAATACTCCTTATCCTTTTTCCATTTGGGGATTAGACCTAATCGAACCACTCCCTATCACCTCCGGTCAAGCCAAGCACGTTGTAGTAGCTATAGATTATTTTACCTGATGGGTAGAAGCAGAATCCCTTGCCAAGATCACTGAAGCAAACACCACTAGCTTTGTCAAGAAGAACATTGTATGCCGGTTTGGCACCTCGATGGCCATAATCACTGATTTGGGTAAACTGTTTGACAATGCCAACTTCAGGGAATTCTGTGAAGCTCGAGGTATCGATCTCCGTTTTGCAACAGTGGCTCACCCACAAACAAACGGGCTAGTAGAAGCTACCAACAAGACAATCAAGAAGCTCCTGAAGAAGAAGCTTCAGCAAAAAAAAGGAAGTGGGTGAATAAACTCCCAAATGTGTTATGGGCGTATCTAACCACCAAGAGAACTGATACAGGTGAAACTTCTTACTTGTTGGTTTTTGGGACAGAAGCAGTCTCACCCATCGAGCTCAAGTTGACATCCTTCAGAGTTCAACACTTCGAACTGAAGGATATTGAGGTGATACTGAGGGTTAGCCTAGACCTCCTCGAAGAAAAGCGAGATAAAGCTTCAGAACGGGTAGCTGCTTATCAGAGCAAGATAGCCAGATGTTTCAACAAAACATGTGAAGACCCAAAATTTCATAGAGGGAGACTTGGTCTTAAGGAAAGCGACCAGAACACACGAAAGAGGTCTGACGGGGTACTAGCCCCTAACTTGGAAGGTCCCTACCTGATAAAGAGGTTCGAAATGGGGCTTATAAACTAGAGGACATGGAGGGATACCCCTTAGACCACACTTGGAATGCCGATCACCTCAGGAGATTACATCTTTAGGGATTCGAAGAAAGATTTTATATCGGATGTTTGCCTTATTGATTTTTCACCCTCAAGACCAGAAAGAACCACATGGCACTCTTGCTGCCTTTGTCGAGGAATACCCTCCACCAAGAAGGATCCGGTGCATAAATGCTGAAATGGTGTAGTCACCTACCAGACTTAGGATCGGTGATCGAGCCATTGCATATATAGAAATTCACCCCTTATTTCCGATACTTATGATTAACTTTCAAGTAAATTCATGAAATTTATGGCTCGATGTTGATTGTACAGGTACTTTTTGGATTATGGGTTGAAGAATGAAGAAATTCGGTGATTTTGAGTTGAAAGTGGCAAAATGGAAGCTTTTGGGGGCAGAATGGTCATTTTACAAAAGAATAAGCAATTCGTCGGCCTGGCCGCATATTGAAACCGCCGTTTTCCTCCAAAAGTGTCAAGTGCAATTCGGCGGCCATAATTCGGCCACCGTTCCAATCGCCGATCAATTCAAGTAGGTCCATTTTCCATTCGGCGGTTTCCATTCGGCGGCCTGACCGCCTTTTGAAACCGCCGATCACGCGCCACTTCAGCAACACCGGGATTTCAACCCTACCTCATGAGACCATATATATATATATATATATCCCCCTTTTTACATTGATCATGATTATCTTGAAACCCTAACTTCTCTCTAATCTCTTTATAACCTTCCATTACTACAATCTCCACCATTAATCAATTCAACAACATCCTTCCATCTCATCTTGGAAATTAATTAAAGAGAGAAGAAAATATTCACCAAGATAAAGGGGAATCTCAAGCACGTACAAGGAAAAAGAAGACTTGTGAAGGCTCTCATGGGTTTTCTCTACAAACTTGCTCTTTTCATTTCTATTTCCATTATGTGTAACTAAACCCTTTTATTGGGGAATTGATGAGACAACTTATGTGATAATCCCATGTATTTGAACTAGTCATATATTATATAATCCTCTCTTGGTATATTTTTATTTCATTGCGTTGAAGTTTCCATTTTACTTACATGTTAATATTGGGGTTCAATTTAGCTTGTGGTAAAAATGGTTAACATATGAAGGTTGTGGTTTAGGGTTTTGAAGGGCTTTCAACTCATTCTCTAATCTTTAGCATATGTGAAATGGAATATTTATGCATGCATGTGTTATATGGTACAAGACCTTTAATTTGTTCTTAAGAACATTGTTTGGGCATATACTTATAGTGGGGTTCACTTGAGTAGGAGCTTGAATTTTTATTCTTGCCAAGACTCATAGCAGGGCTCACTTGAGTCAAGGTTTGAATTTGCACATTAATGAGTTAAATCAATTTAAGAACAACCCTTGCGTAGGATAAAAGTGTTTAATTAGACTAGTTCATTACATAAGGAAATCTTTTAGTTGTCAACTCAATTCCCCAATATCCATCATCATATATCACACCTTTCATTTACATTACTTGCTTTTATATTTTCTTAGTTTAATTTAATTTAGTTTTTAAAACAATTTCCAAACCTAAAAATGAAATTTACTTTTCGGCACTTAGTATAAATTAGTGTACATAGTTTAACTATAGCCAAATATCCTCCATTTCCCTGAGGAACGATCCCGCTTGCCATTATACATCTCATTCAATTTGTGTATTCCAAGTGTGGAATTTTGGTACTTGCAAAATCACGATCAAAATTTGGTGCCGCTGCCGGGGATCGGTAGCGTTATATTTGGCTATTCTAGTTTAGGATATAGTTTAGTAGTTTAATTGAGTTATTTTTACCTTTTTCCTTCTTTGTAGGTTTTGTTATTGGTGTTTTAGGTTTGCTAGTGTATGCACTGGCGTCGTTCTAAGGGAGGTATTCTGTTTCCCTTCAACGATCGTAGTAATCAAGTTGGAAGAGTAGCAAGAGCCACTGAAAGGGCACGGTTGAATACGGAAGGCGAAAGAGAAAACCAAAATCCACCCAATGATCCACCCCCACCAATGAATGTCCTACCAAATATACAACCCCCACAAATGGAACCTCTAAGACAACTCACCATGGGGCAATATTCAAGACCTATCATCAGAAATCAACCACCGACCATTGTTCTTGATGAGCTCACTAAGTCATATCCTTCTATGGCAAGACACATGAAGATTTCTTGCAATTCATGAAAGATCTTAGTAAGGTGGTGGAGACCTTTCCCTTTACATCAGAGATGGGTACACTCTCAAAGGAACAACTACTAATGAGGTGCTTCTCAACTTGTTTGAAGGACAACGCAAAAAAATGGCTAAATACCCAAAAGCTCAGATCTCTTGCATCATGGGATGCAGTGTGTGAAGCATTCTTCAACCGATTATTTCCATCAAACAAGAAGAGAGAGTTGCAGATGCATATTATGGGGTTTCAAGAAGAGATTGGTGAATCATTTCATGAGATATGAGAGAGATTCTAATCCTTGTTAGCACAACTTCCTCCCCACATGCTCCCCGATGAATACAAGGTCTCCTCATTTCAAGAAGGACTCTCTCCTCACATAAAACGTTTGATTACTAATGCTTGTAGAGGCTCAACCATGGACAAGACAACGGATTTTGTGATGGATGTGTGTGAGAGGCTTGCTCTTATGTCCCAACAATGCAATTTTAGCACAAGAGCAAATGGTAGGCATGAAGTAGGAGGAGGAACCGAGACGACAATTGAAGTTTCAAAGTTGGCCAAACAAATGCAATCTATGCAAGCCATAATGTTGTCCATGCAATCATTCATGATCAACCAAGGAAATGCAAGCCTTATTCAAGGAAGAGATGGAAGTGGGGATATATTTTTTAGTGGAGAAGGATGTGTTGGATTCCAAGAGGAAGACCAAGCAATGGGATATCAACAAAGAGATATAGGTGGTGTGTACTCTCAAACCTACAATCCAAAATGAAGGAACCATCCGAATCTTTCTTATTCAAACAACAATGCATTGAACTCGGACTTGCTTAACCAAGAGATGAATCAAGGGTTCAACAATAATCAAGGGTTCAACAATGGAGGGTTCTACCAAGGTCAAGGGTATGGGAGTGGCCAAGCAAATCAATAGAGCCGGCAAGAGAATTTCAATAACCTAGCAAGGCAACAATAAAGGGAAGCCATTTTATCGGATGGGAAAAGGTTGAGTTCGCTCGTCGCCTTAGTTACCAATATGGGGGCATCAATGAAAAACATGGAAACTCAAATTGGCCAAATTGCCGAGGCACTACAAAAACAAGAAAAAGGGAAATTCCCTAGCCAACCCGAGCAAGCCAAAGCCTTGACAGTTCTTAGAAGTGGGTGGATCCTAGACAAGGGTGAAGTTGTAGAAGATGCAAGTGAGCCTAAAGTACAAGAGAATGAAGTGGTTGTAGAAGACACAAGACAAGAAGAAGATGTAGTGGTAGCCCCCTCAAAAGAAACTCCTCGTCTACACAAGTCATCCAATCCGTACATTCCTCCCATTCCTTGCCCCGAAAGATTGAAGAATTTGAAGTTGGAGCAATCCTTTCAAGACATCTATGATATTCTTTCCAAGGTACATGTGAATCCCCTTCTTGATGCAATTCAAAAGATGCCTTCCTATGCAAAGTTCTTCAAAGAGTTAAACAAAGACAAGATCAAGTTCAAACCTTGTCATCAAGAGAGACTTGGGAGAATGTTAGTGCTGTGATTCAAAAGAAGTTGCCTCAAAAGATGAAAGATCCCGAAAGCTTCATCATCAACATTTCTATTGGTGGAGACAAGCAAGAGAAAGCCATGTTAGACTTGGGGGCAAGTATTAATTTGATGCCCTACACAATTTACAAGAGATTGGGACTTAATGACCTCAAGACCACTTCCATATCACTTTTGTTGGCGGATCAATCATCGAGACACCCCATGGGAATAATAGAAGATGTGTTGATTCAAGAAGAAAAGCTAATTATTCCGGCCGATTTTGTTGTGTTAGACATGGAGGGCCACAAAGAAGATGACCAAATGTTGCTCTTGGGAAGACCATTCATGGTGACCGCTAGAGTAATTGTGGATGTGCATGAAGGAAGCTCACTATGAAGGTTTTAGATGAGGTAATCGAGTTCAAGCTTTTTGAGTCGGTAGCATATCCTATTGGGTCACATGATAGTTTTAATGTGAATTTGGTGGATACAATCATTGAAGAGGAAAGTGAAGAATTTTTGAAGGAGAAGTTTAAGGCTCTAATGGCAAGTGCAATGGAGTTTCTAGATGAACAAGAAGATGAGGAAGAGCGACTTGAGTTGATGGAAGATTTGGTGGATGAAGAAAAAATCAATGAGATTAAAGAAGTGGGAAGTGGAGAGTTAGAGGCAAAATTGGCTACACCACCAAGGTTAGAGTTGAAAGAGCTTCCAACAACACTCAAGTATGCCTACCTAGATGAAGAAGAAAGGAAATCGGTTATTGTCTCCTTGGAATTAAATCAGGATGAAGAAGCAAGACTTCTTGAAGTCCTTAGAGTGCACAAGGCGGCAATTGGGTGGTCTATAGAAGACATCAAAGGGATAAGTCCTACCATTTGTATGCATAAGATCAACCTAGAAGAGGGTTCCAAGCCATCAAGAGAGGCTCAACGGTGATTCAACCCCATCATGCAAGAAGTTGTGAAAAATGAAGTGTTGAAGTTGTAGAAGGTGGGCATAATCTATCCAATTGTGGATAGTAAGTGGGTGAGCCCTATCCATGTGGTACCTAAGAAGTCAGGGATTACGATAGTGAGGAATGAAAAAGATGAACTTATACCTAAAGGTTGCAAACCGGGTGGAGAGTATGCATTAATTACCGAAAATTAAATCCATCAACAAGGAAAGATCACTTCCTCCTTCCATTCATTGATCAAATGTTGGAGATATTAGCGGGACATAGTAATTATTGCTTCTTGGATGACTACTCGGGGTATAACCAAATTACAATCGCACCGGAGGATCAAGAGAAGACAACTTTCACTTGTCCCTTTGGCACTTATACATACCGAAAGATGCCCTTTGGTCTATGCAATGCTCCCGGCACTTTCCAACGGTGTATGATGTCCATATTCTCGGATATGGTAGGAAAAATCATTGAGGTGTTCATGGATGATTTTTCGGTGTTTTGGAGGATCCTTTGATTTTTGTCTTGACAACTTGACTCAAGTATTGAAGAGATGTGAAGAAAAAAAACCTAACCTTGAATTGGGAGAATTGTCATTTTATGGTTACACAAGGTACTGTTCTTGGGCATGTGGTGTCAAGCTGGGGAATAGAGGTAGACAAAGCAAAAATTGAAGTTATGAAGAGTTTGCCTCCACTAAGGACTACTAAAGACATAAGGTCATTTTTGGGCCATGCGGGATTCTACCGACGATTTATAAAAGACCTTTCCAAGATTTCAAGACCTTTGTGTAATCTTCTCCAAAAAGAAGTGGAGTTTGTGTTGATGAAGATTGCATGCAAGCCTTCAATACTCTCAAGGAAGCCCTCACATCAACAACTATCATTGTACCACCAAATTGGAGCCTCTCTTTTGAAATCATGTGTGATGCATCGGATTATGCGGTTGGGGCCGTTCTTGGGCAAAGAATGGACAAGCTTCCACATGCAATTTATTACGCTTCAAGGACACTAAATGATGCTCAATTGAACTACTCCACGACCGAAAAAGAATTGTTGGCGGTTGTGTTTACATTGGAGAGGTTTAGGCAATATTTGGTAGGAGCAAAGGTAATTGTCTACACTGATCATACGGCTATCCGGTATATAGTGCAAAAGAAAGATGCCAAGCCAAGACTCATCCGTTGGATTCTTCTTCTACAAGAATTCGACTTGGAAATCAAGGATAAGAAAGGCAAGGAAAATGTGGTAGCCGACCATCTAAGCCGGTTAATTCATGGGTCAAATGAAGAAGAAGACATGCTTCCCTTAAAATAAAGCTTTCCGGATGAACAATTGTGGATAGTTGGTGGAAGAGAACCATGGTATGTCGATATTGTGAATTACCTTGTAAGAGATATAGTGCCCAATGACCTATCATACCAAGCCAAGAAAAGATTCAAGTTTGTTGCTAGGCAATACTTTTAGGATGAACCCTATCTCTTCAAGCATGGGCCCGATCAAGTAATTCGAAGGTGTGTACCGGAAGAAGAGCAAGAAGGTGTACTCAAGTTTTGCCATGAAATGCATTATAGGGGTCACTTTAGTAACAAGAAAAACGTTCTCAAAATCCTTCAATCCGGATTCTTTTGGCCAACACTAAGCAAGGACACCTATGAGTTTTGCAAGAATTGTGATAGGTGCCAACAGATGGGTGGTATCGGTAGAAGAAATGAGATGCCCTTGAAAGGAGAATTAGTGGTGGAGCTTTTTGATATATGGGGTATTGACTTCATGGGTCCTTTTCCAATCTTCAAATTGCAATAAATATATTTTGGTGGTGGTTGATTATGTTTCCAAGTGGATTGAAGCAGTGGCAACTAAGACTAATGATAGTCATGTGGTAGTGAAGTTTTCGAAGGAAATGGTGTTCTCAAGGTTTGGTGCACCTCGTGCAATCATAAGCGATGGGGGCACCCATTTTTGCAATAAAAATTTTACTACCTTGATGAAAAAGTATGGAGTAACACACAAGGTTGCCGCACCCTACCATCCGCAAACTTCCGGGCAAGTTGAAGTGAGCAATCAGGAGATCAAGAGAATTTTAGAAAAAAAGGTCAAGCCTAATCGAAAAGATTGGTCAATGAAGCTTAATGATGAACTATGGGCTTACCGTATGGCACACAAGACCCCTCTTGGCACCACACCTTACCGATAAGTGTTTGCGAAGGCTTGTCATTTGCCGGTTGCATTGGAGTTTGATGCTTATTGGGCAATCAAGAAGTTGAATGTCAATTTGGATTTGGCGGGAGAAGAAAGGAAGCTTCAACTCAAGGAATTGGAAGAACTCCGATATGAGGCTTATGAGAACGTAAATTTGTACAAGGAAAAGACAAAGAGGATACATGACTAATTGATCCTAAGAAAAGATCTCCATTCCGGGATGCTTGTGCTTGGGTTTGATTCAAGGTTGAAGTTATTCGTGGAGAAATTAAAATCAAGATGGACCAGTCCATTCCGAGTGAAGCAGGTATTTCTACATGGTGCAATTGAAGTGCAAAGTTTGAAAACCTGGGACACATTCAAGGTTAATGGACAACAGGTAAAGCCATACTATGGAGAAGCAAGTGATACATGCATGATGGAACAAGTCAAGCTTGGCGAGCCTTAGCGCCCATCACCATGTCTTTCCTAGACGTTAAATCAAGCGTTTAGTGGGAGGCAACCCACTTAGGTAGCTTTAATTTAATGCATTTTGTTTTATCGAATTGATAAGTTTTGGTATATGTGGAGTTTTCCCCAAATTTGTATTGGATATTGAGTCAAGAAACTTGTTGAACAAAATGTGTTGAGTACCATATCCAAGACAGGGTTGGGGGTTTCTTTTTGCTTGATGAGTGTTGTGTAGTGTGCAGTTGAAATGAAAGAATGTAGAATGAAGATTGAACCAGTTTTCAGCGATCGGCGGTTTAATTCGGTGGCTTGGCCGGCGAATGAAACCGCCGATCAAAAAGAAAGTTTCTGCCAACTATTCTACGATTTAAACGGCGGCCGAATTATGGCCGCCAAATCAACTCCAGAAGATCACTCAAGATTCAGCTGGTAATTCGACGATCTGGCCGCACAACAAGAAACCGCCGAATTAATGAAACGACTGCGTTTTGCCCAAAATTTCTCATTCTGCGGTAAATATTGGTGGCCTGGCCGCCGATGTAAACGGCAGAATTCGCGATATCAGGTCTTAAAAGGGCTGTCACTTTCATGAGCCACACACAATTTTTCCACTCAAAACTCTCCAAAAATCACTCCAAGGTGCATTCCTCTCATTCACTTCTCTCTCAAGCCTTCAAGGTATGTTATTCTCCCCTCTAAACTTATTTTTACAAGATTAACTCTCTCCCTCCTCTCAAAATCACATAAATTTCGCATGATAGTGTTAGGGTTAGGGTTTAGTTCAAAAATTTGTGGATTTTATGATTGGAAGCCAAATTGATTGTAATACATGCTTGGGTTTTGTTTGTTGGTAGAGTAACATGCTCCTAGGATGTTAATTGATGCTTGAATATTCTTTTATTTGCTAATTTTTTTTGTTTTAGTGCAAATTTGGATGAAATTTCTCTATTGTGTGAGTGTGAATCAATTGACAAAGATGATATTGTTGCTTACTGTTTTGAAAATGCCTTATATTGCCATATTTTTGTAGTTCAACATGCTACTTTGTTCAAGATTCTTGTTGTGATTACATTTTGGCATAAACTTGGTTGGTGATGACTAAATGATTGATTATTTGCTATGTTGAGGGTGTATTTTGCTCATATTGATATATGATGAAAAATGTGGCATGTTTTGGCTTGAGGCTATGTATTGGGGTTTTTGCTTGTGATGTGCAGAATTTTTCGCTTCCCGAATGGCACCGAAAAAGGGCAAAGGCAAGGCTTCTTGTTCCCGTAGCCAAAGGATTGATGAGCATAGCCTTCGCAACACACATTATATGCTGCTCGTCTTTGCAATGTTAAAACCCGAACCATCCATCCTAACAGGGCCATTGATTTGGATGATGTGGGAGGATGGGACATTAGGTAGCAAGCTGATGGAATATGGTGGTTCCAGTGTGTCACCAAACCCCGCGTAAGTGCTAACACGAACATTTTTTGGGAGTTCTATGCATCCATGATCCCGAGTGAATACCTAGAGGGGAAATCTGTGAAAGTTAGGGATGTGGATGTCTTCATTTGTCCCCAAGAGATCAATCAGTACTATGAGACCACTGCACATGCTGATCTTCCAGACGGGATCCCGAGAAATAATATCTTCAAGTTGTACCATCCTACACTAGCTGAAGCCCTCAGGAGGGAAATGGATAACAGAGGTTTGTGGGATGCAGACCATGACCTTCGCTACTCAGAATTGGAGA
The DNA here is from genome assembly GCA_033220585.1 of Dipteronia sinensis. Taxonomy (NCBI): domain Eukaryota; kingdom Viridiplantae; phylum Streptophyta; class Magnoliopsida; order Sapindales; family Sapindaceae; genus Dipteronia; species Dipteronia sinensis. The sequence continues at coordinate 46,087,176 of CM065640.1, forward strand.
GAGACTTAGCATTCTGGGCAGTCTTCATGTCTCACTCTCTGAAGCCTTCACAGCAGCGGATGAAGACCGTGCTAGAGATTGCTGAGTTATTGTACTTCATCAAATTCCAGCTGCTAGTGGACGTAAGGAGGCTGATCCAGTTAGCAATCGCCAGAGCTGGAAAGACAGAAAAGTCAGTTATTCCTTTTCCATGCCTAATCTCTGATTTATGCATAAATACAAGGGTGCCTAAGCGAGACGAAGATGAGGATTATACCATGGGCGACCCCTGCAATTCTAGAACCTTCAGGGACTTGTCAGTGCCCCAAGATGTAGAGCGCCTTCTGCCATTGGGGTCAAGGAAGAGACAGAAGGTGTTACACAAACAGTAAGGAAGGGATGAGGGCAGTGATGATGAGGAGGATCCTGGAGTAGTTCCAGCTGCCACCGAGGCACCTTCAGAGGAGAGACCGGCATGGTTTAAGGCTTGGGTGATAGAGTACAATCAACAGACGCCCCCATGGGCTGCAACCTTAAGTCAAGGCCAGAAGGATCAACATGCACATATAGATGAGCTGACCAGAGTCCTGCAGGAGAGCACATTCACAGCTTCAGAGCGTCCAGTGTTCCAGGAGCAGTAGCAGCAGGATGAGCAGACACATTCAGATCACGATGATGATGCACATTGAGATTTGTTCATCCGTTTCCATTACTTATTTTAGTTTTAGTTTCACACTTACTTTTGAGCATTTTGGGCACTTTACATTACTTTTAGTTGGATTTTAGTTTAACTTTTTAGACTTATTTCAGTTGCTTATGCACGTTTCTTAATTACTTTTGGGAATTTTATTGTGCTTCATTGGATATTTTGCACATGACTTTATGCATGACTTTTTGTTAATAAATTTTTTGGGCGCTTTCCTTGCCGGGTCCTCATTGTCAACATTGGGGACAATGTTGGATTTAGGTTTAGGCTTGTGGATGTGACTGAATTGATTTTATTCTCTGGAACAAAATTTTTTCCAAACTTGTCCGGCATAGGCCATAATTGAGCATATTTTGCTTGGTATGATACCTTTGTCAAGTGCTCATTGACAATCTAAGATTGCATGCATGTCATGAGTTAGTCCCATACCTTTTGGATCTAAGTTGAGGTTGCCACTTGTGTGAGTGTGTAGGTCTATTAGTGGAGACTACCCGAAGTTCAAGTGCCTTAAAAAGCGAATCCATGAGGGTTATGTTTCTCTTTTTGTACTCCTAAACACTTCTCACATTTTGTTGTGCATCATTGAAGTCTCATCACATCACTTGCACCACTAGCCATAGAACATTCATCAATTGTGGATATCATGTCATTTGTTTGCAATTTCTTATGGTCGGCTTTCTTGAAAGGATGATAGGAATTTTACAGAATACACCTAAACACTTTCACTCAATTCCTACCCAATTTGTGCTTCAAAGGTCTAATAATGGTGGCCAAGCACTTAAGCCAAACAATTTCCCACACAGTAATGAACCTAAACACAAGACATACCCAAAGTTGTTGACCATGATCAAGTTATGTATGCCTAAAGGATGTCAAATGTAAGCTCTTGTTGAGTTAATACTATGTATTTAGGCAAGTTGTAATTATGCAAATTTTGGGGCTATAAAAAAAAGAAAAAGAAAAAGAAAAAGAAAAGAAATAATGTTGTCAATTTAGCCAAAATTCTTTAATGTGAGCTGCACCATATGTGAGCAGCCATTTAACATTAGGTTTGTGCAAATGTATAATTTAGATACTTGATTTTGTAAGTGTGGTAATGTAAATCTTCTTGGCATGGTCAACACCTTTAAACCTCACTACCCGTATCCACCCTTCACCATACAACACCCACAGCCCCATCAATTGGTAAGAAATGTCAATTTGATCTTGTAGGTTTTCCATTTGAGAATGCAAACTCTCGTCATGCTCTACCACATTCATGGTTTTTTGGTTCCATTCATGAGACTTATTCACTTAAAAGAGCGTTCAATTTTTGAAATACATGTATGCGTCTTAATTTGCTCCCATTGCATAAACTCATTCACATACGCTTATATGAGTGTAAACCTAGGTTCTGAGAGGAAAAATAAGAGTGAATCTTGTAAGGACCTAGAGTCGAGGCAAAATATGGCTGAAGCAATTGTACGGGTGGTTGCCAATGCAAGGACACTTTAGTGTAGGATTCATGACTAGTATTGCATGCATTGGATTATTTAGTGTTCTTTCAACTTTAGCACATCTCTCATGGTATCTCATCATATTTGGCATTCACACTCTTGTTGGTTGTTTTCATAATTGTATATATCGGCGGCTTTAGTACTAGTTCTTAGTTATGTTATTTTAGTTTATCGGATTTCCCTAGTTTTGTTTTTGAATTTGCTCGGGGACGAGCAAAAGCAAGGTTTTGGGGGTATTTGATCGAGCCATTGCATATATAGAAATTCATCCCTTATTTCTGATACTTATGATTAACTTTCAAGTAAATTCATAAAGTTTATGGCTCGGTGTTGATTGTACAAGTACTTTTTGGATTCTGGGTTGAAGAATAAAGAAATTCAGTGATTTTGACTTAAAAGCTGCAAAATGGAAGCTTTTGGGGGCAGAACAGTCATTTTACAAAAGAAGAAGCAATTCGGCGGCCTGGCCGCATATTGAAACTGCTGTTTTCCTCCGGAAGTGTCAGTTACAATTCGGTGGCCATAATTCGGTCGCCGTTCCAACCGCCAATCAATTCCAGTAGGTCCATTTTCCATTCGGCGGCCTGACGGCAGTTTGAAATCGCCGATCACGCGTCACGTCAGCAGCACTAGCATTTTAACCCTACCTCATGGGACCACATATATATACCCCTTTTTACATTGATCATGATTATCTTTAAACCCTAACTTCTCTCTAATCTCTTTCTAACCTTCCATTACTTCAATCTCCACCAATAATCAATTCCACAACATCCTTCCATCTCATCTTGGAAATTAATTGAAGAGAGAAGAAAAGATTCACCAAGATCAAGGGGAATCTCAAGCACATGCAAGGAAAAAGAAGACTTGTGAAGGCTCTCATGGGTTTTCTCTACAAACTCCCTCTTTTCATTTCTATTTCCATTATGTGTAACTAAACCCTTTTATTGGGGAATTGATGAGACAACTAATGTGATAATCCCATGTATTTGAACTAGTCATATATTATATAATCCTCTCTTGGTATATTTTCATTTCATTGCCTTGAAGTTGCCATTTTACTTACTTGTTAATATTGGGGTTCAATTTAGCTTGTGGTAAAAATGGTTAACATATGAAGGTTATGGTTTAGGGTTTTGAAGGGCTTTCAACTCATTCTCCAATCTTTAGCATATGTGAAATGGAATATTTATGCATGCATGTGTTATATGGTACAAGACCTTTAATTTGTTCTTAAGAACATTGTTTGGGCAAATACTTATAGTGGGGTTCACTTGAGTAGAAGCTTGAATTTTTATTCTTGCCAAGACTCATAGTAGGGCTTACTTGAGTCAAGGTTTGAATTTGCACATTAATGAGTTAAATCAATTTAAGAACAATCCTTGAGTAGGATAAAAGTGCTTAATTGGACTAGTTCATTACATAAGGAAATCTTTTAGTTGTAAACTCAATTCCCCAATATCCATCATCATATATCACACTTTTCATTTACATTACTTGCTTTTATATTTTCTTAGTTTAATTTAATTTAGTTTTTAAAACAATTTCCAAACCCAAAAATGAAATTTACTTTTCCGCACTTAGTATAGATTAGTGTACATAGTTTAACTATAGCCAAATATCCTCCATTTCCCTGAGGAACAATCCCACTTACCATTATACATCTCATTCGATTTGTGTATTCCAAGTGTGGAATTTTGGTACTTGCATAATCATGATCAATCAGGTTCTATAGGGCCTAGTGGTCTGCCTTATCCTCCAAAACCGTGTGGCCCTACATGGATCTCTTGAAGCCTCGGATTGGGAATACCCCTCTCCAGGAAAACCTGGTGCTAAAGTGGCCTTAGTTGCCTACCATGACAGTTTTCCAGAAGAATTAGGATGCCTCATTAGGGTACCTGGTGCTTCACTTCACAGTTATTACGGCTGTAACATGGTGCCAAAGTGGCCTTAGTTGCCTACCAGGACAGACCACCGAAAGAATCCAGGTACCTTGTCAGGATACTGGATGTCTTACTTCACAACTATTGTACTCAAAAGCTTGGGGCTGGAATGGCTTAAATAGCCTACCAAAACTGACCGCCAGACAGATCAGATTGTCCTACCTGGATACCAGAATGCTCACTCTACCTAACAAATGGGATTGACTTCACATCGGGATTCCTTATGAAGGAAATTATTAAATGTTCAAACTGCCAGGCCTTTTTGGATGACTACTGGAATCAATTTACTCGAATCTAGGGCGTTCAAAGCTACTGGATCGGGGTTCTGCAGGATTCACATGGGAACCATTATAAGGAGTTTATCACCAGCATCTAGATATACCTTAAAGCAAGACAGCATGAATGCAAAAATAAAGGAATTGTCATTAATCAATTAGGGTACTCAAACCGCGTTTCTGGACTACATAGTTATGTAAATAAAAAACTAAGAGGAATCATGCAGAGCCTACAGTAAATTTGAACGCCTGCACAAGTAAACAAGCAATGTAAGTACCATCCATGAGGAATACCCCAAACAAAATAAAGGGACAAAAAAATTATACCTCGGCCATTAAGGAAGTCCCCCTTTTGATCAAGAGGTCAGGGGGTAGGGAGACCGTATTCTGTAGGTTCCCATCGGGGCAAGCGGCGGCGAATCATGATACCACTGTTAGGATTATGCTCAATAGCAAGAGTGTAATATTGTAATTGACAATCTTTTCATATAAATAAAGTGATTTCTGATTCTGCAAAATCTTATAGCATTTATAATTATAATTGTCAAGGTAAATAATCATAAGGTCAAAAGACTATGAGATATGAAGAATTGTTTGTACATCTGGATATGTATGAGGTAGACACAATTCTTTAGTTAGTCTTGAATAACGTTCACAACTTAAGTTAAAGGTTGGGCACCTCTATCTTGATAAAGTTGTAGAATTCTTTTACTAGCATTTGAGTGGGATCAAATGAGTTATGATGAGTCTAAAATCATCGAAAGGTTTTCGAGTAAAAGAATCTAGTGCACTGGGTGCATTGAACTGGATCACAATGAAATACTTTATCTAGAACCGTCACTAGATATAAGTCTTTTCGTTATCAGGACAATCGGAGAGTCTATCTAAATCCTGAGATAAATGATGGACTTATGGTTGCAAGTGTTATCATTTGAACTATCAATGAGTACGATTATATAGCATAGTCTATCCTCGATAGTTTGGTGGTATTAATTTGTTAATCGATAGAGGACTTCATTTATAGATATGGACATCGTGGCTCCATTTATTAAATGAGAGTATAATATCATCATATGGATGTTTTGAGGTATTGGATATTAAATCTCAACGTTGAGTTTTCAATAATGATTATTGAAGACATGGCTTCTGGAAAAGTCAAAATATCCAAGTTCAAAATGTGGTCATATGAGGAAATATGGTAACTTGGAGAGCTATAGGCGGTCTATGAGCTCTTGGCGATTACTGATATTATTCACGAGGATACACCATCTCCTATAAGATTGTCTAGGGTATGAATGAGAAACATCTCCTTATTCTATCTTTATTTAAGAGTTCAATTTTAGCTCTTTAGTGGAATGAGTTAAAATTAATAGATCGGACCTAAGTGAATCATTTTTTGATTGTGATTAGGTTGTCTATTGAAGCTTAAATTTTGATAGCCCGCCAAGATCCACAATCCACACGTACTTGCATGGATCACTTGATATATTCTACAGGACCAATTTATGGGTCCATCTAGAATTGCATTTAATATATTAAGAATATAATATGTCTATTATTTATTTAATGGGCTGCACTATTATATTAATATATTAAAAGGAGACATGTAGGCTTGTTTCTTTTAGTAAGAATAAGTCTGGTTCACATGTGGGTTTTTATTTAAAGTCTAATGGATTAAATAAAATAAGAAAAATAATATTGGGACCATATATACATGGTGTGGGCGGCAAGGCTAAATAAAATAGCCCAAGATATTATTTTATTTTATTGTTTTGATTAAATGGGAATTAATTAATTATTTAATTAATTAATAGTTTAAATCAAAATCTTTTCCTGATCAGTAAATTAAATACTATGTGTTGGATTAGGGTTGGAATTCTTTTAAGTGATAGGAGTCTTAATGTGGTAAGGATTAAGTCCACATACACTCCTTATTATACAAAGAATTCGGCCACCACTAGTTCTACAAGGGTTAGGATTCTTGAATTGATAGGAATTGGGGAAAAGGATAATTCCTTTTCAAGTAAGGAAATTAACCAACCCTAGATTTCCTATTCAATGAATTCGGCCAACCCTACTTGGTGAAGGAGAGAATTCGGCCAACCTATAAATATAAGGTTATGAATTTTCGGCCACAAAGTTGAAGCAAAATAGAGAGAGATTTTTGTTTGTTTTGAAAATAAAAAATCCTACTCTATACACATAGATTTTCGACCAAGAGAGAAAAAGAAAATAAGTTCTCATTCGATAGTGCACTTACAAGCCTTTAACATCAAAAGGTTTTGTGCACACTTTCAATTTAGGGTTACGCAAGTTTCAATCATATTGATTGTGAATTCAAAAGTGACCGGAACTATTTTTTTAGGCTCTTGGTGTTTTACTATTGAAGATCAAGATCAGAAATTCCATACATCCATTCTAAGGTAAGCAATTCAAAGAAAAAGGGAGACCACGCTCCTAGGTGATTCACGTACGTGCTAGGATTGAAGATCTTGCGGGATTACCATCGACGTAAGTCAATCAGATCACGCAACAAGAGGTATTTAACTCTAACCATATATTTGAGTTTAATTAATTAAAGGTTTAAGGTTCAAATCTTTAGAAAAATTTTAAACTATACGAAAATTATTTTTCGCCTTCCGCTGCGGTTTTAAGCAATTTTTCCCTACAACCACTTCATCCCGGGCATGATTCTAGGACCTCGAGCTGCAAGGAAAGTCAATAAAAAAACCAGCCTGAGAGGCTGAAGTTCTATCCTCCTATATCCTGACTTGAGATCCGGAAGATTCTATTAGTGGCGAAGGAGGAGTAAAAGTAAGAGTCATGTTTGACAGTGCAGTAGCAGGTCTGTTTGCTTGCTGATAGGCCTGAACCGGTGAACCCCTAGCCCTAGCAGCCTATGCCAACACTTTATCGAGTGTTGGGCACAGTGGAATCAAAGTAGGAGGAGCAGAATGAGGATTAACAGGCGACATCCTTGGAACGGAGAAGGAGTCGGTACAGGAAGCTGTGACTTCGACCCGGCATCAACACCCACACCCCGAGTAGAAGAAGAAGCTGGGAGTCGATGGGATGCGAATCTGGTTGCCTCAACCTAGAAGGAATATGAGCAGGAAGGGTCATTGGGGTAGTAGAAACTTCCAAAGGAAAATGACCAGTTAAAAAAAAAGGGAAATAAGGTAAAAACTACATACTCGGAAGAGTATTAGAAACCCTCAAGTACCTCTCTAGCTGTTTTCCTTCAAAGGGGTCCAAGGCATGGTACTTCAGGTTTGAATACCCCCTCTCCATGATCTCGTGGAGGATATCCCAGGATTCCCACGAAAGCACCCCCTTACCCCACTTGTCTTTCGCGGTGAATTGGGATCGAATCGAATACTCAAAACCCCCTATGAAAGTCGTATCCCCGCAATCTCCATCAACTATTATCCATTCTACTTTCTAGGTTGGGGCATACTTCACATTCGCCCCAGGGACGATAAACTTCATCTCATTAGCCGAGCTCAGACAAAATTGACCTTAGGGTACCATACGCCGTGGAGGAGCTAGGTGTAAATAGAAGAAAAAGCAGTTACTTGTAACAAGCAGATAAGGTAATTATTGTCACGGGATAATTGGTGACGTAAAAGGGAACAGTTTCAAGAAGATATTTCCTTTTCGGCCTACCCAGCTAGCCATATGGGAGACCCATTTAAGTCAGCGTGAAAGGGGAGGATTCCATTCTACAAGATGGTTATAGAAAATTCTCCAAACATTCTAAATCCTGACTCTAACTCCAACCTGGTACCGGTGTTCAAGTTACGGGGGACTGCAGTTAATAGGGTTTTTTGACAAGGGACCAAATGAGAATTTTTCATCAAGTAACTACCTGGTAGAGACCAGTCCCAGCTCCCAATCGGTACCACGACCTTGATGCAACCAATACATGGTAAGTTTAGAACCTCGACTACCTATCTACCTAGATGAAGCACTTGAGATACGAACCAGGAAGAACATGTACCACGTTGTGCAACTACTTTGACACCTGATGAAGAGGGTACCCAGTACTTCATACCTAGTACCTCGGTACCACGACATGTATCGGTATCGCAGAGCACCTCGACATCAACCCAGAATCCAACCAATACAGGCATCTTACCTGCCCAGCAGGACGAATATCACCATGAAGTCACCAGCATGATCGAACAAGCACCGCAATAGTAAGCCAATATATCCCTCCAACCGACGCAAGCAGGGAAAGTTGACTCCTTCACCTTTTAAAGTGCCATAAATGAGACCAAACGGTCAACCAAATCAAAGTTTAAATACGACAGTGATTAATGGGATCAAATCCCGCACATTTAGCCTCACTCAACTCCTTTCAACTCATAAAATAGGACTCCAAATAATCCTCATTAATACAACTGGATTCTGAGGGATATTGGAGGTCTATATATACGGCGCTGAAGGAAAAAGAGGAGGGGGCTTTTCTGATCACCAGAAAGAGACGATTTTCCCAGAAAATCTTCTTCTGAATTCGTTGAAGCCAGAGAAAGTTTGAGAAATTCACTGGCAGGACAATAGCCCTCTTATCGACATAAACAAATTTGCCATCTCCATCATGTGTAGAAAAGAGAGAGAAAAGAGTGTATTGTAGCATTCATATAGTAGATAATCAATAAAAAGTATATTTCGTATCTTTCACGTTCCTTTGCATTTGTCTTTATTAATCTCCAACTAAAAGGAACCCCGGTAACGAAGGTACCTACCCCGCTACCACCTATCGGTAGTGGATAAGGGTGTTAACTGGAACTACGCTCCCTGAGTGGATTTTTCAGTTAACACTTGTTGTTAATCGAAAAATTCACTCAGGGAGTAAAATTCCAATTAATACCCTCAATCGCTACCATTAGGTAGCAGTGGGGTAGAAACCTTTGGTACCGGGATTTTTTACTGGAGAAGGAGAGGTAAATTTGTAATGAGAGAAAGTGCCAAAGGAGATGTATGTATATATAATGGCGTTATTATATTAATCACATGATTGCTCTTTAATAAAGAATAAGGTTTCGATTACATTACAAAAACTATCACTCTCTTATCTCTCTTTACATGGAATGGTAATGGCGAAATCGTTCGTGTCAATAAGTGGCTAAAATTCTCTCAGTGGTGGTTCCAAACCTCTCACAGAAAAAACTCAAAGAAAAGCTTCTGAAGAGCTCCCCTCTTCTCGTCCCTTATGGTTTTATTTTTATACCCCCTTATTCCTGAGAATCTGGTCTCCTTATTGAGAAATATTTGGAGTCCTTTTTTAGGAGTTGAAAGAAGTTGAGTGAGGCTTAAAACGCGGGATTTAATCCCTCCAATTATTGTAGCATTTAAACTTTGATTTAATTGACCGCTTGGTCTCATTTATGACGCTCTAAATGGCCAAGAAGTCAACTCTTCCCTCCTACGTTGCTTGGAGAAGGTTACTGATTTTATATCCTGAAGGCGCAAACCGCTGGTATACTAGTCTATTCTATTTGGCATAGCGCTTGGTCTGTACCTTGCTGGCAAGACACTTGTTCTATTATGTATCTCAACGGCATGGTACACTAACCTACCAGTCCTCTCTTGCTTGGTGGGTAAGATGTCTATCTTGGTTGGATTCTAAGCTGATGATGATATGCTTGGGTACCAGGTAGATGCTGTAGTACCTAGGTACAAGGTAGGAGGTACCAGGTCCCCGCGAGGTACTGGATACGTGGTATCGCTGTACCTGCTTCACTTGGTATCAGGTGTAAGAGGCCCAGCGTGGTACCTGTTCTTCTTGGCTCATAGTTCTGATGCTTCATCTAGGTAGACAGGTAGTCAAGGCAGTCGCGGTTCTGCCCCCACCAGATATCGATCCTTCCTAGGTATCAGAACTAATGCTATCGATGCTACCGGGTATTTTGGGAACCGGGGATGGTTCCTACCAGGTAGAGACTTGGTGGAAAATTCTCCTTTTGACCGCTACCGGAAAAGGCTATAAATAGAAGTCCCCCTGACTTAAACATCGGTACTAGGTTGGGGTTGGAGTCAGGAATCATGATACTTGGAGAATTTTCTGTAACCGTTACTTAGAATGAAATCTTCCCTTTGCAGGCTGCCATTAATGTCTTGTCCACATGTTCGGCTATAATAGTCCCATTTCAAAAAAGGAAAGATGCATTTGAGTTAGGAAGGGTAGACCTCTACCTCCATGTTTTCAATGCTTCCCTAAGTAGACAACATTTTTGACTTTGCTTCTATTGTATTCCCTTGTAGACTCTGTAGGTACTAACTCTTGCTGTTATGGTAGTTTCTGTAGTGCCTCTGCCAGATTCATAGGAAACCGCACAAACTGAAAATCGATATGCTTCTCCACCGGCCTCCCCCATCAAGTCGTCACCTCACCCCGATCCTGCTGTAGAGGCTAGTACCTCGTTTGAACCAGTTGGGACAGGGGTGAACCCAGCTCCGGTACCTGGAAGATCTCCTATACCTCATCCTTCTGCTAGATCGCATCGAGATTGGCTAGGGTCAGGGATGCTTATGGGTGGGTGCTGAGCCAAGGACCTGCTGCCCTTACTCCTGCTGCCCTTGCTCCTGCTGTTGTTACTGTTGCTGCTGTTGTTGTTCTATCAGTCCCCCCTCCCTTTCCTACCATGGTGACCGAGCAACCTATTAGGGTTGGGCGGGGTCAAGACTTTGTCTACACTGCTCAAGCTGCTCCTCGAGATCGGTCCCGATCTCGATCGAGGGATACCAGCCAAGATGAGGTTCTTGCCAGGTACATTGCTTCCTTCCCGGATGGGGGTTTAGAAGCTACGACCTCAATACTTGTTGATCTTTTAATCTCCAAGGGGTCTGCTCTCATGGCTAAGGCAAGTTGTTTCATGATGTCTTTTTCTTTTGAAAACTCCAGGTGTCTTGGTGATGATTAACATGTATCGTGTGTATGGCAGGCCTTCAAATTCAATGTGGCAATGGGCCACGAAGTTAACTCTCTCTGTAAGCAGGTTGAAAGCACTACTTTCAAGCTAGAGAATTCTAAGGAGGAGCTGACCAAGGCCACGAGGGGCGTGGTAGCTCTTAACCTGTCCTTGGCTAGAGCAGAAAAGGTTGCAGTTGAGGCGCATGTGAATAAGGAGCTGATGCAGCTCGCTTATGATACAGAGCTGCTCAGGTCCCTGCACCGCAAAACCAAAAGGGATGCCATGAAGGAGAAGGTATAGGAGCTAGAAAAGGAGGTTCAGGCTCTGCCCGCTAGCATGGCTAGCCTGGAGGCTAAGGTGGATGCCTCTTTGAGGATGGCTTCTTCTTTGCAGGCTACCAGGTATCCCAAGCTCTTCCTCCTCCGTTTGACTTGAGCATTATCGAGGGATGAAACAGGGAGGAGATCATGGTTAGAGCTACCAAGGTAGTAGGGACCGCTTCGTCTAATGTAGGACCTTCTCATACTGCTTGTGCTCCTGTTGACGAAGATGACCTGGCACCCATTTCTTCTTTACTACCAATTCACACTGGGACAGGGCCTAGCTCATATCTCCCTGTTGATGCAGGAGATCAAATTGAATAAGGAGTTTCATCTCCACCTACCTCTCTATCTAAGTCTGCTACGGAAGCCGAGGTCCAGGTCAATTTGGCAAAAGAAAAGGAAGTCTTGACAGAACCAACGATGAAGGTAGGGGTCCGGGTCGATCCTACTATCATGGTGGAGACCCGGGCTAGCAGTGCGGCGGTGGAGGACACTCCTGCTGACCTAGTTCAAACAGGGGTCACAACTGAGGTGGTTATGCAGGTAACAGGTGAACCTCCAGCTGATCCAGGGGTTAATGCTTTGGATAGGGTAGCTGCTCTCACAGGGGAGGTTGAACTAGGAGCTGGTGGCTGCGTTAAGGGAGTGAACCCAGAGAGGGAGGTAGCATGAGCCATAGCTTGATCATTTTTTTATGGAGCCCTGAAATGGGGTTTGGGCTCCCTGATTTATGAGTGATGAAACAATCTTTTTTTTTTCTAACCTGGAAATGCAGGATGGGCTCCCTGATTCAAAGTAATGAAATGATTCCTTTTTCTTGGCCATTATGTATGGTTAACCTTCATTCTGACCCCCATTGGTTGAATCTTGTTGCACGCTTCTAACTCTAATGTGGCATAAATCTGAGATGCAGTCCCTAGTATAAACCTGATTTAACAAATACCTGTTAAATTAAAGAAAACATAAAATTTGATAAGAGCAGGACTTCGGCATGATAGGTGACTGGTACCAGGTTACCAGGGTACTTAGTGAACAAATCTCATAGCATCTTTCTAAGAAACAACATAAGCACTGTTCATTCCATCCAGGAGATTCAAGGTACCAGGTGTTCCTTTTCTAGGAACCTCGGTACTTAGGTGAAAATTTAGTCGAATGAATCCAGGTACCAGGGATCCTCGTTCTTTTTCGAATCTTGGTACCTAGGTGTAAGGTACTCATGTATACATCGGGCATCCCTTTATGCATTGTATCCCGGTACTTAGTCGATATCACGATCGGGGTACCTAGCCTCTCTGTATCAGGAATCTTGGTACACAGATGAAAAATCCGCAGGCGAAACTGGGTACCTATTGGAGGGCCATTTGGCTTATCCTGGTCTTGCGGAAGCGACTGGCAACCACGGCCACAACTTTGTAAAATTAGTATGGTAGAAAACTATGCTCTTAAGAAACAGACCCTTCTTAGCGAGGGGTGGTGCCCGGCCAAGGCCTTAATCTGGCAAGCAACTATGCCTTAAATGAACCAGAACCTTCCTAGCGGGGGGTGGTACCCTGCCAAGGCAGCAGGAATGACATATGGCATTTCCTGGGTTATGGCGATCATGGCGAATTTGCATGGCGAATACTGGCGATAGAGTGCAAACAAATGTAGTTGGAGAAAAAAGAGGTTCTTCTTTATTTATAGATCATATGGCGATACAATTATTTGTGAGGTACAAGCATCCAGTGTATCCGGTGTAGTACTGATAAATCATCACTTGAAACTCCTGCTCTTCTACGGGTAGAATTTCTTCAGGTGATTTACATTCAAGGTGTGGTCAATAGGATGTCCTTCCATATCTTCTAACATGTATGCCCTACCTCCGGTTACCATTCTAATCAGGTAGGGACCTTCCCAATTTGGCGCTAGTACCCCGTCCGACCTCTTCTGGGTGTTCTGGGTTACTTTCCTGAGGACCAGGTCTCCTTCTTTGAAGCTTCGGTTCCTAACTTTCCTGTTGAAGTATCGAGCAATCTAGCTCTGATAGACTACTAACCTTTTCTCAACCATGTCTTGTTTTTCCTCCAGAAGGTCTAAGTTGGCTCTCAGCTTATCTTCGTTGCCTTCGGGCTCGAAATTCTGAACACTGAAGGAGGTTAGTTTATGCTCGATAGGCAAAACCTCTTCTACCCAGAAGGCCATCGAGTACGGGGTAGCAGTCCTTTCAGTGGTGAGATAAGCCCATAGCACGTCTATGAGCTCTTCTGCCCACTTACCCTTCTTCTGCTAGAGTTTCTTTTTTAGTAGTCTTTTGATGGTCTTGTTTGTGTCCTCTACCGAGCCATTGGTCTGAGGATATGCTACTGATGTGAAGCAGAGCTCGATTCCCAGGTTCTTGTAGAAATCACAGAATTGAGTATTGTCGAACTGCTTACCCAGATCGGTGATAATGACCATTGGGGTACCGAAATGGCACACCACGTTCTTTTTGATAAACTCTGTTGTGTTTGCCTCCGTGATCTTGGAGATGAGCTCTACCTCTACCCACCTAGTAAAATAGTCGATGGCTACTATAGCGTGTTTTGCTTGACCATGCATAGTTAGGAGCAGTACGATTAAGTCTACTCTCCATAAGGCAAATGGATATGGCAAGCTGATAGAGAACAGTCGCTTCGGTGGAAGGTGAATCAGATTAGCTATCTTTTGGCATGGTTCACAACACTGCATGAACTGCCTCGCATCGTGGTGCAAGGTTGGCCAGTAATACCCCATGAGAAGTACCTGGTAAGCTAGCGCTTCTACCTTGGTATGATTTCCACAGTCCCCTGAATGCACCTCTATGAGTGCACATCTCGTATCATCATGGTGTAGACATCTGAGTAATGAGAGGGATATCCCTTTACGGTAGAGGTGCATGTCTACCAAGCATTATCAAGCTGAGATCCTTTTGAGTTTGCGAGCTTGATCAAGATTTTCAAGAAGCTTCTTTTCTTGGAGGTAGTCTACTATTGGATCCATCCAGCATGGGAGACGTTCCATAAAGCTAATCTCATTTCCTTCTACTAAGCTTGATTGGGAAATTATCTAGAGTGGTACCCTTTTTGGCAGCGCCTGTCCTCCATTCGCAGTTATCTTAGTAAGGACATCGGCTCGATGATTCTGCTGCCTAGGTATTTGCTCGATCCTGAATCCCTTGAACCAGGCCGTAAGTTCTAGGACCTTTTCTTCAAGGTAAGCTGCAATGTTGTCTCTCTTTGCTTGATATAAACCTGTTATCTGGTTGACTACCAGCTGCGAGTCACACTTAACATAGAGGTAATTTGCTACGTTATTGGTGGTGCTGAACTCGAATCTGAAACAATGACATCATTTGACTTTCTCTGGGTCGGTTAGAACGATTCATGCCCTACCTCCTGCTTGACTAGATGCCATATATGTATATAAGATCCAGATTTCTCCATCCCGTGGGCCAGTCTATAGGTTTTTGCTCTTTTCAGAAGATCAGGTCCAAGCTCAGAAAGGTACTGGCATCAGGTATCGCGCTGAACTCAGCCATGAAATCTGCTAGAGCCTGGGCCTTGATAGTGCTTCTGGCTTTATACTTGATATCATACTAGGTGAGCTCAATGGCCCATAGTGCCAATCTCCCAGATATGTCTAGTCTTTGGCGAAACTAACACAAAGGTTGATCGGTGACCACCGCTATTCAAAGGGCTTGGAAGTAGAAGTGGAGTTTACTAGTCATGGTTACCAGTGCAAAGGCGAGCTTCTCTAGGAGCGTATAATTTTTTTCTGGTTTGGTCTGGGAGCGGCTTACATAGTAGACGGGTCGTTGAACCCTATCTGCACATTCTTTGACCAGGGCCCTACTGACAGCAGTCTCGGATACTGCCAAGTTCAATTGGAGCTCCTCTCATGGTATTGGTTTAACCAGTAGTGGTGGGCTGGCTAGGTACTCCTTCAGAGATTGGAAGGCTAGCTCGCTGTCTTGATTCCATTTCATATTCTTCCCTTGCTTGATGGCTTTGAAGAAAGGGATGCATTTGTCAGTGGACCCCGATATGAAGCGATTAAGAGCTGCTATTCGCCCGGTCAGGCCTTGAACCTACTGAAACGAGGTAGGAGATTCAAGGTCCAGGATAGCTTGGATCTTTTCCGGATTGGCTTCTTTTCCTCTCTCATGAACCTTAAATCTGAGGAACTTCCCAGTTGCTACCCGAAAGGTTCACTTAGCGGAGTTCAACCACATCTGGTTCTCCATGACTACTTGGAAAGTCTGGCGGAGGTGATCCTGGTACTGCTCGGCTACCTGGGACTTGATGAACATGTCATCAATGTACACCTCTATCGTCTTCCCTATCTGTTCTTTGAACAGCCGATTGACCCAACGCTAGTAGGTTGCACCTACATTCTTGAGACCGAAGGGCTTTACCTTGTAGCAATATAATCCCTGTCCGGTGATGAAACTGGTCTTGTCTTGGTATGCAAGGTGCATCATGATCTAATTGTACCCCGAGAATGCGTCCATGAAGCTAAGGAGCTTATTTCCTACTGTTGAATCCATCAGCTGATCAATCTTTGGTAGCGGGAAACTGTCATTTAGGCAAGGTCTGTTTAGTAAATGCACATGCGTTATTTCCCGTTAGCTTTAGTCACCATGACCATGTTGGCCATCCATTCGGGGTACCAGGACTCCCTGATGAACCTAGCCTATAGAAGCTTGTCAACCTCCTCATGTACCGCAGCATTCCTTTTCATATTGAAATGACTCTACTTCTGTTTGATGGGTTTAAAGCTGGGGTCAACTGCTAATCTGTGAGCCACCAGGGTGATGGGAATCCCTGGCATCTCCTCATGGCTCCAGTCAAAGATGTCACTGTACTCTCGAAGGAGTTTTACTAACCCCTCTTTCACTCCTACTTCCAGCGCTGCTCCTATCTTGATCACCTTAGAAGGATCATCCTCCCTGATTGGTATTTCAACTAAGTCATCTACAAGGAGGCCACTGGCCTACCTTCTGTCTTCCTCTTCCATGTCTTCCATAGCTGGAACCACTGCCTCCAGTTCCTCTTTTATTGCCTCCATCTTTTCTTTAACATTTAGGCCCTCAGGGTTCTCTCCTGGTAATTCTTGGGCATGTATGATAGTTACTTGTGCACATTGCTTTGCCAATGCTGTCGGGTTTGTAGATACCGCGTAGCATTTGCGTGCTGCATGCTGTTCTCCTCGTACCCGGCCTACCTTATCTCGTACTGGGAATTTCAACACGTTGTGGTAGATTGACAGGATGCCCTTTATGGCAAATAGAAAAGGTCTCCTAAGGATGGCGTTGTAGGCAGATGGGGTATCAACCACGACGAAGTTCGACATAAGGTTCTGCTAGAGCGGCGTTGTTCCCACTATCATAGGTAAAATCATAGATCATGTGGCTATCAATTAGTCTCTAGTTAACCCATATTACGGGGTGATACAACTTTTGTAGCAGGGGTTTTTCAGGTTGAACTATTCCAGAGCGCCTTTGAAGAGGATGTCGACGCTGCTACCGGTATCGACGAGGACTCTGTGGACCAGGCAGTTAGCTATCTGCACATGATAACCATAGGGGTCATCATGAGGATGTATCGTGTTGTATATATCATCCTCAGTGAAAATAATCTGAGATGAACGAGGAAATCTCGGTTATCCCTTGGCAATCCTGAGGACATCCTGGCCTACATCCAGTCGGGGCACCTTCCTGGAATTATTGCAGGTTTCTTCTAGGGTGGGACCTCCACTAATAGTGTGGACTATATGGATCTGCTCCATCAAATCCTTCCCTTTTTCTTTCATTTTCTCCTCTGATGCTCTAATATCTACTTGTACCTCATTTCCAGTCTAAATTCTATCTCGCGCCTATTGTAGAAACTCTACTAGGCAACCTTACCTTACGAGAGCCTCGATCTGGTTGCTTAGGCTGTAGCATTCCGACATATTGTGCCCCACATCCTCATGGAAATCGCAGTATTTGAAGTGATTCTGCTGATCAACTAGCGCTTCAATCAGGCTAGGCTTTCTAAGCAACCCCTTATCGTGAATCGCAAGGTAGATAGTCTCACAGGAATCATTGAGATGGGTGTAATGAGTGTATCCCTCCTCTTCTCTAGCTATCCGCGCTACTTCCCTTGGTGGAGGTGTCGCTTTAGAAAGGGTTCTCTTGACTAGGTACAGCTCCCGCTGAGGCTGGTAAGGTGGTGGTTGGTATGTAGATTAGTAAGGAGGTTTGTTCTGGCCCTTCTATACCAGCGCGAGCTTGGGTAACTCCTTCTTTAGGCGCTTGGCAGTCCTCAAGTCATCATGATTTATCTTGACCTTGAGTTTTTTGTCTATCTCCACTTGCTCAAGGGCTCTGTCATAGGCCTCATGGTATGTCTCTGGTGGGTGCTTTGCAAGAGATCGGAACAGTTTACCCACCCACAAGTTTCTCCTGAAGTTGGCCAGGATCTCCTTCTCGGTGAAGACCCTAATCTAGATCACCTCCTTACGGAACCTCTCCACATAGGCTTTGAGCGATTCACCCCGCTCCTGGATCACGTACTGCAGGTGAATGGGATCCTTGGGGCGAGGCTCGATACCCTGGAATTGAGCATAAAAATCGCTGGTCAACTTGGTAAAGGAGTCAACACTAACAACTGGTAACTTTCTGAACCACGTCTTGGCGTAGTCAGTCAGCGTTGTTGGGAACATCCTGCACATGGCCCTGGTAGCGTTCTGGACTTCAATTTGTTGTACAAAGCTCTTAAGTTGACTCAGGGGATCATTTGCCTTGGAGTACTTATTGGTTGGCATCTTGAACTTAGGGGGTAACTTTGCCTCCCTAATTCTTCTGGAGAATGTGGTGTTCATCTCGCCTAGGGGATCCTTCTGGTTTTCCCGGTGCTTGCCCATCTTCAACTTATGGATCCCCTTTGCAATTCAGGCTACCTGGTCCCGGAAGCGTTTATTACCGCCGTTTCTGGACTCGACCTCTAAGTATTTATTGTCAGACCCCTCTGATGCTATAGAGGCTTTGTCCCAGTTCTCTCCCTGGGAAGGATCTTCCTGAGCGCTCCCTCTATTGTTGGTGCTACCTCCCACTACCAGTCGAGGTTTCCTAGAGGCTGTTGCTAGCTGGACCGGGTAGAGATTCTCCTTATGTGGCAGGTCGATGGTGGACATCACCTGCCATGGTCGATAACCTGCTAGTTGGCCTGGGACCTTGGGCATGGGCCCAAGCCTATCATGGACCGGTGGGACCGGGTGTATGGGCTGAGCCTGTCGTGGACCTGTACTAGAGGTGGAGGTCCTAACCTGTCGAAGGTTGGTACCTTGGGACCTGGTCGGCTAGTATCTCCTCTGTTAGGTTTTAGATTTGTGTTGGCTTGATTCCATAACAAAACTCTCTTTCATTGTAATGTTTAGTTGCTTAGGTGGTTCATGGTTTAAACAAGCTTTAAAAAAGAAAAGCAACTTCTCATGCAAAGCTCGTCTTCCAGAGGAAAAGTACTTGCTTGAATACTAAGGTATTGAGATCTTTCTTCCTCTTGCAAGGCGTTAGCGCACACACACACATTTCATCACATTTGTGTTCCTACATCGTTGTGCTAAATTTAAAGGCGCACACATACATTGTATTCATATGTGTCCCTGTATCATTATGCAAAAATTTGTATAACACATTCACACACTTGTTGAAGTATGCACATGCATTAGACTTAATTTGACAATTTTTGTAAACTTGCATGTTCTATGACTATATCTAGGAAACGGCATACTTGTGTGTTCATGTGTTAGTTTGTTTGTGTTTTTATGTTATCGAACTTGATTTTGAGCTTATATTATGCTTCATTGAGTTCCGGTCATTTCGTTATTAAGTTTCAAGTTCAAACTTGGAAGTTAAGAAACTTTCCGTGCTTTATCGTACATGGTCTTCATCCTTGTTTTTCAAGTTGAATTCCACATTTTGTGAGAAAGTTGTCTAGAAGTCTTTTGAATTTGAGGGAGTCCCATTTCATAATCAAAAAATGGATTCTAATTCGGAGTTCAGAGGCTGGAGAACAGTCGAAGAACATTTCAGTGCACGAGGGGAGTTGAAGGCCAAAAATGAGGGCCATTGCAACTCACCCCGTGGAAGAGCATGGCCTCCAACGGGGGAGTTGTATTCTACTCCCGTGGAGGCCACACGCCTCCATGGGATGCAAACATGGCTCCCTTTTATTGGCCCTTCAAATCTTCTTTAGTTTACTAGCTTTATATATCAATTCCCCTCTCATTTTCAAAGGTAGGAAGTCTCTTGTTGAAGTGAGTGAAGTTTTAACTTAAGCATTGGATGTCACATTTTGGAGAGGGGATCTTAAATTTGTGCAAGTGGAAGTCTTGACTAGAGTCGAAGTGACTTGGATAGTTGAGCATTGTAAGACTTAGCTAGGATCGGGGTGATGCGGATAGCTAAACAATGGAAGTTACATGTTTGGAGAGGGGATCTTCAACTTGTACATGGAAGTCTCGACTAGGATTGGGGTGATCCAGATAGTTAAGCAAGTTCGCATAGTAAGTTCACTAGGCCCGAGGGTAAAGTAGGTGTTGATAGCTTAGAGAGTGAATCTTGTGTTGATTGCCTCTTGAGTGTGTAACGCCTATTTGTCATAGTGAATTGCTTTTGCCGGTGGTTGTGGTATCAACCCCGTGGATGTTTCCTCATTTTGAGGTTTTACCACGCAAAAACATTTTGTGTTGATTTTTGTTTTTATCATCTTTTCTTGCTTTAAATTTTTATTGATTCATTCATTTCTTTATTGAATTCATATTTTCTTGTTGAATCAATATACTTGTTAAAATCTTGCTTGTGATATTGTATATCTTTTGAAGAAAAAGAACTTGCAAGAATTTTGGGACTATACCTATTCACCCCCCCCCCCCCCCTCTCTAGGTATATTTGACACTATAACATTAAGGGAATTTCAGTTGGTATTAGAGCGGGTGTCTAGTGGTAATTAGATAGATCCTTTTTATAGTGTTTGTGTTTGTTTGTGGATTAATCATGTTTAAGGAAGTTTTATCCTTCATGTCTTCTAGTGTTGAAAATAAGCCTATTAACTTAGGAAATCAAAAGATGAAAAGTCTTGTTCAAGAGAATGAGAGAATCTCAAGGTTGAATAGGTCTCTTAGTAAGAAGCTAAAAGAAATTCAAGAACTTAGCTTAAAAGAGAACAAAGAGCTTAAAGATAAAATCCTTAGTCTTAAGAATAACGTGAAAGATAGTAATGAAAGACTAGGAGTTTTGAAGAATGGAATTGAACTAAGGGATAATTCTCCTGATTGTGCTAAGAGACTTGAGAATGTGCTTAGAGTCAAAATTAGTGAGCATGAGAATCAAGAGAGAGTGCTTAATGACAAACTTAATGAGGTTGATAAAGTGATAAGCAAGATGTTATCTAGTTCTAACATAGTAGAACTCTCATTAAAATTGGAAAGCATCCAAGTGACAAAAGAGGTTTAGGATATGTTAATGAGAAGATTACTCCTTCAACTAACAAACCTATTTTTGTCAAAGCAAGTAGCAAATTAAATGTAGGTACACTCTCTAACGGAAAAGCTATGGATGCTACCAGAGAAGCCTCAACATCAACATCAACATCAACAGTGAAGGTCAAAGAAAAGACTCAACATGGCCAAAGACAGTGTTCTTCATCTTCAAATGCAAAGAGCAAAGCATCAAGGATTGTTCACCAATTTGTGAGAAGGAAAAATGCATTGAATGCTCAAGCAAATGGTAACTTCTCAAATTCATACTTATTTGTCATTATTGCAATATGGTAGGACATATAAGACCTAGATGTTTTGAATACATTTGCAAGTGTAAACAAGCCAATGATCTGCATGATATGTCTTGGTTGAATGGTCCTATGAAATAATCCATGTATGGATTTAGAACTAGACCGAGGAAGACCTTGGAAAAGCATGTTGAGAAGAATGTTGTTGATGACTTGATTGTAAAATCTTGTGTTGTTCCTCACTCTACTATGCATAAGAAAACTGATAATGCTTTGTTTGATTTGTTTGAAAATGTGACCAATAGAGTCAATGTGCCTAATAACAAGTAAAAGCATGTTAATTAAAGTAAGAGTGAGAAACTTGTCAAGAAAGTTTGGGTTAAGAAAAACACAACACAATGTCATGTTGCACAATATACAACTAGAGCCAATAGCAAAAACAAAGGCAGGGTATCTTCTCAAACTCCCACTAGTATTTCTTCTCATCCTAAAGGTGTTATCTCAATATTTATTCCTATTTGTCATTTTTGCAATACAGTTGGTCATATTAAGCCGAAATTTTATAAGTATATTGTGTATTGCAAAACAGGAAATGCATCTAGAGATAAGGAGATTAACATTAAATTGAAGCATGCTAGGGTGTTAGAAGTTGATAAGAATGATGTTGTTTCGAAGCATGTTAAAAAGAATTGGGTGAAGAAGAATGTTAATCACGTGAAACTTGACAAAGCATGCATTACAAGCAATGTTGGGGAGATGAGTATCAATGATTTTTCTGTTAATGCACCCAAGACCAAATTGGTCAAGGGTGAGTACTCTTACCATTAGTGTAAGATGTATATGTGAGTTAGCTTCAAGATTAGTTTCAAGTTGTTAAGAGATTTAGCTAGCTAGCTTTGTTTCTCTAGAATTTGACATGAAGTTAGCTATCGCACATATTTGCTATGATAGTCGAAATCTATTGATTGACTTTATGAGAAGTTCATTTTTGGAATATATATGATGTTGATTGTTTGTTAAGACTTTTAGAGAAATTCATATTTTTTTGTGTTTGAGTTGAAATGCTAACTTTTTATTCTCTTGGGATGACACACCAACCACTTGTTGTCATGAGGACAAACAAGCCAAGAGAGCTCATAAAAAGGGCGAAGACTTTGCATTTGATGATAAATGCTTGCCAAGGTATTTCTATATCCTAATGCTTGCATTCTTGATTTTTCATCTCTCAACTCATTATTTGCACTACATCTTGAAGCATATCATTTTAGAGAACTAAGTATAGTGTTCATATGGTTCCTATTGATATTTGCTTTCTAAAGATCTTTTGGTGATGTTATTCATAAAGGTCTTGACCATGATGTGTGAATTGTTTGTTTGAATGATGAGACATTTGCACCCCGTTGCACGTCTTGAGTCCATTAGACTTTTGTTGTCCATTGCATGTCTTAAAAATTTTAAATTGTTTCAAATGGATGTCAAAAGTACTTTTCTCATTGGATACCTTCAAGAAGAAGTGTATGTTGAACAACCTAAGGGTTTTGTAGACCCATACTCTCATAATCATGTGTACAAGTTGAAAAAGGCTCTTTAAGGCCTTAAGCAAGCTCTTAGAGCTTGGTATGATAGGTTGACTCAATATCTTATTGAGAATAACTATAGGAGAGGTGGGATTGATAGAACTTTGTTTGTCAAGCATCAGGATAATGACATCTTTGTTACACAAATATATATTGATGACATTGTTTTTGGGTCTACAGGTAAAACCAAGGTTAATGAGTTTGTAAATGTCAAGTCAAGTGAATTTGAAATGACTATGGAGGGTGAGCTCAATTACTTTCTTGGTATGCAAGTGAAACAATCTAGTGATGGTATTATGTTGTCACAATCCAAATATGCTAGAAATCTTATTAAGACATTTGGGCTTGAAAATGGAAAAGATTTTGAAACACCCATGAGTACTACTCTAAAACTTGACAAAGATGAGAAAGGGAAGAGTGTTGATCAAAGTCTCTGTAGGAGCATGATAGGTAGTCTTCTCTACCTAACAGCTAGTAAGCCAGATATTTGTTTTAGTGTTGGAATGTGTGCTAGGTTTCAAGATAATCCTAACGAGTCTCACTTGAAAGCCTTTAAAAGAATCATTAGGTATATAAAAGGAACACATAATCTTGGCTTATTTTATTTCTTTGATACTAATGATATTCTTGTTGGCTATTGTGATGCGGATTGGGTGGGAAACATTGATGATCGTAAAAGTACATCGGGCGGTTGCTTTTACTTGGGTAATAACTTGGACTCTTGGCAAAGTAAGAAACACAATTCCGTCTCGCTTTCTTCTTCCGAAGCCGTGTACATTGCGGCCAGAAGTGCATGCACACAACTTCTTTGGATGAAGCAAATCCTCAAGGATTATGAGATTGAACAAGGTAAAATGACTCTCTATTGTGCTAATATGAGTGCCATTAATATCTCTAAGAATCCGGTTCAACACTCACACACAAAGCACATAGATATTAGGAATCATTTCATTAGAGAACTTGTTGAACATTCTATTGTTTCTCTTGAGCATATGCATACTAAAAATCAACTTGTGGATTTGTTCACTATGCCTTTGGACAAAAAGAGATTTAAATCTCTTAAAAGATCCTGTTAACAGTTTTTTCTGGCAAGGGACCAAAGGAGAATTTTCCAACAAGAATCTATCTAGGAAAGATCATCCTGATATTCAAGATAACTAGTGAGATTGATACCACTACCTAAATGGAGCCGATACTTGATAAGGTCAGGACCTCGACTACCTATCTATCTAGATAGGATATCATCCCCGAAAGTATGTACCTCGCCCTACTGAAGCTCCTGATACCAACTCAAGACTAGCACGATGATAACTCGCACGCCCAGCACCCCGCAAGCATCTCGACGTCGATCAAGGTACCTCGGTGCTACTTCGATATCCACCTTGGTGTTACCTCAATTCCCGCCTGATACTCAATATGATCATCCGGAGCTCCTCTAAGGCAAGTACCTTACCTCCCGGGCAATACGATAGGGAACATGAAGACACAAGCACCATTCCAGCAGGAAGCAGAATAAGTTCATCAAAATGAAGTGTCAGCGCTACCGTCCATCAGAACTCACGATCAAAATCTCCCTCCAAGCTCCACGAAGAAGGAAAGTTGACTCCATCGCCATCAAGCTCCACGGAGAAGGAAAGTTGACTCCATCGCCTCTAAGCTCCATGAAGAAGGAAAGTTGACTCCATCGCCATCAAGCTCCACGAAGAAGGAAAGTTGACTCCATCGCCAAAATAAAGCTCCATTAATGACCCTATGGTCGATCGAATCATAATTTGAATTCGCGATTGATTAACGGGATCTAATCCCATACCTTCAGCTCCACGTAAATGCCTTTCAATGCTTAAAATAGGACTCTCTATAATCTTCATTAAAAACGACCGGATTTTGAGGGGATTAGGGGAGTACTATATATACGGCATTGAAGGGCAAAGAGGAGAGACTTATTTTTTTTTCGAAGATTCTTGATCACTATAACGAAAGAGAGGTCCCGAGAGATTCCCGGAAGCCAGTGAGAGTCCATTGATAATCACTGGAGGAAAATCCACTTATCGACACAGACGTTTTCTCCATCTCCATTCTGTGTAAAAGAGTGAAAAAGAGTGAGAGATATGTACATATTCACATTGTAAACCCATGGTAGTAGTTGATTAAGTAAAACAGAGTTCGTTTTTAACATCTCCCGGTCCCTTTGTGTCCTTTATCCATTCTTTGGTCAGTCGACCTCGAGCAATCAGAAAAAGGGACCCCAGTACCGAAGGTACCTACCCCGATGCAGCTACCGGTTGCGGGTGAGGGTGTTAACTGAGATTTTAACTCCGAGTAAATTTTTCTGTTAATACTTTTTGGCGCTGTCTGTGAGAAACACCACACCTTCAAAAGAAAGCCTATGTGTCTTGTTTTCTTGCTAGATTATCAGAATGAAGCTCCGATCCTCTCAGGATCATCCTGACCCGTCAGGACATCAGTCGAACGCTTCAACCCGAAAGAGTCAGAAGCCGAAGAAGGGGGGAAAGGGTCGCAAACCCGCCTCAAAGCTGTCAGCTGCCGCGCGGGCTACCCTCAGGTACCTACTACCCCAGCAGTTGGACCTGCCAACCTAGACCAACAGGTTGACAAGGACCTTTTTCCCTTATGTCGATTTAAAAGATTAGTCCGTCAATAATATTTAAAGAAACCACACAAGCCTAAATCAGTTTACAAACATAAATATAGTGGCAAGTGGGTGTCGTCCATAGGGAGCGGAGTTAGCCAAATTAGTTAAAGCTAAAGCAATGGTATGTATATATAAATAGCAAAACATGAATTGGTGAAAATGTAGATTGTGAACCAATTCTAAATAACACCAAATTAAATAAGTAAATAAAATGAAAGGGGAATATAGAGTGAAGGATATATAGATGATGGAAACTAAGGAGTTAATGGATTCAAAAGCAAATACTGGGCAATGTAACAAACTTGTCAATAGCACGGCTCTTCAAGGTAACTGACCTAGGATGTATAGAGTCGGTTATTTATCCCCAGAAGGTGGCCAACCTAGGATGTATAGTGCGGACCACCTATTAGGGATTAATCCTTGTAAACTACCAACCTAGGATGTATAGAGTTGATTGTTTACCGGATTCTAGAAATGAAGCTCGTCTACCTAACATTGACTCAACCGATTACAAATAGTCACCCTAGGATGTATAGTGATGACTTCTAACTCTTTCACGGATTCCGACCTAGGATGTATAGTGTCAGAAATATGATCGAGGTTAGATTAAAACCGCGGTTCAAGAGGCGGAATTCATGACTTTCCGTCTATTCTTTAGAGCATTAAACAACTAAATAGGATGTATATCTAGATGCAATACCCATTCATAATATAAAGACATCTTGCAAAGATCATGTATCTACACAAGAAATCAATGATAAACACTCACAACAAGAATAGATCAATGGAAGATAGACATGAATATCAATATAATATCAAGTTTATGTACAAGCCCAATATTAAACTAACTACTCCATCAACCCCTTAGAGGGGATTTAGCTACTCATTACAACTAGGAAATCAGTAGAGAGGAGAAAGAAATAACCCTTGGAGAACATCTCCTTCCTTGAAGTGGCTCCAATCTCCTAACTTCCTTGAAGTTGAGTAGAGAATGTGTGGATGAGAGGTAGAGAGAGAAACTAGATCTAAGAATGCCTAATCTGCCTAAAATGGAGTTAAAAAGCTCCTTAAAACATTTCTATACTTTTATATTTATACTAAATACAAAAATAGGTCACTTAAGCTTTGAAAATCAGACTGGCGCGCTCGGAGTGCGGGTGGAGTGTGGGTGGTTTACCCGCACTGTACCCGCACTGTATGGGTTGCCTGCAACTTCAGTTCACGGATCAGGACATTAGTGCGGGTAGAGTGCGGTTGAATTACCCGCACTTAGCCCACACTTGGCATCGCACTGTGACCGCACTTCCTTCTTAGGTGCAAAATCTACCTACTGTCTTGAGCAACAGTGCGGGTAGAGTGCGGTTGGATGACCCGCACAGTACCCGCACTCTAATGTGAGGTGCAATTCTGCTCTTCTGTTCTTTATGCAAGTGCGGGTAGAGTGCGGTTTGATGACCCGCACAGTACCCGCACTCTAGTGTCAGGTGCGATTCTGTTCTTCTGTTCTTGGTGCAAGTGCGGGTGAAGTGCGGTTTGCTGACCCTCACAGAACCCGCACTCTAATGTCAGGTGACTGCGCAGCTTCTCTGGTTTGGCAATAGTGCAGGTGGAGTGCGGTTAGCTGACCCGCACTGTACCCGCACTTTATCTCTGTACTTGCATTCTGCCCCGGCTATGCACATAAGTGCGGCTGGAGTGCGGCTGGAGTGCTGTTGCGACCCGCACTGGACCCGCACTGGACCCGCACTATAGACCTGTTTGTGCTCCTTTTCTGCTGGAATCATCACAATGTGCTTCCAAGCCTGTCTCTGCATCATTTCCTTCAAATAAGTACAAACAACCCATAAGAGACACAAAACGCACGAAAACAGAACATAAGGTAAGGATCTGAGGGCCTAAATATAGTACATATTTGGCCCGATCAAACAACCCCAAACCAAACCTTTGCTCGTCCTCGAGCAAATCTATTCAAAACATTAAGACGCCAGCTGAAAGTAATTTCTAAATACCTACACAATACATCAACAATGTCGCAAGTCCCATGTGTGATATGATACAAATAGATGTGATCGAGAGGAGAAAAACATATGCACAAGATCAAGAGCAGTTTGGGGACACCCAAGGGAGGCTCGTACGAACACGAATCCCACACCTAAAGGCATTCATGAATTTAGGACCACTTACTCCCATACCTTGAACATAATTCGCTTCAATTCTAAAGCTCACATGGATTCCCTCTTTTCTTTCCTCAAGAGTCCTAAGTTCCACACAACAAGTATGCAAAGAAGATTCTGCATAAGATTTAAGCAATGAACTATCCTAGGAACGAGTCACCATGCCATGGATGCGAAAGATCGTGCTTCAACCTACATTCCCAAACTAGACTTACATGGATCAAATAGGGCTTTTCAACCGGTTATAGTGTGGCTGTGGGGGTGAATGAGTTTACACAAAACAGAATATGGAATTTTTAGGAGTTCAACTCACCAATCATGCTAGAATAAAATCCCTACTCCCACACCATGTTCTTTTCTTGCTTTAAATGCAACCCTCTAGGAAACCATTTAACCCACATTTTTCCCTCAACATTTGCATTCCATTTGGGCGTGTTTAGCATAAAACACTCTCACTATGGCACTTTAAGTACAATCTTTCTTTAAATTTTTCTTTTGACAATTTCCAACTAATAATGTTGTACTCCATTTGAGTTGTTACCATCTTCCCTTTTTTAGGCATTTAGAGTGAATAACTTACCCTTTTCTTTCATATTTTCAACATCTATCTCATTTTACCCACTGTGGGACCATTTTAACCCTTTTTCTCACTACCATTTCCCATCCTAACATGATTAGTACAAGGGTAGGCATGTGTTTAGGCTATTGGGTATATGGTTGAATGTGGTACCAATGAAGAGGTAAGTGTTTGGCCTCAAATCGGCTTTGGAACACACAATATGGTAAGTGGTGTTTAGGCTATAGAGGTACTTCAATAAACATGCATTCCCTACTATCACTTCCAAAACAATCTAAAAAGGGAATGAAAACATCCATCACGCATTCACAAAATAATGCAAGTCCTATGGCACATGACATACATGACCGGAGGCGTGTTTAAGAATAATCAAAAAATGCACTCGGAAAACGCACTTTCATGCTTGTGTTTGTGATCTCACAGGCATCTCCACTATTAGAACAAGACATGGGAACAATGAGTCCCCGATACTTCATACCAACGGATGGAACTAACCCATGATGGTGCAAGCTAAGCCTTAAGTGGCACCAAACAATATCACAAGGTCAGAGCACATATAAGAGACTGGTCAAAAACACATTGTAGAAGCATCATACCCATACTGGATTACAGTTTATAAAAAAATGGACAAGCGACAAAATTGAAAAATTGGACACTAAATTGTACACGGCGGAGGCGTGATGTACACGGCGGAGGCGTGATGCACCCCCAAACCAAAACTCAACAATGCCCCCATTGTTGGGAAGAATAAGCATAATCGCAATAAAAGGCGGAATGAGGGATTAACACCCCCAAACCGAATCTAGACATACATCCGACCAAGCTCATTCATCATAACAAAAACTAAATCGCATTCATAAAAAAAATTTAAGTACAAAACCGAAGGTAGAAAACTCCCTTTAGAAGGAAAATCGGTCGATGTCCATTCGTGTTTTTGTGTGCTTCCCAAAAGATGCACAACCTAGCTTAAAACCACACAAAAACTCTACCAACGAAAATTAAATGCGAAAAGAAAAGTTAGCTTAAAAGCGGTTTAAAAGGTAATACAAATATAAATACAAACAGTAAAAGTTCTGATCAATAATGAAGAAAAAGAAAGGATGGTCAATCATCGTCGGAAAACTCCCTCTCCGGTTCACTGGCGATCCCTTAGCCTTTGGGGTCGATCTCTGATCTGATCCGCTCTTCCTGCTCCCTCCTGGATCTCTCCATAGTAGCTCTGAGCTCTTCCCCATATGGGTCAATGGCTGGGCCCCCTGAAGGAGGTGAGAAAGCAGCTGACCTCTTCTTTTTCTATGGATAACTCGGAAGACTGAGTGCCTCCCTCATGTCTGTGAGGTTGCCCAAAATGTCCGTGAAGTACTCATTTGCTTCCGCCCTGCTCTCAGTGATCTGCCTCCTATTTTTGGCGACCTCGGTCCTGAGGTTCTCCAATCCAGTAAGCAAAGTCTGCCAAGGAACCTCTCCATATGTCTCCTGCGGGGGTGAGGAAGCTGCGGGCCTATAATCACCATAATCGATGTAAACCGGCTCCACATCCAGTGGTTCCGGGATGTCTTCCGGCTGTCTGCTCGTGCTGCCCCCTCGAGCAGGTTTTCTCCTCCCTGTTCGGACCCTGACACCAGAAGGGTCTCGCTCTCTGATCTGGTCGTTCCATGTGAATCGCCCAACCGGCCCCAAACCGCATTCAAAAGGATCGGATCCGAAATCTACTCCGGCGGTTCTGCAGAATGCGGTGATGAGGCTAGGGAAAATAAGTGGCTGCTTGTCCACCCTGACCCCTCCCATCTCAATGATCTCTCTCTTGATCAGAAAGCCGATGTCGACCAGTATACAGTACAGAATCATGGCTGCATTGAAGTTCATTGAGGTCCTGTGCTTTCTGGGAATCAAGGAATGGGAGATGAAGACATGCCAGAACCCCAACTCACTCCTTAAGTTGGTGTGCTTCATACGGTGATCAGGGGCCACCAAAAAATCCATCGGACGGATCACTAACTGATTTGCAAAGTCCATATTTTGGGTCACAAAGAATTCGCTCCAAGTCACCCCTTGCCTTAGACGTCCGACTGCTTCGGGATCAACTGGAAGCTCAGTCCTATAATACCTGTTTATGTCCGCTATAGTCATCCGGACTTCTATCCCACGGACCAGAACCGAGGAAGAGCGTTGAAAAGCCTCAGGTACCAACCCAGCAAAGAACTCTTCAACCACACGTCGACAATACATCGGGGGGGGGGGGGGGGGGGGGGGGGGGGGGGGGGGGCGCTAACAAAGGTTTCCCATCCCCTTGCTTCAATCATTGGTCGAATTGGGGTGCCTTCCAGTTCTTCAACCGCTATTCCCCTCTCTACCACTATGTCTCGCTCCCTGAAATAGTCTAAGCGTTCCTCGAAATCCGGGTGCCTGATGCACGGTGGAGGAACTTGGGGGCTAGCCTCGGTCTTCGATCGTAACCCTGACTGCTTTGCCTAGGCGTTCTCCTGGGTCTCCCTGACATATGTACATTAAAAATAGTTGTAAGGCAATATTCGGATCAAAGAAACACAAGGTTATGATGCAGGAATATGAAAGTACAAAAATTCTGCCAAGAGGATAAAGTGCTGGTGGAGTGCGGGTGAGTGACCCGTACTGTGCCCGCACTCTAACTCGTCACCAGACACCAGCAAATGCAGAGTTCAATTCATGTATACATCTCAAAATTCCGGTTCATCATCGAACGAATCAACAACAAAATGACTCTAACTCATGTATCGGCTTCCATTCAACCATATAAACCCAATTCATAGTTTTAAAATCTAATTGCAAAATAGAAAATCAATTAACAATGAATACATTACATGCAAAATAGATAACACATAACATTCCACTCTCTTAGACATTAGCAAAAGCAAAAACAAGGGTCAAAACCCTAACTAATGAAGTTCATGCATAAGAGGCAAAAAAAATCGTGATAAAGAGGGTTAGGGTTTTGGATTAGAGATATGTGAAATGAAATTAGAGTAAGAATTCATACCTTAGTTGCCGAAAAATCGAAAACGTGGCACACACGGAATACCTTTAGCTGGGAAGAGGGAAAATTTTTGAAGTTTGCAGTTGGTTTTGCTCTTTTGTTGCCAGTGGAGCCCTAGAAAACGACAGGCATATATATACTGCGCGACAAAAGTGCGGGTGGAGTGCGGGTGACTGACCCGCACTTTACCCGCACTCTATTACCTGATGCCCTCATAGTGCGGGATGAGTGCGGGTTACTGACCCGCACTCTAACCGCACTGTTCCCCTAGACAGACTCCTGAATTCTGCCCTGCAACTGTATCTGTACCAAAACAAACTCAAACAGTCTCAAAAGTTTACAACAACAAAACTAACCATCCGAAAAGTAAAAATAAAAATAAAAACAATAAAATAAATTCAAAAATGAGTGCAATGCACTCAAAGTGGGCCCCGGTCAACCAAAGGAGGTTTGACCGGAATGGGGAACATATTCAACTTGGCCACCCAAACCGGTGCCAAATGCCTATGCACTGCATCTCTCCCCACTCTCCTCATTTGTCCCACTAAGTCCTTTCGAACCCATATTTGTTTAACCTTTGGTGGGTTTATCCTAGAACTAACTCCACTTGCTTTTAATCTTTGGAAACTAAAGCAATAAGCTTTAGTGTGCCCTTTTTTGGCACAAAAGTAGCAAGTAATAGGACGGTTAGGGAAACTCCCTGTTCGATCGTTGGCGTGGGCCACTTTTTGTTGTCTGAATCTGAGGGATTTGACATTGTTTTCCATCACGGCGAGTTGTTCAATCAAATCCCCCTCCTTGACCTTAGCCCGTTTCAACTCATCATCTTTTGAGCTCAACTGTTCATGCAATTCCCTTACCGCTTTTGCGGACTCCTCCACACCTAGTTGAAGTTTCCTTGTCCTTCTCCCATAGTCTTCCTCAAACTCTTCAGAGAGTCTTGCCAATGCATCTAAGTTCTTGGAGACCAATTTCTTTTTGGTGGCAAGCTCCACTACTTGTTCAGTTAACCCGTTGTTGACTGATGAGAGATCATGCAATTTAGTCTTCAACTGTACATTCTCTGTCTTCAGCAAATAAACCTCCAGTTTGAGCTTTGTGTTGTCTTGGTCAAGCTCACCTAATTGATCGAAGAGTTCAGTATTTGCTTCTTTCGCTTCGAATTCTGATTCTTGCCTCTCCTTGATGCAGTCTTGGTTTCCCAATTCCATCTCCTTGACACCTTCAAAGGCTTGCACAAGGGTGAGCACCCGGCTCCTTTTCTTTCTGGAATTTTGTGCCTCCAAGACTAAACAATCTCTAACTTGGCTTGTTCTGGGGGATGTTACCTTGAAGTTTACACTTTGCCCTCCACAGCTGAAGGAAATGTCCCTAGAACAAATATCGATCACCATACTTGCTGTGGCCATGAACGGCCTCCCCAACAGTAGTTTCCAGTCTCTACTGCTGGATTCTTCTCTTTTGCAATCCAACACAACAAATTCTGCCGGCACCATCAAACCGTGCACATTCATATAAATTTCCTCCACAACACTACTGGGGTGATGGGAGAATTGTCAGCCATGAGGAGAGTCTAGGAGGTGGGCTTGATTGACTGAATCGTCAGCTGTTCGTAGATCTCTAATGGCATCATATTGATGCCAGCCCCCATATCAAGGACCGCTCCCATCTTTGGTGAATCCTCAAGTTGTACATCTATGACGAAACTCCCGGGGTCTTCAAGTTTACTGGGGGAGCCTATGTTACTTCCCCTATCTTCCTTATCCGTAACCTCTTCCATACTTGCTTCGGTTTCCTCACCTCCTAACTGAACAACCTCTAACATGTTAACATGTTAATCGGAGCTTGATGCCTTCTCCTTGTTCTTCATCAATGCATCAAAAATCTGTGCCAACTAAGTTTCCATCTTCTTCAGTGACGCTCTATGACTGTTGGCTCTCTGATCATTGGACTGCATGTAAGCTGACATTCGTTGCTCAGAGGCATGTAAGGTGTTCTTGAGGCCTTCCGACCCGATACCAACAGTTTTGATAACTGTACTCACTATCTCCTCTAGAGACTTGTCCTTTGGTTGGCTAGCGGAAGCGTGGGAATTGAAGTTGGATGGTGGGTTACTACTTGAACCTCCCCATTGATTGTTTTTGTTTCCCCCTTGATTGTATCTATTGTACCCCCGGTTTTGGTACCCTTGGTTGTTGTTTCCACCTTGGTAATTGTTGTTGCCACCTTGGTGAGTGGTTGCTCCTAGGTGGTTGTTGTTGGACCAAGACAAGTTTGGGTGATTTCTCAACCCTGGATTGTATGTATTCGAATATGGGTCATTCCTAGGCTGCCTTGGGAATTCTCCAAGGGCTTGGGCTTGCTCTTCCTGACTGAAATGCCCTTCTCCCCCTTCAATCTCCCCCATGACTTGACTAACTCCTTGGGAGGGCCCTGGTTTTCTGGTTATCAGCTCCTTGATTGATTGAAGCTCCTTGTTCATTCTAGACATTTGGATTTGCACTTAGGTATCCTGACCCACTTCTATTCTTCCACCCCTCCTCACATGTGATGTCCTCTGCTGTGAGTTCTGGGCAATCTTCTCTAGAATGTCATAAGCTTCAACTGCCCTCTTGTCTGCAATGGTACCTCCGCATGCATTATCCACCATCATTTGGGTTATTGATGAAAGTCCACTATAGAAGGAGTTAACCTTCACTTCTGGATGGTATGTATGCGGTGGCATTTGTGCTAACAATAAGTTGAACCTCTCCCATGCCTCATGGAATGGTTCACAGTCCTCTTCGACAAAAGAAGCTATCTTCAACCTTAGGTGTTTAGCTTTCTATGACGGAAAATACTTGTTAAAGAAAACCTTGCAGACTTGGCTCCATGTCACCAGTGATCCCGGCCTCAAGTTCATGTACCAAGTCATGGCTACATCTTTCAGACAATATTGGAAACACCTCAGATGAAGCTGCTCCCTTGTCAATACTGCTTGGCGAGCCATTACAGGGAAGGTTTCTAGGGTGGCTCCATATTGTTTCATAAATTGGAGGCAATCTTCGGTACTTCGCCCACTAAACGACGGTATGAGGCTGATGTGCATAGTTTTCAACTCGTACTGCCTTGTTACATCATCCAGTACTATAGCAGTGGGCACATTCCCTACAAACGGGAGAGTGTACTCGCCCATGGTGAGGCCTAGCTCTTCATCCCCATGTACACTTCCCTCATTCTCTTTAGCCTGTTGCTCATTCTCTCTAGCATGCTGCTCATGCTAATTATGCTCGTCCATATTTCCCTCTAACTGCTCTATTCTTCTACCCAACCGATTGATGTTATCGCTACATGGCAACACTGTTTCTCTCAACGATCTTCGTCCGTGCATATACCTAAAATCCTGAAATTTCAAAACAAATAAAGCACAACGTAAACGAGGAACAGATAGGGCAGAGCAGGAATATTACTAGACTAGCCTTACTCATGCATAACTAATTAAACTAACATGCCGCTCCCCGGCAGCGGCACCATTTTGACAAGGACCTTTTTCCCTTATGTCGTTTTAAAAGATCAGTCCGTCAATAATATTTAAAGAAACCACACAAGCCTAAATCAGTTTACAAACATAAATATAGTGGCAAGTGGGTGTCGTCCACAGGGAGCGGAGTTAGCCAAATTAGTTAAAGCTAAAGCAATGGTATGTATATATAAATAGCAAACCATGAATTGGTGAAAATGTAGATTGTGAACCAATTCTAAATAACACCAAATTAAATAAGTAAATAAAATGAAAGGGGAATATGGAGTGAAGAATATATAGATGATTGAAACTAAGGAGTTAATGGATTCGAAAGCAAATACTAGGCAATGTAACAAACTTGTCAATAGCACGGCTCTTCAAGGTAACCGACCTAGGATGTATAGAGTCGGTTATTTATCCCCAGAAGGTGGCCAACCTAGGATGTATAGTGCGGACCACCTATTAGGGATTAATCCTTGTAAACTACCAACCTAGGATGTATAGAGTTGATTGTTTACCGGATTCTAGAAATGAAGCTCGTCTACCTAACATTGACTCAACCGATTACAAATAGTCACCCTAGGATGTATAGTGATGACTTCTAACTCTTTCACGGATTCCGACCTAGAATGTATAGTGCCGGAAATATGATCGAGGTTAGATTAAAACCGCGGTTCAAGAGGCGGAATTCATGACTTTCCGTCTATTCTTTAGAGCATTAAACAACTAAATAGAATGTATATCTAGATGCAATACCCATTCATAATTTATAGACATCTTGCAAAGATCATGTATCTACACAAGAAATCAATGATAAACACTCACAACAAGAATAGATCAATGGAAGATAGACATGAATATCATTATAATATCAAGTTTATGTACAAGCCCAATATTAAACTAACTACTCCATCAACCCCTTAGAGGGGATTTAGCTACTCATTACAACTAGGAAATCAGTAGAGAGGAGAAAGAAATAACCCTTGGAGAACATCTCCTTCCTTGAAGTGGCTCCAATCTCCTAACTTCCTTAAAGTTGAGTAGAGAATGTGTGGATGAGAGGTAGAGAGAGAAACTAGATCTAAGAATGCCTAATCTGCCTAAAACGGAGTTAAAAAGCTCCTTAAAACGTTTCTATACTTTTATATTTATACTAAATACAAAAATAGGTCACTTAAGCTTTGAAAATCAGACTGGCGCGCTCGGAGTGCGGGTGGAGTGCGGGTGGTTTACCCGCACTGTATGGGTTGCCTACAACTTCAGTTCACGGATCAGGACATTAGTGCGGGTGGAGTGCGGTTGAATTACCCGCACTTGACCCGCACTTAGCCCGCACTTGGCATCGTACTGTGACCGCACTTCCTTCTTAGGTGCAAAATCTACCTACTGTCTTGAGCAATAGTGCGGGTAGAGTGCGGTTGGATGACCCGCACAGTACCCGCACTCTGATGTCAGGTGCAATTCTGCTCTTCTGTTCTTGATGCAAGTGCGGGTAGAGTGCGGTTCGATGACCTGCACAGTACCCGCACTCTAGTGTCAGGTGCGATTCTGTTCTTCTGTTCTTGGTGCAAGTGCGGGTGAAGTGTGGTTTGCTGACCCGCACAGAACCCGCACTCTAATGTCAGGTGACTGCGCAGCTTCTCTGGTTTGGCAATAGTGCAGGTGGAGTGCGGTTAGCTGATCCTCACTGTACCCGCACTTTATCTCAGTACTTGCATTCTGCCCCGGCTATGCACATAAGTGCGGCTGGAGTGCGGCTGGAGTGCGGTTACAACCCGCACTGGACCCGTACTGGACCCGCACTGTAGACCTGTTTGTGCTCCTTTTCTGCTAGAATCATCACAATGTGCTTCCAAGCCTGTCTCTGCATCATTTCCTTCAAATAAGCACAAAACAACCCATAAGAGACACAAAAATGCACGAAAACAGAACATAAGGTAAGGATCTGAGGGCCTAAATATAGTACATATTTGGCCCATTCACAGGTCGCGGCCTTTATAGAGAGCATTCGCCTCCGAATGGCCGCCGAAGGCAGTACCAACCAGCCTGCGATACCAGATCCCAAGGGAGAGGCCAATCGGCAAACCTTCGACAGGTTGGGACCACCACCTCCTATACAAATCCATGATAGACTCGGGCCCATACCCTCAATACCATCGGTCCATGATAGACTCAGACCAGCACACCTGGTTCAGGGAAATCTTACAGGTCATCAACCCCGGCGCGCTAGATCCGCCATTGATCTCCCGCCTAGGGAGCGTTACCATCTGGTCCAACCAGAAGCTTCCTTTAGACAGTCTCGACATGAATCGACTATGAGGCAGCCTCATTCAGTGGCATGGGACATCAATAGGGATGTCAGAGAAGAACGTCCCCATGGAGAGAAGCATGATGAAACCTCTGAGACATCGAGGGGATCTGACGACCGAGATTCTGAGGAGGAATCCGGAAATAATGGCAACAAACATATCCGGGACTAGGTCTCCAGAATGGCAAGGGAGATCCAGGAGCTGAAGAAGGGTAAGCACCGGGAGAACCGAAAAGATCCTTCAGGAGAGATGAATGCTCCCTTCTCGAGGAGGATCAAGGAGGCAGAACTACCTCCCAAATTCAAGATGCCAACTGACAAATTTTCTGGAACCGAGGATCCCTGAGCCATCTAGAGAGTTTTGTTCACCAGATGGAGGTCCATAATGCTACCCAGGCCTCCATGTGCAGAATGTTCCCTACCACGCTGACTGACTGTGCCAAGACATGGTTCTGGAAACTACCAGCGGGGAGCGTTGATTCATTCACCTGGTTGACTACTGACTTCTGTGCCCAGTTTCAGGGCATCAACCCTCAACCCAAGGATCCCATTCATATCCAGTATATGGTCAAGGAGCGGGGTGAAACACTCAGAGCCTACGTAGAGAGGTTCCACAAGGAAATGATCGAGATGAGGGTCTTCGCGGAAAATGAAACTTTGGCCAATTTCATAAGGAACATATGGGTAGGTAGGCTGTTCAGATCCTTCGCCAAACATCCCCCGGAGACATATAAGGAAGCCTACAATAGAGCTCTAGAGCAGGTCGAGATAGACGAACATCTCCGAGTCAAAATGGAGCATGATGATATAAGGATTGCTAAGCACCAGAAGAGAGAGGCGCTCAAGCCGGTACCAGTTCTGAAAAGTCAGAACAGACCTCCCAACAAGTCTGCATATCGGTCGCCGCACTACCAGCCCCTGCGGAACCTGTACCCAGTCAGGCGGACTTCACCCAGAGCTACACCTCCACCTAAGAAAGTAGCCCAGGTCGATAGAGATGAAAGGGGATACTCACATTACACCCCCTTGAACGCATCTCGTGAAACTATCTACCTCGCCATCCGCGGCAAGGGACTGCTCAGAAAGCCAGGCCCAATGAAGGTACCAGCTGATCAGCGGAACCGCTACAAGTATTGTGACTTCCATAAGGATACATGTTATAATACCTCGGAGTGTTATAGTCTGCGGAACCAGATCGAAGCCTTGGTTAGGGGAGGTTGCTTGGAGGAATTCCTCCAACAGGTACACGACAATATACATACTGGAAAGGAGGTCCAGGCCGATATCAAGGCATATGAGGAAGGAAGGAAACCAAAAGGGAAAGATCCGATGGAGCAGATCCATGTTGTCAATACCATCAGCGGAGGTCCCACCATGGCCGGAATCTCCAATAATGCTAAAAAAAACAATGCCAGGAAAGCTCCCAGATTGGAAGCAAGCCAGAATGTTTTCAAAGTTACTAGGGGACCACCTCAGTTCTCTCCTACTGCACAGATCGTCTTCACAGAAGAGGATGTGTACAACACCGTACAGCCCCACGATGACCCTATGGTCATCACTGTACAGATAGCCAAAACCTTGGTCATCACTGTACCCACGCTTTGGAGCAATTCAACCTGAAAAGACCTTGCTACAATAGATGTACTACCTCATTATACGGGTTCACAGGAGACTCACTGATTCCCACCGGGTCTATGATCCTACCGGTAATAGTAGAGACA
The DNA here is from genome assembly GCA_033220585.1 of Dipteronia sinensis. NCBI lineage: Eukaryota > Viridiplantae > Streptophyta > Magnoliopsida > Sapindales > Sapindaceae > Dipteronia > Dipteronia sinensis. The sequence continues at coordinate 46,126,107 of CM065640.1, forward strand.
ACGCCACTACAGCAGGACCTGATGACGGATTACGTTGTAGTAGATACCCCGTCCGCCTACAACGCCATACTGGGAAGACCCTACCTATCTGCTCTCAAAGGAGTCTTGTCGATATATCATAACGTCTTGAAATTTCCAGTAGGAGAAAAGGTGGGCGAAGTGAGAGGAGATCAACAGGTTGCACGCAAGTGTTATGCAGTATCTACCAATCCAGTAGCGCTGGCTAAACAATGCATGCAGGTAACCATCAACCAAGGTCGCCAGTTCCCAAAGGAAGACGTCAAAGGTGAAACAGATTCGATTGAAATAGGATCTACGCCAGAGCTCCCCGACATAGAAATCAGGGAAGAGGAAGGAAAAGGATGGGCCAGTAGCCATCCTGCAGAAGAGTTAGAAGAGGTACCTATCAAGGAGGCCGATCCTTCCAAGGTTGTCAGGATAGGTTCTGCATTAAAGACAAAGGTAAAAAAGGCTCTGATAAAGCTCCTGCGAGAATATAACGACATCTTTGCATGGAGTCATAAGGAGATACCGAGAATACCCGCTGCCTTAGCAACACATAGGTTAACGGTGGATCCCACCTTGAAGCCAATCAAGGAGAAGAGAAGGCATTTCAACCAAGCAAGAAATGCTGCGGTGCAAGAGGAGGTACATAAACTACTAAAGGCAGAGTTCATCAGGGAGTCTCGGTACCCCGAATGGTTTGCCAACTTAGTCATGGTAACCAAAGCAAACGGGAAGTGGTGCATGTGTGTCGACTACACAGATCTCAACCGTGCCTGCCCGAAGGATAGCTTCCCGCTACCGAAGATCGACCAACTGGTAGATTAAACCGCGGGTAACAAACTCTTAAGCTTTATGGACGCCTTCTCAGGATGCAACCAGATCCTGATGCACCCAGCTGACCAGGATAAGACCAGTTTTATAACCGGGCAGGGCCTGTACTGCTACAGAGTTATGCTCTTCGGGCTCAAGAACGCTAGAGCTACCTACCAGCGCCTGGTCAACCGCTTATTCATGGGACTGATAGGAAAGTCGATGGATGTATATATCGATGATATGATCACAAAGTCTCAAATAGCTGAACATCACCAAGACCACCTCCGCCAGACTTTCCAGATAGTCAGGGAAAATCAGATGCGTCTGAATTTGGCTAAATGCGCCTTCGGGGTTACAGCCGGGAAATTTATCAGATTCTTGGTCCATGAGAGAGGAATTGAAGCTAATCCCGAAAAGATCAAAGCCATCCTGGATCTTGAATCTCCCACCTCACTCACACAAGTGCAAGGTTTGACTGGGCGAATCGCAACCCTAAACCGTTTCATATCGCGGTCCACTAACAAGTGCATCCTGTTCTTCGAGGCAATTAAACAGGGGAAGAACATGAAATGGGACCAAGGAAGTGAGCAAGCTTTCGAGTCATTAAAAGAGTACCTCGCTAGCCCGCCCATGCTAGCTAGCCCGGTACTAGGAGAAGAACTACAGTTATACCTGGCAGTGTCTGAAACCGTCGCCAGTGAAGCTTTAGTGAAAGAATACGGAGATGGAGCCCAGCGCCCTTTCTACTATATGAGCCGCGCCCTAACCAAATCAGAAAAAAACTATGTCCTCCTGGAGAAGCTCGCCTTTGCACTAGTAGTAGCATCCATGAAGCTCTACCCTTATTTCCTTGCTCACACCATCATGGTAGTCAATGATCAACCTTTGCGATAGTTTCTCCAAAAGGCCAGATGTATTAGGAAGACTTGTGTTATGGGCCCTTGAGCTTACCCAATTCGACATTAAATACAAAGTCAGGACTACCATCAAGGCCCAAGCTTTGGCAGATTTCGTGGTTGAATTCAGTGCGATCCCCGATCAGGGTGCTCCCCCAAGCCCGATTCGAGCTCCTTCAAAGGAACAAAAGCCTACAGATTGGCCCACCGATCGAAACATCTGGATCCTGTATACTGATGGAGCATCAAATCAAGCAGAAAGTGGAGGTGGGGTCATTCTAACAGACCCAGAGAAATTCGACTGCTGCCATTGTTTCAGATTCAGGTTTAACACTACCAATAATGAGGCTGAATATATGGCCTTGTTAGCAGGGATGAGAGCGGCAATAGAGCTGGAAGCTGATTACCTCCTTGCCAAATGTGATTCACAGCTGGTAGTCAACAAAATAACTGGTTTATACCAGGCCAAGGGGGATAACACGATAGCCTATCTCAAAAAAGTGCAAGAGTTGTTGCCTCGCTTCAAGGGTTTCAGGATCGAGTAGATACCTAGGCAGCAGAATCATCGAGCTGACGTCCTAGCCAAGATAGCTGCCAATGGAGGACAAGCGCTGCCGAAAGGTGTTCCGCTCCAGGTAATCACTGTATCAAGCATTTCTGAAGGCAAGGAAGTAAACCCCGTGGAGCTATTTCCATGCTGGATGGATCCTATCATGGAATACCTTCAATCAGAAAAGATCCCAGAAAACCCTGATCAAGCTCACAAGATTAAAAGAACCTCGGTTCTATACTGCTTGATAAAGAGGCACCTTTATCGCAGAGGTAGATCACTCCCCTTGCTCAGATGCCTACATCCTGAGGATGCGAGTTAGGCGTTGAGGGAAGTGCATCCCGGAGATTGTGGAAATCACATCGGAGGAGAAACATTGGCTTACCAGGTGCTACGTATGGGATATTTCTGGCCAACTTTGCACCATGACGCAAGGTAATTCGTACAGTCTTGTGAACCGTGTCAGAAAATGGCCAACCTGTATCACCTACCTCCAGAATCGTTATCAACCATCAGCTCACCATATCCGTTTGCATTCTGGGGAGTGGACCTAATTTTACCCCTCCCAACCGCGCCAGGTCAGCAGAAGCATGTAATCGTGGCTATTGATTACTTCACCAGGTGGGTGGAAGCAGAACCCCTCTCCAGAATTAGTGAAGCAAACACAAAAGAGTTCATCAAGAAAAATGTGGTTTGCCGATTCGGGACTCCGATGGTCATCATCACGGATCTGGGTAAGCAGTTCGACAACTCCAGATTTTGGAAATTCTGTTGAAGTTTGGGGATTGAACTCCGCTTCGCGTCCGTAGTGCACCCCCAGACTAATGTCCTAGTGGAGGCTACAAACAAAATCATCAAGAGGCTCCTCAAGAAAAAACTTGAGCAGAAGAAAGGAAGATGGGCTGATGAACTCTCGAACGTACTATGGGCACATCGCACCACCAAGAGGACCGCTACGGGAGAAACCCGCCTACTCGTTAGCTTTCGAGGTAGAAGCCGTCCTTCCTATAGAGCACAAGCTCATCTCTTTCCCGGTGCAACACCCCGATATAAATGAGGACACGCTGAGGGCCAGCCTGGACCTCCTGGAGGAGAAGCAGGACAGGATAGCCGAAAGAGTAGCAGTTTACCAGAACAGGATCGCTCGTTACTTTAACAAGAAAGTAAGAAGTCGAAGCTTCAAGAAAGGGGATATGATGCTCAAAAAGGTTATCTAGAATACCAGGAAGAGGTCAGACGGAGTGCTATCACCTAATTGGGAAGGTCCTTACCTAATCAAAATGGTGATCCAGGGTGGGGCCTACAAGTTGAATGATATGGACGGACATCCAGTAGACCACACTTGGAATGCTGATCATCTCAAGAGATTCTACCCATAAATTCTGCAAGGCAAGTCGGCCAGGATTATTCCTAAACGACTGTTAGAAGATATTAGTAGTCGTGAGTACTTGTATTCCTTTTTTCTTTTTCTTTTTTTCTTTGATCATCAATAAAGAAGGTTCCTTTCTTCATTTGTTCCTGCCTATATTTGTCTACATCCACCTGCTTTACGTCGCCAATTGAATTCCCCTTGATTGTCGCTTTAAGACCAAGAGAGCTGCATAGCATTCCTGATGCCCTGGACTGGATAGATCCCTCCAGGAGGATCGCCATAAAACCAGGAAAGCTGCATAGCACTCCTGATATCCTAGATCGGATTAGTCCATCTAGGAGGTTCGCCTCAAGACCAGGAAGGACCATATGGCCTTCCTGCTGCCCTGGCCGGGTACCACCCCCCACTAGGAAGGATCCATCGACTAAGGTCTGAAAGATAGACATGAATATCAATATAGTTGCAAGTTTATGTACAAGCCCAATATTCAACTAACTACTCCATCAACCCCTTAAAGGGGATTTAGCTACTCATTACAACTAGGAAACTAAGAGAAAAGAAAGAGAAAGAACCCTTGGAGAACATCTCCTTCCTTGAAGTGGCTCCAATCTCCTAACTTCCTTGAAGTTGAGTAGAGAATGTAAGGATGAGAGAGAGAGAGAGATTCTAGGTCTAAAAGTGTTTTACCTTTGCAAAACGGAGTCAAAGGCTCCCTAAAACGTTTCTATACTTTTCTATTTATACAAGATACAAAAAATAGGTCACTTAAGCTTTGAAAAACAAACTGGCGCGCTTGGAGTGCGGGTGAATTACCCACACTGTACCTGCACTGTATGGATTGCCTTCATCTTCAGATCTTGGATCAGAGCAATACTGCGGGTGGAGTGCGGTTAAATTACCCGCACTTGACCCGCACTTGGAATCACACTATGATCGCACTTGAATCGCACTTCCCTGTCAGGTGCAAAATCTACCTTCTGTCTTGAGCAACAGTGCGGGTAAAGTCAGGTTGGATGACCCGCACAGTGCCTGCACTCTAATGTCAGGTACAACTCTGCTCTTGTGTTCTTGGTGACAGTGCGGGTGGAGTGCGGTTTGATGACCCGCACAGTACCCGCACTCTAACGTCAGGTGCATCTTCAACTTCTCTGGTTTGGCATTAGTGCGGGTAGAGTGCGGTTGGACGACCCGCACAGTACCCGCACTTTATCGTCAGGTGCAACATCAGCTTCTCTAGTTTGGCAATAGTGCGGGTTAAGTGCGGTTGGATGACCCGCACTATACCCGCACTTTATCTCTTCACTTGCATCCTGTCCCGGCTATGAATATGAGTGCGGCTGGAGTGCGGTCAGAGTGCGGTTGCGACCCGCACTTGACCCGCACTGGACCCGCATTGTAGAGCTGTTTGTACTCCTTTGCCTTTACTTTCGCCCCTTTTTTGCTGGAATCACTGCAATATGCTTCCAAACCTGCTTTTGCATCATTTCCTACAAATACGCACAAAACAACCCATCAAAGATACAAAAACGCACGAAAACCGAGCATAAGGTAAGGATCTGAGGGCCTAAATATACTACATATTTGGCCTGATCAAACACCCCGAAACCAAACCTTTGCTCGTCCTCGAGCAAATTTAATCGAAACAGTGAGACGCCAACTGATTGTAATTTCTAGATACCTAAACAAATCGTCAACAATGCCGCAAGTCCAATGAGTGATATGATACAAATAAGTGTGATAGAGAGGAGAAAAAACATATGCACAAGATCAAGAGCAATTTGAAGACACCCAAGGGAGGCTCGTACGAACACAAATCCCACACCTAAAGGCCTTCATGAATTAGGGACAACCTACTCCCATACCTTGAGCATAATTCGCTTCAATTCTAAAACTCACATGGATTCTCTCTTTTCTTTCCTCAAGAGTCCTAAGTTCCACACAACAAGTATGCAAAGAAGATTCTGCATAAGATTTAAGCAATGAACTATCCTAGGAACGAGTCACCATGCCATGGATGCGAAAGATCGTGCTTCAACCTACATTCCCAAACTAGACTTATATGGATCAAATAGTGTTTTTCAACCGGTTATAGTGTGGCTGTGGGGATGAATGAGGTTACACAAAAATATGGACATTTAGAGTTCAAACTCACCAATCATGCTAGAATATATCCCTACTACCACACCATGTTCTTTTATTGCTTAAATGCAACCTTCTAGGAAACCATTTAACCCACATTTGTGCCTTCAACGTTACGTTCCGTTTGAGCATTTTTAGCATAATACAATCTCCCTTATGGCACTTCAAGTAAAATCTTTCTTTTAATTTTTCTTTTAACAATTTCCCAATCACAATGTTGTACTCCATTTGAGTTGTTACAATTTTCCTTTTTTAGGCAATTAAGGCACATAACTAAGGTTCTTACCCCTTTCCTTGCATATTGTTCAACAATTATTTCATTTTACCCGCTGTAGGACTATTTTAACTCTTTTCATCACTACCATTTCCCATCCTAACATGATTAGTACAAGGGTAGGCATGTGTTTAGGCTATTGGGTATATGTTTTGAATGTGGTACCAAATGAAAGAGTAAGTGTTTGGCCTCAACTTGGCTTTGGAGCACACAATATGGTATGTGGTGTTTAGGCTATAGAGGTAATTCGATACACATACATTCCCTAATATCACTTCCACAACCATCAAAAAAAGGAATGAAAGCATCCATCACGCAATTCACAAAATGATATGCAAGTCCTATGGCACATGACATAAATGATGAGAGGTGTGTTTAAGAATAATCAATAATGTACTCAGAAAACGCACTTTCATGCTTGTGTTTGTGATCTCACAGGTATCTCCACTATTAGAACAAGACATGGGAACAATGAGTCTCCAATACTAAACACCAACGGGTGGGACGAACCCATGATGGTGCAAGCGAAACCTCAAGTGGCACCAAACTATATCACAAGGTCAAAGCACATATAAGGAACTCGTCAAAAGTACACTCTAGGAGCATCATACCCATACTAGATACAGTTTGAAAAATGGACAAGCGACAAAATTGAAAAAATGGACACTAAACTGTACAAGGCGAAGGCGTAATGCACCCCCAAACCAAAACTCAACAATGTCCCCATTGTTGGAAATAACAAGCATAATTTCAATAAATGGCGGAATGAGGGTTAAACACCCCCAAACCGACTCTAGACATACATTCGACCATGCTTATTTATAATAACAAAACTAAATCGCATTCATTGAAAGCTTAAGTACAAAACCGAAGGTAGAAAACTCCCTTTGGAAGAAAGATCGTTCGATGTCCATGCGTGTTGCTGTGTGCTTCCCAAAAGATGCACAACCTAGCTTAAAACCACACAACAACTCTACCAAACGAATATCAAATGCGAAAAGAAAAGAAAAATAAGTCTAAGCTGTTTAAAAGGAAAATACAAATACAAGCGATAATAGTAAGTAATCCTAGAATAATAACAAGAAACAAAAAAGGAATGGATGGTCAATCTTCGTCGGAAAACTCCCTCTCCGGTTCACTAGCGATCCCTTTTTCCCTTGGGGTAGATCTCTGATCTGATCCGCTCTTCATGCTCCCTCATGGATCTCTCCATTGCCGCTTGGAGCTCTCCCCCATATGGGTCGATGTTTGGGCCCCCTAAATGAGGTGAGAAAGCAGCTGGCCTCTTCTTCTTCTGCGGATAACTTGGAAGACTGAGTGCCTCCCACATATCAGTGAGGTTGCCCCAAAGGTCAGTAAAATACTCATTGGCTTCCGCCCTGCCCTCAGTAATCTGCCTCCTGTTTTTGACGTCCTCGGTTCTGAGGTTCTCCAATCCTGTAAGCAAGGTCTGCCAAGGGACCTCTCCAAACGTCTTCTGCGTGGGTCGGGAAACAGCGGGCCTATAATCACCATATTCGAGATAAACCGACTCCAAATCTGGTTGTTCCGGGATGTCTTCAGCCTGTCTGCTCGTGCTGCCCCCTCGGGCAGGTTTCCTCCTCCCTGTTCGGACCCTGACACCAGAGGGGTCCCGCTCTCTGACTTGGTCATTCCATGTGAAACGCCCAACTGGCCCCAAACCATATTCGAAAGGGTTAGATCCAAAATCCACCTTGGCAGTCCTGCAAAATGTGGTGATGAGGCTAGGGAAGATGAGTGGCTGCTTGTCCACTCTGACACCTCCCAACTCAAGTATTTCCCTCTTGACTAGAAAGCCTATGTCGACCAACTGATTCTGCAGTATACAATACAGGATCATTCCTGCATTGAAGTTCACTAAAGTCCTGTGCTTCCTGGGATCAGCGAATGGGAGATGAACACATGCCAAAAACCCAACTCACTCTTTAAGTTGGTGTGCTTCATGCGGTGATCAGGCGCCACCTAAAAATCCATTGGACGGATCACTAATTGATTTGCAAAATCCACATTTTGTGTCACAAAAAATTCATTCCAAGTCACCCCCTGCTTAAGACGTCAAACAGCTTCAGGATCAACTGGAAGCTCAGTCCTACAGTACCTGTTAATGTCCGTTATAGTCATCCGGACTTCTACCCCGTGGACCAGAACCGATGAAGTGCGCTGAAAAGTTTCAGGTACCATTCTAGCAAAGAATTCCTCGACCACACGTCGACAATACATCGGGGGGGGGGGGGGGGGGGGGGCTAACAAAGGTTTCCCATTCCCTTGTTTCAACCATTAGAGGAATTGAGGTGCCCTCCAGTTCTTCAACTGCTATCACCCTTTCCACCGCGACGTCTCGCTCCCTGAAATATTCTAAACAGTCCTCGAAATCTGGGTGTCTGATGCATGGTGGTGGAACTTGGGGTCCCCTCCTCGGTCTTTGTTCGGAACCCTGAGTGCTTTGCAGAGTTGATTTCCTGGTTCTTCCTGACATCTGCACAATAAACAACAGTTTTTAAGGCAATATCCGGATCAAAGAACCATGAGGTTATGATGAAGGAATTTGAAAAGACACATCTTCTACCAAGAGGATAAAGTGCGGGTGAAGTGCAGGTGAATGACCCGCACTATACCCGCACTCTAACTCGTTCCTAGATACCAGCACATGCAGAATAGCCATCATGTATACATTTCATAATCCCAGCACATCATCGACCGAATTAACACCAATATGACTCTAACTCATGTATAAGATTCCATTCAACCCATATAAACCCAAATTCATAATTTGAATATCCAATTGCAATAGAAAATCAATGTAACAATGAACACATCACATGCATAAAGACAACACCCATCATTCCATCCTCTTAGACATTCAATAGGTAGTTAGATATTAGCAAAAGCAAAAACAAAAGTTCAAAACCTTGAATCATGAAGTTCATGCCTAAGAGGAAACATAATTTTGATAAAAAGGATTAGGGTTTGGGATTAGAGAGATATATAATGAAATTAGAGGAAGAATTCATACCTTGGTTGCCGAAAAATCGAAAAACGTGGCACACACGGAATACCTTTCAGTTGAGACGAGGGAAAAATTTGAACTTTGCTGTTTTGTTTTGCTTTTGTGGCAAAGTGGAGCCCTAGAGAACAACAGACAGTATATATACTGCGCGACCAAAGTGCGGGTGGAGTGCGGGTGACTGACCCGCACTTTATTACCTGATGCCTTCGAAGTGCTGGACGAGTGCGGGTGACTGACCCGCACTATAACCGCACTGTTCCCCTGGACTGACTCTTGGACTCTGCCCTGCAACTGTATCTGCACCAAAACTAAAACCTTTACACATTGTCAAGCATTATGTACCAAAAGTTTACAAAGACAAAAACTAACCATCCGAAAAATAAAAATAAAAATACTAAAATTAATTCAAAAGTTAGTGCAATGCACTCAAAGTAGGACCCGGTCAACCAAATGAGGTTTGATCGGAATGGGGAGCACATTCAACTTGGCCACCCAAACCGGTGCCAAATGCCTATGCACTGTATCTCTCCCCACTTTCCTCATTTGTCCAACTAGGTCCTTTCGAACCCATATTTGTTTAACCCTTGGTGTGTTCATCCTAGATCCAACTCTACTTGCTTTGAACCTTTGGAAACTTAAGCAATAAGCCTTAGTGTGCCCTCTTTTGGCACAAAAGTAACAAGTAACAGGACGGTTAGGGAAACTCCCTGTTCGATTGTTGGCGTGGGCACTTTTTTGTTGTCGGTATCCGAGGGATTTGACATTGTTTTCTATCATAACTAGTTGCTCAATCAAATCACACTCCTTGACATTAGCCCGCTTCAACTCATCCTCTTTTGTGCTCAACCGTTCTTGCAATTCTCTTACCGCTTTTACGGACTCCTCCACACCTAGTTGAAGTTTCCTTATCCTTCTCTCATTGTCTTCCTCAAATTCTTCTGAGAGTTTTACCAACTCCTCTAGGTTCTTGGAGACTAACTCCTCTTTGGTGGCAAGCTCCACTACTTGCTCTTGTAAACCATTGTTCACTGTTGAGAGATCATGCAATTTCTTCTTCAACTGTCCATTTTCGGTCTTAAGCAAATAAACCTCCAGTTTGATTTGTCTTGCTCAAGCTCACCTAATTGTTCGAAGATTTCAGTACTAGATTCCTCCTCTTCAAATTCTGACTCTTGCCTTTCCTTAATGCAGTCTTGGTTTCCCAATTCCATCTCCGTAACTCCCTCAAAAGCTTGCACAAGGGTGAGCACCCGGCTCCTTTTCTTTCTGGAATTTGGTGCCTCCAAGACCAAACAATCTCTTACTTGGCTTGTTCCGGGGGGTGTTACCTTGAAGCTAACACTTTTGCCTCCACAGCTAAAGGAAATGTCCCTAGAACAAATCTCAACTACCATACCCGCTGTGGCCATGAATGACCTCCCCAAAAGTAGTTTCCAGTCCCTACCACTGGATTCTCCTCGTATGCAATTCAACAAGATAAATTCTACCGGCACCATCAAACCGTGCACATTCACATAAACTTCTTCCACAATACCAACTGGGGTGATGGAAGAATTGTCCGCCATAATGAGGGTCTGGGAGGTAGGCTTGATCGACTGAATCTTCAGCTGTTCGTATACCTCTAATAACGTCATATTGATGCTAGCAACCATATCAAGCACTGCTTCCATCTTTGATGAACTCTCAATTTGTACTTCTATGACGAAACTTCCGGGGTCCTCAAGTTTAATGGGTAAGTTTATGCCACTTCCCCTATCTTTATTAACTGTGACCTCTACCACACTTCCCTCAGTTTCATCAACTCCCAACTTGACAACCTCTAACACGCTAACATGTTCATCGGAGCTTGATGCCTTCTCTTTGTTCTTGACCAATGCATCAAAAATCTGTGCCAACTGAGTTTCCATCTTCTTCAGTGACGCTCCATGACTATTTGCTCTCTGATCATTGGACTGCATGTAAGCTGACATTCGTTGCTTAGAGGCATGCAAGGTGTTCTTGAGAGCTTCTGACCCGATACCAACCGTTTTGATCACTGTGCTCACTATCTCCTCTAGAGATTTGTCCTTTGGTTGGCTAGCGGAAGCTTGGGAATTAAAGTTGGGTGGTGGGTTACTACTTGAACTTCCCCATTGATTGTTATTGTTTGCCCCTCCTTGATTGTATCTATTGTACCCACAGTTTTGGTACCCTTGATTATTGTTTCCACCTTGGAAATTGTTGTTGCCACCTTGGTAAGTGTTGTTGCCACCTTGGTAAGTTGTTGCTCCTAGGTGGTTGTTGTTGGACCACGACAAGTTTGGGTGGTTTCTTAACCCTATATTATATGTGTTTGAATATGGGTCATTCCGTGGCCTTGGGAATTCCCCAAGGGCTTGGGCTTGCTCTTCTTGCCCGAAATGCCCTTCTCCTCCTTCTATCTCCCCCATGACTTGACTCACTCCTTGGGAGGACCCTGGTTTTCTGGTTATAAGCTCCTTGATCGATTGGAGTTCTTTGTTCATTCTAGACATCTGAATCTGAACTTGGGTATCCTGACCCACTTCTATTCTTCCACCCCTTCTCACATGTGATGTCCTCTGCTGCGAGTTCTGGGCAATCTTCTCCAAGATGTCATACGCCTCAACTGCCCTCTTGTCTACTATTGTACCTCCGCATGAATTGTCCACTAACATTTGTGTTATTGGTGAAAGTCCACTATAGAAGGAATTAACCTTCAACTCAGGGTGGTATGTATGCGGTGGCATTTGTGCTAACAACAAGTTGAACCTTTCCCATGCCTCATGGAATGGTTCACCGTCCTCCTCAACAAATGATGCTATCTTCAACCTTAGGTCCTTTGCTTTCTGCGATGGAAAATACTTGTTAAAAAAGACCTTGCACACCTGACTCCATGTCACCAGCGATCCTGGCCTCAAGTTCATGTCCCATGTCATGGTGGCATCTTTCAGACATTACTGGAAACACCTGAGATGAAGCTGCTCTCTTGTCAATACTGCTTGGTGAGCCATTACCGGGAAGGTTTCTAGGGTGGCCCCATACTGCTTCATAAATTGGAGGCAATCCTCTATAATCCGCCCACTAAACGATGGTAGGATGCTAATATGCATAGTCTTCAACTCACACTGCCTTGTTACATCATCCAGTACTATGGCAGTGGGCACATTACCTACAAACGGGAGAGTGTACTCGCCCATGGTGAGACCTAGCTGTTCATTCCCATGTACACTTCCCTCATGCTCTCGAGCATGCTGCTCATTCTGATTCTGATCGTTCCTGTCTTCCCTATTCTGCCCAGGGTAATCCATAGGAACACCGGCGTTCATGTTTCCCTCTAATTGACCGGTCCTTCTACCCAACTGATTGATGTTATCAATAACTAGCAACACTGTTCCTCTTAACGATCTTCTTCCATGCATATACCTAGAATCCTGAAATTTCACAACAAATAATGCACAACGTAAACGAGAAACAAACAGGGTAGATCAGAAATGTTACTAGACTAACTATTGTCTATGCAAGACTAATCAAACTAAACATGCCGCTCCCCGGCAGCGGCGCCATTTGACAGGGCGTTTTTCTTAGTGTCGTTTTAAAAAGATCAATCCGTCAACAATATTTGATAAAACCTCACAAGCCTAAATTAGTTTGAAAACATAAATATAATGGCAAGTGGGGTGTCGTCCACAGGGAGCGGAGTTAGCTAAATTAGTTATTGCTAAAGTAATGGTATGTATATATATGATATCGAAACATGAGTTGGTGAAAATGTAGGTGGTGAATTACACTAAAAATAACACTAAATTAAATAAGCAAACTAAATGAAGGGGGAAATGGAAAGAGGGATATATATAGATGATGGAAACTAAGAAGTTAATGGATACGAAAGTAAATACTGGGCAATGCAACAAACTTGTCAATAGCACGGCTATTCAAGGTAACCGACCTAGGATGTATAGAGTCGGTTATTTATCCCTAGAAGGTGGCCAACCTAGGATGTATAGTGCGGACCACCTATTAGGGATTAATCCGTCATAAGCTACCAACCTAGGATGTATAGAGTTGGTTGTTTATCGGATTCCAGAAATGAAGCTCGTCTACCTAACAATGACTCAACTGATTACAAATAGTCACCCTAGGATGTATAGTGATGACTTCTAACTCTCTCATGGGTTCCGACCTAGGATGTATAGTGCCGGAAACTCGATCGAGGTTAGATTAAAACCGCGGTTTAAGAGTCGGAATTCATGACTTTCCGTCAATTCTTTAGAGTTAATAAACAACTAAATAGGATTTATATCTAGATGCAATACTCATACATAATACAAAGACATCTTGCAAAGAGGATGTATCTACACAAGAAATCAATGATAAACATTCACAACAAGAATAGATCAATGAAAGATAGACATGAATATCAATATAATATCAAGTTTATGTACAAGCCCAATATTCAACTAACTACTCCATCAACCCCTTAGAAGGGATTTAGCTACTCATTACAACTAGGAAACTAAGAGAAAAGAAAGAGAAAGAACCCTTGGAGAACATCTCCTTCCTTGAAGTGGCTCCAATCTCCTAACTTCCTTGAAGTTGAGTAGAGAATGTAAGGATGAGAGAGAGAGAGAGAGATTCTAGGTCTAAAAGTGTTTTACCTTTGTAAAATGGAGTCAAAGGCTCCCTAAAACGTTTCTATACTTTTCTATTTATACAAGATATAAAAAATAGGTCACTTAAGCTTTGAAAATCAAACTGGCGCGCTCAAAGTGCGGGTGGAGTGCGGGTGAATTACCCGCACTGTACCCGCACTGTATGGGTTGCCTTTATCTTCAGATCTCGGATCAGGGCAATAGTGCGGGTGGAGTGCCGTTAAATTACCCGCACTTGACCCGCACTGTGATCGCACTTGAATTGCACTTCCCTGTCAGGTGCAAAATCTACCTTCTGTCTTGAGCAACAGTACGGGTAGAGTGCGGTTGGATGACCCGCACAGTGCCTGCACTCTAATGTCAGGTACAACTCTGCTCTTCTGTTCTTTGTGACAGTGCGGGTGGAGTGCGGTTTGATGACCCGCACAGTACCCGCACTCTAACGTCAGGTGCATCTTCAGGTTTGGCATTAGTGCGGGTAGAGTGCGGTTGGATGACCCGCACAGTACCCGTACTTTATCGTCAGGTGCAACATCAGCTTCTCTGGTTTGGCATTAGTTCGGGTTAAGTGCGGTTGGATGACCCGTACTATACCCGCACTTTATCTCTTCACTTGCATCCTGTCCCGGCTATGAATATGAGTGCGGCTGGAGTGCGGTCAGAGTGCGGTTGCGACCCGCACTTGACCCGCACTTGACCTGCACTGGACCCGCACTTTAGAGCTGTTTGTACTCCTTTGCCTTTACTTTCGCCCCTTTTTTGCTGGAATCACTGCAATATGCTTCCAAACTTGCTTTTGCATCATTTCCTACAAATACGCACAAAACAACCCATCAAAGATACAAAAATGCACGAAAACCGAGCATAAGGTAAGGATCTGAGGGCCCAAATATACTACATATTTGGCCCGATCATGTGACTAAATTAAATCGAAAAATATAGGTGGAAGTGAGTTTTTCTTTTTATTGATCAAATCGGGGAACCCTGCCCTTATTTTAAGCTACATACAAGATACAAGAAAGAAAGAGACAAGAAAATAAATTGAAGGTCTGAAACAACCACTTCCCTCTCTAACTTCTCACCTACTTACTAGATCTGCCTACCTAGCAACACTGATTTAAATCAGAATCTATATTGACGGTGCTGCCACGAACCCTGTAGGTAGGAGCAGAGGCCATGTTGGGATCATTAAGAATAAGAAGGAAATAAGGATCCCCCCCCCCACGTCCAAGATGCAACGGGGCACAAAGCCGCGGCTCGACCGAGTAATGCCTACACCATTGGCAAGGTCGCAGCATCAGAGCCCACCATTCATCCTGATCCTAGGAATCTCTACTTTCCCTGTTCCTCTGGTAATTAAATCCACCAAGTACAGCTCCTTCCACAATACCAAGCATCCTTCCAGTCACAGAGTCGACATCTCCTCCTTATCCTCCCATAATGTCAGGTGATACGACGATCATCGATCAACCTATGGAGACTGCCTGCTACAAAGGAAAAAAGGATTATTGAAGACCCATCTAACAGATAAGGGGTATTTATAAAGGGAAAGATCGAATATCGAAAATGAGAGGATAAAGTCATTTATGTACACAATGTTCGATACACGGGAAAGGGAAGCCTCGCGAAGTGTGCTTTCCCCCTAAGGCTTAATGATCGGGATAATCGAACCTATCCTAGATCGACATCTGAAAGGACAGTTGAATACAAAATCCGAACCAAAAATGCCTACATGGAAACCCACAAAAAATGAAGTGCCCCGATCTATGACCGGTTGAGGTCTTGGTACTTTTCCCGGACCATTCGTAGTATTAAATCCCGGATCACCAAATTCCCACCCGGGTACTAAGAATCATCCCGGAACAAGCATTTCAACCTGGGATGTGATAAACTATACACGCATGAAGTCAAGAAAAATAAAGAAGTTTTCATTACTATAACCGGGGAGCCCATCCCCCGATCACGGGCTACAAAAATATAACATTATCTAGGTGCTACTAAATAAGGGATCAAGCTGGATCAAGCATCCTCCTGCTCCTGAGTGGCCGTCTCCTCGCCAGCTCCACCAGTTATGGTTTCCCCTCCTTCAATACTAGATGGAGCCCCATCTGCTTCCTAGGCATCTATAGCAACCAGAATTTCCATTGGAGATGGATCTCCTTGAAGCCCCCCTTCAACTTCCTCAATTAGAGCAGCCTGACTTTCCTTTTCCTAGAAAGGGTCAAATGATGAGATAGGCAAGACAACTTCTCCATCATCAGTAGCAGGCCGATCTCCTACCTCTTTACCAGACTCTACTGGAGAAGCAAAGGAGGTGGAAACCCCTCCTCTAGCCTGAGCCACACCAACCTCAGTATCCTTCAGATTTGGAGGTGATCCAGCATTGCTTGGTGGAAGAAGGGAGATAAAGCCCTGGTCCGGTCCTCCAACTACTCCAATATCTCCAACAACCTGAGAGGGCCCAGCCACATCTGAAGGTGCTACCCCAGCTAGCTCAGCAGCCTTTGCCATGATCTCCTCCCGGTTCCACCCAGTGATGTCACCTAAATCAAACGGAGGAGGGAGAACTAAGGCCACCTGGTAACTAGTAAAAAAGTAACTGTCCCCGAAGGCGGTGTCTACCTGGACATCTAGGGTGGTCATGCTTCCCTGAAGGGACTGGATTTCTTTCTCCAGCTCCACTATTCTCTCCTTAGCAATATCCCTCTCCTCTTTGCAGCGGAGGGATCTGAGCTTCTCCATATCCAGAGCATGCTGCATCCTCTCCCTGTCAACCTTCGCCTCGTCAGCCTCCTTTTGGGTATTCGCCAGTGACTGGTTCAGAACTTCCATTCCCTGAGCGGCCTTAGCAAGCTCCTCTTTAGACCTCTCCAACTCCGCTGTAGCACCCATGACTTGCTCCAGAAGGAGGCCAACCTATTGGCTCATGGCCACATTGAATTTAAAAGCCTGACAAAAATAATGCACTTGTCAGACTATTCTTAACCTCTTACCTGAACAAAGGATTAAAATAAGATAGCTTACCTCAGCTAGAAGGGCAGACCCCCTTCTAATTAGAAGTTCAGTCGGTATGACGGTTATGACATCTAGGCCCCCACCTGGCAGGAAGCAACGAAGTGAGCCAGAACTTCATCCTAGCTGCTGTCCATCGACCTCGACCGTGCCTTATCTCGAGGTACGACCTGCTTCTTCATAGCAGAATCAGAGTTTTTCTCGACCGGTTTAGGCTGACCAGATGCCACAACGGGAGAAGCAGAAGAAGCTGAGGCACCAGCATCAATGGCTGCTGCAACATTAACTGGTCTGAGGGGTGAAACCTCTTGCACCCGGCTGGAAGCACCTTGATACCTCCCCAATCTGGCTGTAAAAGCCTCCAGTGACCTAGCCGAGGTAGGAAGAGGGGGAGCTGGCGATCTGATACCCCGATCGGGATCCTATCAGAGCCAGTAGGGACTCAAACCCCTCCAGTAGGTACTTCAACCCCTGCATCGAGATAGGAACTGATTGGATTCCTGACAGGGGAAGACGGAAGAGAATCAACAGTACCGCCCGTTTGGTGGGTCTCCATCTCAGGAACCGATAAAGATACTGCTGAAACTACAAAGATAGCCAGAGTCAATATTCGTAGAGTCAATAAAACAAGATAATATGAGCAAAGTCAGAAAAGTTTTTTACCTGGAGAAGCTCTGGAAATGCGAAGGTAGTGATCCACCCTCTTTGCCTCAAAGGCCTCCGTGATGGGAAATTTCGCATTAATAAAATGACGGGCCATGATAGCCCGTAAGATTTTCTCCGATTCTCCAGATAACTTGCTCTTCTCCAACGCGGGCTTGCCACTGAAAATAGTGGGAACTCGGAACTCAGACCCTCCGATATAAATTGAGCTTCCCCATTCACCTCTGAGGATGACCCATTTCTCCTTCCAGGAGGTATCCATTTTCGTGGCCCCGGTACCACAAATTGCAAGCTGTTTTTGGCGCGGGCGTAGAATTGCCCCTTTGGACCTGGGGCATTAGCGGCAATCTGGAACACATATCCAATCTCATCTAGACTTGGTTCCCGATTGATGTTGTCCTTCTGACATTGGTCCCTTCACAAAACAAGGAACACTACCAAATGCCTCCAAAATATTGGTGTCAACTGGAGGGGAGTTAAATGTAAGGCATGTAGCGCTCTACGTAAGGTGGGGTGGAGGGGTAGCCTGACTCCACAGTCGAAGGCAACCGTATAAATCCGGACCTCACCGGAAGAGGAAGAGTACATATCATACTCCCGTGGAGGGATAGCAATAGTGATCTCTTTGGGGATATTGAAATCTCTCCGTAAACGTTTAATAGTTTTCGGAGTACTAGTAGAAGGAGGGACACATCTATACTCTTATTGAAGGGCCAATACTCTTCCAGCGGTGTCAGTTACTTCACCGGCCTAGCTCCCACCAATCCCGATGGTGCCTACTTCTTCACTCGACTCCTGGTCGACATCAATTGGAGTCTCAGAATTGTTCGAGAAGCCTGTCCCGATTGTGATGTTCCGATTGGAGTGGCGACGTTGAAAGGGAACGTCGTCCCCGCTGTCACTGCTATAGCGAGCCCTATTTCTAGGGGCAAGGCTCCCGCCGCCCACCTAGTCGCCATCGAAGAGCTGCTCAATGCTATCGCCACCAAGTGAAAACATAGTGACAGTTTCAGATTTTTGATTTCTAACGAAAAGAGGGAAGTTGAAAGTTGAGGCTAGGTTTTCTATTTGCTGGAAAATCTTAATCATGAAAATTTGCTTGATACGAATCACTTGCGAAGGCACCAGAGTTTATATAGAGATGATTACTTATAACAGGCAGAAAGAGTAATTAATGCCGAGGTAAAATCAGTGACGTGGAGGGATCGATTTCGAGAAACGTGCGCCCCCAAAATATTTTCCTTTTTGAATTCAGCTTACCCTGATCAGCCACGTGGAATTTAAATCAGCGTGTAAAGAGAAGATTCCTTCCTGTGAGATGTTACGAAAAATTCTCCAAGTGCTATCTATCCTGACTCCAACCCCAACCCGATACCGGTGTTCACGTCAGGGGGGACTTTTGTTAACAGTTTTTTCTTGCAAGGGACCAAAGGAGAATTTTCCAACAAGAATCTATCTAGGAAAGATCATCCTAATATTCAAGATAACCAGTGAGATTGATACCACTACCTAGACGGAGCCGATACTTGATAAGGTCAGGACCTCGACTACCTATCTATCTAGATAGGATATCATCCCCGAAAGTATGTACCTCACCCTACTGAAGCTCTTGATACCAACTCAAGACTAGCACGATGATAACTCGCACGCCCAGCACCCCGCAAGCATCTCGACGTTGATCAAGGTACCAGGTACTTCCATACCTACCTCGGTGCTACTTCGATATCCACCTTGGTGTTACCTCAATTCCGGCCTGATACTCAATATGATCATCCGGAGCTCCTCCAAGGCAAGTACCTTACCTCCCGGGCAACACGATAGGGAACATGAAGACACAAGCACCATTCCAGCAGGAAGCAGAATAAGTTCATCAAAATGAAGTGTCAGCGCTACCCTCCATCAGAACTCACGATCAGAATCTCCCTCCAAGCTCCACGAAGAAGGAAAGTTGACTCCATCGCCATCAAGCTCCATGGAGAAGGAAAGTTGACTCCATCGCCATCAAGCTCCATGAATAAGGAAAGTTGACTCCATCGCCAAAATAAAGCTCCATGAATGACCCTATGGTCGATCGAATCATAATTTGAATTCGCGATTGATTAACGGGATCTAATCCCGCACCTTCAGCTCCACGCAAATGCCTTTCAACGCTTAAAATAGGACTCTCTATAATCTTCATTAAAAATGATCAGATTTTGAGGTGATTAGGGGAGTACTATATATATGGCATTGAAGGGCAAAGAGGAGGGACTTACTTTTTTTTTCGAAGATTCTTGATCACTAGTGTAAGGACCTCGATTTTATGATTGGCTTATTTCATGACAAACCACCACATTGGGGATGATTGTGTAATGGGTAGCTTAGGTCCGTATTGGCAAGCTTCCAAGCATCTCCATGACTTCAAGAGCAAAAGGTATATTCACTTGACTTTGTCTCTTGAAGAGTTTAGGTGCACACACACACTTCATGCATGTTTTGTTTATCTTGCATTTGTGTTCTTTATTGTTTGTATAAGTGTGCATCCTTTTCTAAAACACTCACTAGCTTACATTAGATATCATATCTTGCATTGTATCTTAGTTGATAACATGTTTGACATGTTAATTGTGCTTCATTGTGTGCATATCACTCACTTCACACTTGCACAACATTCATGTAAGATTGACTTTTGTCTTGAGTGTTAAAAAGGGATTTTTCCCTTTGGCGCGGCCTAGACCGCTCGGCAGGCCTTGCTTGCACCGCGGCGCACGGAGCGGTATTCTCCAGTGCGTCATGTGCGACGTGGACCGCGACCTGTGCACTTGCACGAACAGCGGTCCCAACCGCGGTGTAGTCCAGACGGTGCACTGCTGTATGTACCGCGGTCTGGACACTTACCTGTGCCGCGGTCTAGCAAGCGGTTTTGACAGGATTCTGGTTCCCAAGTTCAAAATGATGTAGTTTGATCTAGGGCTTCATATATATTCTTCCTCTTCTCTTCTTGGCCGACCAAGAGATCAAAAATTCATTTCTAGAGAGAGGTTAGAGCTCCTAGAGAGAGAAAGCTTCAAGAAAGCTTCTTTGACTCTCCAAACCCAAAACCCATCTCCATCTTGCATCATTCAACATCATTTGAGCATGGGTCTTCATTGTTTCATGACTAGGTAAGCAAGAACTTCTTTGAATATCATTTATTGTTCTTCTTATTCTAGATTAGGTATTTATTGCATGATTAAATACCTAGACTCTACTTATTGCATATATTTATGAGTCTCTATAACATGATTGGGTTTGTTTGTGATAGCTTAATTGATTAGGTCATTTTTGCCTAAAAGCTAGGTCATAAATATTCATGTGTGATTAATTGACAACTAGGTTGAGAAATTGTGTTTTAATCAACTAGTTAATGTTCATGAATATTTGATTGTGTTTGTTTGTGATAGCTTGCATTATTAGGTCATATATGCTTAAATAGCTAATCCATAAATATTCATGTATGCTTAATTGATGATTAGGTTGACTTTGTGCATCTAGTCAAGTTTATGAATGTTTATGTGAATTTAATTGACAATTAGTTTGTTAGAATTTCTCTACAACTAATTGAGACCTCATGTGTGTACATGTAGGCATTATTTGATAACTAGGATGTTGTATTGCATTATCTACATCTAGTTAAGCATTGTATGTTTGGTCTAACATATATTGTGTTGAGCATTCATTGATCGTTCACTTAGACCCTACTCTTCATTGAGTCAAAGTCTTGTGGCTTCGGGGTGAAGTTGCATAAGCATTGTAGTCTTGCAACCAAGTTGTGGTTGGCAAGCATTGGTCAAGAATTCATTGTAAAAGGCCTGCGGGTAGAGTAGGAGGTGCTCACGCCGATAGTAGTGTATCAGTGGATATCACTAGGGATTGAACCAAGAGTGGCGAGTGGTAGTGTCCATAGCCTGAGGTTATCTAGAGTGAGAGTCCGAGCATCACTTGAGGGTGTAACATTTTACTCATATAGTGGATTTGAGGATCGTGTGTGGCTAGAAGGATAGCCCGTGGTTTTTACCTTGTTGAAGGGTTTCCACGTAAAAATCAAGTGTTATTTATTATTCCGCACTGTACACTTGATTTTGTATGTTTGTTTATGTTGGGTTATATTATTAATATTGACTAATCGAAAAGTTGGTAATAATCGATTAACAACCCATTCACCCCCCCCCCCCCCCCCTCTAGGTTGTAGACACACGTTAAGAGCTGTATTTTCAATTGGTATCAAAGCGGGTTCCTAGACATACTTAGGTGATCCTTGCTCCTGTTTGTGTGTCTTGCATTTGTGTGCATTTTGATCATTGCATTCATTTGCATTCATCTCATTCATTAAACACTATGAGTGGCATTGAGATGTTAGAGGGTGCGTTGATCTCTGAACCACCATTGCTCACCAAGGATAACTACTCCTCTTGGAAAGTTAGGATGGAAGTATTTTTGATGGACCTCGATGAGCATGTGTGGATGTGTGTGGAAGAGGGATATTCACCTCTCACCGAGAAGTTAGAGAATGGGGCTTCTAAGCCTAAGCCTAAGTCCAAGTGGACCAATGACGAACTCGAGGCTGCAGAGTGGAACTCAAAGGGCATCCATGCCTTATCTTGTGCAGTGGATGAGAATCAAGCCAAACTCATCCAAACCTCTCAAGATGTTCAAGAAGCTTGGGAGATTCTGAGAATCACCCACGAAGGTACCATGAAGGAAGAAGATAAGAATTTGGGTACCTTGAAGATAGAGCTTCAATATCATGATTGTGATGGCTATGGACACATCTCCACGGACTGTGGAAACTCGAAGACCAAGAGTCGAATAGGCAAATCAAAGGCCTACTCTTGGGATGAAGGTGAAGAAAGATCTTCGGGTTTCGAGAGATGTGAAAGGAATCACATAGCCTTCCCCGCTTTACATGATGACAACTTAATGGCGGCCACAAGACACCCATCACTCAAAGTCAATAATGAAGAAGCTAATTCAGATGATGATTGCCACGATAGCACAAGTGGTAGAAGCTTCGATGAAGAAAGTTCAAGCTCCAAGAACTCAAGTGATGAAGGTGATTTGACCACCAAAATTTAGAGGGAGGAAAGTGACTCCGATAAGGAGATAACTCTCATGGTTGAGAGATTTAGGAGATTTGTGAAATCTCAAAAGAAGGGTTTGACCTCCAAAGTAAAGGAGGAGAAGTGTATGACCTCCAGCGTCAAGGAGGAAAAGAAAATGTCAAGGAAAAGTGACCCTTGCCTTGAGTGTGGTGGAGTTGGCCACCTTGCCTCCATGTGTGGTAACTTGAAGTACAAGAAGGGAGGAGAAACTATGATCGCTACTTGGAGTGATAGTGAAGTTGAAGTAGTTGAAGAGTGCTCCACAAGCTCGGTTGCTAGTGAGATCAACTACTTCGCATTTCCGGGTTCCTACCATGAAGAAACTCAAGCCATCACTAAATGTTTATCACTTGAAGATTTCAAGATGGGTGGCCTTGAACTTGGAAACCGAAGAGGAGCATGCTTGAGTGAAGCAAGCCTTGATGATATGACTCTCACAAGCACAAGTGGGAGAAGCCTTGATAGTGATGGATCATGCTCCGGGAACTCTTGTAACAACATGGTGCATAACCAAGAGTTCATTGACTTTCTTCAAAAGTCCTTAAAGGAGAGAGAAAATGATATCCTTAGATTGGAAAAGGATAATCTTCAATTAAAGGCTAAGTTAAATGACTCCTTGAAGTCGGACGTGATTGATATGTCCAAATATGACAAGGATATTAAAGATTGCCATCAACGGATGAAGGCCATGAAAGAAGAACTTGCCAACAATGAAAACTCCTTGAAGATTGTCAAGGAAAGAGAGATGAGGTGCCTTGAAGAATTAAAGAAGGCCAAGGTCAAACAACCTCAAGCTCAAGGCAAGAGCAAAGCTTCATCCAAGCAATCTTCCATTCAAGGAAAGTCCACACAAGCCTTGGAATCCCAACCAAAGCCTAGGCAATCCAAGAAGAAAGGACAATTGCTTGAGAAGCCAACCACCTCCTTTAACAAGTCAACTATCAAGAAAATAGGTGACCATAAGTGGCATGCTAAACCAAGAAGGCATGATCAACCAGCTCAACCACCTCAATAAGCTAGACCACAAAGGTGCAACCAATCGGCTCAAGCTCCAAGGACAAGCCAACCGATGCACCATCAAAGACAACCTCATCAACATGGCGATGCCTCGATGAGATCTCAATGCTATGGTATAAATCCTTACTTTGTACCTACTTGTCATTATTGTGGTATGATTGGTCACTTAAGACCAAATTGCTTGAATTACATTAAGAGGTGTAGATTAAAGAGCATGAAAGAAAAACGGTTGAAAAAGGGGGCAGGTTTGCATAAACCTAGGGAACCTAGAAACATGTCTATGACCACTAAAAATGTTAAAGTGGAACCTAGGTGGGTTAGAAAGAATGAACCTGCTTGCCTTAGTGCCCATGTGACTCCCGTAGACGCAATTAGGTCCATTAGACTTGATAGGTCTATAGGAGCTCATGTCTCCCATTGACTTGGTTGGTATTGACTCCATTTGGGGAGCTCAAGCAAAGAGAGCATTCTTGCATGATTTGCTATATGCAAAAAGTTGGCTTATTTTATGCTCTTTTATGATTGCTTGAGTGTGCTTGGTGAATAACATTGATTAATAATTGTATAATGTTTTTGATTACACCATTGCACGGTTGCTTTGTATGATAATGCATGACTTCTATTATTGCTTGAGCATGCTTATCTTTTTGAGGAATGTTCTACTTGTTAGTACATTTGATTGACCTCAAATTATTCTCCATGTTCATGATTCCTAGATATGCATTCTTAAGCTCTCTCTTGAAAAGGGCTACTGGCAATATGACTTGGAGCCGCCCAATGTTGGAAAAGGCTACTCATTTGAAACCGAGTGAAAGCCATCAAGAGAGTTACATTAGCATGATAAACAGAAATACATGCTTGCTAGGAATATGGAGAAAAACAGAAAAAGGAGAAAAACAGAAAATGTTGTTATATGACTGTTATGTGTGGTGTTGCATTGCTTATTTTTGACATCAAAATTGTTGATTGATGATGTATCTTGCAATGAAGAAAAGATGATATACTTTTGCTATGATTAGTACACTTGCACACAAATGCTTGGATATATATCTTCTTATCATAACAACAAGGTCTTAATTGGTTTGACTTCATTTGGAAATCCTGTTGAGTGTTGCTTTGATTGATTTTTATGCATGAGAATAATAGTATTTTGTATTACATGCTAAGCAACCTTTCACACGCACACATTTTTTTTTAATATAATCTCCTTGAATCTCTCTCAATTTTTTAAGTTGCATAAAGTTTGTGTATATGATTATGCAATGTTTTTGTGCGAATAGCTCTCTTTGCTAAAGCAACCCGATAGGGGGAGCTCCTTTGCCTATCTCATGACAAAAAGGGGGAGAAGTCTTGAGAGAAATAGGAGGAGTGAGAGATATAAGGGGAGCATTATTTATGTGCTTTGGGGGAGAAATCATGAGGGAGAGTAACCTTTTAGGGGGAGCATTGCACATGCATTCTTTGTATTGCTTTATTTGTATTTAAGTGCAATGCTTGTTTTTATTTGTTCACCTCACTTGCACTTGTTCTTGGAAAGTGCTACTTGCTATTGTGTGTAGGTACATTGATGATTCTACAAGAAGATATTGAATATTTAGATTCTAGGAATCTCTTTTGTATTGTAGAAGTGATCATGGACAATAGCTTTATTTTATTTTGTGAGGAATATTTGTGAGTGGTTGTTTTGTCATGAAATAGCCAAAAGGGGAGATTGTAAGGACCTCGATTTTATGATTGGCTTATTTCATGACAAACCACCACATTGGGGATGATTGTGTAATGGGTAGCTTAGGTCCGTATTGGCAAGCTTCCAAGCATCTCCATGACTTCAAGAGCAAAAGGTATATTCACTTGACTTTGTCTCTTGAAGAGTTTAGGTGCACACACACACTTCATGCATGTTTTGTTTATCTTGCATTTGTGTTCTTTATTGTTTGTATAAGTGTGCATCCTTTTCTAAAACACTCACTAGCTTACATTAGATATCATATCTTGCATTGTATCTTAGTTGATAACATGTTTGACATGTTAATTGTGCTTCATTGTGTGCATATCACTCACTTCACACTTGCACAACATTCATGTAAGATTGACTTTTGTCTTGAGTGTTAAAAAGGGATTTTTCCCTTTGGCGCGGCCTAGACCGCTCTGCAGGCCTTGCTTGCACCGCGGCGCACGGAGCGGTATTCTCCAGTGTGTCATGTGCGACGTGGACCGCGACCTGTGCACTTGCACGAACAGCGGTCCCAACCGCGGTGTAGTCCAGACGGTGCACTGCTGTATGTACCGCGGTCTGGACACTTACCTATGCCGCGGTCTAGCAAGCGGTTTTGACGGGATTCTGGTTCCCAAGTTCAAAACGATGTAGTTTGATCTAGGGCTTCATATATATTCTTCCTCTTCTCTTCTTGGCCGACCAAGAGCTCAAAAATTCATTTCTAGAGAGAGGTTAGAGCTCCTAGAGAGAGAAAGCTTCAAGAAAGCTTCTTTGACTCTCCAAACCCAAAACCCATCTCCATCTTGCATCATTCAACATCATTTGAGCATGGGTCTTCATTGTTTCATGACTAGGTAAGCAAGAACTTCTTTGAATATCATTTATTGTTCTTCTTATTCTAGATTAGGTATTTATTGCATGATTAAATACCTAGACTCTACTTATTGCATATATTTATGAGTCTCTATAACATGATTGGGTTTGTTTGTGATAGCTTAATTGATTAGGTCATTTTTGCCTAAAAGCTAGGTCATAAATATTCATGTGTGATTAATTGACAACTAGGTTGAGAAATTGTGTTTTAATCAACTAGTTAATGTTCATGAATATTTGATTGTGTTTGTTTGTGATAGCTTGCATTATTAGGTCATATATGCCTAAATAGCTAATCCATAAATATTCATGTATGCTTAATTGATGATTAGGTTGACTTTGTGCATCTAGTCAAGTTTATGAATGTTTATGTGAATTTAATTGACAATTAGTTTGTTAGAATTTCTCTACAACTAATTGAGACCTCATGTGTGTACATGTAGGCATTATTTGATAACTAGGATGTTGTATTGCATTATCTACATCTAGTTAAGCATTGTATGTTTGGTCTAACATATATTGTGTTGAGCATTCATTGATCGTTCACTTAGACCCTACTCTTCATTGAGTCAAAGTCTTGTGGCTTCGGGGTGAAGTTGCACAAGCATTGTAGTCTTGCAACCAAGTTGTGGTTGGCAAGCATTGGTCAAGAATTCATTGTAAAAGGCCTGCGGGTAGAGTAGGAGGTGCTCACGCCGATAGTAGTGTATCAGTGGATATCACTAGGGATTGAACCAAGAGTGGCGAGTGGTAGTGTCCATAGCCTGAGGTTATCTAGAGTGAGAGTCCGAGCATCACTTGAGGGTGTAACATTTTACTCATATGGTGGATTTGAGGATCGTGTGTGGCTAGAAGGATAGCCCGTGGTTTTTCCCTTGTTGAAGGGTTTCCACGTAAAAATCAAGTGTTATTTATTATTCCGCACTGTACACTTGATTTTGTATGTTTGTTTATGTTGGGTTATATTATTAATATTGACTAATCGAAAAGTTGGTAATAATCGATTAACAACCCATTCACCCCCCCTCCCCCTCTAGGTTGTAGACACACGTTAAGAGCTGTATTTTCAACCAGAACGAAACAGAGGTCCTTGGAGATTCCCGGAAGCCAGTGAGAGTCCATTGATAATCACTGGAGGAAAATCCGCTCATCGACTCGGACGTTTTCTCCATCTCCATCCTGTGTAAAAGAGTGAAAAAGAGTGAGAGATATGTACGTATTCACATTGTAAACCCATGGTAGTAGTTCATTAAATAAAACAATGTTTGTTTTTTACATCTCATGGTCCCTTTGTGTCATTTATCCATTCTTTGGTCAGTCGACCTCGATCAATCAGAAAGAGGGACCCCGGTACCGGTGGAAATTCTGGTTGCTGTAGGTGCCCAGGAAGCAGGCGGGGCTCCATCCAGTATTGAAGAAGGAGAAACCATAACTGGTGAAACTGGCGAGGAGACGGTCACTCAAGAGCAGGAGGATGCTTGATCTAGCTTGATCCCTCACTCAGTCTTATTATTTTTTTTTTCTTAGCTTCGCATATGTGTAGTCATTAAAACTCTTTACCGAACCTCGCTTTAATCTGAAGTGAGATCCCTAATGTGATTTTGATTGCATAGATTCTTGTTTTCGGATGAATCCTGATTTGATCATGTTAATAGCCAAAATTGGCTAAGGACCAAAGGAAAATTTTCCACCTCCCAGACTTGGTTCCATACCTGAGAGTTTCCACCATGAGACCTCTCTATCTAGAGCCGAACTACGATACCACCCCAGGAACAAGGATAGGCTGTGGAAACATCCGGGATAGAGCCCAGAACAATCAGATCTAGCCCGCATCACCAAAACTAGAAGCTCCCCGAAGTCGAGGTCACCTCGCAAATGCTCCAGAGACTCGCCTGTACCTCGATTGACACAGAAGAATGTCCCTAGAAGGCCGCACCAAGCCTCGAAAGGTCAGGGAAAGCCACACCTAGCTTCGAAAGGTTAGGGGAAGCCACACCTAGCTTCGAAAAGGTCAAGGGAAGCTAGATCTGGCTCCAAGCTGGATGAAACTTCTCAGATATCAAGGTTAGAACACTAATCAACCTCACTGGTTGGCGCATCACACCATGCCATATTCA
This sequence comes from Dipteronia sinensis, assembly GCA_033220585.1. Classification (NCBI taxonomy): domain Eukaryota; kingdom Viridiplantae; phylum Streptophyta; class Magnoliopsida; order Sapindales; family Sapindaceae; genus Dipteronia; species Dipteronia sinensis. The sequence goes on from CM065640.1 coordinate 46,154,353, forward strand.
ACGACCTCTATAAAGGATCATGCTGAAAGGATACGAGGGATACACTGAATCATATCTGGAAACGTTACCTATATGCAGGACAAGTAATAGAATCCAAAAAGGAAACAAACTGATCTCCACCACGATACTCTCAATTCGGCAAAGTCAATGACATTAAAACGAGAAATCCCACCCGATAAGGAGGGGAGAGACTGAGAAAATCAAGGGGAGAATCAGTTTGTTTGACCTACAAACTATGTATAAATAGAAAAGAAAGGAAATGAAAAAGAAGAGACTACTATTCGACAGGCATACGACAAACACTCAACTATACCCTAGAGAGAAATTTGTATATCGTACACGTTCAATAAAGAAAATATTTTTATTCTCTTTTGGATGTTAAATTGTATCATTGTTCTTTATCATTTCGAAAAAGATTGTTAACATATACGATCAATCTTGGCCACCACCTACGTGGTAGTGATCTTGAGGGTGTTAACTGAGATTTCTCACCTCGAGCAAAATTTCCGTTAACACTTTCTAGTGCCGTCTGTGGGGAAGAAAAAACCTTACACCCTATTAACAGGTTATTTGCATTTACATTTTCATTGTTTTACAGGAACTATGAGGTTCCGCTCCTCCCAAGGCCAACATAGAGTCTCGGAGCAACCTCCGGCGAGGTTAACACAAAAAGCCCGAGAAAAGGGAGAAAGTCTGGATATAGTCAAGCTCCGATCCAAATAACCAATGTGCGGGCTACCGGCCACCCTATAGTGAGCCAGGCCGCGCTTGACCAACAAGCGGTGGCCTTTGTAGAATCCATCCGCGTCCGCCTGCTCGCTGAAGGCATCACAATCCAGCCAACCAACCTGAATGATCAGGGAGAGCCGAGCATGTTCGGAGCTAGGCCACCTGGTTTCGATCGCCTAGGACCTCCTCTTCCGGAGCCGGTCCGAGATAGATCAGGGCCCCAACGTTCGATCCGGGATAGGCTAGGACCCATGCCCCCAGTTCTGAAAAGACTTTCGCAATATCAACCCAGGCTAGTTAAGTCTGCCGCGGATGCTTTTACCCAGAAGCCACGAGGGTTATCTCATCCAACTATATCCAGGAGAACTGCCCGGGCTCTAGAGGAGGAAAGTAGACAAACTCCCCGAGAAGATCCTATCTAGGAGGAGGACCGGATAGAAATTGCCAGTTCATCGGAAAGACTCGATAGTGAGGAATCTGAGGTTAACTCGAAGAGACCTGGGAACAAGCGACTGAGGGATCAGCTGGAAAAGTTACAAAAAGAGGTCCGGCAGATAAGGAAGGGAAAGAATAAGAAGGATAAAAAGGATCCCCAGAGCGAGATGAACGCCCCCTTCACTAGGAGGATCCGGGAAGCAGAGCTCCCCCCAAAATTCAAAATGCCGGCAGATAAGTTCTCTGGAACGGAAGATCCTCTAAGCCACCTAGAGAGCTTCGTTCAACAGATGGAGGTCCAGAACATTACCAGAGCAGCTATGTGCAGAATGTTTCCAACGACCCTAACCGACTATGCGAAAACCAGGTTCAGGAAACTTCCCGTTGGCAGCGTGGATTCTTTCAAAAAATTATCAACAGATTTTTGCTCACAGTTCCAAGGAGTCAAACCTCATCCGAAACATCCCATACACCTCCAATATGTGATCCAGGAATGAAGTGAAACTCTTCAGTCGTACGTGGAACGTTTTCACAAGGAGGACATACAAATGGGAGTTTTTACTGAAAAAGAAACCCTCGCCAACTTCAGGCGAAACCTATGGGCAGGAAAGCTTTTCTGTTCCTTCGCCAAGAGACCTCCTGAGACTTACCAGGAGGCCTATGACCGGGCTCTTGAGCAGGTCGAGATCGATGAACAACTCAAGGTCAAGATGGAACACGAAGACATGAGAACGGCGAAGCGTTTGAGGAAAGAAGCCCCCAAATTTGAGTGAGTACAGAAAACTCAGAGTAAACCTCCCAACAGGTCGACCTATCGCATCCCTGCTCCTCTACATAGGCATGAGAGATATCCAGCAAAACGAACCCCTCCCCGGGCTTCACCGCCTCCCAAGACTGTGGCTCAAGTAATGCAAGGGGAAAAAGGGTATGACTACTATACTCCTTTGAATTCTTCCAGGGAAACAGTCTACCTTGCTATACGAGATAAAAGGTTGCTCCAAAAGCCCGCTCCCATGAAGGCCCCAGCTGACAGGAGAAACCGGTACAAGTACTGCGACTTTCACGAAGACGTAGGCCACAACACCTCAGAGTGCTACAATTTGCGCAACCAGATTGAAGCCCTGATAAGGGGAGGATGCTTGATTGAGTTCTTACAACAGGTCAAAGATAACATTAGGACTGGAAGGGAGGTACAAGCTGAGATCCATGAAGAAGCAGAAAAGAGAAAAGGGGAACAGGCTGACTTGATGCAACAGATCCAGGTGATACACACTATCAGCGGAGGTCCCACATTGGTTGGCGTTTCCATTAACTCCCAAAAAAACCAGGCAAGAAAGATTCCCCGCATCGGAGAAAGCCGGGGGATCTTCGAAGTCAGCCAGAGCCCGATAGAGCCCTCCCGATCAGCGCAGATCGTTTTCACCGAAGCAAATGTCTTCAACACTGTGCAACCTTATGATGATCCCATGGTAATCACGATACATGTAGCCAACTGTCTAGTCTATCGCGTGCTCGTGGATACAGGTAGCAGTGTAGATATCCTCTTCAAAGATACCCTGGAAAAATTGAACCTAAAGCAACATTGTTACAACAGTTGTACCACTCCGCTTTACGGTTTCACTGGAGATTCGATCATACAAGTGGGGTCGATGATCCTCCTAGTAATCATCGGAATCACCCCTCTCCAACAGAATGTTATGACCGACTTTGTTGTGGTGGACACCCCATCAGCCTACAACGCCATCCTAGGGAGACCTTTCCTGTCTTCCTTGAAGGGAGTCTTATCCATATACCACAACGTCCTGAAATTCCCGGTTGGAACCAAAGTAGGAGAGGTACGCGGAGACTAGCAGTTATCCAGGAAATGCTACGCAGTATCTGCCAATCCTGCAGCCCTAGCGAAACAGTGTGTACAGGTGACATTAATCTAAGAGGACATGGATACATCCCGGATAATCCAGGAGAAGAAGGAGCCGGCGGAACATCCTAGGCATCCGGAGAACGAACCTATTATGCCCTACGAGGAAGAACGGAGTAAGGAATGGGTCAGCGGGCAGCCTGTAGATAAACTAGAAGAGATACCTATCAGGAATGACGATCCCTCTAAGGTCGTCAAGGTCGGAGCCACCCTTGACCCAGAAGTAAAAAGAGGATTGATTGACCTTCTCAGGGAGTTCAATGACATCTTCGCCTGGAACCATGATAAAATGCCTGGAATTCCGGCATCATTGGCCACCCACCGACTAGCAGTAGATCCAACAGTCAAGCCCGTCAAGTAGAAGAGGCGTCACTTCAACGCTGATAGGAACGCTGCGGTGCAGAAAGAGGTTGATAAATTGATCAAAGCAGGGTTCATCAGAGAAGTATGCTACCCCGAATGGATCACCAAAGTGGTCATGGTTACGAAGGTGAATGGGAAGTGGCGTATGTGTGTCGATTACACCGACCTCAACTGGGCTTGTCCGAAAGAAAGTTTTCCTTTACCAAAGATCGACCAGCTGGTTGACTCCACGTCCGGAAATAAACTTTTGAGTTTTATGGATGCATTCTCAGGATACAATAAGATTAAAATGCACCCTGCTGACCAAGATAAGACCAGTTTCATTACTGGGCAGGGCTTATATAGCTACAAGGTGATGCCGTTTGGTTTGAAGAATGCGGGAGCCACATACCAGCGGCTGGTTAACAAACTATTCAAGCCCGAGATAGGAAGGACGATGGAAGTATATATCGACGACATGATCACGAAATCCCTGACCGTAAAAGGATATCAAGAAGACCTTCGCAAAACCTTCCTCGTACTGAGAGAAAACCAGATGCGTTTGAACCCCTCCAAATGTGCCTTTGGGGTAACAGCGGGGAAGTTTCTGGGTTTCATGGTTCATGAGAGAGGCATAGAAGCCAACCCAGAAAAAATTAAAGCTATCTTGGACCTGGAATCCCCAACCTCACTCAAGCAAGTACAGATTCTGACTGGACGGGTGGCAGCACTCAACAGGTTTATTTCTCGCTCCACCGATAAATGTCTCCCTTTCTTCAAAGCCATTAAACAAGGGAAAAACATGAAGTGGGGCCAGGAGAGCGAACATGCTTTTCAAGCTTTGAAAGAATACCTAACAAGCCCCCCATTATTAGTCAAGCCAGCCCTAGGAGATGAGTTAAAGATCTGCCTGGCCGTATCAGAACCGGCGGTAAGTGGGGCTTTGGCCAAGGAGTGTAGCGACGGTTTTCAAAGACCCATATACTATGTGAGTCATGCTTTAACCAAATCAGAGAAGAATTACATTATCTTGGAAAAGCTCGCTTATGCTCTGGTGATTTCAGCGAGGAAGCTCTGTCCCTATTTTCAAGCTCACACAATAGCAGTGGTGACGGACCAACCTCTCCGCCAATTCTTGCAAAGACCAGACGTGTCTGGAAGGTTAGTCTTATGGGCCCTAGAGCTCACTCAGTTCGACCTAAAGTATAAGCCCCGAACTACGATTAAGGCGCAGGCTTTAGCCGACTTCGTGGCAGAATTTTCAGCGATCCCAGATCAAGATTATCCCTTAGTATCAAATGAGATCCCTGAAAAGATATCTGAGGTCGACAATTGGCCGAAAGGCTGCAAGCCATGGACCCTCTTTACAGATGGAGCATCCGGACAAGCCGGGGGAGGAGCTGGCATAGTTTTAATAGATCTGGAAAGAACCGAATTCTGTCACTTTTTCATATTCGAGTTTAAAGCTACCAATAATGAAGCGGAGTATGAAGCCCTCCTAGCCAGGATGAAGGTAGCCATTGAACTAAAGGACGATTACCTACAAATCAAGAGCGATTCATTACTTGTTGTGAACCAGGTGACTGGGGTCTACTAGGCAAAGGGAGATAATATGGCTGCCTACCTAAAGCTAGCTTAGCTGCTAAAAAGTAAATTTAAGGGGCTCAAGATCGATCAGGTGCCTTGACACCAAAACCATCCCGTAGATGTTCTGGCTAAAATAGCTGCAAACGGAGGCCAATCCCTACCACAAGGAGTTCACCTCCAAGTGATCACCCAACCAAGCATAGCCACAAATGGAGAAATTTGATCCCTGGATCGCTTGCCCTGCTGGATGGACCCAATTGTCGCCTACCTCCTTGAAGGAGAGCTTCTCGAAGGATCCGACCAAGCCCAAAGAATTAAGAGACTCTCAGTCAGATACTGCATGGTAGACGGATACCTCTACAAGAGAGGCAGATCCCTCCCCTTGCTCAGGTGTTTGCATCCCGATGATGCTAGGTGGGCATTGAGAGAGGTCCACTCTGGGGTCTGTGGGAACCATATAGGTGGGGAAGCTCTAGCCTACCAGGTGTTTCGTATGGGGAACTATTGGCCGACCATCCACCAAGACGCAAAGAGTTTTATGCAATCTTGCTAGCCTTGTCAAAGAACTTCAGATTTGAACCAGCAGCCACCCGAGCGACTGTCGTCCCTCAGTTCACCTTACCCCTTTGCCATGTGTGGAATCGATCTAATTGGGCCACTCCCTACCGCTCCCAGACAGATGAAACATGCTATCGTGGCTATCGACTACTTCACAAGATGGGTCGAGGCAGGGCCTCTTTCTCGAATAACAGAAAGGAATACAACCAAGTTCATCAAGATTAACGTGGTATGCAAATTTGGGACCCCTCTCATCATTATAGCGGACCTAGGGAAGCAATTCGACAACACCCGGTTCAAAGACTTCTGCAAGGGATTGGGGATCGACCTCAGACTCGCTTCCGTTGCTCATCCCCAGACTAACGGGCTGGTAGAATCCACCAACAAGACTATCAAGAAACTTCTGAAGAAGAAGCTACATTAGAAGAAAGGCAAGTGGGCCGAAGAGCTACCAGAGGTCCTCTGGGCATACCGAACTACAAAAAGAACAGCTACCGGGGAGACACCTTATTCCCTGGCTTTCGGAGTTGAAGCAGTCCTCCCCATCGAGCATAAGTTGACCTCGTTCAGGGTACAGCACTTTGAGCCCGAAAGCAACGAAGTCAAGCTCCGGGCTAATCTAGACCTCTTAGAAGAAAAACAAGACCGGGTAGCAGAGAAAGTAGCTATCTACCAGAGTAAGATCGCTAGATACTTCAACCAAAAGGTTAGAGCCCGAAAATTCAAAGAAGGGGATTTGGTACTTAGGAAGGTGACCCTAAACATTCGGAAAAGGTCGGATGGAGTCTTAAGTCCCAATTGGGAAGGGCCATATTTGATAAAGCTAGTTGTTCGCAATGGAGCTTATAAACTCGAAGACATGGACGGACGATCCATCGACCACACTTGGAATGCAAATCATTTGAGGAAATTCTACCCTTGAAGGGAATTCTCAGGCAGACTACCCCCATTTTAGTTTTCATTACAGGCCCTAATAAAGATGTACTACATCTCGATCATCAATAAAGTCATTTTCCTTTTCTTTCCCATCTTTGTCTCCAACTGTGTTCAACATTAGAGATCATACCCTTGTGTGGGAAACTCAACATAAACACTTCGAGACCAGGAAATAGCCCAACAGCCCTCTTGATGCCTTGGTCGGGCTACCACCCCCAAGAAGGGTCTGAGTGTAAGAGCATAGTTGCCCTCCAGATCTCGAGACCAGGTAATAGCTAAACAGCCCTCCTGATGCCTTGGTCGGGCTACCACCCCCAAGAAGGGTCTGAGTCTAAGAGCATAGTTGCCCTCCAGATCTCAAGACCAGGAAATAGCTAAACAGCCCTTCTGATGCCTTGGTCGGGCTACCACCCCCAAGAAGGATCTGAGTGTAAGAGCATAGTTGCCCTCCAGATCTCGAGACCAGGAAATAGCTCGATAGCCCTCCTGATGCCTTGGTCGGGCTACCACCCCCAAGAAGGATCTGAGTGTAAGAGCATAGTTGCCCTCCAGATCTCGAGACCAGGAAATAGCTCGATAGCCCTCATGATGCCTTGGTCGGACTACCACCCCCAAGAAGGGTCTGAGTGTAAGAGCATAGTTGCCCTCCAGATCTCAAAGACCAGGAAATAGCTAAGTAACCCTCCTGATGTCTTGGTTGGCCTATCACCCTAATATATATATATATATATATATTGTTTTTTTCTTTCGTGTGCAGGATCAAAATCATCATAATTCCCTACACGAATCTTAATTGTTGCTACATATGCTACTATGGATCCTATTCAAGACCAGAAATAAAATAAAAGTTCTCAAAAGCGATTCGATTTCTCATTGAGGACAAGGGGAGCCTATCCCCCGATAAGGCTACATCCACCAAACGGGGAGCCCAGCCCCCGAGCCCGGGCTATAAAAAAAAGAGAAAACTAATAAGGGCAAAACAGGGAGCCCACCCCCCTTTTTCCGGGCAATAAAAAACAAGTCATGATGAACCGCTTCAAGCTTTGGGACTCTCATGGCTCCCCTCTGCTGGCCCTCCTCCTTCTTGCTGATCCTCGCCATCAACCCCCTCTATATATAGCTGTCCATCTTGGTTATCCTCACCGACCGCTCCTCTATTTAGAGGCTCCACTGGTTGATCAACTGGATCTTCCTCCAAAACCTCATTAATTACGTCCATAACCTCAGGCGGGATAGCCGCGTCAAGAAGGGCAGCCATGGACCCCGTCTGGCTCCTGTCGACCTCCATCTCTGTTAAAGGGGGATCCTCAAACGGGCTCCTAACCTCTTCACCAGCTCCTAACTGGTCCTCCTTGGATCGAGAGGACATCACTTTGCTAGAAGACTCCTCAGGACCTGAGGTGGTAAAGGTAGGAAGAGGGAATGAAGGATCTGTCTGAGCTGGCTGTTTCCCAGCTCCTGCTTGGCTCGAAAGGACCACATTGTCACCTTCAGGGTGGGATAGCTCGGCAGCCTTGAGCATTATCCCCTGTCTATCCTAGCCAGCAATAGATGACAAATCAAAGTGAGGAGGAAGATCTTCCACGGCCTGAAAGGAAGCATAGAAATACCAGTCACTGAAGGAGGTCTCTGCATTAGCTTGCAGCTTGGTCACTTGAGTAATAAGAGACTGGTTCTCGAGGTACAACTTTTTAGCCTCAGATCTCCAGGAATCCCGTTGCCTAGCCCACCGGAGAGATTGAAGACGCTCCTGATCATAAGACTGCTTCATCCTCTCATGATCGCAGCGAAGCTCGGCCATCTCGACCTCGATTTTTCCCTGGCTGAAAGTCACCTCTTCCACTAAAGACCGAGCCTGCTTGAGCAGTTCCCCGGCTTTCTCGGCTTCAGCTTTGGCTTTTGCAGCCCGGTCGCGGAGGAGGGCTACCTGCTGGCCCATCACAAAATTAAACTTGAAGGCCTACAAAATACAGAACCCGAGTTAGAAACTGAATGAATTAACAAGAGTAGCACGAAGGAAATACCATTACCTCAGCTAAAATAGCAGACCCCTTGGTTATAAGGACATCCACAGGCATGGAAGCCATCTTGGAGATCCCGCCACCCGGACAGGACGCTATGAATTGCTCCAGGACCTCATCCCGCCCTGTCGAGCTCGACTGAGGCTGGGAGCAGCTGGAAGGAACCCTCACGACACCTTTCCCAGAAGCAACACCTTTCCCAGAATCCTCGGAAGCTTTGGTTGTTGGAAGCGTAGCGGAATCAGGTGTTTGAGTCGAAGGAGTATGATCGGGCCAAATATGTACCTGAGAAGGAAGTGCGGTCACAGTGCGATGCCAAGTGCGGGCTAAGTGCGGGTCAAGTGCGAGTAATTCAACCGCACTCCACCCGCACTAATGTCCTGATCCGAGAACTGAAGTTGCAGGCAACCCATATAGTGCGGGTACAGTGCGGGTAAACCACCCGCACTCCACCTGCACTCCGAGCGCGCCAGTCTGATTTTCAAAGCTTAAGTGACCTATTTTTGTATTTAGTATAAATATAAAAGTATAGAAACGTTTTAAGGAGCTTTTAACTCTGTTTTAGGCAGATTAGGCATTCTTAGATCTAGTTTCTCTCTCTACCTCTCATCCACACATTCTCTACTCAACTTCAAGGAAGTTAGGAGATTGGAGCCACTTCAAGGAAGAAGATGTTCTCCAAGGGTTATTTATTTCTCCTCTCTACTAATTTCCTAGTTGTAATGAGTAGCTAAATCCCCTCTAAGGGGTTGATGGAGTAGTTAGTTTAATATTGGGCTTGTACATAAACTTGATATTATATTGATATTCATGTCTATCTTCCATTGATATATTCTTGTTGTGAGTGTTTATCATTGATTTCTTGTGTAGATACATGATCTTTGCAAGATGTCTTTATATTATGAATGGGTATTGCATCTAGATATACATCCTATTTAGTTGTTTAACGCTCTAAAGAATAGACGGAAAGTCATGAATTCTGACTCTTGAACCGCGGTTTTAATCTAACCTCGATCTTATTTCCGGCACTATACATCCTAGGTCGGAATCTGTGAAAGAGTTAGAAGTCATCACTATACATCCTAGGGTGACTATTTGTAATCGGTTGAGTCAATGTTAGGTAGACGAGCTTCATTTCTAGAATCCGGTAAACAATCAACTCTATACATCCTAGGTTTGTAGTTTACAAGGATTAATCCCTAATAGGTGGTCCGCACTATACATTCTTGGTTGGCCACCTTATAGGGATAAATAACCGACTCTATACATCCTAGGTCGGTTACCTTGAAGAGCCGTGCTATTGACAAGTTTGTTACATTGCCCAGTATTTGCTTTCGAATCCATTAACTCCTTAGTTTCCATCATCTATATATCCTTCACTCCATATTCCCCTTTCATTTTATTTACTTATTTAATTTGGTTTTATTTAGAATTGGTTCACAATCTACATTTTCACCAATTCATATTTTGCTATTTATATATACATACCATTGCTTTAGCTTTAACTAATTTGGCTAACTCCGCTCCCTGTGGACGACACCCACTTGCCACTATATTTATGTTTGTAAACTCATTTAGGCTTGTGTGGTTTCTTTAAATATTATTGACGGACTGATCTTTTAAAACGACATAAGGGAAAAACGTCCTTGTCAGGGTAGCAACTTTAGCGGCCACGACCAGAGGGATAGAAGCAGCCAGGCCAACCACCTGGGGAGCTTTACCCAAAGCCCGGAAAGCCCGCGAGGCAAGAGTGGCCATCTTAGACCCAGCCGGAGAGATAGATGAAGCCAGAGTAGGTTCAACCCTAGAACAGGGAAGAGAAACTCCACCTTGAGGAGAGCATGAGACGTGATGGGTGGCCGGTTCCACGACAAAAACTGTGAATAAGCAGATTAAAAAAAATGTTAGAACCAAGCTGAGTAATAAGGCGAAGCAACTCAATGACACTTACGAGGAATAGCATCTGAAATCCGCAAATATTTGTTCACCCTACGAGGATCAAAAGCTTCAGTAGTAGGGAACTTCAGATTCAAATAATTCCGGGCTAGAATAGCCTTTAAAATGGCTTCGGACTCAGAAGGCAGGGAGTCCCGGTCCCATGAGGGCTTGTCACTGAAAGCCATGGGAACCTCGAATTCATGCCCTCCAATGAAAATCGAACTCCCCCAGTCATCCCCCGCAAGGATCCATTCTTCTTTCCAAGCGGGGTCCTTCTTCGAGGCACCAGGAACGATGAAGTTGAGCTTGTTCTTGGCCTTGGCATAGAACTGGCCTCGAGGAGCCCCAGACAGGCTCCCAATCTAGAAGAGATAGGCCAGCTCCTCTGCACCCGGCTCCCTCGTCACCTTACTCATCTGGCATTGTTCCCTCTATAATACAAGGAAACCAATATGATGCCTCCAGAAGCCAGGCGTCAACTGGAGGGGAGCGAGCTGGATGGCGTTGAGAGCCCGCCGAAGAGTCGGATGGAGGGGAAGCCTGACCCCATTCTCAAGAGCAGCCACATGAATCGGAAGCACGCCTTTAGGGGGGTTGAAGAACTCATAATTTTTAGGGGGCACCGAGATGGATACACTATCGGGGATGCCAAACTTTGACCTCAAGTGGTCAATCGACACCGGGTCAATAATGGAATCTGGGAAAACCTGGAAATCGTAAGGAGGGAGCCTCTCCACAAGGGGACCAGGAGCCGACACCCGTTGCTCCCCCACAGCACCACCGTCCGCTTCTTTATCGGAATCTTAGTCGACGATATCCACAGGATGGTCAGGATGGTTGGAGAACCCAGTCCCGATGGATACATTCCTACTTGACCGCCGACGTTGCGAGGTGGGCGGGGAATCGTCACTGCCAGAACTCCTCCTAGCCCTCTTCCCCCGAGTAAAACTGACGACCTCCTCGCCGTCGATTATGGAATCAGATGAGTCGCGACTGTTTTTCGACATTGTAAAAGCCAAAAAGGATGAAGAATGAAGAAAAAAGCAAGCTTGGAGGAAAAGCTATGGAAATATTTCTCAGTAAAAAATTTTAGCTCGAAGAGATGTGAGGAAGAGGAGGAGGAAAATAGACATATATATAGGCATGAGGGCAACAACACGAGCTACCGAGATACTCGTTTGGTAACGGTAAAAATTCTCGGGGACTACAGTAACGTAACCGAATTAAACTCAAAAGCGGGCTAATCATCTCACGCCACATCACTTACGCAGTTAAGTGGAAGATCTCCCCAAGATTCTGGTAACGGTAAAAAATCTCGGGGACTGTCGTAACGAAATCAGATTAATTCGAAGATAAATTAGTCGGTTCGCATCACGTCACTCAAATGAAGAAATTTCCCCAATATTTCGGTAACGGTAAAAAGAGGAAGATTTCCCAAATAAAGTAAAAATCTGACCCCAACCCCGAGCTCGACGTCTGGTGTTCAAGTCAGAGGGGACTTCTATTAATAGCCAAAATTGGTTCCATACCCGAGAGTTTCCACCAGGAGAACTCTCTATCTAGAGCCAAACTACGATACCACCCCAGGAACAAGGACGGGCTCCGAAAACATCCGGGATAGAGCCAGGAACGATCAGATCTAGCCAGCATCACCAAAACTAGAAGCTCCCCGAAGTTGAGGTCACCTCGCAAATGCTCCAGAGACTCGCATGTACCTCAATTGACACAGAAGAATGTCCCTAGAAGGCCGCACCTAGCCTCGAAAGGTCAAGGAAAGACACACCTAGCTTCGAAAGGTCAGGGGAAGCCACACATAGCTTCGAAAAGGTTAAGGGAAGCCAGATCTGGCTCCAAGCTGGATGAAACTTCTCAGATATCAAGGTCAGAACACTAATCAACCTCACTGGTTGGCACACCACACCATGCCATATTCAACGACCTCTATAAAGGATCATGCTGAAAGCATACCAGGGATACACTGAATCATATCTGGAAATATTACCTACATGCAGGACAAGTAATAGAATCCAAAAAGGAAACAAACTGATCTCCACCACGATACTTTCAATTCGGCAAAGTCAATGACATTAAAACGAGAAATCCCACCCGATAAGGAGGGGAGAGACTGAGAAAATCAAGGGGAGAATCAGTCTGTTTGACCTACAAACTATGTATAAATAGAAAAGAAAGGAAATGAAAAAGAAGAGACTAGTATTCGACAGGCATACGACAAACACTCAACTATACCCTAGAGAGAAATTTGTATATCGTACACGTTCAATAAAGAAAATATTTTTATTCTCTTTTGGATGTTAAATTGTATCATTGTTCTTTATCATTTCGAAAAAGATTGTTAACATATACGATCAATCTTGGCCACCACCTACGTGGTAGTGGTCTTGAGGGTGTTAACTGAGATTTCTCACCTCTAGCAAAATTTCCGTTAACAGATCAGTGAAGGGAAAATCCTTTTTCGTTTATATCTGTTGATAGAATTCCGTCGCAAATTTTTTGATTGTAGCATCACTTTGAGCACTAGTCCCCGGCATAAAACTTGCCTTAATCAGTACTTAGTAATGCAAGGAACCTGGTAAGAAGCGCATAAGGAAATCTGCGGGTGACTGGTACCATGGTACCTCGCCAAAGAACCTTGGGCCCCTTTGATAGCCTCACGGAAATTTAGCCAAGAGTAATATGGGTACTGGAGATACTCATATTTTCTATTCCAGGAATCGTGGTTCCTTGACTATGGTGAGCATACCGGTGGAAAATCTCGCACTCCAGGTACCTTGCATTTCCATTCTAGGAACCTCGGTAGCATGACGAGTAGTCCGGCGAAACTAGAAACTTTACCGAATGATTAAGTACCTAGCTTTCCTGTTTCATGGAACCTAGGTTTCCAGATGTGTATTCTGGTGAAACTGGGCACCTCGCACCTCTGTTTGTAGGAGCTTTGGTGCTTTGGCGAACAAAATTTGGTGAATCTCGGTACCCCGCCTTCTTGCGTTAGGAATCTTGGTACTCTGGCGAAAACAATGGCGAATACATACCGGCAGCAAGATCCAAGTAGGCAACTGGAGCCATTTTATTACCCGGTCTTTCTTAGCGGAGGGTGGTACTCGCTCAAGGCCTTGATCTGGCTGGCAGCTATGTTTTTACTATCCGGACTCTTCCTGGTGAGGGACGGTACCCAGCCAAGGCAGTAAAAAGGCCATATGGTCCTTTCTGGTCTTGAGGCAATCGTATTTTGGGTACCTTGCATTCCTGTTTGTAGGAATCGTGATATCTTGGTGAAAACAATGGTGAATAAACACTGGCAGCAAGATCAAGGTTGGCAACTAAGGCCACTTTAGCACCTGGTCTTCCTCAGCGGGGGGTGGTACCCGGCCAAGGCCTTGATCTGGCTAGCAACTATGCTCTTACTATCTAGATCCTTCTTAGCAAGGGGTGGTGCCCCGCCAAGGTCTGATCCATTGGGCAACTATGCTCTTACGTACTGGATCCTTCCTAGCGGGGGGTAGTGCCCGGCCAGGGCAGCAGAAAGGCCATATGGTCCTTTCTGGTCTTGAGGAGATCATATTTTGGGTACCTCGCATTCCTATTTGTAGGAATCGTGGTATCCTAGCAAAAACAATGGTGAATAAACACTGGCAGCAAGATCCAGGTAAGCAACTAAGGCCACTTTAGCACCTGGTCTTTCTCAGCGGGGGGTGGTACCCGGCCAAGGCCTTGATCTGGCTGGCAACTATGCTCTTACTATCCAGATCCTTCTTAGCGAGGGTTGGTGCCCGGCCAAGGTCTGATCCATCGGGCATCTATGCTCTTACGCACTGGATCCTTCCTAGTGGGGGGTGGTGCCCGGCCAGGGCAGCAGGAAAGCCATATGGTCCTTTCTAGTCTTGAGGCGATCCTCCTAGATGGACTAATCCAATCTAGGACATCAAGAGTTTTATGTAGCTCTCCCGGATTTATGGCGATCCTCCTGGAGGGATCTACCCGTTCTAGGGCATCAAGAGTGCTATATAGCTCTCCTGGTCTTAAAACGACAATCATAAGGGATTCAATTGGTGACATAAAACAGGTAGATGTAGACAAATGTAGGTAGGAACAAATGGAGAAAGAAACCTTCTTTATTGATGATCAAAGAAAAAGGAATACAAGCATTCACGACTACTAACATCTTCTAACAGTCGTTTAGGAGTAATCCTGGTCGATTTGCATTACAGGACTTATGGGTAGAACCTGTTGAGGTGATCAGCATTCCAAGTGTGGTCTACTGGATGTCCGTCCATATCATTTAACTTGTAGGCCCCACCTTGGGTCACCATTTTGATTATGTAAGGACCTTCCCAATTAGGTGATGGTACTCCGTCCGACCTCTTCTGGTATTCTGGGTAACCTTTCTGAGCACCAGATCCCCTTATTTGAAGCTTTGGATTCTCACTTTCTTGTTAAAGTAACAAGTAATCCGGCTCTGGTAAACTGCTACTCTTTCGGCTATCCTGTCCTGCTTCTCCTCTATGAGGTCTAGGCTGGCCCTTAGCTTGTCCTTATTTTCATCGGGGTCAGAATGCTGCACCCGGAAGGAGACGAGCTTATGCTCTATAGGAAGGATGGCTTCTACCCCGAAAGCTAGTGAGTAGGGGGTTTCTCCGGTAACTGTCCTTTTGGTGGTGCGATATGCCCATAGTACTTCCGGGAGTTCATCAGCCCATCTTCCTTTCTTCTGCTGAAGTTTTTTCTTAAGGAGCCTCTTGATAGTTTTGTTTGTTGCCTCTACTAGGCCATTAGTCTGGTGGTGTGCCACGGACACGAAGCGGAGTTCAATCCCTAAACTTCCACAGAATTCTAGGAATCTGGCGTTGTTGAACTGTTTACCCAGATCCGTGATGATGACCATCGGAGTCCCGAATCGGCAAACCACATTTTTCTTGATGAACTCTGTGGTATTTAGTTTAGTAATTTTGGAGAGGGGTTCTGCTTCCACCCACCTGGTGGAGTAATCAATAGCCACAATTGCATGCTTCTGTTGACCTGGAGTGGTTAGGAGAGGTCCAATTAAGTCCACTCCCCTAGAATGCAAACGGATATGGTGAGCTGATGGTTGATAACCGTTCTGGAGGTAGGCGATGCATGTTGGCCATTTTCTGACATGGTTCACAAGATTGTACGAACTGCCATGCATCATGGTGCAAGGTCGGCAAGAAGTATCCCATGCGAAGCACCTGGTAAGCCAATGCTTCTCCTCTGATATGATTTCCACAGTCTCCGGAGTGCACTTCCCTCAATGCCCAATTCGCATCCTCAGGATGTAGGCATCTGAGCAAGGGGAGTGACCTACCTCTTCGGTAAAGGTGCCCCTCTATCAAGCAGTATCGGACCAAGGTTCTCTTGATCTTGCGAGCTTGATCAGGGTTTTTAGGGAGCTTTTCTGATTGAAGGTACTCCGTGATAGGATCCATCCAGTATGGAAATCGCTCCACGGGGTTGACTTCCTTGCCTTCAGAGATGCTTGATATAGTGATTATCTGGAGCGAAACTCCTTTCGGCAGCGCTTGTCCTCCATTGGCAGCTATCTTGGCTAGGACGTCAGCTCGATGATTTAGCTGCCTAGGTACCTGCTCAATCCTGAAACCCTTGAAGCGAGGCAACAGTTCTTGCACTTTTTTGAGGTAGGCTACCATGTTATCCCCCTTGGCTTGGTATAAACCAGTTATTTGGTTGACTACCAATTGCGAATCACATTTGGCAAGGAGGTAATCAGCTCCCAGCTCTACTGCTGTTCTCAACCCTGCTAACAAGGCCTCATACTCAGCCTCGTTATTGGTAGTGTTAAACCCGAATCTAAAACAGTGGCAGCATTAGACTTTCTCTGGGTCAGTTAGAATGACCCCACCCCCACTTCATGCCTGATTTGATGCTCCATCAGTATATAGGATCCAGATGTTTCAATCGGTAGGCCAATCTGCAGGCTCTCGTTCCTTCGGAAGAGCTCGAATCAGGCTCGGGGCAGCATCTTGATCGGGGATCGCACTGAATTCTACCATGAAATCTGTCAAAGCCTGGGCCTTGATGGTAGTCCTGGCTTTGTATTTGATGTCAAACTGGGTAAGCTCAAGGGCCCACAGCATGAGTCTTCCCGATACATCCGGTCTTTTAAGAAACTGTCACAAAGGTTGATCAGTGATTACCACGATAGTGTGAGCAAGGAAATAAGGGCGGAGCTTCCTGGCTGCTACTACCAGTGCAAAGGCGAGCCTCTCCAGGAGAACGTAGTTCTTTTCTGATTTGGTTAAGGCGTGGCTCACATAGTAGACAGGGTGCCGGGCTCCATCCCCGCACTCTTTCACTAATGCTCCGCTAGCAGCGGTTTCAAACATTGCCAGGTATAACTGTAGTTCTTCTCCAGGTACCGGGCAAGCTAGTAGGGGCGGGCTAGCTAGTAGGGGCGGGCTAGCGAGGTACTTCTTCAACCACTAGAAAGCTTGCTCACTGCCTTGGTCCCATTTCATGTTCTTCCCCTGTTTGATTGCCTTGAAGAACGGGATGCACTTGTCGGTGGATGGTGATATGAAACAGTTAAAGGCTGTGATTCGCCTAGTCAAACCTTGCACTTGTTTAAGTGAGGTGGGAGATTCAAGATCCAGGATGGCTTTGATCATTTTGGGATTAGCTTCAATCCCTCTCCCATGGACCATGAATCCGAGAAATTTCCCGGCTGTAACCCCGAAAGTGCATTTAGCTGGATTCAGACGCATCTGATTTTCCCTAACTATCTGGAAAGTCTGGCCGAGGTGGTCTTGGTGATATTCAGCTATCTGAGACTTCGTGATCATATCATCAATATATACCTCCATTGACTTTTCTATCAGTCACCGAATAAGCGGTTGACCAGGCGCTGGTAGGTAGCCCCAGCGTTCTTGAGCCCGAATGGCATGACTCTATAGCAGTACAGGCCTTACCCGGTTATGAAACTGGTTTTATCCTGGTCAACTAGGTGCATCAAGATCTGGTTGTATCCTGAGAAGGCACCCATAAAGCTTAGGAGCTTGTTGCCCGCGGTTGAATCTACCAGTTGGTCGATTTTCGGTAGCGGGAAGCTATCCTTCGGGCAGGCACGGTTGAGATCTGTGTAATTAACGCATATGCGCCAGTTCTCGTTAGCTTTGGTCACCATGACTACATTGGCAATCCATTCGGGGTATTGGGACTCCCTGATGAACTCTGCCTTTAGTAGTTTGTGTACCTCCTCTTGCACCTCAGCATTTCTTGCTTAGTTGAAATGCCTTCTCTTCTGCATGACTAGCTTGAAGGTGGGATCCACCGATAACCTGTGTGTTGCTAAGGTAGCGGGTACTTCCGGCATCTCCTCATGACTCCATACAAAGATGTCATTATATTCTCGTAGGAGCTTTATCAGAGCCTCCATTACCTCCGTCTCCAATGTTGAACCTATCCTGTCAACCTTGGAAGGATCGGCCTCCCTAATAGGTACCTCTTCTAACTCTTCTGCATGATGGCTACTGGCCCATCCTTTTTCTTCTTCTCCCCTGATTTCTATGTCGGGGAGCTCTGGCGTGGATCCCATTTCACCTGAATCTGTTTCACCTTCGAAATCTTCCTCCGAGAGCTGGTGATCTTGGTTGATGGTTATCTGCATGCATTGCTTAGCTAACATTGCTGGATTGGTAGATACTGCATAACACTTGCATGCAACCTGTTGATCTCCTCTCACTTCGCCCACCTTGTCTCCTACTGGAAATTTCAGGACGTTATGGTATATCGACAAGACTCTTTTGAGAGCAGACTGGTAGGGTCTTCCCATGATGGCGTTGTAGATGGACGGGGTGTCTACTACAACAAAATACATCATCAGGTTCTGCTGGAGTGGCACTGTCCCTACTATTACTGGTAGGATCATAGACCCGGTGGGGATCAGTGAGTCTCCCGTGAATTCGTATAATGGGGAAGTACAGCTGTTGTAGCAAGGTCTCTTCAGGTTGAATTGCTCCAAAACACTTTTGAAGAGGATGTCAACGCTGCTACCTGTGTTAATCAAGACACGATGGACCAAGTTATTGGCTATCTACACAGTGATGACCATAGGATCATCGTGGGGCTGCACGGTGTTATACACACCCTCTTCTGTGAAGATGATCTGTGCAGTAGGAGGAGACTGAGGTAACTCCCTAGTAACTTTGAAGACACTCTGGCTTGCTTCCAATCTGGGAGCTTTCCTGGCATGGTTCTTTCGAGCATTGTTGCAGATTTCGGACAGGGTGGAACCTCCACTTATGGTATTGACAATATGGATATGCTCCATCAGATCCTTCCCTTTTGTTTTCCTTCCTTTTTCATATGTTTTGATATCGGCATGTACCTCCTTTCCAGTGTGTATGTTGTCGCGTACCTGTTGGAGGAATTCCTCCAAGCAACCTCCCCTAACCAAGGCTTCAATCTGGTTTGCAGACTATAGCACTCCGAGGTATTATGACCTACATCCTCATGGAAGTCACAATACTTGTAGCGGTTCCGCTGATCATCTGGTACCTTCATTGGACCTAGCTTTCTAAGTAGTCCCTTGTCACTGATGGCGAGGTAAATAGTTTCGCGAGATGCGTTCAAGGGGGTGTAATGGGAGTATCCCCTTTCATCTCTATCGACCCAGGCTACTTTTTTAGGTGAGGTGTAGGTCTGGGCGGAGTCCGCCTGATAGGGTACCGGTTCCGAGGGGACTGGTAGTGCGGCGACCGATATGTAGATTTGTTGAGAGGTCTGTTCTGACTTTTCTGAACTGGTACCGGTTTGAAAGCCTCCCTCTTCTGGTGCTTGGCAATTCTCATATCGTCATGCTCCATTTTGACTCGGAGCTGCTCGTCTATTTCAACCTGCTCTAGAGCTCTGTTGTAGGCTTCCTGGTAGGTCTCCGGGGGATGTTTGGTGAAGGATCTGAACAGCCTGCCTGCCCATATGTTCCTTCTGAAATTGGCCAAAGTCTCCTTTTCCGTGAAGACCCCTATTTGGATCACTTCCTTGTGGAACCTCTCTACGTAGGCTCTTAGCATTTCACCCCGCTCCCGGATCATATATTAGAGATGAATGGGATCCTTGGGATGAGGTCTGATGCCCTGAAATTGAGCACAGAAGTCAGTAGTCAACTTGGTGAATGAATCAACGCTCCCCACCGGTAGTTTCCTAAACCATGTCTTGGCACAGTCAGTGAGCGTGGTAGGGAACATTCTGCACATGGCAGCCCGGGTAGCATTCGGGACCTCCATCTGGTGAACAAAACTTTCTAGATGGCTCAGGGGATCCTCGGTTCCAGAAAATTTATCGGTTGGCATCTTTAATTTGGGAGGTAGTTCTGTCTCCTTGATTATTCTAGAGAAGGGAGCATTCATCTCTCCCAAAGGATCTTTCTGGTTTTCCCGGTGTTTACCCTTCTTCAGCTCCTGGATCTACTTTGCCATTCTAGTGACCTGGTCCAGGATACGTTTGTCGCCATCATTTCCTGATTCCACCTCAGAATCTCGGTCGTCAGATCCCTCCGATGTCGTAGAGGTTTCATCCTGCTTCTCTCCATGGGGAGGGTCTTCTCCAATGCCCCTGTTGCTGCCTCCTGCCATTGAATGAGGGCGCCTCCTGGTCGTTTCCTGTTGAGGCTGTCTAGAAGAAGCTTCTGGTTGGACCAGATGGCGACGCTCCCTAGGCGGGAGATCAATGGCGGATCTAACGCGTCGGGGTTGATAACCTGTAGGATTTCCTGGAACTAGGGGCGCTGGTCCGAGTCTATCATTGACCGATGGTATGGGGGGCATGGGCCCGAGTCTATCACAGACAGGTACGGGAGGTGGTGTTCTCAACCTGTCCAAGGGAGGTATCCTGGTACCCTTCTGATTGGCATCACCCTTGGGATCTAGTACCGCTGGCTGACTGGTACTGCCTTCGGTGACCATTCAGAGGTGAATACTCTCCATAAAGGCCGCGACCTGTTAGTCTAGGTTGGCTGGTCCAGCTGCTGGGGTAGTAGGTACCAGGGGGTAGCCCGCGCGGCAGCTAACAGCTTTGAGGCGGGTTTGTGACCTTTTCCCCCCTTCTTCGACTTCTGACCCTTTTTGGTTGAAGCGTTCGACTGATGTCCTGATGGGTCAGGATGATCCTGAGAGGATCGGAGCTTCATTCTGATAGTCTAGCAAGAAAAATGAGATGCACTGGCTTTCTTTTAAAGGTGTGGTTTTCCCACAGACGGCGCCAAAAAGTGTTAACTGAAAAATTCACTCGGGATGAAAATCTCAGTTAACACCCTCACTCGTTACCGGTAGCAGCAGCGGGTAGGTTCTTTAGGTACCAGGGTCCCTCCTTTTTGTATGATTGAGATCAATAGATCAAAGAATGGAGAAAGAACACAAAGGGACCGGGAGATGTAAAATGAACACGGTTTTATTCAGTTAATCACTACGGTAGGATTACAATATGTATACATGCATATTTCTCTCTATTCTTACCTTCGGTACCGGGGTCCCTCCTTTTTGTATGGTCGAGATCAATAGATCAAAGAATGGAGAAAGAACACAAAGGGACCGGGAGATGTAAAATGAACACGGTTTTATTTTGTTAATCACTACGGTAGGATTACAATATGTATACATGCATATTTCTCTCTATTCTCACTCTTTCACACTTGATGGAGATGGAGAAAACGTTCGTGTCGATAAGTGGATATTTTTCCTCCAGTGATTGTCAATGGACTCTCACTGGCTTCGAGGAATCTCAGAAAAAATTCACCCGGGGTCTCTATGGTTATGGCGATCAAGAATACTCCAAAAATCCTCCCTCTACTTTACCCTTCAATGCCTTCTATATAGTACTCTCCAGAATCTCCCCAAAATCCCGTTCCTTAATGAAGATTATAGAGAGTCCTATTTTAAGCGTTGAAAGGCATTTGCGTGAAGCTGAAAGCGTGAGATTAGATCCCGTTAATCAATGGTGAATTCAAATTCTGATTCGGTCGACCATTGGGTCATTAATGGCGCTTTATTTTGGCAATGGAGTCAACTTTCCTTCTTCGTGGAGCTTGATGGCGATGGAGTCAACTTTCCTTCTTCGTGGAGCTTGATGGCGATAGAATCGACTTTCCTTCTTCATGGAGCTTGGAGGAAAATTCTAACGAAGGGTAGTGCTGGTACCTCATTTTGATGAGCTTGTTTCGCCTCCTGCTGGAATGGTGCTTATGTCTTCGTGTACCCTATCGTATTGCCTGGGGGTAGGATACTTGCCTTGAAGGAGCTCTGGATAAGCATACTAAGTACTAGGCGAGAGTCAGGGAGGCACCAAGGTAGACATCGAGGTGGTACCGAGGTAGGTATCGAGGTACCTGGTACCTTGGTACCTTGATCAACGTCAAGATGCTTGCGGGGTTCTAGGTGTGCAAGCTATCATCGTACTGGTCTTGAAATGGTGTCAGGAGCTTCAGTATGGTGAGATACATGCTTTCGGAGCTGATATCCTATCTAGATAGATGGATAGTTTAGGTTCCAACCTCGTCGGATATCGACTCCATCTAGGTGAAGGCACCGATCTCGCAGGTCTCTTGGAGAATCTGGATGAATCTTTCTGGATAGATCTCTGTTTGGAAAATTCTCCTTTGGTCCCTTGCTAGAAAAACCTGTTAACAGAGACAATGAAAGACAAATTTTCTATACCGTGATTGACGAGTTATTGGATGAGTTACATGGAGCAAAGATTTTTTCCAAGCTGGACTTACGCTCGGGTTATCACCAAATTCGATCAGATTAACAAATGAACCATCTACCTTTCAAAGCTTGATGAACCAAAATTTTCACCCAAATTTACGAAAGTTCAAATTTGTTTTCTTTGATGATATTTTGATTTGTACCAGGAAATTGGAGCAACACCATCAATATCTCAGTTTAACATTTGAGACCTTGTGCCTTAACCAACTTTATATAAAGAAGTTAAAATGTAATTTATGTCGATTGGATGTGGAGTACCTTGGTCATGTTATTTTACGGCATGTGGTAGCTGGTGATTACAAGAAGATTGAAATATTCACTATTCATCCACTTCTTAAGACTAGACATGATGTCGGTTCCGGTTCGAAACCGGCGATTCCGGTTCTAGAGAACCAAAACCAGAACCGGAACCTCCCTTGGGAGGTTCTGACGGTTTGGTTCCTCTTTTTTTTTCAAAAAATGACATTTTATTTAGAAAAAAAATAAAACGTTAGAAAGGATGTTGTAAATGTTAGGTTTTAGATTTGTGTTGGCTTGATTCTATAATGAAACTCTCTTTCTTTTTAATGTGTAGTTGTTTAGGTGGTTCGTGATTGGAACAAGCTTCAAAAGGAAAAGCAACTTCTCATGCAAAGCTCGTCTTCAAGAGGAAAGGTTCTTTCTTGGATGCTAAGGTATCGAGATTTTTCTTCCACTTGCAAGGCATTAGGGCACACACACACACATTGCATTAATTTGTGTCCATGTATCGTTGTGCAAAAATTGGTATAACACATTCACACACTTGTTGAAGTATGCACATGCATTAGACTTAATTTGACAATTTTTGTAAATTGCATGTTCTAGGACTATATCTAGGAAATAGCATACTTGTATGTTCTTGAGTTTATTTGTTTGTGTTTTTATGATATTGAACTTGAATTTGAGCTCATATTATGCTTCATTGAGTTCCGGTCATTTCGGTTACTCATTCATTAAGTTTCAAGTTCAAACTAGGAAGTTAAGAAACTTTATGTGCTTTTATCGTATGTGGTTTTCGTCCTTATTTTTCAAGTTGAGTTTCATATTTTTATGAAAGTTGTCTTGACTTATTTTATATGTGAAGGAGTCCCGGTTCGTAGTCCAAAAACGGATTAGAATTTAGAGTTCTAAGGCCGCAGAACGGTCAAAATTATTTCAGTGCGCGATAGGGAGAAAAGGTTATGTGGGATGGCAAAGCCAAAACCACCCCACCCTGTGGAGGCACGTGGCCCCCATGGGAAGGCCACCATTCTGCTCCCGTTAAGGCCACGTGCCTCCACAGGGAGCTGATGTGGCAAGTGTTGATTGGTGGTCTTACCTCTCTCTCTCTCTCTCTCTACACATCAATTTCCCTCCATATTTATTCAAATTTCGTGCACAAATATTTCACAACTTGTCCAATTTTGTTTTTTTGATATCTCTCTCAAATCAACTGGGATTTTAGATTTTCTGTTAACTGAAAATTTGCTCGGGGTGAGAAATCTCAATTAACACCCTCAAGACCACTACCACGGAGGTGATGGCCAGAGTCGAATATACTTTATACAATGCTTGTTCAAATGATAAAAAATACTAATATTAGTACAATCAAAAGAGAATGAAAATGCTTTTATTATCAATGGTATATGATGTACAAATATCTCTCAAATGTTCTCACTTTCTCTGGAGTGTAGTAGGGTTGTTGTCGTATGCTTGTCAAAAAGTAGTTCTCCCCTAGAGGTTCATTGTTTTTCTCCTATTTATACATAGTTTTGGTAGGTTAACTTTGTGATTCTCCCCTTGATTTTATCAATCTCTTCCCTCCTTATCGGACGGGATTTCTCATTTAAACATCATTGACTTTGTGTTAATATCTGAGTTGAGAATATCTTGGTGGAGATCAGTTTGTTTCCTCTTTAGACTCTATTACTTGCTCTACACGTACGTAATATTTCCAGATATGATCTAGTGTATCTTTGTATCTTCACAGCATGATTCCTCATAGAAGTCTTTGAATATGGTATGTATTGTCTTATATAGCGAGGTAGATCAGTGTCCCGGCTTCGATATTCAGGAGCTTAGTCTAGCCAGGAGCTTGGTCTAACCTTCCTTGATCTCTTGGAGCTTGATGCGGCCCCCTACGTACATTCCTATGTGGCAGCGGGGTTTTGGCGAGCTTCCGGAGAGGTTGTGAGGTAGTCTTGACCTCAGGGAGCTTCCCGATTTCCACTTTGGTGACGCGGGCTCGATCTGATCTTGCCGGGCTCTATTCTCAGTGTTTCTGGAGCTTGCCTTTATTTCTGTGGGGTGGTATCATAGCTCGGCTTCGGGAATCATAGTCCCCTGGTGGATAACCTCAGGCCTGGAGTCAGACTAGGAGGGTGGAAAATTTCCCTTTGATCCCTAGCCAAATTTGGCTATTAACAGAAGTCCCCTCTGACTTGATCGTGTGGCAGATTCATGTGGCGGCTCTCGAGAATGGGGTCAGGCTTCCCCTTCATCCTACCCTTCGACGAGCTCTCAACGCCATCTAGCTTGCTCCTCTCCAGTTGACGCCTGGCGTCTGGAGGCATTTGATTGGCTTCCTCGTGCTGTGGAGGGAACAATGCCAGCTGAGCAAGGTGACTAGAGAGCCCGGAGTGAAGGAGCTGGCCTACCTTTTCCAAATCGGGAGCCTCTCCGGCGCTCCCCGAGGTCAGTTCTATGCAAAAGCCAAGAACAAGCTCAACTTTGTCATTCCTGGTGCTTCGAAGAAGGATCCCGCCTGGAAGGAAGAGTGGATTGTTGGAACCTAGGGTTACAGATTGCGCAGCGGAAAGGTTTAAAATTTTTTTTATGCAATCATTAAACTAACCCATTTGTACATTAATAATCAAATGCAATAATAAAGTGAAGAAACTTTTTCATACCTACGTAGGAGGCTCCTTCACTTTGATACGAACTGCTCCTGATTTGAACCACGTGATCTTCCTCGCTATCTCCCGGAACTGGTAACAGCGTGTGGGCGCGTCACGATATTCAGGACCTGTGTGGAGGAAGAAGAGAAGAACACACACACCAAAACAAAACCTAGAAGTGCAGCACTTGTAGTCGCCGCACCCTATTTTTTTTTTCTTTTTGTTTGCTGCGTGTCACGATCACATTTAATCTCTTCTCTTCTTGTTTGCCGTGTATGTTTTTTTTTTCTTCAAAGTAATCTTATTACTTTATATCTCATTCGGTTATGTTTTTTAATTAAAAAATATATATCTCATATATATCTAAAAACAAACCGAAAATCTATTTGATTTTTTTTTTTAACTTTACAAAGATATCTCATATCTTTTTTTTTTAAATAATTAAATTTTTTTTTTTTTTTGCATTCAAACATTTTAAATTCAATTTCAAATATTTAATTTAATAAAATAAAATAATCATATTATCTTATTTTATTCAAAATCAAATATCAACTCACACCCTCCATTTAGTGATTAACAACATAACTAAATAATCTTATTATTTAATTTATTTAATCACCATTATTCATTAATTAAATAATCACATTATTCAATTAATTCCCGAATAAATACGTGTCACTTTCGTAACACAATTAATTGGACAATCCAATTAATTAACCGTGACCCTTGTTACCTAAATCGATCGGGCTAGCAAGGGGACCTAATAGACCCACAGTATTTTGAGCTCCAATAATCCATAGAAATTATTAATTAAACTCTTTAATTAATATTTCATGATTATTAACTTCGGTGTTATTCCACTAAAAACCCGAAGCTGCACTCTCTAAACTGTAGACGTTTTTACATAAACAAATAACTCTCGGTGTCCATCGATATAGCTATTACATATGGTATGATCCTCCACAAGTAGTTCATAATTAGAGCTGGGTCATAATGTCCGTTATACCCCTCTAATCATATCTTTCCATTAAGTACCATTGATTCTCTAATGAACAATAAATCATACATTCCTTACGGAATTAGGAGAGCGCTCATATTGTTCAAGCCCCAAATCAACCCTTAAGGGAACTACCATCTACTTCTCACAAGAAGGAGTGGATTCCACTATTGTGTACAAACCTTCCCAGCCACAAGCCAAACCGCGATCCCAACATACGGAGTATATTGATCGGGAATGCAACTCCGACCTCACCCATGGTATATCAAAGACCATGATCTAACCTGAAGGAGTCGATAAGACACTCAGGATTAAGATCACCCACATATAGCCATCATTGGTTGATATATATGAATCTCATCGTTAAACGGATCTTAGTGAGAGATTCATATAGATCATGGCCCAGTCCTATATGATCACATCATACAAGGTGCCTCCATTCTCATATCTACATATGAATGATCCAGGATAGGATCACCGTACACTACGAAATGGACCGCAGCTGTAGATTAACCACAAATAAAGTACCCATCTTTATTTGCTATCTACGGACTCTTTAGATTGCTCGTTTCAAACTGAATCCATCTATATATGACACTCATATACTCAATTCGAAATTACATCCGGCAATTTTGGATGTTAAGTGCACATGTTATATAAAGTATGACACAAAATGAATGAATATACTACTTCTTTTATTTATGTTCAAATTATATTTACATATTACAAGCTTCAGGGCAAAAACCCCCAACAATCTCCCACTTACACTAAAGCATGTGAGTCATGTCTCGTAACCCTAGACCTTCTAGGTGACCTCCAAACACTTTAGCCGGTAAGGTCTTCGTAAATGGATCAGCATGATTGTCTTGTGGGGCTATCTTGGTGACGATCACATCTCCTCTCTGCACTATCTCTCTAATGAGATGATACTTTCTCTCTATATGCTTCCCTCTCTTGTGGCTTCTTGGTTCTTTGGAATTAGCCACAACACCACTATTATCACAATAAAGTGTGATGGGCTTATCCAGATCTGGAACAACTTCCAGATCACTCAAGAACTTACGGAGCCAAACAGCCTCTTTAGCAGCTTCACAAGCGGCTACATATTCGGCTTCCATGGTGGAGTCAGCAATGCAAGATTGCTTTATACTTCTCCACACAATGGCTCCACCACCTAGGGTGAATACTGATCCAGATGTGGATTTTCTAGAATCCCTGTCTGACTGAAAATCAGAATCTGTGTATCCTAACGGGATCAAATCCTGTCCAGAATACACTAGCATATAGTTTCTCATTCTCCGAAGATACTTGAGAATGGTCTTGACAGCAACCCAATGATCTAATCCTGGGTTGGACTAGTACCTGCTGACTACTCCCACTGCATAGCAGATGTCTGGTCTCGTGCATAACATAGCATACATGAGACTACCTACTGCTGATGCATATAGCACACGTCTCATATCCTCAACTTCTTGAGGTGTCTGAGGACACTGTTCCTTAGACAAGTGAACCCCATGTCTATAAGGTAAATTACCTTTCTTGGAGTTCTGCATTGAAAATCGTATAAGAGTCTTGTCGATATATGATGCCTGAGACAATGCTATGAGTTTGTTCTTACGATCCCTTATAAGTTGGATCCCTAGAACATAACTCGCCTCTCCCAAATCTTTCATTTGGAATTTGCTAGCCAGCCAGCCCTTTACATCAGACAACACTTCTACATTATTCCCAATGAGTAGGATGTCATCTACCTATAGGACCAAGAAAACTACTTTCTTGTCAATGATGCGCTTGTAGACACAAGGCTCATCAACATTTTGCTCGAAGCCATGGGTTTTGATCACATCATCAAACCTTATGTTCCAAGATCTAGATGCTTGCTTGAGTCCATAAATGGACCTTTGCAACTTGCAAACCTTTTGCTCTTGATCTGGAGACACAAATCCCTCTGGTTGCATCATGTATATGCTTTCATCAAGATTGCCATTCAAGAATGCAGTCTTGACATCCATTTGCCAAATTTCATAACCTAAATAAGCAGCAATGGATAAGAGAATCAGAATAGACTTAAGCATGGCTACTGGCGAGAAGGTCTCTTCATAATCGACCCCCTCTTTCTGGGTATAACCTTTGGCCACTAGCCTTGCCTTGAAGGTCTCTACCTTCCCGTCTACTCCTCTCTTCCTCTTGTAGATCCACTTACATCCTATAGGTTTTACCCCATTCGGTAAGTCTACAAGTTCCCAGACTGAGTTAGAGTACATAGACTCCATCTCGAGATTCATGGCTTTAAGCCATTCCTCTTTATCAGGATCTTCCATTGCATTCTAAAATGTCAATGGATCATCCACACTATCAGCAGAGACAAGATCTTGTCCCTCACTTACACCCAAATAGCGTTCAGGTTGTCTCACAACCCTCTCACTACGTCTAGGTGGTAGTGTATCCTGACTAGGAATTATCTGACTTTCAGATGTTAATGGATTAAAAACTCTAGTTGACTGATTACTGGTCTCACCAGGCTCCAACTCATTTAATACAATTTTAGAACGAGGTTTATGATCACTTATATAGTTATCCTCAAGAAACGTTGCATTTGTCGATACAAATACTTTGTTATCTTCAGGACTATAGAAGTATCCACCTCTGGTCTCCTTGGAGTATCCTACAAACAAGTAGACCACAGACTTGGGATCTAGCTTTCCAGTTCTGTTCTTCAGCACGTGTGCTGGACACCCCCATATGTGAAAATGTCGTAAACTAGCTTTACGACCATTCCACAACTCTAGGGGAGTTTCAGGAACAGATTTGGATGGCACTACATTCAAAATGTATGCCGCTGTTTGTAACGCATATCCCCAAAAAGAATTTGGTAATGATGAGAAACTAATCATAGATCTCACCATTTCCATTAGGGTTCTATTTCTCCTCTCCGCGACACCATTCTACTGAGGTGTACCAGGAGCTGTGAGTTGGGACACTATCCCATACTCGACCATAAAGTCTTCAAACTCTTGGTCAAGGTACTCACCTCCACGATCTGATCGTAGAGACTTGATAGTCTTTCCTAATTGGTTCTCAACTTCAGCTCGGAATTCTTTGAACTTTTCAAATGTTTCTGACTTTCGTTGCATTAGGTAGACATATCAGTATCTCAAGTAGTCATCTATAAAGGTGACATAATACTCATAACCACCCCTTGCTTTAACATTCATTGGTCCACATATGTCTGAATGTATAAGCTTTAGTGGTTGTTTAGCTCTAAGCCCTTTACCAGTAAAAGGTCTCTTAGTCATCTTACCTTCTAGACAAGATTCACAAACAGGTAAGGTGCCAACCTTTAACTCATTTAAAGATCCACTTTTAACTAGTCTGTTTATCCGGTCAAGGTTAATATGTCCAAGCCTTAGATGCCAGAGATACGTTTCATTTTCTGGAGAAATCTTATGTCGTTTAGTTTTTGGTTTTTCAACTTTAAACATTTCGGTGTTGAGCAGTGTTGTATGCATTAACGGTCTTAACACATACAAATTGTTTTCATTAATTCCTGAACAAATATTCAGACCATTCTTTGCAATAATAACTGATTTATTATCAAAAGAAACAGAATATAATTGTTCTAACAACTTAGAAACGGAAATTAAATTCCGTGTAAATCCAGGAATAAATAATACATTGTCCAACAAAATAAAATTATTATTACAAAAACGCAATCCAATTACGCCCAATGCTCGTGCCGACACGACATCCCCTGACCCCACTCGCATCGAGAAGGCTCCCTCCTCAAGCTGTGTCCAAGAATCAGTCCACTGCAAAGAAGAACAAACATGGTTAGTGGCCCCTGAATCAACTATCCAGGGTGAAGAATCATCTTCAACTAAACATGACTCAAAAACAAGTAAATCATATTTACCTTTCGCTTTCTTCTTCTTGGCTACCTCCTCCAGATACTGAGGACAATTCCTCTTCCAGTGTCTGACCTTGTCGCAATGGAAACATTTTCCTTTGCTCTTGTCGATGGAGGCGCCTTTCTTTTTGCTTTGGGCTTTCTTGGGTTTGGGCTTACCCTTCGCCTTCCCAGCAGACCTCTTCCTCTTGTTATTATTGGAGGAAGATGGTTCGGCAACATTTGCCTCACCGGTCTTACTTTTGCTATCCTTGGTCAAGGACTTAAAAGTAGCGAGCTCATTGAGCAACTGTGTGAGACTAAACCTTAACTTGTTCATCCCATAGTTGTTCTTAAATTGATCGAAACTCTTCGGAAGAGTCGTCAGTATGATGCTCACTTGACTGGGTTCGTTAATGGCCCCACCATTGACTTCTGTCGTGTTGAAGTAGGACATCATGCTCAGGACATGTTCCCGAACTGATGTACCTTCCTTCATGCGAGCGAGCATAGCGGAACGAACAGCTTCGTGTCGTTTTTGCTCGGAGGGCTGCCCGAACATAGCTTGCAATGACTCCATCATTTCGAATGATGTAGTCATTGCTTCGTGCTTTGTGACAAGCACGTCTGTCATAGAAGCTAACAGATATGTTCGGGCCTTCTCATCAGATGAGACCCATCGCTGGTATGCCTCACGAACAGTTTGTGTGGCATTGGCAGTAGGCACCGGAGGACATTCCTCCGCAAGCACAAACTTGAGGTCTTTGGTGACCAGTATTGCATTAATATTAAGTTTCCATTTTGTGTAGTTATCACCAGTTAATTTATCATTTGCAAGTATTTGTAATAGTGCAGATGACATGGCTGAAAAAAACATAAATTAAGGATTCATTCAGTCATACATTCTAAACATGTGCGAATGTTCGGCATAAAATTAAACATGATGCATTAAAATGTTTAATGAACAAGAACAACCCTAAAAACAATGTTTCTATGCCACGACAATCCAACATACCACAAGCAAGTGCCGCCTTAGGGTCGGTCAAATTCTTGCATGTTGGATCGAGACCTTCTTAGTCAAAGGATATACCAGAATAACTCTTATGCCAATATCATTCAACCATCGTTTATTAGGTCAGGTTTTTAATTAACCAATTTAATTAAAAAAATTTGAGTGTAACCCATCATTTCAGATCTCAAGAGCTTAACTCGAGAATTTCCACCTTAGGGTCGGTCAATCCCGAAATCCCCTCTGAAATCCTATATGTTAGGAAGTCAACCTTGGTATTGATTCTTATGGAAACCCTCCTTAGGGAGGACGAAAGCAAAGTCGTCACGAGGCCCCACTCGAATCTCACGGTGTTGAACTAATGATGGAGACCGCGGGATATAATGTCATATATCCCTCTCCCACTCACTATTTTATATTAAGGGTTTTCTATTAATATTAATGCACCTAGATTAAACTAGATTAAACGGCTAATTTTAATCTAAGCGTCAAGTGCATTAATCACAAATTATTAGAATCCTATTCCAATAACTAATAAACTAAATTGATTTTTAACACTTAAAAAATTTAGTTCATTAGTGATAATTCAAATCTATGTAAACTGTTTACTAAGACTAGAATTATTATTAAATGTATATTTACCAAGTTTTAACTATTAAAACTAAACACATTATTAGGTCCAATTATTATTAGGAGCTTAATCAAATTAATCCTAATATATATTAAGGACCCTACTAATCTAAGTATTTAAACTCTTTAATAAAAAAAATAGTAATTAATGAGATTTACCAAGTTTTTACTCCTAAAAATTAATCCCATTAAAAAAATAGCCAATTATGTGAATAACCCATTTTAATCAAATTAAAAAAAAAAATTAAACACATAATATAGATGGCTATAATGCATGTATGATATATCAACATATATATATGTGTAGGCACAACTAATTTAAATGACATTTATATGCATGGCAATGCTTAATCATCAAATAATTAAAACGTACATGAGTTGACCGAGTGTTGTGGATTATTTAACCTAAAAATTGGAATCTAATTACAAAAAATATTCCCAAGGCATCCCTTGGTCTTCTTGTAATTTCCAAGATTTCCAATCTCTTCAGGTCATGTGCGCTGGTAGCATCGCTGGTAGGCATCACCAGTCTGGATGCGCGCAGTCACGTTGAGCGCTGGTGAACATGCGCTGGTCATGCATGCTCGCTGGTGGTAAGTTGTGCGCTGGTAGGCATGCTCGCTGGTGGTAGGTTGTGCGCTGGTACACATGTGCTGATCTGCATGCGCGCAGTCATGTTGAACTACCAGGTGCGATTACATTTTGTTTTTTTTTCTAATAATACAACAGTAAAATAAAAAATAATAATAACATTATACAACCCAGAAAAACTCTAAATCCATAACACCATAAAAAATTACGATCAACCATGTTTTTTTTTAAATTAAACAATTTAATTAAAAAAAATATCATACACTCATCAAAAAAATATGTGCCTACACATTCATACATATCAGGAGTAATCGAATTCGAATATACTGTACAAAAATTGGCTCTGATACCAATTGTTGGAACCTAGGGTTACAGATTGCGCAGCGGAAGGGTTTAAAATTTTTTTTATGCAATCATTAAACTAACCCATTTGTACAGTAATAATCAAATGCAATAATAAAGTGAAGAAACTATTTCATACCTACGTAGGAGGCTCCTTCACTTTGATACGAACTGCTCCTGATTTGAACCACGTGATCTTCCTCGCTATCTCCCGGAACTAGTAACAGCGTGTGGGCGCGTCACGATATTCAGGACCTGTATGGAGGAAGAAGAGAAGAACACACGCACCAAAACAAAACCTAGAAGTGCAGCACTTGTAGTCGCCGCACCCTATTTTTTTTTTCTTTTTGTTTGCTGTGTGTCACGATCACATTTAATCTCTTCTCTTCTTGTTTGCCGTGTATGTTTTTTTTTTCTTCAAAGTAATCTTATTACTTTATATCTCATTCGGTTATGTTTTTTAATTAAAAAATATATATCTCATATATATCTCAAAACAAACCGAAAATATATTTGATTTTTTTAAAAAAAAAAACAAACTTTACAAAGATATCTCATATCTTTTTTTAAAAAAATAATTAAATATTTATTTTTTTTGAATTCAAACATTTTAAATTCAATTTCAAATATTTAATTTAATAAAATAAAATAATCATATTATCTTATTTTATTCAAAATCAAATATCAACTAACACCCTCCATTTAGTGATTAACAACATAATTAAATAATCTTATTATTTAATTTATTTAATCACCATTATTTATTAATTAAATAATCTCATTATTCAATTAATTCCCGAATAAATACGTGTAACTTTCGCAACACAATTAATTGGACAATCCAATTAATTAACCGTGACCCTTGTTACCTAAATCGATCGGGCTAGCAAGGGGACCTAATGGACCCACAGTATTTTGAGATCCAATAATCCTTAGAAATTATTAATTAAACTCTTTAATTAATATTTCATGATTATTAACTTCGGTGTTATTTCACTAAAAACCCGAAGCTGCACTCTCTCAACTGTAGATGTTTTTACACAAACTAATAACTCTCGGTGTCCATCGATATAGCTATTACATATGGTATGATCCTCCACAAGTAGTTCATAATTAGAGCTGGGTCATAATGTCCATTATACCCCTCTAATCATATCTTTCCATTAAGTACCATTGATTCTCTAATGAACAATAAATCCTACATTCCTTACGGAATTAGGAGAGCGCTCATATTGTTCAAGCCCCAAATCAACCCTTAAGGGAACTACCATCTACTTCTCACAAGAAGGAGTGGATTCCACTATTGTGTACAAACCTTCCCAGCCACAAGCCAAACCGCGATCCCAACATACGGAGTATATTGATCGGGAATGCAACTCCGACCTCACCCATGGTATATCAAAGACCACGATCTAACCTGAAGGAGTCGATAAGACACTCAGGATTAAGATCACCCACATATAGCCATCATTAGTTGATATATATGAATCTCATCGTTAAACGGATCTTAGTGAGAGATTCATATAGATCATGGCCCAGTCCTATAAGATCACATCATACAAGGTGCCTCCATTCTCATATCTACATAAGAATGATCCAGGATAGGATCACCGTACACTACGAAATGGACCGCAGCTGTAGATTAACCACAAATAAAGTACCCAGATTTATTTGCTATCTACGGACTCTTTAGATTGCTCATTTCAAACTGAATCCATCTATATATGACACTCATATACTCAATTCGAAATTATATCCGGCAATTTTGGATGTTAAGTTCACATGTTATATAAAGTATGACACAAAATGAATGAATATACTACTTCTTTTATTTATGTTCAAATTATATTTACATATTACAAGCTTTAGGGCAAAATCCCAACATGGATCCTTGCAGGGGGTGACTGGGGAAGCTTGATTTTTATCGGAGGGCATGAGTTCGAGGTCCCCACAACTTTTAGTGACAAACCATCGTGGGGCCGGGACTCTCTACCATCTTAGTCTGAAACTTTTTTGAAGGCTATTCTGGCTAGGAACTACTTGAACCTGAAGTTTCCAACTGCTAAAGCCTTCGATCCTCACAGGGTGAATCAATACATGTGGATCTCTAACGCTATTCCTTGTAAGTAACACTGAATCATCTTGCTTTGTCTCGTTGACCAGCTCAGTTTTGACATTTCCCCTTTCGTTTCATTTACTTATAGTTTTTGTTGTTGACCCAGCTTCTCACAAAGCTCAACAGCTCTGGCAAGCTCGCACTCCTCCCCCATCTATCAAATTAACGATGGGAGCTTCCCCTACTATCTTAGAGAAGGAAGGGCTGATTGTCTCGGGCGGGATTGAGCGGGCCAAATATGTAGTATATTTAAGCCCTCAAATCCTTACCTTGTGTTCTGTTTTCGTGCATTTTTGTACCTCTGATGGGTTGTTTTGTGAGTAATTGTAGGAAATGGTGCAAAGATTGATTTGGAAGCATGTTAAAGTGATTCTGGCAGAAAAGGGGCAAAAGGAAAGACAAATGAGCATAAGCAACTCTACAGTGCAGGTCAAGTGCAGGTCAAGTGCGGGTCGCAACCACACTCCAACTGTACTCCAGCCGCACTCATGCTCATAACCGGGACAGGATGAAAGTGAAGAGATAAAGTGCAGGTCATCCAACTGCACTCCACCTGCACTATTGCCAAACTAGAGAAGTTGAAGTTGCACCTGACGTTAAAGTGCGGGTACTGTGCAGATCATCCAACCGCACTCTACCCGCACTAATGCCAAACCAGACAAGTTGAAGATGCACCTGACATTAGAGTGCGGGTACTGTACGGGTCATCAAACCGTACTTCACCCGCACTGTTACCAAGACCAGAAGACCAGAATTGCACCTGACATTAGAGTGCGGGTACTGTACGGGTCATCCAACCGCACTCTACCCTCACTGTTGCTCAAGACAGAAGGTAGATTTTGCACCTGACAATGAAGTGCGATTCAAGTGCGATCAAAGTGCGGTTCCAAGTGCGGGTCAAGTGCGGGTAATTCAACCGCACTCCACCCGCACTATTGCCCAGATCTGAGAACTGAAGATGAAGACAACCCATACAGTACGGGTAATTCACTCGTACTCCACCCGCACCCCACGCGCGCCAGATTGATTTTTGAAGTTTAAGTGACCTATTTTTATTTGTTGTATAAATAGAAAATGATGGAAATGTTTTGAGGAGCCTTTGACTCCATTTTTCAGAGGTTTCACACACTTAGATCTAGAATCTCTCTCTCTCTCTCTCATCCTTACATTCTCTACTCAACTTCAAGGAAGTTCGGAGATTGAAGCCACTTCAAGGAAGGAGATGTTCTCCAAGGGTTATTTCTCTTTCCTTTCTCTTATTTTCCTAGTTGTAATGAGTAGCTAAATCCCCTCTAAGGGGTTGATGGAATAGTTAGTTGAATATTGGGCTTGTATATAAACTTGATACTATATTGATATTCATGTCTATCTTTCATTGATCTATTCTTGTTATGAATGTTTACCATTGATTTCTTGTGTAGATACATCCTCTTTGCAAGATGTCTTTGTATTATGTATGAGTATTGCATCTAGATATACATCCTATTTAGTTAATTAATGCTCTAAAGAATGGACGCAACGTCATGAATTCTGACTCTTAAACCGCGGTCTTAATCTAACCTCGATCGAGCTTCCGGCACTATACATTCTAGGTCGGAGCCCGTGAGAGAGTTAGAAGTCATCACTATACATCCTAGGGTGACTACGTTTAATCGGTTGAGTCATTGTTAGGTAGACGAGCTTCATTTCCAGAATCCGATAAACAACCAACACTATACATCCTAGGTTAGTAGTTTACGACGGATTAATCCCTAATAGGTGGTCTGCACTATACATCCTAGGTTGGCCACCTTCTAGGGATAAATAACCGACTCTATACATCCTAGGTCGGTTGCCTTGAATAGTCGTGCTATTGACAAGTTTGTTGCATTGCCCAGTATTTACTTTTGTATCCATTAACTTCTTAGTTTCCATCATCTATATATATCATTCATCCCATTTTCCCCTACTTTAGTTTACATAATTAATTTAGTGTTATTAATAGTGTAATTCACCATCTACATCTTCACCATTTTATGTTTCGTTATTATATATATACATAACATTACTTTAGCAATAACTAATTTTAGCTAACTCTGCTCCCTGTGGACGACACCCCACTTGCCACCATATTTGTGTTTTCAAACTAATTTAGGCTTAGTGAGGTTTTAACAAATATTGTTAACGGATCGATCTTTTAAAACGACACTAGAAATACATCTTGTCAGGGATCATGCCTGCTCCTACTCCATCGCCTTCCTAGGCAAGATCCAAGATGGCTACCTTTGCGTCGTGGGCTTCCAAAGTGGTAAACATAGGAGCCTCTGTTCCCTGGGTAGCTGGCATTACTACCCATGCCTCTTTTGCTCCTTCTGCTGCTACTTCTGTTCCTGCGACTCACCTTCCTGATGCTGCTGCACTTCCAACCCCTCGATACTCGGAGGACTTTGAAGCGGCTGTCACAGGGATTCCTTCTAGCCGCTCTCGCCCTCAATCGAGCTCGACAGAGCAGGACAAAGTCTTGGAACAATTCATCGCATCCTACCTGGCTAGTGTGCTCTCCAGGATAGCCTCGATGCCCGTCGATGTTTTGCTCACTAAGGGGTCTGCTGTCTTAGCTGAGGTAATTGTTTTTTCTATGTACCGCTATTAAGACTGCCAACTTGATCGATTCCTAACCCTGGCTTTGTATCTTGTAGGCCTTCAAGTTTAAGGTGGCTATGGGCCACCAGGTAGCCCTCATTTATGATCATGCTGCTAAGGCTGAAGCCGAAGCTGAGAGAGCCATGGGATTGCTCAAGCGGGCTCAGACATTAGTACAAGAGATGACCTCCAACCAAGGGAAAATGGAGATCGAGCTGGCCGAGCTTCTCTGTGATTATGAGAGGACGAAACTATCCTTTGATCAAGAAATCCTCTACTATACCCGGCGGGCCAAGCAGAGGGATTCTTGGAAAACAGAGGCTAAGAAGTTGGACCTCGAGAATCAGGATCTGATTGTTCAGGTGGCCAAGCTGCAAGCTGAGGCGGATACCTCCTTTAGTGACGGATATTTATATTCTTCCTTTTAGGTTGTAGAAGCTATCCCCTTTCCCTTTGATCTATCATCCATTTTCGATTAAGATAGAGAGGAGATAATGACCAAGGCTGCTGAACTGTCTCGCCCTGACGATGACTAAGCGGTTCCCTTCAACCAGGCAGGAATTGGAAAGCAGCCCGTCTAGGCAGATCCTCCTCTTCCTCCTCCCATCTTTACTACTTCAGGTCCTAGGGAATCTTCAAGTATGGTTCTGCCCGTGCAGTCTGAAGAAGATCAACTAGAAGCTAGGGAAGGAACAATGAGCCTGCTTGAAGGATCCTCTAGACTGGAAATGGAGGTCGACATGAGCCAGACGGGGTCCATGGCTGCTATTCTTGATACGGCTATCCCTCATGAGGTCATGGTAGTGATTAGTGAAGTCTTGGAGAAGGATCCAGCTGATCAACATGAGGAACCTCTAAAGGGAGGAATGGTTGGCGAGGGTAACCAAGATAGGCAGCCACTTGAAGGAGGAGCTGATGGCGAGGATCAACATGAAGGATGAGGAGTAGCAGGGGGAAATCAAGAGGGCTTTGAAGCTTAACGCTACCTATTCATGACAAGCTTTGATTGCTCGAAAAAGGGGGTGGGCACCCCACTTTACTAATGATTAGTTTAGTCAACCTTTTTTTCCTTTTTGTAGCCCGGATTGGGGGTTAGGCTCCCCGCTTGATGGATGCAGCCTTACTGTGGGATAGGCTCCTTCATTTTCAATGAGAAACTGATATAACTTCCTTCATATTTGTTTTGATTGACCTTGATTATGAGCTTCCATCTTGATTGAGAACTTCTTGCTTTATTCCCGATCCCGACCGTGAATCGATCCAGCATCTTTGATGATACTTTAATTTGGCTTCGTAGGAAATTCTTATCACGATGATCTTAACCTGCAGACGAAACAAATATTTATGTTTAAATCCATTTCAGGAGAGGTATCCCGATCGAGGCATCTGGAGGGCTATCTAGCTATTTCCTTGTCTCGAGATCTGGATGGCAACTATGCTCTTATACTCATGCCATTCTTAGAGGTGGTAGCCCGACCAAGGCATCATGAGGGCTGTCTAGCTATTTCCTGGTCTCGAGGTCTGGATGGCAACTATGCTCTTACACTCAGACCCTTCTTGAGGGTAGTAGCCCGACCAAGGCATTAGGAGAGTTATCTAGCTATTTCCTTGCCTCGAGATCTGGATGGCAACTATGCTCTTACACTCAGACCCTGCTTGGGGTTGGTAGCCCGACCAAGGCATCAGAGGTAACGAGAGGGCTTCCCCGGCTAGTCTCTGGTCTCAAGATCCTACTGGCAACTATACTCTTACGCTTAGACCCTTCTTAGCGGGGGGTAGTGCCCGGCCAAGGCATCAGGGGTAGCAAGGGGGTTTCCCCGATTCATCCCTGGTCTTGAGGCGATTATGTCAAATTTTCAGTAGAATATGTAGATATTAATGTAGAACATAATCGGAGATAAAGAAAAACGTAAACTTTATTGATGATCGGGATGTAGTACGTCGTTATTAAGGATTTTATTGAAACCTAAATGGGTGTAATCTACTCAAGAGTCCCCTGCTTAGGGGTAGAACTTCCTCAAGTGATCTGCGTTCCAGGTGTGGTCGATGAGTCGTCCATCCATGTCTTCGCGTTTGTAGGCTGCATTGCGAGCAACTACTTTTACCAAGTATGGCCCTTCCCAATTGGGGCCTAGGACTCCATCCGACCTTTTTCGAGTATTCCAGGTCACCTTCCTTAGCACCAGATCCCCTTCTTTAAAATTCCGGGCTCTGACCTTTCGGTTGAAATACATAGCGATCTTGCTCTGGTAGATCGTCACTTTCTCGGCTACCCAGTCTTGTTTCTCTTCTAGGAGGTATAAACTAGCCTGTAGTTTGACCTTGTTGCTTTCAGGTTCGAAGTCCAGCACCCTGAATGAGGTAAATTTATGCTCGATTGGGAGGACCGCTTCAACTTCGAAGGCTAAGGAGTAAGGTGTCTCCCCGGTAGCTGTCCTCTTTGTCGTCCGGTATGCCTAGAGGACCTCGGGCAGCTCATCGGCCCATTTGCCTTTCTTCTGCTATAATTTCTTCTTCAGCAGCCTCTTGATAGTCTTGTTAGTGGATTCCACCAGCCCATTGGTCTGAGGATGGGCTACTGAAGCGAACCTGAGGTCGATTCCCAAACCTTCGCAGAAGTCTTTAAATCGTGCATTGTAGAACTACTTGCCCAGGTCGGCTACAATGATGAGAGGGGTCCCGAATCTACAGACCACGTTGGTTTTGATGAACTTGGTCGTATTCTTTTCAAATATTCGGGAGAGAGGCCCTGCCTCGACCCATCTTGTGAAATAATCGATAGCCACGATAGCATATTTATCTTGCCCATGAGCGGTGGGAAGCAGTTCTATTAGGTCGATCCCCCACATGGCAAATGGTTAGGGAAAACTGAGAGATGACAATCACTCTGGTGGCAGGTGGTTCAAGTTCGAAGTCCTTTGACACGGTTCGCAAGATCGTACAAAGCTTCTTACGTCTTGGTGGACGGGCGGCCAGTAGTGCCTCATACGAAGCACTTGATATGCTAAAGCTTATCCACCAATGTGGTTCCCGAAGTCCCCAAAATGAACCTCTCTTAATGCCCATTTAGCATTATCAGGATGTAAACACCGAAGTAAGGGGAGGGATCTATCCCTCCTGTAGAGGTACCCGTCTACCAGGCAATATCGGACAGAGAGCCTTTTAATTCTTCGGGCTTGATCTGGCTCCTCGAGAAGCTTTCCCTCTTGGAGGTAAGCAACGATCGGATCCATCCAGCAAGGTTGACGATCCAGGAGCATTTTTCCTTTCTCGCGCTTATGCTTGATTGGGAGATCACTTGGAGGGGAACCCCCTGTGGTAAGGCTTGACCTCCATTTGCGGCTATCTTAGCTAGAACATCCGCACATTGGTTTTGGTGTCGAGGCACCTGATCGATCTTGAATCCCTTAAACTTATTTTTAAGTGACTGAACTAGCCTTAAGTAGACGGCCATGTTATCTCATTTTGCCTGGTACACCCTATACACCTGATTGACTACAAGTAATGAGTCGTTCTTGACTTGCAGGTAGTCGGCCTTCAGTTCGATGGCTGCCTTAATCCCGGCTAAGAGGGCTTCATATTCTGCTGCAATACTGGTGGCTTTAAACTCGAACCTGAAGCAGTGACAGAATTCAGTCCCCTCTGGGTCTATTAAATCTACACCAGCTCCTTCCCCAGCTTGCCCAGATGCTCCATCTTCCGGCCAATTATCCATCTCGGAAGTCTTCTCAGGGACCACGTTCGATGCTGTGGGAATCGCTTGGCCTGGGAGCGCTGAAAATTCTGTAACAAAGTCTGCCAAAGCCTGCGCTTTAATCGTGGTCTTGGGCTTATATTTTAAGTCGAACTGAGTGAGCTCTAGGGCCTACAAGACTAGCCTTCTGGACTCGTCCGGTCTTTGTAAGAATTGACGGAGAGGTTGGTCTGTCACCACTTCTATTGAATGAGCTTGAAAGAAGGGACGGAGCTGACTCGCTGAGGTCACCAGAGCATAGGCGAGCTTCTCCAAGAGAATATAATTTTTTTCTGACTTGGTTAAAACATGACTCACGTAGTATATGGGCCTTTGAATCCCGTTGCCACACTCTTGGCCAAAGCTCCACTTACTGCAGTTTCTGAGACGGCCAGGTAGATTTGCAGTTCCTCTTCGAGAACCGGCTTGAACAACAATGGTGGGCTTGTTAGGTATTTCTTCAAGGCTTGAAAAGCTTGTTCGCTCTCCGGGCTCCATTTCATGTTTCTCCCTTGCTTGATGGCTTTGAAGAACGAGAGGCATTTATCAGTGGAGCGAGAGATAAACTTGTTGAGCGCTGCTACACGCCTAGTCAAAATTTGTATATGTTTGAGTGATATGGGGGTCTCAAGGTCCAGGATAGCCTTGATGTTTTCCGGGTTGGCTTCTATGCCTCTCTCATGAACCATGAAATTTAGAAACTTCCCCGCCGTTACCCCGAAAGCACATTTGGAGAGGTTCAATGGCATCTGGTTTTCTCTTAGGATTAGAAAGGTCTTACGAAGGTCTTTCTGATGTCCTTCTACGGTTGGTGATTTTGTAATCATGTCGTCGATGTATACCTCCATCGTCCTTCCGATCTCGGGCTTCAACAGCTTGTTAACCAGCCGCTGGTATGTAGCCTCAGCATTCTTCAGGCCAAACGGCATCACCTTGTAGCAGTATAGGCCCTGTCCAGTAATGAAGCTGGTTTTATCTTGGGCAGCGAGGTGCATTTTAATATGGTTATACCCCGAGAACGCGTCCATGATCTTAAGAAGTTTATTTCCGGACGTGGAGTCGACCAGCTGATCGATCTTTGGTTGAGGAAAGCTGTCTTTTGGACAAGCCCGGTTGAGGTCGGTGTAATCGACACACATACGCCATTTCCCATTTGCCTTCGTAACCATGACCACGTTGGCGATCCACTCGGGGTAGCGTACCTCTCTGATAAATTCCGCCATGATCAATTTGTCCACTTCCTCCTAAACCGCAGCATTTCTCTCAGCGTTAAGGTGACGCCTCTTTTGTTTGACGGACTTGACTATTGGATCCACCGCTAATCGGTGAGTAGCCAACGATACCGAGATCCCGGGCATCTCATCGTGGCTCCAAGTGAAAATGTCGTTGAATTCTCTGAGAAGCCCAATCAAACCTTCTTTCACTTCCGATTCGAGGGTAGCTCTAACCTTGACAACCTTGGAGGGATCATCATTTCTGATCGGTATCTCCTCTAGTCTACCTACGGGTTGCCCACTGGCCCATTCCTTGTTCTGTTCTTCCTCATAAGGGATTGTGGGTTCGTTCTCAGGATGCTCCACGGGCTCCATATCTTCCTGGATTATCCTGGATGCCTCTATGTCCTGGATCGTTGTAACTTGTACGAACTATTTTGCTAAAGCCGTAGGATTTCCAGACACTGCATAGCACCTCCTAGCTGCTTGTTGATCTCCACGTACCTCCCCCATCTTGGTTCCCACTGGGAACTTCAGGACATTGTGGTATATAGACAGGACTCCCTTCAAGGAGGACAGGAATGGTCTCCCTAAGATGGCGTTGTAGGCTGATGAGGTGTCAACCACAACAAAGTTCGTCATAACATTCTGTTAGAGAGGTGTGGTTCCGACGATCACTGGGAGGATATTCGATCCCACTGGTATGATCGAATCCCCGATGAATCCATAAAGTGGAGTTGTACAGCTATTGTAACACCATTGCTTCAAGTTTAACTTTTCCAAGGTATCCTTGAAGAGGATATCTACACTGCTGCCCATATCAACGAGACCGAGATGGACCATGCAGTTGGCAACTTGTATCGTGATCACCACGGGATCATCATGAGGTTGCACGGTGTTGAAGACATCTGCTTCAATAAAAATGATCTGTGTTGACTAGGAGGGTTCCGTCGGGCTTTGGCTGACCTTAAAGATATCCTGACCTTCTTCCACAAGGGGAATCTTCCTTGAATGGTTTTTTCTAGAATTGTTGGAGGTGTCAGCTAGTGTGGGCCCTCCGCTGATGGTGTGTATCACCTGGATTTGCTGCATTAAATTAGTTTGTTCCCCCTTTCTCTTCTCCGCATGCTCGCGGATCTCGGCTTTTACCTCTCTTCCAGTCCCAATTTTGTCTCTGACCTGCTGCAAGAATTCAATCAAACACCCTCCCCTTATCAGGGCTTTGATCTGGTTGCGCATTGTTGTAGCCCACGTCTTCATGGAAGTCGTAGTACTTGTACTGGTTCCTCCTGTGGACAGGGGCTTTCATGGGTGCTGGCTTTTGGAGTAGCCCCTTGTCCCGTATATCAAGGTGGAATGTTTCCCGAGAGGCGTTCAAGGGAGTG
This sequence comes from Dipteronia sinensis, assembly GCA_033220585.1. Lineage (NCBI taxonomy): Eukaryota > Viridiplantae > Streptophyta > Magnoliopsida > Sapindales > Sapindaceae > Dipteronia > Dipteronia sinensis. Next base: position 46,197,992 of record CM065640.1, read on the forward strand.
TAATAATCATACCCTTTCTCCCCTCGCATTACGGGAGCCACAGTCATAGGAGGATGCGAAGCTCGAGGAGGGGTTCGTTGATGTAGTATTTTATCTCTACTCAATTCAAATAAAAGTTCGTTCACTAGGATCGGTGATTCAATTGGTTGAGACTAATTAATATGGTTGAACCCTAATCTAAATGCTTGAAAATTAGATGGCATAATGCTTGTTTTGATCGAAGATGATTAACCAACTATATTGCAAGATAAGTAAATTGCTAATTCTAAGTACACACGAGATACAAATATGGAATGACGTTAGGGAATTAATGTAACCTAATTAAACTACTCAATGCAATCCTCAAGTCTCATGAAGTTCTTCAATCCAATTGTTAGGGCTTATTTGTTGAACCATGAAGTGCTTAACCCTTCCCACTACTCACACAAGGTCATGTAATGAGCAGTAGTTAGAACAAATTTTTAATTAAAACTCTAAGCCAAATTAACATAGCATGGTCATGCATATGACAATCCTCTCAATTATTAAGCTTATAATGAGGCATAAATGGGATGGTCACCCGCACTTAGTCCTCAATCCCATGGATAAACTACCTCTAACACACACATCCATTGCGGTCACAAATGAATATGAGTAAAGAGATTAGAGCAAGTATTGCAATAAAGGAGACTAACAATGAATTGAGTTAAAAAGATTAGACCTTTGGATTACAAGAGTTGTTTAATGTATTACATCAATCCCCCAACTTAGAAATTAGTTACACATCTCAAAAAGAAAAGAAAACATAGAAGAGTTAAGGAAGAAACCAAGATGTGTCATCCAAGCTCCTTGACTTGTAGACCCCTCCTCTTGCTTCAATCTTCCAAGATGGATGGTAATGTAAGGGGAAAGTAGGGTGTGATGGTTGCTGGGAATTTCTCTGTGTGTCCTTTTCATGAATTTTTCCTTCAGAATTTATATGGGAGCCAAAAAGGGCCCACGAATTGACCTAGGAAGTCGTGATGGCATGCTGTCGCGATCATAATGTCGCGGTTGTCCATGACGGCACTTCAACCGCGACGTCGTTTGATCTTCCAATTCCTGTGAAAACTCAGCAGCAACTTCGCGACACTTCCTTCGTGAGATTTGCGGTCACCTATGGTGTCGCGCCATTTACAAGCGACATATGGGTCGCGACACCTCGTCGTTTAGATTCGCTCCTTCTCTTTCACGCGACCTTCGTGACACTTCCCTCGTGAGAGTTACGATCGCCTATGGTGTCGCGCCATTTCCAAGCGACATATGGGTCGCGACACCTCGTCCTTCAGACAAAGTTTCCAATTTTGCACTTTAGGCCCAAATTCTTCTTCCTTTTCCATAATTGCCCCTGCTACCTAAGAAAAACTGCAACTAACTCATTGAGCCATCAAACACTCGATTTTACCCGAGAATTCTAGCAATAAGCATAGGAAGGGGGCCTAAAATCTAGTGTTATCGTGGCTCGATCATTCGTCCTACGGGATATCTTTCTTGCCTGAGCTGAGAAGCAGGGAAACGGTAGGTCGACCTATTGGGAGGTTTATTCTGATTTTTCTGAGTCGGCTCAGATTTGGGAGCTTCTTTCTTCTGGCACTTTACCGCTCTCATATTGTCATGTTCCATCTTGACTTTGAGATGTTCGTCGATCTCGACCTGCTCCAAAGCCCAATCATAGGCCTCCAGGTAAGTCTCTAGAGGTCTCTTGGCAAAGGAACAGAAAAGCTTTCCTGCCCACAGGTTCCGCTTGAAATTGATGAGAGTCTATTTTTCGGCGAAGACTCCCATTTGTATGACTTCTTTGTGAAAATGATCCACGTATGATTGAAGTGTTTCACCTCGCTCATGAATCACATATTGGAGGTGTATGGAATCATTTGGACGGGGTTTGACTCCTTGGAACTCCGAGCAAAAATCTGTTGATAACTTTGTGAAAGAATCCACGCTTCTAGCGGGTAGCTTCCTGAACCAATTTTTTATGTAATCGGTCAGGGTGGTAGGGAACATCCTGCATATGGCAGCCCTGGTAGTATTCTGGACTTCCATTTGCTGGACGAAATTCACCAGATGACTCAAAGGGTCTTCTGTCCCGGAGAACTTATCTGCCGGCATTTTAAATTTCGGTGGGAGTTCCGCTTCCCGGATCCTTCTGGTGAAAGGGGCATTCATCTCGCTTAATGGATCCTTCTTATCCTTCTTATTCTTTCCCTTTCTTATCTGCTGGACCTCCTTCTATAGCTTTATCAGTTGATCCCTCAGTCGCTTGCTCCCGGGCTTCTTTGAATCGACCTTGGATTCTTCGCTATCAGATCCTTCCGATGAATTGCCGATATCGACCTGGCCTTCTTTAGGGGCGGGATCTATCCATAAGGTTTGTCGGCTATCTTCTTCTTGGGCCCGGGCTTCCATCTTTGAAGCCGTCGGGCGAGGGGCCTCTCATTGCTCCTGGGTTAGAGCGTCCGCTGCGGACTTAACTGGCCTGGGTGGATATTGTGATGGCCTCCTAGGAACTAGGGGCATGGGCCCTAGCCTATCCCAGATCAAAGGTTGAAGCCCAGTCCTATCACGGACTGGCTCTAGAGGAGGAGATCCCACGCGATCAAAGGCAGGCTGCCTGGTCCCTGGTCTGCTGGGCTCTCCCTGATCATTTGGATTTGTCGGCTGGATTGCGATGCCTTCTGTGAGCAGGCAAAGGCGAATGTTTTCTATGAAGGCCGTCGCCTGTTGATCGAGTGTGGCCTGGCTTGTCATAGGGGAGCCAGAAGTCCGCGCATTAGTCGTTTAGAATCGAAACTTGACTACGGTGTCCAGGTTTCTTCCCCCTTCTTGGGGCTTTTCGCGTTGGGGTCACCGAAGGTTGTTCCGAAGCCACAGACCATCCTTGAGAGGAGCGGAGCCTTATGGTTCTTGTAAAGCAATAAAAATGCAAACGGTTGATTTGATTAACTGGGTGTGGGGTTTCGCACAGACGGCGCCAGAAACTGTTACATGAAAATTTGCTCGAGGTGAGAAATCTCAATTAACACCCTCAAGACCATTACCACGGAGGTGATGGCCATGGTCGAATATACTTTATACAATGCTTGTTCAAATGATAAAAAATACTAACATTAGTACAATCAAAAGAGAATGAAAATGCTTTTATTATCAATGGTATATGATGTACAAATATCTCTCAAATGTTCTCAATTTCTGTAGGGTGTAGTAGGGTTGTTGTCGTATGCTTGTCGAAAAGTAGTTCTCCTGTAGAGGTTCATTTTTTTTTCTATTTATACTTAGTTTTGGTAGGTTAACTTTGTGATTCTCCCCTTGATTTTCTCAATCTCTTCCCTCCTTATCAGACTGGATTTCTCATTTAAACGTCATTGACTTTGTGTTAATAACCGAGTTGAGAATATCTTGGTGGAGATCAGTTTGTTTCCTCTTTAGACTCTATTACTTGCTCTACACGTATGTAATGTTTCCAGATATGATCTAGTGTATCTTTGTATCTTCTCAGTGTGATTCCTCATAGAGGTCATTGAATATGGTATGTATTGTCTCGTATAGCAAGGTAGATCAGTGTCCCGGCTTCAATATTCAGGAGCTTAGTCTAGCCAGGAACTTGGTCTGACCTCCTTTGATCTCTAGGAGCTTGATACGGCCCCCCGCAGACATTCTTCTGTGGTAGCGGGGTTTTGGCGAGCTTCCGGAGAGGTTGTGAGGTAGTCTTGACCTCGGGGAGCTTCCCGATTTCCGCTTTGGTGATACGGGCTCGATCTGATCGTGTTGGGCTCTATTCCGGGTGTTTATGGAGCTCGCCTTTATTTCTGTGGGGTGGTATCGTAGCTCTGCTTTGGGAACCTTGGTCCCCTGGTGGATAACCTCAGGCCTAGAGTCAGACTAGGAGGGTGGAAAATTTCCCTTTGATCCCTAGCCAAATTTAGCTATTAACAAAAGTCCCCTCTGACTTGAACGGCGGTGATTGAGTTTGGGGTTGGAGTCAGATTTCCTATTTTATTTGGGGAATTTTTCTTTCTTTACCGTTATAAGAATCTTGGGGGAAATCCTCCCATTAATTGCACAAGTGACATGGCGAGAGCCGACCGGTGTATTTCCAAATCAATCCGGCTGCGTTACGGCAGTTCCCGCGATTCGAGGTGATCTTTACCGAAATTTTTTAGTCTTGAATAGAGGGCCAAGTCTTAAGAATTTTTAGAGTCAAATGATGTCCAGGTTTTTCATGATGATATGATCTCAGTTCGTGTGTTCATCATTTGTAAGTGAATCATCTTCTTTCCATTTTTCTTTTATGATCAACTTGATGAATCTTCTTATTTGATTAAAGAAAAATGTTTAGAATGATTTTGATTCCAATTTTAGACTTGTTTGGATGAGTTTTGAAATTAGCTTTTGTATTTTTATTGAATATCATTTTAGCTAATTTTGAAGAATATGAACTTGAATCTAGAATATCTTTGTGATTTGATCTTGATTGTTGATGTTAACGGAAAAATTCTCTAGGGATGAAAATCTCGATTAACACCCTCACCCACTACCGGTAGCAGCAGTAGGGTAGGTACCTTCAGTACCGGGGTCCCTATTTTTTGTATGATCGAGATCGATAGATCAAAGAATGGAGAAAGAACACAAAGGGACCAAGAGATGTAAAATGAACACTGTTCTATTTAGTCAATCACTACGGTAGGATTACAATATGTATACATGCATATTTCTCTCTATTTTCACTCTTTCACACAGGATGGAGATGAAGAAAACGTTCGTGTCGATAAGTGGATATTTTTCCTCCAGTGATTGTCAATGGATTCTCACTGGCTTTGGGGAATCTCAGAGATAATTCACCCAGGGTCTCTCTGGTTATGGCGATCAAGAATACTCGAAAAATCCTCCTCTACTTTACCCTTCAATGCCGTCTATATAGTACTCTCCAAAATCTCCCCAAAATCCGGTACTCTTAATGAAGATTATAGAGAGTCCTATTTTAAGCATTGAAAGGCATTTGTGTGGAGCTGAAGGCGTGGGATTAGATCCTGTTAATCAATGGTGAATTCAAATTCTGATTCGGTCGACCATTGGGTCATTTATGGCGCTTTATTTTGGCGATGGAGTCAACTTTCCTTCTTCGTGGAGCTTGATGGCGATGGGGTCAACTTTCCTTCTTCGTGAAGCTTGATGGCGATGGAATCGACTTTTCTTCTTCGTGGAGCTTGATGGCGATGGAATCGACTTTCCTTCTTCGTGGAGCTTGGAGGGAAATTCTGACTTTGAGTTCTGACGGAGGGTAGTGCTGGTACCTCATTTTGATGAGCTTGTTCTGCCTCCTGCTGGAATGGTGCTTGTGTCTTCGTGTACCCTATCATATTGCCTAAGGGTAGGATACTTGCCTTAAAGGAGCTCTGGATAAGCATACTAAGTACCAGGTGGGAGTCGGGGTGGCACCACGGCAGATATCGAGGTAGGTATCGAGGTACCTGGTACCTTGGTACCATGATCAACGTCGAGATGCTTACGGGGTTCTAGGCGTGCAAGCTATCATCGTACTAGTCTTGAACTGGTATCAGGAGCTTCTGTAGGGTGAGATACATGCTTTAGGAGCTGATATCCTATCTAGATAGATGGATATTCGAGGTTCCAACCTCGTCGGATATCGACTCCATCTAGGTGAAGGTACTGATCTCGCAGGTCTCTTGGAGTATCTGGATGAATCTTCCTGGATAGATCTCTGTTTGGAAAATTCTCCTTTGGTCCCTTGCTAGAAAAACCTATTAACAGAAGTCCCCCCTAACTTGAACACCGGTATCAGGTTGAGGTTAGAGTCAGGATAGATAGCGCTTGGAGAATTTTTCGTAACGTCTCATAGGAGGGAATCTTCTCTTTGCACGCTGATTTAAATTCCACGTGGCTGATCACGGTAAGCCGAATTCAAAAAAGGAAAATATTTTAGGGGCGCACGTTTCTCGAAACCGATCCCTCCATGTCGCCGATTTTACGACGACATTAATTACCTTTTCTACCCGTTACAAGTAATCATCCCTATATAAACTCTGGTGCCTTCGCAAGTGATTCGTATCAAGCAAACTTCATGATTGAGATTTTCTAGCAAAAAGAAAACCTAGCCTCAACCTTCAACTTCCCCCTTTTCTCTAGAAATCACTTTCTTAAACTTTCATTATGTCTTCACCTGGTAGTGATAGCATTGAGCAGCTCTTCGACGACGACGCGGTGCCTAGCGGGAGCCTCGCCACTAGAAAAAGGGCATACGATAGCAGCGACAGCAGGGACGACGTTCCCATTCAACGTCTCCGTTCCAACCGGAACATCGCAATCGGGTCGAGTTTCTCGAACAATCCTGAGACCCCGGTTGATGTCGACCAGGAGTCGAGTGAAGAAGTAGGTGCCATTGGGGTTGGTGGGAGCCGGGCCAGTGAAGTTACTGACACCGCTGGAAGGGTACTTGCCCTTCCCTACGAATACAGGTGCATCCCTGATTCGTCCAGTACCTCGGACACTATGGTGCGCTTGCGGAGGGATTTCAAAATCCCTAAAGATATCGCGATCGTTATACCTCCAAAAGGGTATGATGTGTATACCCCCAATCGCGGCGAGCTTCCAATTCATACGGCGGCCTTCGACAGTGGAGTTAGGTTACCTCTTCACCCCACCTTGCGTAGGGCGCTGTACCCATTGCACCTTGCCCCTCTTCAGCTAACACCAGGGTTTTGGAGGCACCTGGTGGGGTTCCTGGTATTATGGAGGGAGCAGTGTTCGAGAGACAACATTGATCGGGAACCGGGAGCTGACGAGCTCGGATATGTGTTTCAAATTACTGCCAACGCCCTGGGTCCAAAGGGTCAGTTCTATGTTCGGGCTAAGAACAACCTGAAATTTTGGTACCAGGAGCCACGAAGAAAGATAACTTCTGGATGGAGGAATGGGTCGGCGTCAAGGGCGGATGGGGCAGCTCGGTTTACATCGGAGGAACCGAATTCAAGGTTCCTACCTGCTTTAGCGGGAGACCCTCATTAGAGAAGGGTAAGCTCTCTACTGAGTCAGAGAAGATCTTGAAGGCTATCATGGCCAGGAATTATGTCAACCTGCAGTATCCTGCCTTGGATGCCTTTGATGCAGGGAGGGTGGAGTATTCCCTCTGTATTTCTGACGTAATTCCTGGTAAACATCTCTCTGATTTCCCTTTCGTTGTACTACTTCATTAACTTTGTTGATATTAACTTGTGTTGTTTTGGTAGTTTCAGCAGTATCTCTATCAGTTCTTGAGGTGGAGACCCGCCAAGCCGGTGGTACTGTTGATTCTCCTCCAACTTCCCCTATCAGGCTTCCAGCCAGTTCTCATATTGATGCAGGGGTTAGTGTACATGTTGGCTCTGGTAGGATCCCGGTCGAGGTATCAGGATCGCCGGCTCCCCCTCTTCCTACCTCGACTAGGTCGTTGGAGGCTTTTATAGCCAGAGTGGGGAGGTATCGAGGTGCTTCCAGCCGAGTGCAAGATCTTTCTCCCCTCAGACCAGTCAATGTTGCAGATGTCATAGATGCTGGTGCCTCAGCTTCTTCTGCTTCTCCCGTTATGGCAACTGATCAGCCTAAACCGGTCGAGAAACGTTCTGACTCTGCTATGAAGGGGCGGGTGGTACCTCGAGATAAGGCGCGGTCGAGGTCAAAAGACAGCAGCCAAGATGAAGTTCTGGCCCACTTCATGGCTTCCTGCCCAGGAGGGGGTCTAGATGCCATGACCGCTATGCCCACTAAGCTTCTAATTAGAAGGGGATCTGCTCTTCTGGCTGAGGTAAGCTGTCTTACTTTAATCCTCTATCTAGGTAAAAGGTTAAGAATATTCTGACAAGTGTATTGTTTTTGTCAGGCTTTTAAGTTCAATGTGGCCATGAGCCAATAGGTCGGTTCCCTCTTGGAGCAAGTCAGAGGTGCTACCGTCGAGCTGGAGAAGTCTAAAGAGGAGCTTGCTGAGGCTATTCGGGGAATGGAAGCTCTAAACCAGTCACTGGCAAATACCCAAAAGGAAGCTGACGAAGCGAAGGTTGACAGGGAGAGGATACAGCATGCTTTGGATATGGAGAAGCTCAGGTCCCTCCGCCGCAAGGAGGAGAGGGATATTGTGAAGGAGAGAATAGTGGAGTTGGGAAAAGAAGTCCAGTCCATTCGGAGTAGCGTGGCCAACCTAGATGTCCAGGTAGACACCGCCTTCGGGGACGGTTACTTTTTTGCTGGCTACCAGGTGGCTCTAGCTCTCCCTCCTCCGTTTGATCTAGGTGACATCGCTGGATGGAACCGGGAGGAGATCATGGCAAGGGCTGCTGAACTAGCTAGGGCAGCGCCTTCTGATGTGGCTGGACCCTCCCAGGTTACTGGAACTAGTGGAGTTGTTGGAGGGGCAAACCAGAGTTCTATCTCTCTTCTTCCACCAAGCAATGCTAGAGCAACTCCCAGTTTGAGGGATCCTGAGGTTAGCGTGGTTCAAACTGGAGGAAAGGTTCTTGCCTCCTCTGCTCCTCCAGTAGAGTCTGTCAATGAGGTAGGAGATCGGCCTACTACTGATGATGGAGTAGCTGCCCTGCATGTCTCATCTTCTGACCCTGCCCAGGAAAAGGAAGGTCAGGCTGCTCTAATCGAGGAAATTTGAGGGGATTTTGATCGAGTAGCCGCAGGGGCGCTTCAAGGAGGTCCGTCTCCAATGGAAATTTTGGTTGCTGTAGGTGCCCAGGAAGCAAGTAGGGCTCCATCCAGTATTAAAGAAGGAGAAACCATAACTGGTAAAGCTAGCGAGGAGGCCGCCACTCCGAAGCAGGAGGATGCTTGACCCAGCTTGATCCCTCATTCGGTCTTATTTTTTTTTATATTTTTCTTTTATAGCCCGTGATCGGGGAATGGGCTCCCGAGTTTCAGAAATGAGAACTTTTTTTGGTTTTTTCTCCTTAGCTTCGCATATGTGTAGTCATTAAAACTCTTGACCGAACCTCGCTTTAATCTGAAGTGAGATCCCCAATGTGATTTTGATTGCATAGATTATTGTCTTCGGATGAATCCTGATTTGATCAGTGAAGGGAAAATCCTTTTTCATTTATATCTGCTGATAGAATTCTGTCGCACATTTTCTGATTGTAGCATCATTTTGAGCACTAGTCCCCAATATAAAACTTGACTTAATCAGTACTTGGTAATGCAAGGAACCTGATAAGAAGAAGCGCATAAGGAAATCTGCGGGTGACTGGTACCATGGTACCTCGCCAAAGAACCTTGCGCCCCTTTGATAGCCTCGCGGAAATTTAGCCAAGAGTAATCTGGGTACTCGAGATCCTTATATTTTCTATTCAAGGAATCCTGGTTCCTTGAAGATGGTGAGCATACCGGTGGACAATCTCGCACTCCAGGAACCTTGCATTTCCATTCTAGGAACCTCGGTAGCATGACGAGTAGTCCGGCAAAACTAGAAACTTTGCAGAATGATTGAGTACCTAGCTTTCCTATTTCATGGAACCTAGGTCTCCAGATGAGTATGCTGGAGAAACTGGGCACCTCGCACCTCTGTTTGTAGGAGCTTTGGTGCCTTGGCGAACAAAATTTGGCGAATCTCGGTACCCCCCCTTCCTGCTTTAAGAATCTTGGTACTCTGGCGAAAACAACGGAGGAAAAGGGTACCTCACATTCCAGTTTGTAGGAATCGTGCTACTCTGGTGAAAACAATGGCGAATACATACTGGCAGCAAGATCCAGATAGGCAACTGGAGCCACTTTATCACCTAGTCTTTCTTAGCGGAGGGTGGTACTCGGCCAAGGCCTTGATCTGGCTGGCAGCTATGTTCTTACTATCCGGACTCTTCCTAGAGAGGGATGGTACCTAACCAAGGCAGCAGGAAGGCCATATGGTCCTTTCTGGTCTTGAGGCGATCGTATTTTGGGTACCTTGCATTCCTATTTGTAGGAATCATGGTATCCTGACGAAAACAATGGCGAAAAAACACTGGCAGCAAGATCCAGGTAGGCAACTAAGGCCACTTTAGCACCTGGTCTTTCTCAGCAGGGGGTGGTACCCGGCCAAGGCCTTGATCTGGCTGGCAACTATGCTCTTACTATCCAGATCCTTCTTAGCGGGGGGTGGTGCCTGGCCAAGGTCTGATCCATCCAGCGACTATGCTCTTACGTACTAGATCCTTCCTAGCGGGGGGTGGTGCCCGGCCAGGGTAGCAGGAAGACCATATGGTTCTTTCTGGTCTTGAGGCGATCCTCCTAGATGGACTAATCCGATCTAGGACATTAGGAGTGCTATGTAGCTCTCCCAGATTTATGGCGATCCTCCTGGAGGGATCTACCCGGTCCAGGGCATCAGGAGTGTTATGTAGCTCTCCTAGTCTTAAAACGACAATCATGGGGGATTCAATTGGCGACATGAAGCAGGTAGATGCAAACAAATGTAGGCAGGAACAAATGGAGAAAATGCAATTAAGAGCAAATTCAACCACTAAGGTAAATGAGAGTTGGAATGCCTACTCATTTTTACAAAGATTTCATTTAAAGATTAATTACTCTAACAAGTTCAATTAATCCCCAAAAATCAAGAGTTGGAATGCCTACTTAATTCAGGGGACAATCAAACACAATTAAGCAAATTGAATGGAAACATATTAATCAAGTCAAAATGGTGGAAATCCCACAATCTATAAATTAATTACATCAATCCCAAATTTGGGTTTAGCTACTCATGACAAATGAAACACAAAGAATAAGAGAAAAGGAATAGAAGAAACCCATATGAGATCTTCTTTCTTCAAGCTTGATCACACCTCCAATGTCCTTGTGAGTAGCAATTTGATGAAGTAAATGGATGGGTTTGGTTGGGTTTTTGGGAGAGAATGGTTTTTGAGATTTAGAGAGAAAAACTTTGAAGTCAATGGGCGTATGGTCGTGGGTCTCTCCTTGAAAAATCAGATATGAAACTATTTATACTTCTTTCAAAAATTAGGCAAAAATGCTGATGTGTTGAGCTGAGAATCCTGTATAACACGGGTATAGTACGGGTAAGGTACCCATGTATTTACCCATGCAATCTTCATTTCCTTCATAACCCGTACAGTTGATCTTCGCCCGAGGCTTTGCTCCCTGATCTGGTGGATTGCACGGGTGGTTGCACGGGTGTTACCCGTGCAGTTATCCGAGCACTGAGATCTTCTAGAATTCCATCTTCCGGTGCACAGGTGATTGCACAGGCAGTGCAAGGGTGTGCTACCCATGCACTATTGCTATCTTCATCTCGTTTGTGCACCAATTAGTCTTTTTTGCCCATTTTCATGCCTTTTTACCTAATGCTTGTAAAAACAACGAAACGAGCCATAAATACACCTAAAAACGCTCAAGAACAAAACAAAGAGAAAGGATATTATGGCCGAAATGTATGACATTTTCGGCTCAATCAGAGAGTGATTCTTCAACTTTAGCATTGAAAGTTGTAAGTTCCTCATAATACGATTGGCTTATTTCATTAACAAACCATATGGGGATTTTCTTGTAAGGGTATATTAGGTCTCATTGTTCGTGATCAAGCTTTGATGACATCCTCCAACTCAAGAGAACTTCAAAGGTATATCTCTTGCTTAACTCTCTTTGAAGAGACTAGTAGCACACACACTATCGTGCATGCCTTACATATCTTGCATTTGTGTTTCAATCGTTTGTCGTGTGTGTTCTTCATAACACTTCTCACACATGCACCTTGGTGTTAGATCTAAGTGTGGTTGTGGTCTTTGTAATTCATTTTCCGATGTGTGTTCGGAAACGTCTGCGCCAGCACCTTGGTGTGTTTTTTCTTGGCGTGATGAGTGACCTTCCCTGTAGGAGGTCTCTTTTGCATAGGTAGTGCATAGGTTACCTACTCATGCAGTTACCTGTGTACTAAGGATGGTATCCTCGGGTCTCCATTCGACACGGGTTGTGCACGGGTCTTACCCTTGCAGTTACCCGTGCAATGAGGTTGAGAGCTTCGGGTTTCTATGACTACACGGGTTGTGCACGGGTCTTATACCCGTGTAGTTACCCGTGCACCGAGGTAGGATGCTCTCTAGTTTTTCATTTGCACGGGTTGTGCACGAGTCTCTTACCCGTATAGTTACCCGTGCACTTAGTATGTTTTGTGCCTATTTTTGCCAAAACGACGTAGTTTCATTTAGGGCTTCTATATATAAATTCTTTTCTCTCCAAACTCGTTTTAGAGCTTCCAACCCCATTTTTTTTTTTGAGTGAAAGTGTTCCTTTGAGAGAGAAGCTCCAAGAAACCATTTTCACTCAACCAGACTCATACCCATGTGCATCTAGCTTCATCCGTGCATTTTTTTTCTTCATGGATCTTCATGCTCTTCTTGACTAGGTAATTGAACATGGCTTAAAACTTTTTGTTTCATCTTTATGCCTTTGTTTACCTAGGGTTAGAAATTATCTGTTGTTTAATTGCATGTTTATTTGGCTTAGCATGATTTGAGTATGCTTGTGATTGTGTTTGTTGGTTGAGATTGCATGCTCATTGATAGCTAGCATATAGGACCATTTTACCCTCTAGATAAGTCTATTTGTTTTTGCGTTTAGACATTGATATCTAGGATTTGTACTTAGTGTCAATATTTAATCCTAGATAAGCATTTAGTGTAGCCTAGCATTAATTGCTGTTAACTAGGTTTTTTGGCAAGGATCCAAAGGAGAATTTTCTAGCAAGCAACCACCTAGTATGAACCAGCCCCAGCTCCCGGGCACCTAGTGGGACCAATACCGCAACCTTGAAGGAGTCACTACCTAGCAAGCCAGGACCTCAGCTACCTATCTGCCTAGACGAGGTGCCAGAGGTATGATCCAGGAAGGACAGGTACCACGCTGTATATCTACGCTGACACCTAATGGAGTGGGTATCACGATATTGCGCTCCCAGTACCTCGCAAGTACCTGGTACTTCCTACCTAGTACCCTAATACCTCGACGTGCACTTGATACCCCAGAGCACTTTGATACCAGCCCAAAATCCAATCAAGACAGACATCTCATCTGTCCAGCAGGACAAATATCACTATTAGGTCGCCAGTATGATTAAAACAAGCACCATGACAACAAAATCAGACCAGCATGTCAGTATGTCCCACCATAAGATCAATCTTCTCCTCCAAACAACGCAAGCAGAAAGAGTTGACTCCACCGCCATTTAAAGAGCTATCAATGAGACCTAACGGTCAACCGAATCAGAATTTAAATATGACAATGATTAACATGATCAAACCACGCGCCTTTACCCTCACTCAACTCCTTTCAACGCCTAAAATAGGACTCCAAATAATTCTCATGAATGCGACCATATTCTGGGGAATATTGGAGATCTATATATACGGCCTTGAAGAACAAATTGGGAATCCCGAGATCATGTTCTTATCTCTAAAAGAGAGATTTCAATACACAGAGAAACTTCTTGGGAGTTCTCTGAAGTCAGTGAGAGTTTAAGACAGTCATTGACGGATAGTAGCCACTTATCGACATAAACGGAATTCTCCATCTCCATTTTGTGTTAGAGAGAGTGAAGAGAAAGTGTTGTAACCTTAACACAAGCATTTATTCAATAAAACAGTGTTGTTCATATCCTTTTGGTTCCTTCATATTTGTTCATATTAATCTCTAGCATAAAAAGGAACCTCGGTACCGAAGGTACCTATCCCGCTATCTCCTACCGGTAGTGGACGATGGTGTTAGTCAAAATTTTGCTCCCCTAGTGGATTTTTCCGTTAACACTTTTTGGCACCGTCTGTGGGAAAACCACACCCTCAAAAGAAAGCCAGTTGACTCATTTTCTTATATCATTACTAGTATAAGACTCTGATCTTCTCAAGATCATCCCAATCCATCGGGGCACCAATCAATTGCTTCAACTCGGAAGGGTCAGAAGCGAAGGAAGAGGGAAGAGTCGTAACCCTGCTCCAAAACCATCAGCTACCGCACGGGTTACCCCCTAAATACCTACCAACCTGGCAGTTAACCCAGCTAGTCTGGACCAACAAGTAGCGACCTTCATAGAAAGTATCTGCCTCTGAATGGTTGCAGAAGGTGGAGCTAGTCAGCCTGCGGTACTAGATACCAGGGGAGAGGCAAGTCGCCAAGGTACTAGGATGCCCCCCTTTGACAGATTGGGACCACCACCTCCAATACCGATCCATGACAGGCTCGGGCCCATGCCCCTGATACCATCAGTCCGTGATAGACTCGGGCCCATGCCTCTGACTCCGGGACAACCTGAAGGATATCAACCTCGATAGGTGAGATCCGCCATCGACCTCCCCCCTAGGGAACGCCACTACCCGGTTCACCTAGAAGCAGCTTCTAGACGACCTCAACCAGAAGCGGCCAGGAGGCAACCTCGGTCAGCGGTAGGAGGTACTGTTAGAAGAACCCGAGAAAACCCTCCCTAGGAAAAGAACCAGGATGAAACTTCAGTAGCATCAGAGAGGTCTAATGACAGATATTCAGAAGTAGAGTCCGGGAATGATGGCAACAAGCGCCTCCATAACCAAGTAGCCAGAATGGTGAAAGAGATCCAGGAGTTAAAGAATGGCAAGCACCGGGAAAACCAGAAAAACCCCTTAGGAGAGATGAATGCTCCCTTCTCTAGGAGGATCAGGGAGGCAAAACTACCTCCCCAGTTCAAGATGCCAACCGAAAAATATTCAGGGACCGAAAATCCCCTAGGAAACATGGAGAGCTTTGTTCAACAGATGGAGGTCCAGAATGATACCAGGGCTGCCATGTGCAGAAAGTTCCCTACCACGCTAACGGACAATGCCAAGACATGGTTTAGGAAGTTGCCAGCAGGGAGCATTGACTCATTCACCAAGTTGACCACTGACTTCTGTGCTCAGTTCCAGGGCATCAAACCTCACCCTAATGATCCCATTCACCTTCAGTACGTGATCCAGGAGCTGGGTGAGTCACTCAGAGCTTATGTGGAGAGGTTTGACAAGGATGTAATTCAGATGGAGGTCTTCGTGGAGAAGGAAACCTTGGCTAATTTCAGAAGGAATTTATGGGCAGGCAGGTTGTTCCGATCCTTCGCCAAGCATCAACCAGAGATGTACCAGGAGGCCTAAGATAGGGCTCTTGAACAAATGGAGATAGATGAACAGCTTCGTGTCAAGATGGAGCATGACGACATGAGATCTGCCAAGCGCCAAAAGAAAGAGGCGCTCATGCCAGCTCAAATTTAGAAGAACCAGAATAAGCCTCCCAACAAGTCCACATACCGGATACCACCTTACCAACCTCAATGTAACCGGTACCCCGCCAGGAGGTCTCCTCCTAGAGCTACACCTCCACCCATGGAGGTAGCGGAGATAGATAGAGAAGAAGGGGGTACTCCCACTACATCCCTCTGAACGCATCTCGCAAGACTATCTACCTCGCCATCCGTAACAAGGGACTACTTAGAAAGCCTGGCCTAATAAAGGCATCAGCCGATCAACGAAATTGTTATAAGTATTGCAATTCCCACGAGGAATGCTACAATTTTCGTAACCAAATTGAGGCACTGGTAAAAGGAGGATGCCTAGTAGAATTCCTCCAACAGGTGCACGATAGCATTCACACAGGGAAAGATGTAAAAGCAGACATTAGAGCAACGGAAGAGAGAAGGAAAGCAAATGGAAAGGATCTGATGGAGCAAATCCACATGGTCAACACCATCAGTGGAGGTCCACCCTGGCGGGAACCTCTAACAATTCCAGAAAAAACCATGCTAGGAAAGTGCCCAGGATAGATACGGGCCAAGATGTCTTCAAGGTCACCAGAGAATCACCCAGATTTCATCCTTCAGCACAGATTATCTTTACTGAGGAGGATGTGTATAACACTGTGCAACCCCATGATGACCTCATGGTCGTCACTGTACAAATAGCTAACAATTTGGTCCATCGCATCCTAATTGACATCGGTATCAGTGTCGACATTCTCTTCAAGGCTGCTTTGGAGCAATTCAACTTAAAGAATCTTTGTTACAATAGATGCACTACCCTACTATATGGGTTCATTGGGGACTCACTGATCCCCACCGGATCCATGATCCTATCGGCGATATTAGGAACAGCCCCCCTCCAACAGAATCTCATGACATATTTCGTCATGGTAGATACTCCATCAGCCTACAACCCCATTCTTGGGAGACCTTTCTTATCCGCTCTCAAGGGCGTTCTATCGATCTACCATAATGTTCTAGAATTCCCGGTAGGAGACAAGGTAGGCAAGGTACAGGGAGATCAGCAGGCAGCCCGTAAGTGTTATGCAGTGTCCACCAACCCAGCAGCGCTTGCCAAGCAGTGTACACAGATAACCGTTGTGCGGGATCAAAAGCTATCAAAAAAGGACCTTGAAGATGAAACGAATGCAGTATAGAAAGATCCTATGACAGAATTCCCAAATATGGAAGTCAGGAAAGAGGAAGAAAGAAGATGGGCCATTGGCCATCTTGTAGACGAGTTAGAAGAAATATCTATCAGGAAGGATGACCCTTCCAAGTTTGTCAGGATAGGTTCAAAGCTGGAAACAGGAGTGAAGGAGGATCTGGTGAAGCTCTTATAAGAATACAGTGACATCTTCGCCTGGAGTCACGAAGAAAGGCCGGGGATACCAGTTACCTTGGCATCTCATAGGTTGGTTGTAGATCCTACCTTGAAGCCGGATAAACAGAAGAGGAGGCATTTCAACCTAGAAAGGAATGCCGCAGTACAAGAGGAGGTAAACAAACTACTAAAGGCAAAGTTCATCAGGGAGTCCCGGTACCCCGAATGGATTGCCAACGTAGTCATGGTGACCAAAGTGAATGGGAAATGGCGCATGTGCGTTGATTACACTGATCTCAATAGCGCCTGCCCAAAGGATAGCTTCCCGTTACCGAAAATCGACCACCTAGTAGATTCGACCGCATGTAACAAGCTCCTAAGCTTCATGGACGCCTTCTAGAGGTACAACTAGATTATGATGCACCCTACTAATCAGGATAAAACTAGTTTCATAACCGGGAACAACCTATATTATTACAAGGTTATGCCCTTCGGACTCAAGAAGGCATGGGCTACCTACCAGCGTCTGGTCAACCGTTTGTTCAAGGAGCTGATAGGAAAGTCAATGAAGGCATACATCGATGACATGATCACAAAGTCCCAGGTAGCCGAGCAGCACCTAGATCACCTCCGTTAGACTTTCCAGATAGTCAAAGAAAATTAGATGCTGTTAAACCCTGCTAAGTGTGCCTTTGAGGTTGCAGCTGGGAAATTCCTCGAGTTTATGGTCCATGAGAGAGGGATTGAAGCAAACCTAGAGAAGATCAACACCACCATGGACCTCGAATCTCCTACCTCACTCAAACAGGTACAAGGCCTGACCGGACGGATAGAAGCCTTGAACCGCTTCATATCACGATCAACTGATAAGTGCATTCCCTTTTTCAAAGCCATCAAACAAGGGAAGAATATGAAGGTGGACCAAAACAGCGACTTAGCTTTCCAATCATTAAAGAGATATCTTGCTAGCCACCACTGCTAGCTAACCCGGTACCAGGAGAAGAGTTACAGCTGTACCTGGCTGTGTCCGAAACAGCTGTTAGCGGGGCCTTGATAAATGAATGTGGAGGTGGAATTCAGCGGCATGTCTACTATGTGAGCCACTCCACTCCATTTGCTGGGGACTTCTAAGATCCCAAGCATGCCTCTAGACCGATACCATACCGGTGGCTCCACTCCATTTGTCTCGGGCCATTCAACGCCTTAGCGAGCCATCGATGTCTCGATCCGTTCAGGGAGAGCCCAGAGGCTTCCTATATTTGCTGAGACCTCCTAAATACCTAAGCAAGCCTCTAGAGCAGCAGCACAGCTGCAAGACCGAGTGGCTCATCAGTTATTGTACCGGGCTGGTCAACGCCCAAGTGAGCCACTGTGTCTCGATTCATTCAAGGATGGTCCAGAGCCTCATTTCAGTTGCTAGGGACTTCTATGCTCCTAAGCATGCCTCTAGACCAGTATCATGCCAGTGGCTCCTCTCCATTTATACCGGGCCATCCAATGCCCTAGCTATCCACCGATGTCCCGATCTATTTGGGAGAGCCCAGAGGCTTCCCACATTGATGAGGTCTCCTACATGCCAAAGCAAGCCTCTTAAGCAGCACAACCGGTAGAGGCTTAGTGCCTCCTCACTTCGTATACCGGACCGGTCAATGCCCAAGTGAGCCACTGAGCTCCCGATTCATTCCAGGAGGGTCCAGATCTTCATTTCAGTTGTTGGGGACTTCTAAGATCCCAAGCATGCCATTGGACCAGTAGCAGGTCGGTGGCTCATCTTCATTTGTATTGGGCCATTCAACGCCCTAGTAAGCCACGGAAGTCCCAATCCATTCGAGGAGAGCCAAGAGTCTACCTACATTTGCTAAGGCCTCATACATACCAAAGCAAGCCTCTGGAGCGACAGCACTGCTGCATGGCCCAATGGCTCCTCACTTCTTATACCAGACTGGTCAATGCCCAAGTGATCCAATGTGTCTCGATTCATTCAAGGATAGTCCAGAGCCTCATTTCAGTTGATGGGGACTTCTAGGATCCCAAGCATGCCTCTAGATCAGTATCATGCATGTGGCTCTTCTTCATTTGTACCGGGCTATTCAATGCCCTGGCAAGCCACCGTAGTCCCGATCCATTCGAGGAGAGCCTAAAGGCTTCCCATATTTGGTAAGGCCTCCTACATGCCTAAGCAAGCCTCTGGAGCAACAGCACCGATGCAAGACCAGTGGTTCCTCACTTATGTATTGGGCCCCTCACAGCGCCCATGTGAGCAACCTAGGTTCCGGCTCGTTTGAACAAAGTCCAGTGCCTCAATTCACTCTTGAGGGTCTTTTTGAATCCCAAGCAGGCCTCCTGACCAACACCATCAGAGGAGGACTAGGTGTTCCTCACTTTTTATACCGGGATACCCAACGCCCTAGCGAGCTACCGAGGTCCAGGTTCGTTCAAGCAGAGTGTCGAGCCCCATTACGATTTTTGAAAACTCCTAACTACTTCAAGTAGGCTCCTAAACTGGTTACATCATTTAGGGATTAGAAGCACACCATTCTCCCTAGTGCTCATGTAGGAAGGGTAGTGACCTTAACATGAGAAGAGTTCTCCTAGTGACCGGTCCACAATAAAAGCTCTTTTGCGGAAGGCCGCTCTATTACTTATACCCGGAACGCGGATCACCTCAAAAGGTCTTACTAATGAAGCTTGCAGGGTGAGAATTGACTAGTATCGCCTTGAGTATGATCGCCTTGGTAGTTCTCTTATCATCACCTTGGTAGTTCTCCTATGATCGCATTTTTGCCTATGATTGAAACCAGGAAAGCGACATGACATTCATGATGCCTTGGACAGGACCCACCCCTCTCCAAGAAGGGTCTGGTATATGAGTGGCCTTAGTCACCGACCAGGACCACCGCTTAAAGATCGGGATTCCTTGCACAGGAATGCCCGATGCCTTGGATTGGGACTACACCCCCTCCAAGAAGTGATTATAGTGCTAAAGTGGCCTTAGTTGCCCACCATGGTAGTCCCCTTGAAACCAAGAGAGCTATACATCACTCATGATGCCCTGGACCAGATTAATCCCTCTATGAGGATCAACTTGAGACCAGGAGAGCTACACAACACTCATGATGCCCTAGACCGGATTAATCCCTCCAAGGGGATCTCCTCAAGACCAGGAAAGGCCACATGGCATTCTTGATGCCCTGGCCGAGCACCACCCCCCGCCAGGAAGGATCTGGTTCATTTAAGGAATAGTTGCCTGCAAGATTAAGACCTTGGCCGGGCACCACCCCCTTCCAAGAAGGGTCTGGTTCGTAAGAGCATAGTTTCCAGCCATACCAGGTATTCACCTTGAGAAATTTGCCATGATCGCCTCAAGACCAGGATAGGCCACATGGCATTCCTGCTACCCTGGCCGGGCACCACCCCCCACTAGGAAGGATCTGGTACGTAAGAGCATAGTTTCCTGACGGATCAAACCTTGGCCGGGCACCAACCCCCGCCAAGAAGGGTTTGGTTTGTAAGAGCATAGTTGCCTGCCAGACCAAGGTTGTGAAGTTGTGGCCCCGGTTGCTCATCGCTTCCTCAAGACCAGGATAAGCCAATGGCCCTCCTGCTGCCTTAGCCGGGTACCACCCCCACCAGGAAAGATCTGGCTGGCATAGTTGCCTACCCGGATCATTTTCGCCTAAGTACCTAGGTTCCTTGAACTAAGAAGGCTAGGTACCGTGATTCTCCAGTATTATCGCCTAAGTAACAAGATTCCTTGAAGTAGGAATGCTAGGTACCCGGTTTCGCCCGCAAAATTTTCACCTTTGTACCAGGATTCCCACAACAGGGATGCGAGGTACCCAGATTCGCCAAAGTGTTTTCACCTAAGTACCAAGATTCCTGAAATTGGAATGCCAGGTACCCAGATTCACCTACGCCAAGAGTGTTGGGAGCATTTTCTCATTTCAAGTAATGGCTACTAGTAAGAAGAGACGAGAAAAATTCTTCAAGCAGTACAAGATCCTGACACCAACCCCAACCGGGTACTGGTGTTAAAGTCAGGGGGGACTTCTGTTAACAGCCTTTTTTGGCAGCGGTCAACAGAAGAATTTTCCATTTGCCTCGAGTTTGGTATAACCTAGATCGGGACCGGTATCCTGATACCGTGGATACCCAACACCATGAACCGAAAATAGGTCAATACCACATCTCACATTCTACCAGATACCACGCAGGGCCAGCACCGATGTACCTCTTACCTGGTACCTAGGTATCACAACATCTACCCAGTACCTAGGTACCACGACATCTACCAGGTACCCAAGAACCACATTACCAATCCAGGATCACACTGGAATATGTATCCTACCCACCAAGCAAGAAGAATGGAACCAGGAAGATACATGCATGCTAGAACAAGAACCACGCCAGCAAGAGAAGACTGGTACATCAGCGTACCACGCCATCGGGAAATAGAGTCAGAATTCTCCTCCAAGCAATGTAGAAGAGAAAGTTGACCTCTCTGGTTATTAATGGAGATAGTCAACCTTATTAATGAAGATAGTAAACCCTTTAATGGCCATTCACAGCACCATTAATGGATCTAATCAACCCTATTAATGGAGATAATCAGCCCCATTAATGAGAAGATCAGTCAACTGTTTAATGGCCATTCAAAAGCCATTAATGGAGATAATCAGTCCCTTTAATAAGAAGATCAGTCAACTCTTTAATAGTCATTCACAATGCCATTAATGAAAGAATATTTAACCTCATTAATGTCAGGTCAACATTCATTTGATTGCGAATTAATTAATGGAGTGGGCAACAAGAATCGGAAAATATAAATATGACAAAGCACTCTCCAAGAAAGCGTGGAACATTTCTCCAACATTTCTCCAACATTCTCCAACGCCTCTCTCAAACATCTTCCAATATCTCCATATCTCCAAGCTCTCTCGAATTTCCAGTCTGAGATTGAATCCAAAAAACACCAGAGAAACGACAAATTTCACCTACTTTCTCCACCAGAAATACAGTTCACCATCTCCTACCATTGTATCGACTAATATATGTCATTTTTCACCATGAATGTACCAGTACCAAGTGGTACCCCTCCAACGTTGACTTGCCAGGTCGTGGTTTAAACTTATGTAAGCTCTCAGGGGCACCTCTCGTGATATAAAATTAAAAGAAGGGTCTTTCTCCCTCATGTGGATACTTCCTAGGTTTTTCAGCATATGATCAATCGTGATGCTTTTTACCCCGAGGTTAGTCCACCTCTACCAAATGAATTGTTATTCTCCCATCTATCTCCTTTATTTTGCATGTATGTGAGCTAGGCACCTACCCCACTAGTCCTAGCTCTCATGTACCTCTCCTTGCACGTTATCTAGGTCGGGGAATTATGGAGGGCACCTAGATAGGTGACCAGGTACCAGGATCAGGTACCAAGATCGAGTACCAGCCTACTGCACCAGATGGGCTGGATGATTGTTCTCCTACCTACCGCACATTGCTATTTCACCTTACCAGAACCACGGTACGAAGTACCCACCCCCACTGCGACCTTTGGGGTAGTGAGTTAAGGGTGCTGATCGGAATTTTCACCCAGAGCAAATTTTCCCATTAACAGTACTCTAACCCTTTATTGTGATAACTTGAGTGCAATTAATATTTCACATAATCTTGTTCAGCACTCCAGGACAAAGCATATAGACATTAGGCATCACTTTATTAGGGAGCTAGTTGAAAACAAATGCATTGCTCTTCAACATGTTAGCACAAATGATCAACTAGCAGATTTGTTCACAAAGCCCTTAGATTCAACTAGGTTCATGGCACTTAGTAGGTCTATTGGGATTTTTCATATGCCTTGATATGTTTCGGTGATTGACCCTATATGGGGAGCTCAAGCAAAGGGAGCAACCTTGCATAGTTGAAATAAGCAAAAATTTAATCAACTTTATGCTTCTTTATTAATTGCTTGAGCATGTTGGTTGTGCTTATATATATTTATATGGCTTTTTATTCAATAAGTGTGCATTTGCTTTATTTGTAATCCTTGTCACCTTTTTGTTCAAACATGCATTTTTGGACTGGGAGAATTGACTGGGAAGTACAATTGAATGACCTATAATTTATCTCCATGACATGTGAACTTGATTTTGATATGCTTAAATATAATACATGAGTTATGAGTGTGCAAATGTGTGTGGAAGCAACTTGACAAGGCTAATCTCATTAAGGACATTGTGTCCATGACATAAATAAGGATGTCTCATCCAATTTAGCTTTGTCTCCTTTCTTAATGGTTGAACAAGACAACAACCAATAAGGATTCTATATCCATTCAACCAATAAGGATTCTATATCCATTCAATCAATAAGGATTTTATATCCATGTCTTGATTGACCATTAAGGATTGACATGGTTGCTTGTATGTGCTACAAGTTTTTACAGCTATATCTTGTTTAATTATGGCAAAAGGGTACAGATTGGTTTGAATTCTTTTGGAAATTCTTTTGATGTTCACTTTGCCAAATACCATTTTCTTAAGCCTTGATGTTGCATGATTTGCATCCAAAGCAAAAAATCTCACACATTATTTTTTAGCTAAAACCTCCTTGATTCTCTCTCAATTAATTAAGTTGCATAAATTTTTTGTATATGATTACGCACTTATTTTGCAAATAACTGTCTTTGCTAAAGTGACCCGTTTGGGGAAAGCTCATTTGCCTATCTCGTGACAAAAAGGGGGAATAGTGTGTATTTTATGGGAGTTACATATTATGGGAGATTGTCTTGTTGAGGGGGAGTAACCCATTTAGGTGGAGCATTTGCATTTGCATTGCTTGTTACATGATGCATGTTTTGTCTTATTATGCAAATTGCTTTTATTTATTATCTATCTTGATCACCTCACATACACTTGTCGTGGAAAGTGTAGTTTCATTGTTTTGTAGGGATGGCTATTCTACAAGAGATCGAAGACTTGAAGATCTAGTTTTTAGGTATCTCTTTGTAATGTAGAATAACTTTTGTTGACCTCTTGTTTTTATTCTTTCTTGTGATGATGATTTGTGAGTGGTGGTTTTGTCACGAAATAGCCAAATTGGGAGATTGTAAGTTCCTCATATTTTGATTGGCTTATTTCGTTTACAAACCACATGGGGATTTGCTTGTTAGGGTAGATTAGGTCTCATTGTTCATGATCAAGCTTTGATGACATCCTCCAGCTCAAGAGAACTTCAAAGGTATATCTCTTGCTTAACTCTCTTTGAATAGACTAGTAGCACACACACTATCATCCATGCCTTACATATCTTGCATTTGTGTTTCAATCATTTGTTGTGTGTATTCTTCATGACATGTCTCACACATGCCCCTTGGTGTTAGATCTAAGTGTGGTTGTGGTCTTTGTAATTCATTTTCCGATATGTGTTCGGAAACGTCTGCGCCCGCACGTTGGTGTGTTTTTGCTTAGCATTATGAGTGACATTCCCTGTAATAGGTCTCTTTTTGCATGGGTAGTGCATAGGTTACCTACTCGTGCAGTTACCCATGCACTAAGGATGGTATCCTCGAGTCTCCATTCTACACGGGTTGTGCACGGGTCTTACCCTTACAGTTACCCGTGCAATGAGGTTGAGAGCTTCGGGTTTGTATGGCTGCACGGGTTGTGCATAGGTCTTATACCCGTGTAGTTACCCGTGCACCAAGGTAGGATGCTCTCTAGTTTTTCATTTGCACGGGTTGTGCACGAGTCTCTTACTCGTATAGTTACTCGTGCACTTAGTCCGTTTTGTGCCTATTTTTTCCAAAACGACGTAGTTTCATTTAGGGCTTCTATATATAAATTCTTTTCTCTCCCAACTCGTTTTAGAGCTTCCAACCCCATTTTTTTTGTGAGTGAAAGTGTTCCTTTGAGAGAGAAGCTCCAAGAAACCATTTTTACTCAACTAGACTCATACCCATGTGCATCTAGCTTCATCCTTGCATTTTTTCTTCATGGGTCTTCATGCTCTTCTTTACTAGGTGATGAGTGACCTTCCCTGTAATAGGTCTTTTTTGCACGGGTAGTGCATAAGTTACCTACCCGTGCAGTTACCCATGCACTAAGGATGGTATCCTCGGGTCTCCATTCTGCATGGGTTGTGCACGGGTCTTATACCTGTGCAGTTACCCGTGCACTGAGGTAGGATGCTCTCTGGTTTGTCATTTGCACGGGTTGTGCACTAGTCTCTTACTCGTGCAGTTACCCATGCACTTAGTCCATTTTGTGCCTATTTTTGCCAAAACGACGTAGTTTCATTTAGGGCTTCTATATATACATTCCTTTTACTCCTAACTCATTTTTAGAGCTTCAAAACCCATTTTTTTATGAGTAAAAGCGTTCTTTTGAGAGAGAAGCTCCAAGAAACCATTTTCACTTAACCAAACTCATACTCACGTGCATTTAGCTTCATCCTTGCATCTTTTCTTCATGGGTCTTCATACTCTTCTTGACTAGGTAATTGAACATGGCTTAAAACTTCTTGTTTCATCTTTATGCCTTTGTTTACCTAGGGTTAGCAATTATTTGTTGTTTAATTGCATGTTTATTTGGTTTAGCATTATTTGAGTATGCTTGTGATTGTGTTTGTTGGTTGAGAATGCATGTTCATTGATAGCTAGCATATAGGACCATTTTGCCCTCTAGCTAAGTATATTTTTTTTTGCATTTAGACATTGATATCTAGGATTTGTACTTAGTGTCATTATTTAATCCTAGATAAGCATTTAGTGTAGCCTAGCATTAATTGCATATTAGAATATTGTCATATATTCACATAGGTTGCTTAATCTCTTCATGGATTGTTAAGCTTTGTGACTAAGTGGATTAGTGCACAAGCTTTTGGTCTAGAATCACTACTAAAGACCTGTTAGGTAGAGTGAAAGGGTTAGTGACCAAGAATGGTGTGACGAGAGGTCAACCTAGGTTGTAAAATTTCATTCAAATAGTATATTTAAGGACCGTGTGTGGCTAGAAGGATAGCCCGTGAGTTTTTCCCAGTTGGAGGGTTTCTCATGTAAATCAATCCTTGTGTTTTAATTCTTTTTCGCATTTTATTTTGGATTCATTGATTGCTAATATAGGTTAGCTTCATTAAGATTGACTAAGTCAAAAAGTTGGCAATTTATCAACTACAACCTATTCACCCCCCCTCCCCCCCCCCCCCCCCTCTAGGTTATTAGATACACATTTAGTATTATTTTCAGAAGTTACATTTGGAGAGTGAATCTTCAAGTTGTGCATTGGAAGTCTCATGTCTTAGAGTGAATCTTTGACTTGAGCATTGGAAGTCACACTTGGAGAGTGGATCTTCAAGTTGTGCGATGGAAGTCACGTTCCTTAGGGTGATTCTTTGGATTGTGCATTGGAAGTCACATTTCTTAGAGTGAATCTTCAATTTGTGCAAGGTGGCATCACTTTTATTGTGTAGGGTTGAAGGGTAGGTTTCTAGGTGAAGTGGTCACTTGAGAGATTGTATCTTTTTATCTTACTAGTGAATTTGTTTGCCGGTGGTTGTGATATCAACCCGTGAACGTTTCCTCATTTTGAGGTTTTACCACGTCAAAATCTCTTATGTTGATTTTTGTTTTATTGTCTTAACTTTCTTTGAACTTGTATTGATTCATCCATTGTTTAATTGTATTCATATTATCCTGTTGAATCAATATACTTGTAAGAGCTTGCTTGTGAAATTGTATATCCTGTGAAAAAAAATAAATTGCAAGAATTTTGAGGATATACCTATCCACCCCCCCCCCCCCCCCCCCCCCCCCTCTAGGTATATTTGACACTATAATATTAAGGGAATTTCAATTGGTATCAGAGCGGGTGTCTAGAGGTAATTAGATAGATCCTTGTTATAGTGTTTGTGTTTGTTTGTGGATTAATCATGTTTAAGGAAGTTCTCTCCTTCATGTCCTCTAGTATTGAAAATAAGCCTATTAACCTCGGAGATCAAAAGATGAAAGATATTTTTCAACTGAATGAGAGAATCTCTAGGATGAATAGGTCTCTTAATGAGGAACTAGAAAGAATTCGTGAACTTAGCTTAAAAGAGAATAAAGAGCTTAAAGACAAAATCCTTAGTCTTGAGAATAACTTGAAAGATAGTAATGAAAGACTAGGAGTTTTGAAACATGAAATTAAACTAAGAGATGATTCTCTTGATCGTGCTAAGAGACTTGAAAATGTGCTTTGAGTCAAACTTAATGAGCATGAGAATCGAGAAAGAGTGCTTAATGAAAAACTTAATAAGGCTAATAAGGTGATAAACAAAATGTCATCTAGTTATAACATAATAGAAACTCTCATTAAGATTGGAAAACATCCAAGTGACAAAAGAGGTTTAGGATATGTTAATGAGTAGATTACTCCTTCTACTGACAAGTTTATTTTTGTCAAAGCAAGTAGCAAATTGAATGTAGGTACACTCTCTAACGGTAAAGCTATGGATGCTACCGGAGGTGCCTCAACATCAACAATGAAGGTCAAAGAAAAGACTCAACAAGGCCAAAGATAATATTCATCATCTTCAAATGCAAAAGGCATAGCATCAAGGGTTGTTCACCAAAGAGATAAATATGTGAGAAGACAAAATGCATTGGATGCTCAAGCAAATGGTAAACTTCTCAAATTCATACCTATTTGTCATTACTGCAATATGGTAGGACATATAAGACCTATATGTTTTGAATACATTTGCAAGTGTAAACAAGCCAACGATTTGCATGATATGTCTTGGTTGAATGGTCCTAGGCAATCATCCATGTATGGATATAGAACTAGACCTAGGAAGACTTTGGAAAAGCATGTTAAGAAGAATTTTGTTGATGACTTGCTTAAAAAATCTGGTGTTGTGCCTCACTCTACTATGCATAAGTAAATTGATAATTCTTTGTTTGATTTGTTTGAAAATGTGACCTATAGAGTCAATGTGCCTAATAACAAGTCAAAGCATATTAATAGAAGTAAGAGTGAGAAACTTGTCAAGAAAGTATGGGTTAGGAAAGACACAACACAATGTTTGGATGCACAATATGCACCTTTATAGTCAATAGTAAAAACAAAGGCAAGGTATCTTCTCACCTCCCACTAGTATTTCTTCTCATCCTAAAGGTGTTATCTCTACATTTATTCCTATTTGTCATTTTTACAATACCTTTGGTCATATTAAGCCAAAATGTTATAAGTATATTGAGTATTGCAAAATAGGAAATGCACCTAGACATATGGAGGTTAACCTTAAATTAAAGCATGCTAAGGTGTTAGAAGTTGATAAGAATGATGTTGTTTCAAAGCATGTTAAAAAGAATTAGGTGAAGAATAATGTTAACCATGTGAAACTTGACAAAGCATGCATTACTAGCAATGTTGGGGAGAAGAGTATCAATGATTTTTGTGTTAATGCACCCAAGACCAAATTGGTCAAGGGTGAATACTCTTACCATTAGTGTAAGATGTACATATGAGTTAGCTTTAAGATTAATGTCAAGTTGTTGAGAGATTTAGCTAGCTAGCTTTGTTTCTCTTTAACTTGATATGAACTTAGTTATCTCACATATTTGCTATGATAGTCGAAATCTATTGATTGACTTTATAATAAGTTCATTTTTGGAATCTATATGATGATGATTGTTTGTTAAGACTTTTAGAGAAAGTCATTTTTATGTGTTTGAGTTGAAATGCTAAGTTTTTATTCTTTTGGGATGACACACCAATAACTTGTTGTCATGAGGACAAACAAGACAAGAGAGCTCATAAAAAGGGCAAAGACTTTGCATTTGATGAAAAAATGCTTGCCAAGGTATTTCTATATCCTAATGCTTGCATTATTGGTTTTTCATCTCTCAACTCGTTATTTGCTCTACATCAAGAAGCATGTCATTTTATAAAACTAAGTATAGTGTTCATATGGTTCTTATTGACATTTGCTTTCTAAAGATCTTTTAGTGATGTTGCTCACAAAGGTCTTGAACATGATGTGTGAATTGTTTGTTTGAATAATGAAACATTTGCACCCGTTGCACGTCTTGAGTCCATTAGACTTTTGTTATCCATTGCATGTCTTAAAAAATTCAAATTGGTTCAAATGGATGTCAAAAGTGATTTTCTCAATGGATACCTTCAAGAAGAAGTGTATGTTGAACAACCTAAGGGTTTTGTAGACCCACACTCTCCTAATCATGTGTACAATTTGAAAAAGGCTCTTTATGGCCTTAAGCAAGCTCCTAGAGCTTGGTATGGTAGGTTGACTCAATATCTTGTTGAGAACAACTATATGAGAGGTGGCCTTGATAGAACTTTGTTTGTCAAGCATCATGATAATGACACTTTTGTTGCACAAATATATGTTGATGACATTATTTTTGGGTCTACATGTAAAACCAAGGTTAATAAGTTTGTGAATGTTATGTCTGAAATGAGTATGGTGGGTGAGCTAAATTACTTTCTTGGTATGCAAGTGAAACAATCTAGTGATGGTATTATGTTATCACAATCCAAATATGCTAGAAATCTTGTTAAGAAGATTGGGCTTGAAAATGAAAAAGATTTTGAAACACCCATGAGTACAACTATAAAGCTTGACAAAGATGAAAAAGGGAAGAGTGTTGACCAAAGTCTCTATAGGAGCATGATAGGTAGTCTTCTCTACCTAACGGCTAGTAGGCCGAATATTTGTTTTAGTGTTGGTTTGTGTGCTAGGTTTCAAGCTAATCCTAAGGAGTCTTACTTGAAAGCCGTTAAAAGAATCATTAGGTATATAAAAGGAAAAGCATAATCTTGGCTTATTTTATTCCTTTGATACTAATGATATTCTTGTTGGCTATTGTGATGTGGATTGGGCGGGAAACATTGATGATCGTAAAAGTACATCAGGCGGTTGCTTTTACTTGGGTAATAACTTGGTTTCTTGGCAAAGTAAGAAACAAAATTCGGTCTCTCTCTCTCTCTCTTCTTCTGAAGCTGAGTACATTGATGTCGGAAGTGCTTGCACATAACTTCTTTGGATGAAGCAAATCCTCAATGATTATGAGATTGAACAAGGTAAAATGACTCTCTATTGTGATAATATGAGTGACATTAATATCTCTAAGAATTCGGTTCAACACTCACACACAAAGCACATAGATATTAGGCATCATTTCATTAGAGAACTTGTTGAACATTTTATTGTTTCTCTTGAGCATATGCCTACTAAAAATTAATTTGCAGATTTGTTCACTAAGCCTTTGGACAAAGAGATACTTAAATCTCTTAGAAGATCCATTGGCATGATTTGTGTTGATTGATGTATATGTGTGTTTGTGAGTGGCTTGATAAGCAAAACTTATTTTGAATATCAATTTCTTTGAGAGCTACTCGCTTGAGAAGTAATGATCTTAAGCAAATAACTTTTATTGTTTCTAGATCATGCACTTGAGCTTTAAAATCTTGTTTTTACAAATGTGCACTAATGCTTCTCTTATATGTTTAAGTTTAAGTAGTTGAGTTTGAAAATATGTAGATTATGGATGCATCTAAAAGTTTATTGCCTAGTACATGATAGATGACCTATGGTTAGTATCCATTTTGCTTCGGCATCTATATAGAACTCAACGAGCACCCACATGAAAAAGGCTACACACTTTGGTTGTGAAGTCGCCCAATGTAGGAAAAGGCTACACCATTGTGATGAGTGAAAGCCGTCATGAGGATTATATGTTTTTGTTAGAAAAATCAAAGTCATCACACCTACGTCTAGAGGTGTAAAATAGAATAAATGAGGTGTAAAATAGGTCATCACACCTACGTCCAGAGGACGTGGGTTCTAGTCTTTCCCCCACTTCAAACCTCTAACTATTGTAATATTTAAAAAAAAAACCCTAACTAAAAGACTTATTATAACACTTTATTATGTATGAAAATATCATAGCAAATATATTATTAATTTTAAAAAATTCTTTTCAAAAAAATGATTTGAAATATTTTTTCAATGTCAATTTTATCGGATAAAAATATAATAAGAATCTAAAAACAAGTAAGAGGAATATCCAAAATAAAAAATATTAAAATAAAATTTTGGAGGGAATAGGGGGGGGGGGGGGGGGAATAGCACCAAATGGGTTTGGTTTTGTGAGAATATCACCAAGTTATTAATTCTACGTTTTTTAGCACCAAAGTATGTGGTTAGACTAAAATACCCTCATTTATTCTTTTACTTTTTAAATTTTTCTCTCTCTCTCTCTTTCTTCCTCTCTCTCCTCTGTTTTTTTATCAAAGAATCAATGGAAGTCAGACAGACCTCAAGTGGAGGTCGAAAAAACCTCCATTGGAGTTCGAAATGACCTCGACCTCCATTGGTGGTCGATGAAGAAGAAGATAAAAGAATCCAAATTTGGAAATAAGTCTCGGAAATAATTCTCGGGTAGGTCACCTGAGACTTATTTACATCTACCCGAGGCTTATTGCTACCCGAGACTTATTACCAGCTACCTGAGACTTATTTTCAGATATCCGAGACTTATTGTCAGCTACCCGAGACTTATTTCCAGATATTTTTTAATGGAGGTTGAGGGTCGTCGAAATGACCTCTAATGGGTTGACAGTTTTGACGACCTCCATTGGAGGTTTGTTCGACCTCCATTGATCCATCAATGGAGGTCTTTGAAAAATAAAAACAAAGGAGAGAGGAAGAAAGAAGGAGGGAAAGAAATTTAAAAAGTAAAAAACAAAGGGGCAATTTTGGCAGAACACATTAATTGGTGCTATTTCCATAAGAATTATTAACTTGGTGACTTTTCCACCAATGGCCTTGGAAAGAGTGCTATATAGAAAAAGAAACCTAAAATTTTGATAGATGAACATAGTGGTAATAACATCAAACATAAGACTGTATTAAACATAATCCAATCCAGTACGGTACAGTCCACTCTAGTACTATACAATCCAGTCTAGTACAGCACTGTACGACTTGCCAAACATGGCCTTAGAGCCTTGTCTATTAGGTTATATGGTGTGTGAGATTTTGGGATAAGTAGTTACTCACATTATATAACTTTTTAGATTTAGTGGTAAGTCAATTTGATAATCCTCTTTCATGATGAAGTTAATGTCATTGCTGAAATTGTTTCCTTTTTTTTTTATACTAGATCCACATGAAATCCATTGGTTAAATTCCAATGCATATAGTTAGGAGTGTCTGTTTATGACGGGTTCAATTTGGAAGTCAAAATCAAATGGACGGTTGGTTCATTTGGCATATTGTATTGAGTATTGACTAACTCATGGTTGCTTCAGTTCAGTTAGTTTGAACTGACCATGGCTTGGTTTCAGGCTGATTGGTTTGCTCTGCATGTTTTTACTTGAAAATTGTAAACTAGAATAAAATTCATTGTTAGGGAATTTACATTATTTTCTTCTTTGATTGAGAGTTGCTTTTCAATAATTGTAAGAGAGATAATATAGAAGATTTTGTTTTAAATTCTGTGGAACCCATTTTAATGCTTGGGAGTGTTTTTACATTGAAGATTTCTATTTTACGAATTCTTTGTGAGTAAACTTTCTTGGGCGGAGAGAGAACCACCCCATACATCATTTCTCTATAAGAATTCTACCCTCTATTTGATTTTATGAGAGAACCAAGAAAAGAAATGTACATTGCATGTTGAGCTTGTGAGCTAATTTTCCTTGGATCTCGGGTATCAATGATCCTCTTAAGACTCATTAAAAAGATTCTTATGACTTATTGGATTCCAAATTATTTATATACCAGAAACCTTACTTAATGAATGGAGTTATTATGCCTTAAATGCTTACAAATGTTTTTTTTTTTTTTGTCTTAAATTTATACGTGCAGTCAATTGAAGCAATATTGTGAAACAATCATGGATCTTGAGAGGCTTGGAAAGCATAATCGAGGAGAAGACATCATTAACGTACGTGATGATATTCTTAGTCATATCCTCTCGCATCTCAGTACTAAAGATGCTTTCAAAACGTGCGTTTTGTCATCAAGATGGAAAAATCTTTGGACTTCAATCTACAATCTTCGTTTTGAGTATTGGGGTGGTGAATATTGTAAACGTTATAGCTTTATGAGTTTTGTGGATAGAGTTCTTAGTCTTTACCAATCCAAAGATATTCAAGAGTTTCATCTCGACTTTCATTACCTTGAGACTGATGACTTATCTCGTGGAGTTGAAATTGAAGAGTCTTGGCGGCCATGGTATGTTAAATTGCTTAATGATTTCGCTTTTATATCCATATGATGTCTTAATGCAGAAGTTGCTTCGTAGTTGTTGCCCTGTACATGAAGATTTGTCCATCTATGGATCAGATCTTGATGCAGCAGCCTCCGCTACACCAGATCTTGACATTAATGATTATTTGTTGACGTTTGATATTTGTGTGCCAACACTGAAAAAGTTAAGTATATGCCATTTGTTGGATTATAATAACTTGGAAGGTGTTTCTAAGCTCGAATTTGTGATTACGGCCCGTAATCTTGAATACCTTTACATTCAAGATTCTTCATTAGCAAGTATTACTGTGAATGAAAGACCTTCCCTACATGAAGTATCACTTGAAGTAGGAGTAGATCGTTTTTTGGTTGATGAATTAGGTGGACTTCAAGTCTCCCAGGATGAAGCTAATGGTGGAATGGAACTTTTGAAAGGAATCAGTAGTAATACCGAGTTGCTATCTTTAACATTTCTCACAATGGAGGTAATTACGCTTTCTTATTGTTTACTTTGATATGAATCTATTTTTTTTCTCTTTAGATTATTATTTGATTAATTATTGTTAGCCGTTGAAGGCTCTAAGTTTGGCTTTTAATGATAATATGCCTTGCTTTCCTTCTTTGATCCACCTGGAATTGGGTATTGAGGCTTGCTTTGGCTGGAAGCTGTTACCAAAGTTCCTCAATAACTCGCCTAATCTGGAAGAACTTGTCCCGACGAAGGTTAGTGAGAAAGTAATGAAAATATTTAACTAAATGATATTATTTGTTTCTAAATTGACTGTTGGGACCAAAGAATAAAAATTAATTCGGAGAATTTTATTAGATTTGAATCAAAGAGGGTGCCATCTTGTTTGAGCTTACATGTTAAGATGATTCAGATGGAAAACGTCAAGGGGGAAGATGACGAGTTGGAAGTGGTCAGCTATATGTTGAGAAATTGCGTAGTATTAGAGGAGTTTTACGTGGATATTGTTGATTCTGAGTCGAAGCCAGATCTCCAGAAACAAATTCTTATGTATCCAAGGGGTTCTGTTTCTTGTAAAATAGAATTTCTTTGACATGTTTGTTTGAGCCTTGAGGATCTTCAAGTTTTCGTTTCTTGGTCAATTGTACCTGTCCTTTCTATTATTTAACAAATTGTGATTGACGAAATAGACGACTTACAATACAACTTGTGATCACTTTCAGTCAAGAAAAAAAATACTTGGGAAATTTGAAGAGAGATATTGGACATTCCTGTGACAAAAAGTTTTACTATTAGAAGAAGATAGATATAAAATTTTCAGTTGCAATGTTGTTATATGTATTAAGATTGTATGATAAAATGGAATAAGTATATTTGCTTGTATTGATAATGTATGCTGCTTCTCTTGTGTTATTACGCATTCTTGTTCCACAAAACCATTAAAAGCTTGTTTGATTGAGATTTTGAAAAACATCTATTTGTAAAGGATCTACCTGTAGTAGATCTATTAGAAATAGAGTTTTTGAAAATAAAAATTATAGTTGTTTAGTTGGTAGATTTTTAAAAAAAATGTCTATTTGGAAAAATACATTCCCATGAGCTTTTGCCTAGTGGTGGTTTAAACTCTACTAGTCTCTTCTCAATTTAAAATAGACAATCTCAAAAGCCCAGCAAAATAACTCTAAAAAACTCAAAGAGATGTTTATAGACCTTTTGAGTAGTAGAAAGCCTAACCAAACAAGCACTAAAGCTTTGGGATTGGGGAATTTGACTGGGAGTTTGTATGAGACTGAGACTCCACCAAGTATGTTTTTCTGCTTGAGAATGCATTGTCTATAATTTCTGACTGTTTATGGCATCCAAATTTCGAAACCATGCTACAATGCTCCTTGCAGCTTTTATCTGGTCTAGGTCCACAAGGACCACAACTCCGGCTCTAGAGTGTCCCTGGAATAGCATCATCCATTCATAAGGATGTCAAAATTACCCATTGATCTGGGAACCCGTGGAGACCCGCCCCTTTAAAGGAAGGTTTAGGCCAACTATTTATGTTGTGGTATGATGTCGGTATTTTTTCCGGTCCCTGATTTAATTTTGGTACGGTTATAGGATTTCTAGTGCTCACCCCGCCCTGTCATCATACTCGTTATCAATATATACATATACATATATATATATATATATATATGTTGAAGCACGTAATTAGCACTGGAATTAACACTAAAAAAATAGTATTATGACTACCGTTTTTGGAAAACATAATTTCCTTTATATTTTTCCCTCTTTTTTTCCCTCCCACTAACATAATTTTCCCTCTCTTTTGTTCCCCATTTTTCCCTCCATTGAAACACTACTTCATTCCAAATCATTATATATAATATACCCCCACACTATTATTTTCATATTATTCAATAATTTTGATATGATCTTTATCAAAAAAAATTCATTAAAAATAAATTAATTGGATCAAGATGTATGAGGCCAAAAATCGATCCCCTAATGGGGAATCCCTGTACCCACACCATTTATTTTAATATGGGTATTCGTTGGAGATGATATTTCTCATACAAATTGGTATTGATTATGGTAATAAAAACTTGTCCCCAACTCGTACCATTGACATCCTAGAATGACATCGCCCTCACTAGTTAATTGGATATACAATTAGTTTTATTTGTTACAATATCGGAGTTTTTCTCTGGTACACATAACTATGAGCATACTTACAGCACATTAATCCATCTCATCACTTTTGCTAGAAAAAACAGTACAATTAGCTCAAATAATGTTTACATGGTAAAAAGTAATGAGGTTGATTAATTTACTATATGTATGTTCATAGTTCGTTTTATCGGTTACACATTTCAAAGTACATTTGCTTACCAGAGAAAAATTGGGTAAAAAAATGATGAGATGGATCAGGTTGCCGAGAAAAATTGGGCAATAACGGTACCCAAAAAGATACGTTCATTTCATCGCTTACATACTTCAAAGTTCAAACCTATTTAAAATTTTGCAAAGAGAAAAACAAATGGCACATAAGAGATTCAAAAAGATGATAAACAAAGTAGCGGTGGTAAAAAAACCCGCCAGAGCATGAGTCTTCAATTTGATGGCAATTCATATCTCTCATATTTCCCTTGCAAGACTTTTATCAAAATGTCTCCACAATACACTACCCATCTCTTCATTCTCTACATTTACTCCGACGAAGCCAATGGTAACACCCACCAACACCAAAACCAAAACCAAAACCTTCTCTCACATTTTCCAAGAATGCACCCATCACCAAGCGCTAAACCCTGGGAAACAAGCTCATGCTCGCATTATTGTATCTGGATTCACGCCCACAATCTTTGTCACCAACTGTTTGATCCAGATGTACATAAAATGCTCCAATTTGGGGTATGCCTGTCGGGTGTTCGATACCATGCCTCAAAGGGATGTTTTTTCTTGGAATGCCTTGGTTTTTGGATATGCAGCGTCTGGTAACGTGAGGTTTGCGAGGTCGTTGTTTGAGGTCATGCCTGAAAGAGATGTGGTCTCATGGAATGCATTAATGTCTGGATATTTGCAGACTGAGGATTGTTTTAAGGTGATTGAGGTTTTTGTGGAAATGGCAAGTTCGGATGTGGGGTTTGATCAGAGGAGTTTCGCTGTTGTTTTGAAAGTTTGTTCAGTTTTAGAGAACTGTGATTTGGGGGTTCAGGTTCATGGCTTTGCTATGAAATTGGGGTTCAACAGAGATGTGGTTACAGGGAGTGCTTTGGTGGATATGTATGCAAAGTGTAAGAAATTGGATTGTTCACTTCTGCTATTTAGTGAAATGTCTGAAAAAAATTGGGTTTCGTGGAGCGCCGTGGTTGCAGGTTGTGTTCAAAATGATGAGTTTGTTAAGGGTTTGGAGTTGTTCAAGGAGATGCTAAAGAATGGTGTTGAGATTAGTCAATCGATTTATGCTAGTGTGTTCAGGTCTTGTGCTGGGTTATCTGCATTTAGGTTAGGTACTCAATTGCATGCTCATGCTTTAAAGACTGGTTTTGAATCCGACATCATTGTTGGAACTGCCACATTAGATATGTATGCAAAATGTAACAATATGTCAGATGCTAAAAAGCTATTTAACACATTGCCTAATCATAGTTTGCAATGTTACAATGCCATTATTGTTGGTTACGCACGAAGTGGTCGAGGCTTCGAAGGTTTACAGTTATTTCAGTGTATGCTGACATCTGGTCTTGGTTTTAATGAAATAAGTTTATCTGGTGCATTTAGTGCATGTGCAGTAATTCAAGGATATTTAGAGGGGCTTCAAGTACATGCGTTAGCAGTTAAGAGTACTTTTAGGTCAAATATTTGTGTAGCAAATGCTATTGTTGACATGTATGGTAAGTGCGGAGCTTTAATTGAAGCTTGTCGCGTCTTTGAT
The DNA here is from genome assembly GCA_033220585.1 of Dipteronia sinensis. NCBI lineage: Eukaryota > Viridiplantae > Streptophyta > Magnoliopsida > Sapindales > Sapindaceae > Dipteronia > Dipteronia sinensis. Next base: position 46,235,256 of record CM065640.1, read on the forward strand.
GAAATGGAAAGAAGAGATGCTGTGTCGTGGAATGCAGTTATTGCCGCTCATGAGCAAAATGGGAATGAAAAGGAAACACTGTCCTCTTTTGTTTCAATGCTTCGTGCAACAATGGAACCAGATGAGTTCACTTATGGCAGTGTCTTAAAAGCTTGTGCAGGTCAGCAAGCTTTGGGATATGGAATGGAGATCCATACCAGAATTATTAAATCAAGGATGGAGTTTAACTTATTTGTCAGAAGTGCTCTTGTACATATGTACTGCAAGTGTGGAATGATGGAGGAAGCGCAAAAGATCCATGACAGAACAAAAGAACGGTACATGGTTTCTTGGAATGCAATTATATCGGGGTTCTCAGGGCAAAAGCAAAGTGAAAATGCACAGAGATATTTTTCTTGGATGTTGGAATTGGGTGTCCAGCCAGATAGCTTCACTTATGCAACAGTTCTTGATACTTGTGGTAATTTGGCTATTATTGGACTTGGGAAGCAAATTCATGCTCAAATAATTAAACAAGAATGGCTATCAGATGTATACATAACCAGCACTCTTGTCGATATGTACTCAAAATGCGGAAACATGATAGATTCCAAGATAGTCTTTGAGAAAGCACCAAAGCGGGACTTCGTGACATGGAATGCCATGATTTGTGGCTATGCACAGCATGGTCTTGGAGAAGAATCCCTAAAGATATTTGAGCATATGCAAAGAAAGAATATCAAGCCAAATCATGCGACTTTTATCTCAGTGCTTCGAGCTTGTGCACACATGGGACTTATTGAGAAGGGGTTATATTACTTCAAGTCAATGCTCAATGACTATGGTTTAGATCCTCAGTTGGAACATTATTCATGCATGGTGGACTTATTAGGAAGGTCAGGCCAAGTTAGTGAGGCATTGGAGCTTATTCGACAGATGCCTTTCGAAGCTGATGATGTAATATGGAGAACTCTGCTGAGCATTTGTTGTGACACCCATGGCAATATAGAGGTGGCCGAAATAGCAGCGACTGCTCTTTTTCAATTGGACCCGCAAGACTCATCTTCTTTTATCCTTCTATCAAATATTTATGCTGATGCAGGAATGTGGAACAAAGTTTCGGACATCAGGCGGATGATGAAGCAGAATAAGCTGAAGAAAGAGCCGGGTTGTAGCTGGATTGAGGTAAAAGATGAGGTACATGCATTTCTTGTTGGGGACAAAGCTCATCCAGAATATAAAGAGATATATGACAAGCTTGGATTGCTGATTGGAGAGATGAAGGGGGCTGGATGTGTGCCTGACATAGATTTTTTACTATATGAGGAGGCAGAAGAAGGATTCTAAAAATAGTAATGTTAGACTGTCCAAAAAATTTAGCCAAATTCATGTCCAAATGATGTGGCAATCAAATTGTCAACACCCTATAGATACTTGAGAAATAGAAAACAAGATCATTGGCGAATTCAGTAGAGATTTTGGACACTAACCAAAAAAGCAGAAATGCCCGCCCACAAATATTTAAAGGTCATTCTTCATTCAACAAGATATGATATTTTCTCAATGCTGGGAGCAGGCAAGCACACGTTACTGGTGTGCCCACCCCTCTAAATTTTCCTCCCGAAGAAGAAATGTTTGAGCTGCAAAATTACTGCATTGACTCTAAGTGAGCCAATAAGATTGTTTTTGGAAAACCTGGCGGCAAACAGGCCGCATTTTTTCTTCAAAGCTATAAGAATTGTATTAGAAAGTAGCAAGTGTACCCAAAAAAAAAAACAACAATGTGAACACCATCAGATTTGACAATTCAAATGAGTTATATTTAGTAGATTATCTTGAATAAATTGTTTCCCGTCTGTCACTACAAAAGACAAATGTAAACTACAGAAGACAAACAGCAAAAAAATTGCTGATCAACCAACCAAAATTTTTACACTTTTCTCCAGCTCATAGTATAAAAAACATCACTCAGCAATAATGCTGGAAGATACATAAGAAAAACAAAATACTGTGTAAGCCAGCTCTAACAATCCAAATGATTTGCGGAAGCTTTATCCCTGTTAGCCAGAGTTCACTCAGCAATAATTCAGCTGCGGCATGATAACAAAATAACAGTATCAGGAAAGTATCCGGTTAGCCTCCAACTTCCAGATGGCACATAGTCTAGACAGAGTTCTGATAAAAAAAAAACTTCCAGTGTAGGTACAAGAAGACTGTAACCTGCATGCAGTTTCAGAATATAGCAGAGTACTTCTCATGCAGATTTCCATGATTTAGAAGCAAGCTGCTATGAGAAATATGTGTAGCAAGAGACTCAGTATGATCACTGATCCACCAATTACGCCCCATTTCTTTTTTTTTTCTTTTTTTTTTTCAGTTTTCTGGGACTTATAGGGTCCACCTCATGAGAGTGTACACAGATGCTGCATCTAGCTGCCCTTGAATGGAAGCAGAATTCCTTTATCTACACCAATATCAAAATGATTGGTTCTGTTTTATTAAAAAATAAGCTGCAGCAGAAATCAGTACAATGAGTATTGCCATGAAAATATGTTTGCAGTTAAGCAGCCCTGCATCTATTCTCCTCACAGTCCCAAGCTCAGATGTCAAATCTACCGGTTCTGCTTCAGTCTTACCAACAGATACATTCTGAGTCTTGTCCAGCTGGAACCAGACAAAAAGACAAATTTTAGACAGTTTCCTCACATACCATTTTCAGTAAAAACACAAAATAGAAAAGGTGAAAAGAAATGGGATGTAAACCAAACAAGAAAATTTCGGTTTAATATTTTGAAACCTCCTACCCATATCAACAAGAGTTCTGATTTCTTAACCAATTGTGCTTGAAAATTCATGATGTCTACATAAAATGTGAACAAAATAAACATGAAATTGGAGTTCAGTGAAAAGTAAGAAGATTTCAAAACAAAAGAAGTAATTTCTAAAAATTTATTGCCTTCTTGACCATGCATAAATTTAAGACTTTTTCACCTAGATTCATAAATTCTCCCAAAAAGAGTTTTTGAGATCCAGCTGTAGCATGAAAAGAGTCATTGCATATTATTTTTGGCATTCACAATTTGTAACCTTTTTACTAACATGTTCAATATAAGTTTACACAATTCCACCTAATAAGTATGCAAGAGAAATGTTCATAAGACAGCCTGTCAACAGATGGTATACTTTCAAGCACAGTCCAACAAAATTGCTATCATTATATGAGAAACAGAGAGGGATCATGTAATGAAAATATAAAATTATTGCAAAAGTAAGACAGGTCAAAAAAGAATTAGAGGTGTATAACCATTGCATGTACAAGTTACCATGCTAAATAGTCTAATAACTCGGCAAAATACCTCAGGAACAGTAGCCGATAACACGGTTACTTCTTCATTGATTTTTGTAGCACAAGGAGCAGTAGTCAAATCATGCTTTTGAAATAAAAACTCTTTATCACTTCCTCTATTGTCACAGCTCATAACAATTGCGGGATCCTTCTTAGTTTGCTGCAATTGCACTTCCATTACTCTGTTCTCCATAGTTAGTGAAGCTATCTGCACAACCGTGGAAAGCAACTTACAATCAGAAGAAGCTGATCTATAATTTAGAGCTGGTTAAAATCCATGCACCTTCAATTGGCATTAAAATCTTGTGTTGCCCAATGTTTTAAAATACGTTTTTAGTATTGAGGCGTTTTCTTCTAATAAGGTGAGGCGTAAACGTAACAAGGCGTAAGCTTCATAAAGGATAGTTAAAACACAAATATATATATATATATATATATATATATAAAGCACATAAAATTTCATAAATCAACCAATAATCACATAATCACATTAATAATCATCAACAACCTATTTTATCCTATAAATATAAACTTACAAAGCTAAATGTAAGGTTTAGAACTTCACAAACAATCAATAACAGAACATAATTCATAAAATAATTAACATGCAATCATCATACTAACAACAAAGATGTTCAAATTAGTTTCTAGGCTATAGCTATCCCCAATTGAAACAAAACCAACGTCATAACATTATCAATACATCTTCATGTTAGGTTGTGAAGATTGAATTAGTTTTGTTGCACTACGTTGACCATTACATTATGAAAATCCCAAAAAAAAGAATCCAAATTGAGGCATACACCTCATTACACCTCAATGAGGCCTCAATGAAGCGTAGTCGTACGACTCACAACATAGAGGTGTAAGCCTCAACAACGAGTAGTGAAGATTACGCCTCAATATGTTTTTTAAAACAATGGTATTGCCATAGACAAATTTTAAAATTTTCATTTGTCTTAAACTACAATAGAAAAATCTTAGAACTTAAAGCAACTTTCATGTTTTAGAAAGTTTAAAATGCAAATCTTGCTGGTTTTTTTTTTTTTTTCTATTTTTTTTTCAATGAGAATCAAGAACTTCAAAATTCAACAAAACAAACAATTCATAACAGAGAAAAAATATTTATTCATATTCCAAATGATTCAATGTTTTAAAGAATTTCACCCAAAATGTTGAAAACTTAGTAGGGAAGAAGCAATAACCTCCATATGTATTTAACTATTTATACAGAAAGAATTTCACCCAAGTACTATACCCCAACACTCACCCCCCCGCAAATATAAAAAATTAAAAAATCATTGAGTCAGGTGACAAGAAACTATAAGAGGTCCACACCTGCTGATGAAGGCGCTCTCTCTCAATGGCCAATTGCATTACAAGATTTGTTATGACTTTTGCTCGGATGTCAATGTCCTTCGCAGTTGCCATTTTAGTTTCCTCGGCTTGATGCAAAGATGCCTCCAAGCATTCAAGTCTATCCCTCAGAAAGCTTAGTTCCTCATCTAATCCTACATTAGCTTCAGACAATATGATTAACTTCTCTTCTGCACTGTCAGTCCGACTATCAGCTTTCGAAACTTTCAACTTCAGACCCTCAATTACATTTTCCATGTCTCTGATCGTAGAATACAACAAATTTTGCTTCTCCTCACTAGCTTCAGCAGCTGCAACAGCACGCTGTAGCTGAATATCACTTTCCCTCAATTGTCTCTCAAGAGAATCCACCTTTTCGGAGGAAGCACCACTGCTTTTAAGAAGACCTTCATTGAGTTCCAAATTAGCGTCAGCTAACAACTTACACTTGGATTCTGCACTCTCTGTCCTACTTTCTGCCATAGATAATTTATCTTTCAAACCCTCAATAAGACTTTCTAATTCACTGATTTCAGAGCATAAGGCATTATGCTGCTCCTGATTACCCTCTGTAGAGGCCTTGGCAACCAACAGCTGAAACTCAGACTCTTTCAGCTGCTTCTCAAGTGAACTCACCTTCTCCCTCAGACTGAAGTTCTCAGAATTAGCAAGAATTAGATTATCTTCAGCTTCAGTCAAGCTGGCCTTTAAGCCATCAGTCTGAGCTAGAAGGAAGTCGTTAAGTTTTGAATTGCTGCTTTCAAGCTTCCACAAGGCATTTTCTTTGACTTCCAACTGTTCCATGGAACCATCAAGCTTTGATCTTAGCGCAGTTTCTCGCTGAACTGAACCATTCAAATTGAACTGAGCAATCTGGAGTCGACCAAGTAATTCTTTTGAAATACCCATTAGGACCTCAGCAGCATTCTCTGCCTCAAAACGTCTTTCACAAGCATCTGTTGCTTCTTCCTCCATGTAGAATACATCTTGTTCAGAAGAGAGCAGTTTCAATTTCAGCAATTGTTCATTTTGTCTTGATTCAGTCAACTTCTTTTCAAGATCCATCTCTCTTGCCAATGATTTCTCTAGCATCCTCAAAATATGTCTCTGTTGCTCAGCAGTTTGCATTTTTATCTTCGTATTCATGTTAAAAAAGTGGTCATCTTCGGAAAAGCCAGTACCCTTGTCACCAGTCCCTGCCAACATGCATGCATTTAAAAGTGATACAAAGATTAAAACTTCTTCGGGTCAAGTATTGCACATATTTTCCACTTCATCAATGATGCAAATAATTACAACATAAATATTTCTTCTTTTTCAAGAATCAACAATTTATTTACATGTCACACGTCTTTATCAAGAACTGGTAGAATTTAGCAAGTCAAATATGAAATATTCTGTAAGTGTCTGGTTGATACTTACAACCTGTATTCTGTTTAACTTTTAGAGAAAAAGGTCTAAAGCTTTTTTTGTTGCTCATCATTATAAGAGGATGATAATCACGTGAAAACAAAATTCCACACTGGAAAAGTAAACATAAGAAGAATATTTAACACACAAATTGAGCTTATAATCTAATAAGCTAGCTTTTTAGTTTGTATATTGATCCAATAAAATATTAATCTATTCCAAAATATTAACTTTTAACAAAAGAAAAAGAAGAAGCATTTCCAAAGCAATTTATAATCCTACTTCACATTGTTTTTAGTGGCCCAGAGTGTCAAAATAGGCCTACTTTATGAATTTCCGAAGCAGCTCCACAGAAAAATATGTTAATGCCAAGAAGAAATAATAAAAATTAGTATAATTAATGAAGTTTGTAGCTTACAATTTTCTTCTCCGTCTAGACATGACAAGGTTCTCTGAAATGTGGCGAACTGCATTTTAATTTCTGAGATTTGTTCTAAAGACTGCTTCAATGAATTTTCAGAATCTAATAATTGTTCTTCCATTTCCACAGAAGGTTCTCCCAAGTGCTTATACGAAAATATTGCCTCACGGACATTAATGATATCTGCTTGGAGAATAGCCATGAATTTGTCCAATTCTCTCAACTCTGAATCTACTATTCCAGATAAGAGATAAAATTCCAAAGCTTTCTCCGCAGAATCAGACAAGATATGCTCTCTCTCCGAAGCAAAGGCTTCGAAGTCGCTTTCCCTTGTGGCCACATGCATCATAAGTATATTTAAGTTCACTAACTTCTCCGAAGAACATGCTATATCCAATTCTACTCTCGTTACAACCTCGCCAACAGTTCCTTGTTCTCCCATCACCTCCTCGTTAGATGAGATCCCTTCAAGTAAGTCAACTTTAGTCAATTTTGTCTCTTGATCACCAACATTGACAACAACAGAAACATTTGTTTCCTGATCCACATCAGCATCCATTTCAGTGGTTTACTTGTCTTCTTGGTCCCAAAACCTGAAAATAAACTCACGAAAGAGAAAGATAAGTTAGTGTATATCATATGAGAGGCTAAACAAGATGATGAAAACACGGAACATAATAAAGCAAACAGAAGGTTTTTTCCCTTTCCATTTCTAAGTCTTTTTGCTAGATAGTTAATTACTTAATGTTGTCATCTCAATAGATCTTTTACAGTAATATAACATTCCAGCGTAAAGCATTTTACGGGATCAAGTTAACAACTAATGATGTTGAATTTTTTTTTTTTCAGTATAGGCTCTGATTTGATCTACATTTGTTACACTTCGACTAAATACACATAGATTGGAGAAAATCAAAATCAACCAACTATTGCTTTTCAGTATTTTCTAAGATTTATTATTTCGTAAGTGTATATAGCCATAAGTATAAACACACATCAAATCACTATAATTTATTCCTTCTTAACTTTCCTACAAATTAATCAACCTTGTTTTCCAAATCAAAATCCCATTTTCTCACATCAAATCAAATCCATATTATTTTCTTAAAAATAACAATTGGGGATGAATTTGAGCCTACTCAAATTAACAAAATCCTTCATGCACTATGAATTCTATATCGAAAAACATCCATTTTTTATATATCACCCGACTCTGCAAAAATAAACAAAACTTATAGATCAGAGTTGAGAATTACAACTCTACAGAAGAAACATATTTTGACAACTTCATGCTCGCAGACAGACAAATTCATTATCATTCCTAACCTCTGAACAACTTGTAACCTATAATAAAAAAGTTGCAAAATACAAAAAGAAAATTTTATAACAATCCCATAATTGATTATATTCAATATATTATTAAAGTATCAACAACCCAATGCCACAAACTCGCATAAATGAATCAAGAAAACAGTAAAAATCCCTTTGCAAACCGAAAAAAGGTACTATGTATAAAAAAAATTTAAAAAAAAACATCCTAACCTCTCCTATCCAAATAAATCTTAAGAAGAAACCAAACAAACCCACATAATTTGCAGTCAGTTCGCCGAGAAAAAAAAATAATAACAGAAAATGCAGAAGAAATTGCAGTACCGGGGTTTTCAACGAGTTCGAAAGAGAACAGTATCCCCTAAGTGGGTGTTTAACTTCAAGAATTGCTTAACAGGGTATTGTTTTTTTTTTTTTTTTGGTAATTACCAATTTGGTCCTGTACATTTTTTTAAATTTCAAATTGTTTGCAATTTTACAAAAGTTACCAAATTGGTCCTCACATTTTTTTCAAATGCAAAATTAGTCCCTCTCCTTTTAGAAGTGACCAAATTCGTCTCTCTAACTATTTAATGGTGTTAAATATAACAGTTGACTTTAACAATTTTAGTTAAAGTACGTAAATACCAATTATTTCTCATATTATAACAAAGTTATTTTGTCTATTGTTCATTAAATTCATCATTATAATTACAACAAAATTCAAAAATATTATTAATAAAACACTATTTTTACCATTTTTTAGTAAAATTTTCTAAAAAAATCTAAAAATATTTTAATAAGACAATGTCAATTATACCTTTAGTTACCATTCATTTTTAGTTTGGTCTTTTATCTTTTTTATAATTGTTTTTTATTTTGGTTAATATTATACAAACACCGTTGTCAAAATTATTCTAAAATCAAAATCAAAATCCACAAGTAAAATAAATAAAAATATACATATGTTAGAAAAAACTATGCATATGTCATTATTATATTGTTTATGAGTAAAGTACAATTTTACCCCTACACAGTTAAAGTTGACCGACGGAACTTAGTTAAAGGGACTAATTTGGCACTTGGGAAAAATATAAGGACCGATTTGGTTAGTTTTGTAAAAATCGTAAACAACTTGAAATTTAAAAAAAAAAGTCCAGGACATAATTGGTAATTACCTTTTTTTTTAATTAGGGATAGAGATGGGCATTGGGGTCCTCATCCCTATCCCCATTTCCCAAACCTCCCCCATCCCTCCCCATTATCCCATTTGGAGAAAATGGGAATGGGGGTGTTGAGGTTTATGCCCTAAAGATGTAATTTGTAAATGGATTTATGAAATAAATAAAAAGAAAAGTTCAATCCATTCTTGTTGTGTTGTTTATTTTATAACTTGTGCATATATTAACATCCTAGATTGCCGGATGTAATCTCGAACTGTGTATATGAGTGGCATATACAGATGGATACAGTAAAGAGACATGCAATCTAAAGAGTCCATAGATAGCAAATAAAGCTGGGTAATTTATTTGTGGTTAATCTATAGCTGCGGTCCATTCCGTAATGTACGGTGATTCTATCTTGAATCATTCATATGAGATATGAGAATGGAGGTACCTTGTCTGATGTGATCATATAGAACTGGGTCATGATCTATATGAATCTCTCACCAAGATCCGTTTACTGATGAGATTCATATATATCAACTAATGATGGCTATATGTGGGTGATCTTAATCCTGGGTGTCTTATCGACTCCTTCAGGTTAGATTGTGGCCTTTGATATACCATGGGTGAGGTCAGATGCAATTCCTGATCAATATACTCCGTATGTTGGGATTGCGGTTTGGCTTATGGCTAGGAAGGTATGTACACAATAGTGGAATCCACTCATTCTTGTGAGAAGTAGATGGTAGTTCCCTTAAGGGTTGATTCAGGGCTTGGACAATATGAGCTCTCTCCTTATTCCGTGAGGAAATAGGATGTATTGTTCATTAGAGAATCAACGGTACTTAAAGGACATATGTAATTAGAGGGGTATAACAGACATTATGACCCAACTCTAATTATGAACTACTGTGGAGGATCACACCATGTGTAATAGCTATATCAATGGACGCTGAGTTGTATCAGTCTATATAAAAGCATCTGTAGTTGAGAGAGTGCAGCTTCGGGTTTTTATTGGAATAACATCGGAGTTAATAATCAGGGAATATTAATTAAAGAGTTTAATTAATGATTCCGAGGATTATTGGAGCTCAAAATACTGTGGATCCATTAGGTCCCCTTGCTAGCCCGATCGATTTAGGTAACAAGGGTCACGGTTAATTAATTGGATTGTCCAATTAATTGTATTACGAAAGTGACACGTATTTATTCAGGGATTAATTGAATAATGAGATTATTTAATTAATATATTAATAATTAAATTAATTGAATAATTAGATTATTTAATTAATGAATTAATAATTATGAATTATGAATTAATTATTAATTGGAGGTTGCAGGTTCAAATCATAACTGAGACATAAAATAATCATATTATTTTATTCTTAGTTAGGTATAGTATTTAAGTTTAAGTCAACTAGAGTTATGTGGGAGTCAGAATCCTACTCTACCTAGGATACTTAAATACTAATTATCTTTTGAATATATGGAGATATATTTGGAAAAAGATAATGGTCTAGTTTTAAAAAAAATATAGAGATATATTTAATATAACTAGATGAAAAATATAAATAGAAAAACTAATATAAAGCAATTAGTTATCTATTTTTGTAAAACATGATACATGCATCATTAGTGATTCAATTTGTATCCATGCTTGAATCCATTTAGAAAAGAGAAAGAAGAGAAAACGCATAAGTATAGACATGACGCCGGTTCCGGTTCCGGTTCGGTTCTGGTTCCGGTTCGGTTCTGGTTCTGGTTCCGGTTTGGTTCCGGTTCAGGTTCCTCCAGTTCCGGTCCGGTTCCACCGGTTCCGAACCGGAACCGGCCCCTTTTTTTTTTATCATATTTCATTAAAAAAATTAATCATATAAAAATGTAATTGGTAAATGTATTTTATTGTGTCACCCGCAAAATAAAATTAAATAATAAATGACAAATTAAAAAATAAAACAAAACCAAAAAACAAAAAAAAAACAAAAAAAATTTAAAAAGGAGGAACCGGCCGGTTTGAACCGGAACTGAACCGCCGGTTCTGGTCCGGTTCTAACCGGCCGGTTCCGCTCTAAAGCGAACCGGAACCGAAACCGAAACCGGCCGGACCGGTTCTAGAACCAGAACCAGTTTTTCTGGTTCCGGTTCCAGTTCCGGTTTTTGGATGCCGGTTCCGGTTCGGTTCTCCGGTTCGAACCGAACCGGCGTCATGTCTACATAAGTATGCATGAGAAGAAAAAAAAGGGTGAAGTGCTGTGCGTCAATTAGTGCAATCGGTGCATTATTGAAATAATAATAATAATAATAATAATAATAATAATATATATATATATCTTGAACAACTAGAATTGTTCTAGTTTTGTTTTCTTTTGGAAGAAATTGTGTCTTCTTCTTTTTTTCTACATCCTCCTAAGTTCCTGAGTACGTGATGCGCCTACACGCAGTTACCAGTTCCGGGAATAGCTAGGAAGATCGGTGGTACAGATCATGAGCATATCGTAAAGTGAAGGAGCCTTCAAACGTTGGTAAGGTTCTAATTTATTTATATATATATATATATATATTGATTACAATTTCCTGTGTTTACATATTGTATGTATTAGATCCGAAAAAAAAAATAATTGCGATCCTAAGTTCACTGGTCCCAGATCGTTTACGATCTATATAAAAATATTTTAAAACTTATTTCCGCTGCGTTACCAGTAAACGGAGTCCCAACAATTGGTATCAAAGCCAATTTTTTTTCGAAACAGGAAATTGTTTTTGATGCTTCTGTATGTATGATTGAGTAGGCACTATTTAAATTGACTCTATGTTGTTTTTGTATGTATATTAAATTTTTTAGTTTACAAAAACATGATTAATCGTTAATTATATGGTATTGTGGATTTAGGGTTCATGGGTTGTATTAATTTTTTTTTCTGTTATTGTATTGTAAAAAAAAAAGTGTAAACTATATTGAAGACCTGGAAACAATGACGGAAGGGCGAAATCAGAAATACGCGCGACGTGGTATTGTTCAAGGCACTGTTCATATAGTACTGTCCATGACACTGTTCACCGCACTGTTCATGTGTGGTACTGTTCACGCAGTTCCGTTGGCAAGTGTTACCTAGTATGTTCCGTGTGAATTTCCTATTTCGAATTCATGAGATGAATCAGAGTGACCTGAAGAGACTGGAAGACTCTAAAATTACAAGAAGACTCTAAAATTACAAGAAGACCAAGGAATGCCTTGGGGATATTTTTGTAATTTTAGATTCAATTTTTCTTAGGTTAGATAATCCACAGTACTCGGTCAATTCATGTGTGCTTTATATTATGTGATGATAAAAGCATTGACATGCATATGTATGTCATTTAGATTAGTGTGCCTACACAAATATATTTGATATGTCATACATGTATCATAGCCTAATATTTTATGTATTTTTTTTAATATGATTAAAATAGGTAAATAGATTATTGGCTATGAAAATGAGATTAGTTTTTAATAGTTAAAAAACTTGTTAATTCTCATTAATATTAATCTAGTTATTATAATAGGGTCATTTATTATAATTAGGATTAATATGATTAATAACCTAATAGTAAATGAACCGAATAAAATGTTAGAGTTTTAATAGTTAAAACTTGGTAAACACCATCATAATAATCTGACTTTAGTAGATAGTTTACAAAGGCTTAGATTATTCACTAATAGATTATATTTTTAATTGTTAAAAATCATTAATAATTTATCAGTTAATTAGAATTTATTTCTAATAATGAATTTGTTAATGCACTAGATAACTTGATTAAAGCTAGCCGTTTGATCCTGTAGAGTCTAGGTGCATTAACGGATAATAGAAAACCCGAATTTTTAAATTGTGAGTGGGAGAGGAATATATGACATATATATCCCACAGTCTCCATCATTAGTTCAACACCGTGAGATCCGAGTGAGGCCTCATGACGGCTTTGCTTTCGTCCTCCCTAAGGAGGGTTTCAACAAAGATCAATACCAAGGTTGACTTCCTAACGGATAGGATTTCTAAGGGTATTTCGGGATTGACTGACCCTAAGGCGGCAATTCTCGAGTTAAGCTCGTGAGATCTGAAATGGTGGGTTACACTCACGAAGGTTTTGATTAAGTTTTGTTAATTAAAAACCTGACTGAATAAACGATGGTTGAATGATATGGAATAAGAGTTATTCTAGAATATCATTTGATTGAGAATGTCTCGGTCCAACATGCAAAGACTTGACCGACCCTAAGGCGGCACTTCTTTGTGGTATGTTGGGAATTGTCGTGGTATAGTAACTGTTTTTTTTTGGGTATTTCTAGTTCGTTAAACATGTTCATGCATCATGTTTAAATTTATGCCAAATCACTCGCACTTGTTTTTTTAATAAATAACTGAATGAATATTTTATTTATTTCAGCAATTATGTCTTATGCATTACTTCAAATTCTCGCAAACAACAAATTAACTGGCGATAACTACACTAAGTGGAAACTTAATATTAATGCAATATTGGTCACCAAAGACCTCAAGTTTGTGCTTACGGAGGAATGTCCTCCGGTGCCTACTGCCAATTCCACACGAATTGTTCGTGAGGCATACCAGCGATGGGTCTAATCTGATGAGAAGGCCCGAACATATCTGTTGGCTTTTATAACAGACGTGCTTGTCACAAAGCACGAAGCAATGACTACAGCATTCAAAATTATGGAGTCATTGCAAGTTATGTTCGGGCAGCCTTTTGAGCAAAAGCGGCACGAAGCTGTTCGTTCCGCTATGCTCGCTTGCATGAAGGAAGGTACATCAGTTTGGGAACATGTCCTGAGCATGATGTCCTACTTCAACACCCAGAAGTCAATGACGGAGCCATTGACGAACCCAGTCAAGTGAGCATCATACTGACGACTCTTTCGAAGAGTTTCGATCAGTTTAAGAGCAATTACGGGATGAACAAGTTAAGGTTCAGTGTCACACAGTTGCTCAACGAGCTCGCTACTTTTGAGTCCTTGACTAAAGACAACAAAGGTAAGACCGGCGAGGCAAATGTTGCCAAGCCATCTTCCTCCTTTAATAATAACAAGAAGAGGAAGAGCTCTGCTGGGAAGGCGAAGGGTAAGCCCAAACCCAAGAAAGCCCAGAGCAAAAAGAAAGGCGCCTCCACCGACCAGGGCAAGGGAAAATGTTTCCATTGCGACAAGACCGGGCATTGGAAGAGGAACTATCCTCAGTACCTAGAGGAGGTAGCCAAGAAGAACAAGACGAAAGGTAAATATGATTTACTTGTTCTTGAATCTTGTTTAGTGAAAGATGATTCTTCACCCTGGATAATTGATTCGGGGGCCACTGTAAGTTCCTCATATTTTGATTAGCTTATTTTGTTGACAAACCACATTGGGGATTTATTTTGTAAGGGTAAATTAGGCCTCATTGGGTGTGATCAAGCTTCAAGGGCATCATCTTTCTCAAGAGCATCATCTTTCTCAAGAGCACTTCAAAGGTATATCGCATGCTTAATTCTCTATGAAGAGGTTTTAGTTGCACATACTCGCATCTTATGCATTTGTATTGACATGCATGTATTGTTGCACACACATAGTTCTTGCATTTAAGTTGATTAAATCTGTAGTTGATGGGTTGTCCAATGTGTTAGGCGACATGAAAAGCCACTTGTGCATGTCGTCTGACAAGTCGCCTTAGACTTGTATTTTTTCCTCTAGTGTGTTAGGAGACATGCAAGGCCACTTACGCATGTCGCCTCAGATGTCGCCTTAGTCTTGTAGTTTTTCTCACAGTGTGTTAGGCGACTTCCAAGGTGACTTGTGCATGTCGCCTTTCATGTCACCTTTGTCACCCGAACTGGGCATTTCGGGTATTTCACACTAGCTCTCTTTTTGGTACCTATAAATACATCATCTTCTCCACCATTTAAACCTAGAGCTCTGGAAATTAAACCTTTAAGAGAGAGAGAGAGAGAGAGAGAGAGCTCCAAGAGCCAATTTTTACTCAACCAAACTCATGCCCATGTGCATCTAGCTTCATTCTTGCATCTATTCTTCATGGGTCTTCATGCTTCTCTTGATTAGGTAATTAACTATGAACTAAAACTTCTTGTTTCATCTCTATGTTCTTAGTTTACCTAGGGTTAGCAATTATTAGTTGATTTATTGCATGTTTAATTTGTTTAGCATGACTTGAGTATGTTTGTGACTTTGCTTGTTGGTTGAGGTTGTATAGTCATTGATAGCTATCTTTTAGGACCATTTTGCCATTTAGCTAAATCTTCATGCATTTGCATTTAGATATTGATATCTAGGATTTGCACTTATTGACATCTTTAAATCCCTAGATAAGCATTTAGTGTAGCCTAGCATTAATTGCATGATAAAATATTTTTACATATTCACATAGGTTGCTTAATCTCTTTATTGATTGTTAAGGTTTGTCACTAAGTGGATTAATGCACAAGCTTGTTGATCTAGGATCACTATTAAAGGCCAGTTGGGTAGAGTGAAAGGGTTAGTGACCAAGTATGGTGTTACTTGAGGTCAACCTAGGTTGTAAAATTTCATTCAAATAGTGGATTTGAGGACCGTGTGTGGCTAAAAGGATAGCCCGTGAGTTTTGCCCAGTTGGAGGGTTTCTCACGTAAATCAATCCTTGTGTTTTTATTGTTTTCCGCATGTTTATTTTGGATTGGTTGATTGCTAATATGGGGTAGCATTATTAAAATTGATTAAATTGAAAAGTTGGTAATAAATCAACTAAAACCTATTCACCCCCCCCCCCCCATTCTAGGTTAGTAGACACACGCTTTATAGTATTTTCAATTGGTATCAGAACAGGTTCCTAGACATACTTAGGTGATCCTTGCTCATGACTGTGTGTCTTGCTTCTTGCATTTTGTTTGTTGTTTGTTGCATACATTAGCACTCATCTCATTCACACCCAAACACGATGAGTGAGAACGGAGGTGGACATGAGGGAGTCTCAAGCACAAGACCATCTTTGCTCAATGGGGTGAACTATGCCTCGTGGAAAGGCAAGATGGAGTCGTACCTTTACCAAATAGATGACCGGGCATGGATGGCAATTGAAGATGGCTACACTCCTCCAACAATGACCACCGAAGATGGAAGTGAGGTCTCCAAGCCAAAGTCTCAATGGAGTACTCAAGAATTTGAAGCTTCCTAGTGCAAAACAAGGCAATGCATGCCATCATTTGCACCATGGACGACAATCAATACAAGTTGATTCAAACAACTAGAAATGCAAAGGAGGCATGGGAGATTTTAGAGATGGCTCATGAAGGAACCGAGGTAGTCAAGGACTCCAAGCTCCAAGTCCTTCAAATGCAATTTGAGACCATTAGAATGGAGGAGGATGAATTCTTCAACGACTTTCAAGTGAAGTTGATGGACATATTCAATCAAAGCCATCAACTTGGTGACCCTTATTCAGATAGGAGAATCAAGCAAAAAATTATGAGGTCACTTCCAGCAAGATTTGAGTCAAAAGTGACGGCACTTGAGGAGAATAGTGACTACAAGAACATAAAGCCAAGTGAAGTTATTGGAAGACTTCTAGCATATGAGTCTAGGTGGACTCCCACACCTACACATCCAAAGAAGCAAAAGTGTATTGCTTTGAAAACCTCTAAGTTTGAGAAGGAGGAACAAGACTCGGATGAAGAGATGGCCCTCATGGTGAAAAGGTTCAAGAAATTCATCAAGTTTGAAAAGAAGGGCTTTGGATCCAAAGGAAAGGAAGTGAAGAAGAAGACTACTTTTAAGAAGGTTGAATCAAGTCAAGACAAGCCCACAAGGAAAGAGATCCAATATTTTGAATGTGGAGGTTTTAGACACATCTCCTCGGATTGTGACAATTTGAAAAACAATAAGAAAGGAAAGGCAATGGTCGCCACGTGGAGTGATAGTGATGATCAAGAAGAGGAAGAAGAATCCTCCGATGATGAAGACCATGTGGCAAATTTTATTGCCTTTGCTTCTTCTCTCAAAAGTAAGGAAGCAATAGATGATGAAGAGGAAGAGAAACAAAGTGAAGATGACTCAATGATGGTGACTCCTCACCCCACTTAACAAATATGGATGTAGGAGGAATGGACCTTAAAGGGTTCATTGAGCATTTTCAAAGTTCAAGATTAAAGATGAAGAAAGAGATTCTAAGGCTAAATGGAGAGAATCTCAAGCTATCTACAGAAGTTACTCACCTAAATGGAGAAGTGAAGATAGCAAAAAAGAATGAGGCATTGATGGAAAAAGAGCTTGAAGAAGCAAGACAGATCATTGCCAAGATGACTTCAAGTACGAAGAAACTTGACCACATGTTGGGAGTTGGCAAGAGGCCAAGTGATAAGAAAGGTATTGACTATGAAAATGACAAGGAGACATCATCCTCAAGCAAGACCATGTTTGTCAAGAGCTTGAACATCAAAGAGCCTCTACCTCCACAACATCCTAAGATGAAGATTGAACTACGAGAGTGCTCTAAGGATTCTCAAGTCAAGGTGACACAAGGGAAACAAGCTCAAGCTCAATCAACAAGGGTTTAAGCAAGTTTTCCTCAACCCAAACACCACCAAGCCAAGAAGCAATTCATGCAAGCTCAACCAAGGAAGAAATCTACTCCAACTCAAAAACCAAGAAGGAGAGAACAAATTCAACATCAAAGTCAAGCTCAAAGGCATGTGAAAGCTCCTTTGTACTCACAAAGGAATGGTATGATCTCCTATTTCATTCCTACATGTCACTTTTGTGGTGTTAATGGTCATATTAGACCAAATTGCTTTAAGTATATTGACATGTGTAGAACTAGAAGCATGATTGAAAGAAGTAAGGCCAGAACCATAATGCATGTTCCTAGGAAACATAGAGCCAATTTGCATGATCCTAGAAAATCTAGAGCCAATGTGACTAAAACCACTAGGAGAGAGCATTTCAGCTAGGTGGATTAGAAGAGATGAATACTTTTTCCATGTGGCTCAAATTGCCTTAAAGGTAAATGCCTCTAACACTTGGTATTTGGATAGTGGGTGCTCTAGGCACATGACGGGGAACAAGAGCTTCTTTAAATCTCTCGTAATGGAGGGTGGAGGATTTGTCACATTTGGTGATGGATCTAGGAAGAGAGTTATAGGGAAAGGAACCATTTCCATTCCCCGATTTACCCTTCTTGTCAAATGCTTTACTTGTTGATTGCTTGCAAGCCAATCTTATAAGCATTTCTCATCTAAATGATGATGGACTCTCCGTCTTGTTTAACAAAAATGATTGTTCTATTTAATGCCAAATGGACAAACTTTGTTAAAAGGAAAGAGACCTAGTGACAATTGCTATTGTCTTGAAGCTAGTGTTATCTCTTGTAATATGTCTAAGTGTGAGAAAGTTGAGTTGTGGCATCAAAGACTTGGCCATATGAACTATCGAGATTTGAGGATCTTAGATAAGTTCAAGGTTGTGTGTGGCTTTCCTAAGCTTTGGGAAGAAAGTCGAAGGTGTTTGTGGACCTTGTCAACAAGGAAAACAAACCAAAAGCATGCACAAGAAAGGCAAGTATCTCGCCACAAAGGAGCCACTAGAGCTTCTACATATGGACCTTATAGGTCCCATGCAAACCGAGAGTCTCGGTGGTAAGAGATACATTTTTGTTTGTGTTGATGATTTCTCTAGATTTACATAGACATATTGTCTTAGAGAAAAATCTGAAACATTTGAAAATTTTAAAATGATTTGCACTAAAATTCAAAATGAAAAGAACTCACATATTAAAAGCATTAAGAGAATTAGGAGTGACCATGGGAAGGAGTTTGAAAATGCTTGTTTTGAAAGCTATTGTAATAGTTTTGGCATTTCCCATAAGTTCTCGGCATCTCGAACTCCTCAAAAAATTGGGGTTGTAGAGAGGAAGAATAGGGTCCTTCAAGAGATAGCCCGTGTAATGTTGCTTAGCAACAATGTCCCTAGGAACCTTTGGGCCGAGGCCGTCAATACGGCTTGTTACATAGGACATAGAGTCTTCCTAAGGCCCGGTACTAGGCAAACCTCCTATGAATTATGGAAGGGTAAGAAGCCAAATGTTAGTTACTTCCACTCATTTGGAAGCAAATGCTACATACTTAATGACCGTGATCAACTTGGCAAGTTTGATGCCAAGAGTGATGAGGGAATTTTTATTGGCTATGCCCTTAATAGTAAGGCCTACCGAGTATTCAATTTAAATACTCATATTGTCATGGAATCATCCAATGTTGTTATAGATGATTGTAGGCTTAGAATTACTAACCATGATGAGGAGGTTGATGTAGTTCATGATTCTCCGTTGGAGGAATATGGTGAGACTTCTATTGATGTGAAGTCAAATCAAGATGAAGAGGTTATTCAACCTCTCGATAGAGATCCATCTTTGGACTCCAAAAAACCCACTACATGGGTTAGACGTCTCCACAACAAGAATGATATTCTTGGAGGTGTGAATGAGGGTGTTAGGACTAGGCGTCAAATAGCTAATCAAATTAGCTACACTTGTTACACCTCTCAAATTGAACCCAAAAAGGTTGATGAAGCCTTGAATGATGAGTTTTGGATTCTTGCCATGCAAGAAGAGCTAAACCAATTTGAAAGAAATGAGGTTTGGACTCTAATTCCTAAACCCAAGGACACTAATGTCATTGGCACCAAATGGGTGTATAGGAAAAATTCGTATGAGGATGGCAACATTGTGCACAACAAGGCTAGACTTTTAGCACAAGGATACTCTCAAATTTAGGTTATTGACTTAGAGGAGACTTTTGCTCCGGTTGCCCGTCTTGAGTCCATAAGGCTTCTCTTGTCCGTATCATGTATGCACAAGTTCAAATTGTATCAAATGGATGTTAAGAGTGCCTTCCTCAATGGTTTCTTGCATGAGGAAGTGTTTGTTGAACAACCCAAGGGGTTTGTTGATCCACACCACCCAACCATGTCTATCGCCTCAAGAAGGCTTTATACGGGTTAAAGCAAACACCGAGGGCTTGGTATGAGCGCCTTACTCAATTCCTTGTTGACAATGACTACTCTAAGGGTAGTGTTGACAAGACCTTGTTCATCAAGAGTAACAAAGATGAGCTATTTATAGCTCAAATCTATGTTGATGATATTGTGTTTGGCTCCACCAACAAATCCAAAGTTAAACAATTTGTTGATGTGATGTCTCATGAATTTATGATAAGTTTAGTTGGTGAGCTTAATTACTTCCTAGGTTTGTAAATTAAGCAATTGCATGATGTGATTTTCATTTCCCAAGCTAAGTATGCAAAGAACCTAGTGAAGAAATTTGGTCTTGAGAATGCCAAACATTGTGACACACCCATGAGTACCACTTTGAAACTAAGCAAGGATGCTAGTGGGAAAAGTGTGGACCAAAGACTTTATCGTTGCATGATTGGTAGCTTGCTTTACTTGACTGCAAGTAGGCCCGATATTGCCTTTAGTGTGGAAGTGTGTGCTAGGTACCAAGCGAATCCCAAGGAATCTCATCTCTTCTATGTGAAGAGAATCAATCGATATGTGAATGAGACATCTAACTATGGGATATGGTACTCTTTTGACACTAATGCTAGTTTAGTTGGCTTTAGTGATGCAGATTGGGCAGGAAATTGTGATGATAGGAAGAGTACATCGGGCGATTGCTTCTTCCTATGCAACAACTTAGTCTCATGGTTTTGCAAGCAGCAAAATTCTATCTCTCTATCCACAGCTGAAGCGGAATACATAGCCGCTGGGAGTGCTTGCACACAACTCCTTTGGATTTAGCAAATGCTTATGGATTATGGTTTTAATCAATGTATTCTAACCCTTTATTGTGATAACATGAGTGCAATTAACATTTCAAAGAATCCGGTTTAGCACTCTAGGACAAAGCGTATAGACATTAGGCATCACTTCATTAGAGAGCTAGTTGAAAACAAATGCATTGCACTTGAACATGTTGGCACAAATGCTCAACTAACGGATTTATTAAAAAAGCCCTTAGACTCAACTAGGTTCATGGCACTTAGTAGGTCTATTGGGATTTGTCATATGTCTTGATGAGTTTTGGTGATTGACCCCATATAGGGAGCTCAAGCAAAGAGAGCAACCTTGCATGTTGAAATAGGCAAAAATTTGATCAACTTTATGTTCCCTTATTAATTGCTTGAGCATTTTGGTTGTGGTTATATATATATATATATATATATATATCTATATGGCCTTTTTTCAATAAGTGTGTCATTTGCTTTGTTTGTAATCCATGTCATATTTATGTTCAAACATGCATTTTTGGACTAGGAGAATTGATAGGGTAGTACAATTGAATGACCTATAATTTATCTCAATGACATGCGAACTTGATTTTAAGATGCTTAAATATTATGCATGAGCTATTTATGTGCAAATGTGTGTGTGGTAGAAACTTGACAAGGCTAAACTCAATAAGGACTTCATGTCCAAGCAATAAATAAGGATGTTTCATCCAATTTAGCTTTGTCTCTTTTCTTAATGGTTGAACAAGACAACAACCAATAAGGATTCTATATCCATTCAATTAATAAGGATTTTATATCCATGTCTTGTTTGACCATTAAGGATTGACACGGTTGCTTGTGTGTGTGCTACAAGTTTTTAAAGCTATATCTTGTTTAATTATGGCAAACGGGTACAAATTGGTTTGAATTACTTTGGAAATCTTTTGATGTTCTTTTTGCCTAATACCATTTGCTTGAGCCTTGATGTTGCATGTCTTGCATCCAAAGCAAAAATCTCACACATCTCTTTAAAATCAAACCTCATTGATTCTCTCTCAATTAATTGAGTTGCATAAAGTTGTTGTATATGATTATGCACTTATCTTGCGAATAGCTCTCTTTGCTAAATTGACCCGTTTGAGGATTACTCATTTGCCTATCTCATGACAAAAAGGGGGAGTAATGTGAAGATTATGGGGAGTTGCATATGAGGGGAGATTATCTTGTTGAGGGGGAGTAACCCGGTTATGGGGAGCATTTGCATTTGCATTACTAGTTGCATGCCTTTTTTTATGCAAATTGTTTTTATTTATTATCTTTCTTGACCACCTCACATACACTTGTCTTGGAAAGTGTAGTTTCATTGTTTTGTAGAGATGGCTATTCTACAAGATATCGAAGACTAGAAGACATAGTTTGTAGGCATCTCTTTTTAATGTAGAATAAACTTTTGTTGACCTCTTGTTTTTATTCTTTCTTGTGAGGATGATTTGTGAGTAGTGGTTTTGTCACGAAATAGCCAAAGGGGGAGATTGTATGTTCCTCATATTTTGATTGGCTTATTTCGTTGACAAACCACATTGGGGATTTATTTTGTAAGGGTAAATTAGGCCTCATTGAGTGTGATCAAGCTTCAAGAGCATCATCTTTCTCAAGAGCACTTCAAAGGTATATCGCATGCTTAATTTTCTTTGAAGAGGTTTTAGTTGCACACACTCACATCTTATGCATTTGTATTGACATGCATGTATTGTTTCACACACACACTTCTTGCATTTAAGTTGATTAAATCTGGAGTTGATGGGTTGTCCAGTGTGTTAGGCGACATGCAAGGCCACTTGTGCATGTCGCCTGACAAGTCGCCTTAGACTTGTATTTTTTCCTCCAGTGTGTTAGGCGACATGCAAGGCCACTTGTGCATGTTGCCTCAGATGTCGCCTTAGTCTTGTAGTTTTTCTCACAGTGTGTTAGGCGACTTGTGCATGTCGCCTTACATGTCGCCTCAAGTACTTAGTTTTTCTCACAATGTATTAGGCGACTTCCAAGGCGACTTGTGCATGTCGCCTTACATGTCGCCTCAGGTACTTAGTTTTTCTCACAGTGTGTAAGGCAACTTCCAAGGCGACTTGTGCATGTCACCTTTCATGTCGCCTTTGTCACCCGAACTGGGCATTTCGGGTATTTCACACCAGCTCTCTTTTTGGTCCCTATAAATACATCATCTTCTCCATCATTTAAACCTAGAGCTCTAAAAATTAAACCTTTAATAGAGAGAGAGAGAGAGCTCCAAGAACCAATTTTTACTCAACCAAACTCATACCCATGTGCATCTAGCTCCATTCTTGCATCTATTCTTCATGGGTTTTCATGCTTCTCTTGACTAGTTAATTAACTATGAACTAAAACTTCTTGTTTCATCTCTATGTTCTTAGTTTACCTAGGGTTAGAATTATTAGTAGATTAATTGCATGTTTAATTTTTTTAGCATGATTTGAGTATGTTTGTGACTTTGCTTGTTGGTTGAGGTTGTATGTTCATTGATAGCTATCTTTTAGGACCATTTTTCCATTTAGCTAAATCTTCATGCATTTGCATTTAGATATTGAAATCTAGGATTCGCACTTATTGACATCTTTAAATCCCTAGATAAGTATGTAGTGTAGCCTAGCATTAATTGCATGATAAAATATTTTTACATATTCACATAGGTTGCTTAATCTCTTTATTGATTGTTAAGCTTTATGACTCAGTGGATTAGTGCACAGACTTGTTGGTCTAGGATCACTATTAAACGCCAGTTGGGTAGAGTGAAAGGGTTAGTGACCAAGTATGGTGGACTTTAGGTCAACCTAAGTTGTAAACTTTCATTCAAATAGTGGATTTGAGGACCATGTGTGGCAAGAAGGATAGCCCGTGAGTTTTGCCCAGTTGGAGGGTTTTTCACGTAAATCAATCATTGTGTTTTTATTGTTTTCCACATGTTTATTTTGGATTGGTTGATTGCTAATATGAGGTAGCATTATTTAAATTGATTAAATTGGAAAATTGGTAATAAATCAACTAAAACCTATTCACCCCCCTCTAGGTTAGTAGACACACGCTTTATAGTATTTTCAGCCACTAACCATGTTTGTTCTTCTTTGCAGTGGACTGATTCTTGGACACAGCTAGAGGAGAGAGCCTTCTCAATGCGTGTGGGGTCGGGGGATGTCGTGTCGGCCAAAGCAGTGGGAGCAATAGGATTGCAATTTTGTAATAATAATAGTTTTTTATTATTGAACAATATTTTTTATATTCCTGGATTTGCACGGAATTTGATTTCAGTTTCTAAATTGTTAGAACAATCGTATTCTGTTTCTTTTAATAATAAGTCTGTTATCATTGGAAAGAATGGTCGAAATATTTGTTGAGGAATTAATGAAAACAATTTGTATATGTTAAGACCGTTAATACATACTGCACTGCTTAACACCGAAATGTTTAAGGTTGAAAAACCAAAAACTAAATGACATAAGATTTCTCCAGATAATGACATGTATCTTTGGCATCTAAGGCTTGGTCATATCAATCTTGACCGGATAGACAGACTAGTAAAAAGCGGACCTTTAAGTGAGTTAAAAGTTGGCACTTTACTTGTCTGTGGACCGATGAATGTTAGGGCTAGGGGCAGCTATGAGTATTATGTCACCTTTATAGATGACTACTCAAGATAAGGATATGTCTACCTGATGCAACGAAAGTCGGAAACATTTGAAAAGTTCAAAGAATTCCGAGCCGAAGTTGAGAATCAATTAGGTAGGACTATCAAGTCACTACGATCGGATCGTGGAGGTAAGTACCTTGACCAAGAGTTTAAAGACTTCATGGTCGAGCATGGGATAGTTTTCCAACTCACAACTCCCGGTACACCTCAGCAAAATAGTGTAGCGGAGAGGAGAAATAGAACCTTGATGGAAATGGTAAGATCTATGATTAGTTTCTCATCATTACCAAATTCCTTCTGGGGATATGCGTTACAAACAGCGGCATACATTTTGAATGTAGTGCCATCCAAATCTGTTCCTAAGACTCCCCTAAAGTTGTGGAATGGTCGTAAAGCTAGTTTGCGACATTTCCGCTTATAGGGGTGTCCAGCACACGTGCTGAAGAACAGAAGTGGAAAGCTAGACTCCAAGTCTGTGGTCTGCCTATTTGTAGGATATTCCAAGGAGACCAGAGGTGGACACTTCTATAGTCCCGAAGATAACAAAGTATTTGTATCGACAAATGCAACGTTTCTTGAGGACAATTATATTAATGACCATAAACCTCATTCTAAGATTGTATTGAATGAGTTGGAGCCTGGTGAGACTAGTGCTTCATCAACAAGAGTTGTTGATCCACAAACATCTAAGAGTCAGATGATTCCTAATCAGGATACACTATCACCTAGGCGTAGTGGGAGGGTTGTAAGACAACCTGAACGCTATTTAGGTATAGGTGAGGGACAAAGTGTTGTCTCTGCTGATAGTGTGGATGATCCATTGACATTTAAGAATTTAATAGAAGATCCTAATAAATAGGATTGGCTTAAAACTATGAATCTCGAGATGGAGTCTATGCACTCCTACTCAGTCTGGGATCTTGTAGACTTACCGGATGAGGTAAAACCCATAGGGTGTACATGGATCTACAAGATAAAGAGAGGAGTAGACGAGAAGGTAGAGACCTTCAAAGCAAGGCTAGTGGCTAAGGGTTACACCCAGAAAGAGTGGGTCGATTATGAAGAGACCTTCTCGCCAGTAGCTATGTTTAAGTCTATTAGGATTCTCTTATCCATTACTGCCTATTTCGATTATGAAATTTGGCAGATGGAAGTCAAGACTTTATTCTTGAATGGCAATCTTGACGAGAGCATCTATATGATGCAACCAGAGGGATTCGTGTCTCTAGATCAAGAGCAAAAGGTTTGCAAGTTGCAAAGGTCCATCTATGGACTTAAGCAAGCATCTAGATCTTGGAACATCATGTTTGATGATGTGATCAAAACCTATGGCTTTGAGCTGAACGTCGATGAGCCTTATGTCTACAAGCGCATCATTGACAAAAAAGGTAGTTTTCTTAGTCTTATACGTGGACGACATCCTACGCATTGGGAATGATATGAGAATGTTATCTGATGTAAATGGCTGGCTGGCTAGCCAATTCCAAATGAAAGATTTGGGAGAGGCGAGTTATGTTCTAGGGATCCAACTTATAAGCGATCGTAAGAACAAACTCATAGCACTGTCTCAGGCATCGTATATCGATAAGATTCTTGTGTGATTTTCGATGCAGAACTCCAAGAAAGGTAATTTACCTTCTAGGCATGGAGTTCAATTGTCTAAGGAACAGTGTCTTAAGACACCTCAAGAAGTTGAGGATATGAGATGCGTACCCTATGCATCAGTAGTAGGTAGTCTCATATATGCTATGTTATGCATGAGACCGGACATCTGCTATGCAGTGGAAGTAGTCAGCAGGTACCAGTCCAACCTAGGATTGGATCATTGGGTTGCTGTCAAGACTATTCTCAAGTATCTTTGGAGAACAAGAAACTATATGCTAGTGTATTCTGAACAGGATTTGATCATGTTAGGATACACAGATTCTGATTTTAAGTCAGACGGGGATTCTAGAAAATCCATGTCTGGATCAGTTTTCACCCTGGGTGGTGGAGCCATTGTGTGGAGAAATATTAAGCAATCTTGCATTGCTGACTCCACCATGGAAGTCGAATATGTAGCCGCTTGTGAAGCTGCTAAAGAGGGTGTTTGGCTCCGTAAGTTCTTGAGTGATCTGGAAGTTGTTCCAGATCTGGATAAGCCCATCACACTTTATTGTGATAACAGTGGTGCTGTGGCTAATTCCAAAGAACCAAGAAGCCACAAGAGAGGGAAGCATATAGAGAGAAAGTATCATCTCATTAGAGAGATAGTGCAGAGAGGAGATGTGATTGTCACCAAGATAGCTTCACAAGATAATCATGCTGATCCATTTACGAACACCTTATCGACTAAAGTATTTTCGGGTCACCTAGATGGTCTAGGGTTACGAAACATGCCTCACATGCTTTAGTGCAAGTGGGATATTGTTGGGGTTTATGCCCTAAAGATGTAATTTGTAAATAGATTTATGAAATAAATAAAAAGAAAAGTTCAGTTCATTCTTGTTGTATTGTTTATTTTATAACTTGTGCATAGATTAACATCCTAGATTGCCGGATGTAATCTCGAACTGTGTATATGAGTGTTATATACAGATGGATACAATAAGAGACGTGCAATCTAAGGAGTCCATAGATAGAAAATAAAGCTGAGTACTTTATATGTGGTTAATCTATAGCTGCGGTCCATTCCGTAATGTACGGTGATTCTATCCTGAATCATTCATATGAGATATGGGAATGGAGGTACCTTGTATGATGTGATCATATAGGATTGGGCCATGATCTATATGAATCTCTCACCAAGATCCGTTTACTGATGAGATTCACATATATCAACTAATGATGGCTATATGTGGGTGATCTTAATTCTGAGTGTCTTATCGACTCCTTCAGGTTAGATCGTGGTCTTTGATATACCATGGGTGAGGTCAGATGCAATTCTTGATCAATATACTCCGTATGTTGGGATTGCGGTTTGGCTTGTGGCTGGGAAGGTATGTACACAATAGTGGAATCCACTCCTTCTTGTGAGAAGTAGATGGTAGTTCCCTTAAGGGTTGATTCATGGCTTGGACAATATGAGCGCTCTCCTAATTCCGTGAGGAAATAAGATTTATTGTTCATTAGAGAATCAACGGTACTTAAAGGATATATGTAATTAGAGGGGTATAACGAACATCATGACCCAGCTTTAATTATGAACTACTGTGGAGGATCACACCATGTGTAATAGCTATATCGATGGACACCAAGTTGTATCGGTCTGTGTAAAAGCATCTGCAGTTGAGAGAGTGCAGCTTCGAGTTTTTAGTGGAATAACACCGGAGTGAATAATCAAGGAATATTAATTAAAGAGTTTAATTAATGATTCCTATGATTATTGGAGCTTAAAATACTTAGGGTCCATTAGGTCCCCTTGCTAGCCTGATCGATTTAGGTAACAAGGGTCACAGTTAATTAATTGGATTGTCCAATTAATTGTGTTACGAAAGTGACACATATTTATTCAGGGATTAATTGAATAATGAGATTATTTAATTAATATATTAATAATTAAATTAATTGAATAATTAGATTATTTAATTAATGAATTAATAATTATGAATTATGAATTAATTATTAATTGGAGGTTGCAGGTTCAAATCATAACTGAGACATAAAATAATTAGACTATTTTATTCTTAGTTAGGTATAGTATTTAAGTTTAAGTCAACTAGGGTTATGTGGGAGTTGGAATCCTACTCTACCTAGAATACTTAAATTCTAATTATCTTTTGAATATATAGAGATATATTTGGAAAAAGATAATGGTCTAATTTTTAAAAAATATATAGAGATATATTTAATATAACTAAATGAAAAATAAAAATAGAAAAACTAATATAAAGCAATTAGTTATCTATTTTTGTAAAACCTGATACATGCATCATTAGTGATTCAATTTGTATAGGATACAAATTGGTATGCTTGAATCCATTTAGAAAAGAGAAAGAAGAGAAAACGCATAAGGATGCGAGAAAAAAAAAAGGTGAAGTGCTGTGCGTCAATTAGTGCAATTGGTGTACTATTGAAATAATAATAATAATAATAATAATAATAATAATAATAATAATATGCATATATATATATATATATATATATATTGAACAACTAGAATTGTTCTAGTTTTGTTTTCTCTTGGAAGAAATTGTTTCTTCTTCTTTTCTCTACATCCTCCTAAGTTCCTCAGTATGTGACTCGCCCACACGCAGTTACCGGTTCCGGGAATAACTAGGAAGATCGGTGGTACAGATTAGGAGCATATCGTAAAATGAAGGAGCCTTCAAACGTTGGTAAGGTTCTAATTTATTTATATATATATATATATATATACACATATTGATTACAATTTCCTTTGTTTGCATATTGTATGTATTAGATCAGAAAAAAAAATTACGATCCTAAGTTCACTGGTCCCAGATCGTTTACTATCTATATAAAAAAAAATTAAAACCTATTTCTGCTGCGTTACCAGTGAACAGGGTTCCAACAGGGGGTATCCCCATTCCCATCCTCATTTCCTCGGTTTCCCATTTCACCTATTTTTCCATTTTAAATTTTTTTCTCCGTTTCTCCCGTTTCACTATGTTCAACTAAAAATTACATATTAAGGACGCGTTTAGTAAACGGGAATGAAATGAAATGAATCGGAATTAAATTTCACTGGAAAGAAAAATGAGGGGAATCAGAATTAAGTTACTAAATTCCATTACAGGAATGAAAAGTGGAATGATGATGATACAAAGTTGATTACAAAAATACCCTTGTATATATAGCATGTTGAATTTTTGTTTTAATATTAAAAAATATTTTATATATATATATTACTCATAACACTGTAACAAAATAATTAACATATATATTATAAAATTTTAACTAATTAGTTTAATATTAATTAAAATTGAGATTTTGCAAATTTGAACACATAATTAATTTTATGCTATTACCACTAATCCACCGAGTATATATATATATATATATATATATATATATATATATATACAATTTTTCTATCGTCAGCTCGAACTGATATAAGATATATCAGTTCCTTTCATATGAGTCATTGGATTTAAATACTTTGATTTGGATGTATGCACTTATCAAAACATCTTTTAAATTCAATGACCCACATACAAAAAACTGATATATCTTATACCAGTTTGAACCGACAATAGAAAGACTATTTATATAAATTTTAAAAAAATAATAATAATAAAGTCAAACCAAAAAGCATGAAATTCAAGAGGTTATTTTTTTATAACCGATGGTTCATAATAGTTATATACCAAATTCAAGCAGAATTTTTTTTTTTAATAATTCGCAGTTCATATATATATATATATATATATATATATATATATATATATATATATATATATAGGTGAATTCATAAATAGCCAAAAAAATTATTGATTTATTGTTTTTAGCCACAAATTTATTTTTTATTGTTTTTATCACTTTTGACCACTTTTGGATAAAATTACCCATAAATTTTACTTCACCTGACCTGTAACTTGATTATATGTCATTTGATTCCAGGTTACATGCGAGTTGATTTTTCAAGTTACATGTCAGTTAAGTTTTAAATTACATGTCAATTGACTTTCAACTTACATATCAATGATTTTCAAGTTACAAGACAATTGATTTCTAAATTTTTGGTTCGGTGACGTAAAGACAAAATGGAGGACAATCTTGTCTGTTCAAAGTTAAAGGTGATAAATATAATAAAATATAAATTGATGGCTAAAAACAATAAACCAATAAATGTTTTGATTAATTCTTACAAATTCTCTCTCTCTCTCTATATATATATATTAAAATCTTAAATTCATAGGAGATTTGATGAAAAAAAAATTAAAATAACAAATTCAAGAATATATAGAAATAAAAAGATATGGAGAAGAAAAAAAAAGAATGATAGAAAACAATCCTGGAAGAAAATGACAAAATAGAAATATAGTTGTTTTATTTATTTATTTATTACTGTTAAATGATGATATTTTAGTAAAAATATATGAATTCACTTTTTAATCGGGAAAGGGAATTTGATTCATAGGTTAAGTGAGGGAAATTAAGTTCCCTTTCATTCAGGAACTTATGTGACGTTTGGTTACCATGGTAGAATGGTAATTTGAATGGTAATGGTAATGAAAATGAGAATTGGAAAAAAAAGGAATGGAAAGTTGATTTCTTTGTTTTGTTGGGACTTTAAAATTAGTATCTGAATCAGTATTAATTTATTTGGTTAACAACCGAATGAAATGAAATTAACTATATTTTGACTAAAATACCGCTAATTATAAAACATTTATAATAACATAATATATTATGGATAATAATAAAAAAATATGAAAGTATATATAATATTATAAATATTATTATAACATATAACATATTATAATATATATATATTAGGATATAATATATAAACATATTACATAATAATATATATAATATAAATAATATTATATCTTTTTTAATATATATTTATATATAATTTAATATATAATATATATTATATGTTAGTAATATTAATATTATTATATATTATATAATATATATATATATATAATATACATATATTACATAATAATATATATAATATAAATATTATTATATATTACATATTAGTAATATTAATATTAATATCATTATATATTATATATTAGTAATATAAATATTATTAATATTAATATTATTATATATTATACAATATATATAATATACATATATTACATAATAATATAGATAATATAAATATTAGTATATATATATAATATTATATATTATATATTACATCTTAGTAATATTAATATTAACATTATTATATATAATACAATATATAAATATAATATGCAAATATTACATAATAATATAGATAATATAAATATTATTATATATATATATAATATTATATATTATATATTACATATTAGTACTATTAATATTAATATTATTATATATTATATATTAGTAATATAAATATTATTAATATTAATATTAATATTATTATATATTATACAATATATATATAATATACATATATTACATAATATATATATAATATTATATACTAATATTAATATTAATATTATTATATATTATATAATATAAATATTATATATTATCATATAATATATATATATAATATTATATTATTACATAAATTATATATATAATATATATAATATATATAATAATATATATTATATTATATATATATATATATTATATTATATAATATATGTAATAATATATATTAGAATACATATATATATATATATATTATATAATATGTAATACTTATATATATATATATATATGTATATATATATATTTATATATCATTTTATATATATATATATTATATTTATATATCATTATATATATTATAATAATATAATATATTATTATAATATTTTATATATATATAATAATAATATATTATTTTTGGAAAGGAGGATATTTTTGGAATATAGTTGGGGAATAAGGGTATTTATGGAATACCAATTTTGTTTTGGAATTGGAATGTGCATTCCATTGGTTTTTGGATGGAAAGCTCATTCCACCGAAATGGTGGAATCAACATTCTAATGGAATCTCCATTCCATTCCATTTTAGCAAACCAAACATTAGGAATAATTTTCTTTCCATTCCATTCCATTACACCTAACCAAACATGGCACAGAACTTAATTCCCGATATGTGTGTGAGGTCCGCGGAACTTAATTTCCCCAAAATTTAGTAAACACAAGAATTCAAAAACCAGTAACTTATTTCCCTTTCCTATGAAGGATTCCTGATTAGTAAACACATCATAAAAGAAATTGTTTATAAGTTATAACATGCAAAAACAATACCAATAAAAAACCAAATAAAATCCAATGAGGGAAATGGGGAATACTTATTATTAAATATAAAATAAATAATATATATAGTGAATCTCTCAGGAGAGATTTCTTATTTTAATTTCGGTAAAGACCTTAATGAAATCACATCAATTTTTATGAATTTTGATATGAATTTTTTGTGGATTATAAGTTCACTGAAATCTACAAATGAATAAAATTTGAGAATTTTTCAAGCACTAGAACTATATTTTCCTATTTTGTTAAATATGAAGGCATTGGAAAAAATGACGAAATATAGAAAATTCAAGAAAAATAGTTCCAGTGCTTGAAAAATTCTCAAATTCTATTCATATGTAGATTTCAATGAACTTATCTTCCACACAAAAATTTAGATCAAAATTCATAAAAATCGATGTGATTTCATTAAGGCCCTTACCGAAATTAAAATAAGAAATCTCTCATGAGAGACTCACTATATATATATATATATATATATATATATGTATGTCTATATAAGCTTTTGGAGGAAATGTGGATGGGGAGCCTCCCCCTATCTCCATCCCTATTTCAATTTGGGGTTCTCCATTTGGAGATGCTTTTTTGGGGAAATTGGGGATGGGGATTTAAAATGTCCATCTCTAATCTGGGATTTAAAATGTTGTACCCCGATATGTATTTCCATAAATCTGGAGAAAACTCGAACCCCTACCACCGGATGTGTACAACCACCCGTGCTAAGAGATAATGTGTTTTTTTTCACTATATTATATTAAACTATTAATTAATACATATAAAGTAGAGAGATTTTTATCACTCTAATAATAATAGTAATAACAACAATTCTAATACAACCGCATAGTGTGTCAACTCGGGTGTTCCTATCGTCAGGGTCAAAATTGAACACATCGGATAAATGTAGTTGGCAAAATGAGAAAGCAAACAATTCAAGGCAAACCAGGTGGTTGGCCGTAAGGGATTTTGGACCTAAAGCTAACCACTTCCGAGTTTGTAGGGGAGTGGACTCCTTTGATGTATCCCATTGCTTGATCAGAAGTGGATAGGGATGGCAAAATTTCCCGCGGGGAGGGGGCCCCGCGGGGACCCGCACTTTTGGGGTGGAGATGGGTTTCAATATGGTGGGGATGGGGCGGGGATGAGAATGTATAGTCTAACCCGCAATGAGTATGGGGCGGGGATGGGTTTTATACTCTCCGCCCCGCCCCGCCCCTCTTACATAGATGATCGTACGAAGAGAGAGTTAGAGAAATAAATGCAACTATTAGATGATTAGCGTTATGAATTTCGAACATTTTGACCTCATACTTTATGTTTATATTTGAAAATGATTGAATTTTATGAGATGTTTTTTAATAGTTTCTTGGAATTATTTATTACTTTATATTTTTTTATCATATTCAATGGTTATATATTTGTTATTTTAATAAAATAAAATTATAAATGGGGTTAATGGGTGGGGATGAGGAAAGCACTCCCCGCTGTACCCCGCCCCGCCCCAACCCGCTTCATCTATGGTGGGGTTTTATGGGGGGGGTGGGTTTTCAAAAAATAAATGGGGTGGGGTGGGGTGAGGGGAAGGCCACCCCGCCCCGAACCCGCCCCATTGCCATCCCTAGAAGTGGACTACTGATAACTCAAGGGTGAAGCCAACTCCATCTCCCAATCATTGTTCATTGTGTTCCTTAGGCCATGTTTATTACCATGTATTGTAGATAATTAAAATATAATAAAATAATACAATACAGTTTTTGGTGTAAATACTGTATTGTTTTATTTTAGTACATTTTCATTGTCTAATAAAGTAAACACTGTATTAACTAATATATTATATTTGGTGGTATTATGTTGTATTGTATTAGAAAAAACATTTTTTTTCAACAAATATTGAACATTGATGAAATATGTGTTATGTTTTATAATTTCAAAATTATATAGGAAATATTTATTTTATTATAAAAATATTATTTATTTAAATTTTTTGTTTCAAGTAAAATAAATATTTATTGATTTTTATATAAAAATATTTATTGATTTATTTATGGTAACGATATTTAAAATTAATTATTAACTATTGTTTAAAAAAATATTATATTTTTATAATAAAATAAAATACAACAAAATCATATAGGAATAACTTAACACAATATAATACAGTATATCACCAAACACATGTTTGTAATCAGGGGTGGACCCACCTTTGGATCAGGTGGGGCCAGTGCCCTACCTCAAATTCTTAAAAAAAAATTTGATTTTGTATTTTTATATAGATATATACATACAAATAACATTCTATACAACTCAATGTTTTCCAGCACAGCTGGTATTTCACTTCCATTTCAATCTCATGTTTTGAGTTCAATTCCTAGTACTAGCAATTTTCAAGCAAAACAAATATTTTTTTTAATGTCTTTTATATTTTACACCATTTTCCACTTCCATCTCAAATTATCTTATTCTTCAACAACAAAACAACTCACATATTTTTTTTTTAATGTCTTTTATATTTTACACTCTTTTCCAATTCCATCTCAAATTATCTTATTCTTCAACAACAAAACAACTCACTTTCTTTTTCATGTCATTGTCAACTACTTAACTGCCCATTATTTGTGATTACCTGATTCAATTTTATTTTATAGCAAATTATCTATTATTTTTATTGAATTTATCTTATTTCTAATAATTTTAGTTTGATATACCTAACACATCCGATCAATAAACTCTAAAATCTCAAATTTTATTTTTTGTATTAAAATACTCAATCTATTATTATGATTCATTTTATTTTATCATAAGTATTTTCTTTATTTTATAATTTTAATTTATTTAGAATCAATAAATCAATAATTAGAAGAATAAAAAGTTCAAAAACATATCTAGTAATATTTATTAATTAATTATTTTTATATAAATTTAAAGTGAATTCACTATAAATACAAAAAAAAAATTATTATTATAAATTAAATTGTAATTTATGTTTTTATGGATAAATATTATAATTTCCCATTGTTTATGTTGTTTCTCTTATTATTATTTATTTTTGAATATTATATTTCTTGTTTTTATTTCTTTTGAATGTTAGATTGTTTAATTCATCTTGAGTAAAAGTATTCTATTTGTTTGATTTTATCTAAACTTCATTATACTGTCAATTTTTCTTTTTATATAAAAAACTCATTTTATTATGATCTTAAATTTTAAGAATTTTTTTATATAATTGTTATTTTGTTCAAGTGCCCTATCTCATTAAAATTTCTGGGTCCGCCACGGTTTGTAATAATGATAACTAGATTGCATCTCATACAATGTGTGAGAATTATAAAATGTAACGTAACAATAATTTAATAATTTAATTTATTGATCTAAGATATTAGATGTATCGGTGATGAAAAACAATCATGGGGCATTTCTCTAGATTTATTTCTTTAACATCTCAAATATAAAATTAATAAATAGTCAGGTCAAGCCTTCTCACGTGGTATGTTGAACTTTTATGATAATATATTATTCATCAAGCATTAAAGGAAAAATATATGATCTAATAATAGTAATACTTCTCATTAAATCTAGAAAATCAATCGTTAATTGAAAAAAGAAAATGAAGAGTTGAATAATATAAAACTAAAGAGTTTAATATAATTAAAAAAAAACTAATTAATGGTCAAGTCTTCTCACGCCGACACATGGCATGCTAATGCTTCAAAATAAGATAAAATAATTAATAGTATAGAAAAATCAAGAGTTAATCCCATAATTAATGGGATACTAAATAAAATGAAGAGTCAATTCCATAATTAATGAGATAATTAATAAATTTTCTTAATGAATAAAAAATAAAATAAAATAACTTATCATATATTATTATTATATATATATATTATAGTTAAATAATTAACGATACTTAAAAACAATTCATACGTATTTATGGTTTGTTGGTAAAAAAAAAATTATGACTTGTCTTTTAATTTTACCAAATAATGGAATAATTTAAAAAAAAAACCTAATATTTTTTTTTGAACATCAATATTTTATAAAAAGAAAGCCAACAAAAGGCAAAAGGGACAACATACAAAGCCAACACAAGACCCACTAAACAGGACATACAACCCCTAGCAGACACAATAAGAAACTACACCAGCTAAAGCTTTAACTAGCTGAGCTTTCAAACAAAAAACAAACACTGTCTTTTGACTCAACGAGCCTACAAGATTAAAAATATGATGAACAAAACAGTAAACACAACCAGCTGAGCCTCTACAACCAGGCCCCTTACATCAAACGAAATAGAGGACAAACAAGAGCAAAACAGAGCTCCGCTAAAAGCTTATGACACTGTAGGCTTGAATTTGAGCACCAAGTTTCTCGCCAAATCACGAAACCTGTAGTCGTTATCCACCTTCCTACTGACCAAAATCTCAGTCAGCTCGCTCTTATTACCATAGAAATCGACTCCGCAAGCCAATCTTGACTGTAAAACCTTTGCAATTTCTTCCTCAAGGTTCCACACGACTCTATTCTTCACCTCAGTAATATGATGCTGAGTTTTAATACAAGCACTAGAATTCCTAGTTACCATGATATGCCTCTTCCAATGATGCAAGCTTTTCCTTCCTTTTTTACTCTTCAAACAACCAGGAGCGACCACCGATAACCCACCTTCCTTAGGACTCATCATGCCACACCTTATGAACCTAGAAGGAACTGATGAACCTCCTAACACTTCTTCTTCCACAGTAGGACCTCCCCTACTTAAATCATTGCAAGAACCTGAAAATGGGCGTTCCTTTTCACAACCCTTGATAGCCACCAAACCCATCTGAACCTTATCAAACTCATCGGGTGGGCTTTCCAAAAAAAAACCATCATTTACACTATCTTCAATTGAGGCCAAAGACCCTTCCCTCATATTGACCTCCACTTTAGAAATCTCATTTTGACTTTCACCCCCCAAAAGTTGTAAGCCCAAAATAGACCTCCTTTTAAAATCTGAAAATGTAGAAAGCACACTACTCTATTCCACTCTTTTCTCACCACAACCCAGACCCTTTTTTTCTTCTGAAACCTCTTTATCTCTAGCCATGAACCACTTTCCTCTAGCAACAGCTCCTCTACCAAAAGCTACATCTGTCATCTTATCTTTTCTAAGCTTAAAATGGGTCCTTTTTTTCCTGCTAACACATCTTCTTCCTTGTTGCTATTTCCCAGCATGTGAGATTTATGATCATTGTCACCTTTCATTGGTTGAAGGTCATTATGCGTGAGTTGTCCACCATCTCTTAGCCCTTCCTCATCTTCATTCAAAAGATCTAAAATAGAATAGGGACAAGACCTACCACCTTTCTTAGAGCATAGAACTGAAATTTCCTCAACAGGTAAAGAATTCAAATTAGTTTGAATACCCATCGGAAAAAAACTCAGATGGCTTTCCAACTAAGAAGAGTCCACCGAAACCGAATCCTCAGAAATCTGGACTTCAAAAAAGAAATCACCCATCACCATATTGACCTTCTTAGGGTCATGTCGATCTTGAGGGACCAACACTAAACCCTCTCTCTATCCAATCTTCTTCTCAACAACTAATGGTTCTCCAAGCTGTCATCCCAATTGCAAAAAGAACCCATCATTCCAACATGATAAGTGAACCCCCGAACAAGTTATCCACACTAGCCTTGCTTTGGGAATTAAAGCTTTTGACCACTCCTTCATTATTCAAAGCAAACATCCCATAAGAATCTACTACTTATAAAACTTTCGTTTTCCAATTCTGACTCGAAACTCCATAGGATATTCTTATCACCTAAATAAGACGAATAAAACAACAAACCTCTCGAACCCAAACATGAGTTCACTTTGGCCTCCTTAGAAAATGTTTTCAAAACTCCTATTGTACACTTTGAAGTCCATTCGTCCTCATTTTCCTCCTTACCTCGAAACATAGAATTGGCCTTAACAGTCTCTTTAGTTCCCTCATAATAGCACCTATCCTGGTGCCCAGAAACCATCTTTCCGAAGGTCAGATTCCTTTGCTGTCCACCCTGAATACCCCTCTCTTTTCCGTCCACGTTTCTTCCCCCCACCTTACTTGAGCCGCTCTGACTCACTGCTTAGGACCGTCGCTTGTTCCACTCGAACGAGGAAACCTTTAAAACTACCTGCTGACCCCAAATTTGCCTTCCATTCACCATGTTAGCCACCTTGTTGGCTTTCTCCCAAGTCTCAGACCTAACAAAGGCGAAGTTATATCTTCTATGGTCTCTTCTTGTTGAGATAAACACATCTCTCACCCTCCCGTACGATTCGAAGAAGCCTCAAAAACTGGACACATCCACTTTGGGAGTTAAATTGTCCAACAAATTTAGAACAAACTCTCCCTAAAGTCCTTTCTTCCATCTTGGCCAGCAACTTTACACTCTTATCTCGAACCCCGCTGTTAAGCACTACCTAACTCTCTTCACGGCTAAGGGAGTCAGGCTTTCTCTCTTTAGAATACTCTCTCTTTCTCTTTCATATTTAAGACAAAAGCTAATAAAAGACTAAAGAAAAGTGAATTTCAAAGGAAATATTTAATATTTAAAAATCAATTTATTCACTATCCTATTACTTATTAGATTGTCTTTTGATTACCTATAGATATGTGATTTATGAAAAAAGATTATATTATTAAAAGTTATTAAGCTCAATAACTACTTAATAGCTTTGGTTAAAAAAAGAAGAATTTATGACTTGTCTTTTAAACTTACCAAATAATGTAATACTTCAAAAAACAATAATAATACTTAATAAATAAAAATCAATTATGATAATGGTTTACATATATTATTCACTATTCCATTAATTACAGGATTGCCTCTTGATTATCTACTAGGTAAAAGCTCATGGGGAGGTGCTTCTCCAAATAGACAATTTTTTTTTAAAAAAAAGTCTACCAACCAAATAACTATATATATATTTTAAAAAAAAAAACTATATTCCTAATAGATCTACTACAAGTAGATCTTTTAAACAAGCTCTAAATCTAGAAAATCAACCGTGAATTGAAAATTGAAGGGTTGAATTGAAAAATGAAGGGTTGAATATAATTTTAAAAATATTAATTAATGGTCAAGCATTCTCATGTTGGCACGTGGTATGTTGAGGCTCTATGATAATATATTATTCATCAAGCATTAAAAGAAAAATATAGGATTGAATAATAGTCATAATTTTCATAAATTTAGCAAATCAACTGTCAATTGAAAGTTGAATATAAAAATGAAGGGTTGAATATAAATTTTTTTTAAAAAAAAACTCATTAATGGTCAAGCCATGGCTATTGATTTTTATTGTTTATCCCATTAATTATGGGATTGGCTCTTGATTTTTATATATTATTAATTTCTTATTTTGACTCTTGACTTTTATTCATGATCCCATTGATTACGAGATTGGCTCTTGATTTTTCTATACAATTAATTATTTTATTAAATTCTTATTAATCTCCTATAATAGAGCCTCACCTTGACACTTGTCGTGTCGTAAGGAGCTTTGTCATTAAAGTCCTATAAATTAAAATCTATCAAATAATATAATATATAGAATATATCTATATAATCAATAACTAATCAAGAGTCAATCTCATAATTAATGGGAAAATGAATAATTCTCCCAATCACATAATCTGTTTCTAAATCACACGAAATCTTCTTTCTATTTTTCTAATAAAGTTTTAAAAAATAAAACAAAGCCATGTAAACAATAAAAATATAAATCAACCAAACAATCATCATCCCATGCCACAAACCATAAAGAAAAAGATTAAATACACAAAACAGAACAAAAAAAACTGAAGAATTTACAAACTATAAACTATAAGATGTGTAGCGGTGGAAGACAAATTCCAGTGCGTAGTAGATATAGCAATGTGGAGAATGGCATCGACATGGATGAGAGGGCAATGGTGTCGGTGTAGAGAAGAGGAGAGCGCCATCAGCATTGATGGGAGAGCATCGACGGCATGGAGGAAAGGAGAGGGAGAGCACCGTGGCGTGGAGAGCATCGCCATGGATGGAAAAAAAAAAAAAAACGATGCCTAATTTTGATTATTTTGAAATAAATACACTACCCTTAGTTTCGTATCATTTTGAATCCAAATTTTTCTTTATATATAATATATGCTCAATAAGCTATAAATGAAAACATATGTATTTAAAACTCAAAGGTTGGCATTGGAAAGTTAAAACGCTTTTCTCTTCAATGAGATAATGAAAATCCATAATAATAATATTTACTATATATGAAATATTGAGCTATCAATTAAAACATGTGTATTGAAAACTCAAATTAATGGTTGGCAGTGAAAAGTTAAAGCGTTTTTCTTTTCAATGAGATAATGAAAATTATTAATAGTAATTAATACTAATAAAAGTTTAATTAAGTAAGATGAGTGGTTATATTAAATATCCACGTTCCTAAATAATATACAAAGGAACTAATTAATGGATAAGTTTTTTATAAAAAAAATTAAAAGAAGAATTGAAATGAGTATGAAACTATATATATTATTATGTAGAATTTAATGTCAAAATTACCTCTCGACGACACGTAATAGCACCACTCTAATAATTAAAATATTAATTATATTCCGATAAAAAACCAAAAGACAATAAAAACCCTTTCATATCCAATAGTAAATTTTAAATTCATTATTTATGAATATTAATAATAATTAATGAATTAAGAATACTAATTACATTTTGATAAAAAAAAACAAAAAGATTAAAAAAAAACCTTTTCTATCCAATAAATGTTAAATTCATTAATGATTGAATTATTGATATTATTAATAAATAACTAATTGTATTACGATAAAAAGAACTAATTATAAAAAACAACAAAGCAAGATGAATGGTTTTCTTAAGTAGTTAATGAATCTGATTGTAATTAAATCATTGTTAATTATCATGATCGTTATTGTCTCTAATAATCCGTTAAGGAAACTTTTAGGTCTCTAATATCATTAATAAGTAGAGACTCTTCATTTCTATCACAATCATTCCATTTTATGAGTGTGGTTTGGTCGTCCCCGGCTTCGGGATGGATAAAGGTTAACACAGATGGTGCAACTTTGGGTTCGTCAGGTGTGGGGGTTGTGGGGGTGTTTTTGGGACTTGCAAATCTTTTGTTAAGGTCTGTTTCGCGGTCCCCATAAGGTTTTTGCTTTTGAGGCTGAGCTCCTTGCGGCTTTTTTAACCAACAATTATGCTTGGAATTTAGGTTGGCATATGATCTAGCTCAAGAGTGATTCTTCTTATGATGTGCAACTTCTTTCGATTAGGTCTGATCAGGTTACATGTCGTGTTCGTCAAGCTTGGCAGCCATGCATTCATCAGATCTCACATATGGAGTTCCAGGTTTCTCTTATATTCAGGAAAGGTAATCAAGTAGTGGATGCTCTATATAAACATGCTTTGGGTCTTTCTTCTGATTCCTGATGGTCTTTCACTCATTCGTTCTGTTCTTTACTAGTTGGTAATGACTGTATTGGTAGAGAATCGTTTAGGTTTTCCTAGCTTTGTTTTTCTTTTGTGGCTTGCGTGCCTTTGGCTATTTTGGGGCGGCTTCCTTTGGTTTGTGATGTATTGCTATTACTTTTGTTACTCTTTTTCTTTATTAATATATTTCTAGATACTGCCGAGGGGGTTTTCAGCATATGATCGCTTGTGATGCTTTCCCCCTTAGATCAATCCAATTTCATATAAAAAAAAAAGATGAACAAATTCCTTAAGGATTATTTAATTTATTATATAGGTTAACTAAAAATTATTAATTGTATTAATTGAAAAACA
This sequence comes from Dipteronia sinensis, assembly GCA_033220585.1. NCBI lineage: Eukaryota > Viridiplantae > Streptophyta > Magnoliopsida > Sapindales > Sapindaceae > Dipteronia > Dipteronia sinensis. The sequence goes on from CM065640.1 coordinate 46,277,445, forward strand.
TGCTATCTCTTTAGAATATATATATATATATATATATATATCATGACAAATTATTAATTACTGTTATATTATCATTAATATATTTCCATTGATATACTTTCAAAATTTACCTTTAATTCCATAAAAACACATATAACCATTGATTTGGTAATACAATTAATATTTTAATTTGCTTTGTAAAATATTTATTTATTGCCATTTATAAGAATAATTAAAATTTAAAAACTTTTATTTTTTAAAATAATCATATTGTATTTAATGCATAGTTAATACATTCTAAACAATCTAAAAGAAAAAGAAAACAAAAAGGTAAAAATAGAAAAATAATTTTACATATTATAATTATATAGAGATAAATAACTAATAAGATTAGCTATTTACAATCCATTTTTTCACATTAATTTTTTTAAGACTATTCATTTAAATAAATTAAAATTTTGAAACCTCTAAATACACCCAAATTCACTCAAAAATACTATATATATATATATATATATATATATATATATATATATAGTCTTCCTACTGTCAGTTCGTCCTGATATAAAATATATTATGGCAGAGAATGTGGACCACAAATTATGGAGAAGTTTTGATAAGTGCATACACTTTGAGTCAAATTATGTAAATCTTGTATTCAATGCATAATTAATACATTCTAAAAAGTCAAAAAGAAAGAGAACAAAAAGGTTAAAAAATATAAAGAAATAAACTACCAAAAAAATATGTATAAATTCCCTTTAAAAAAATCCGGGGAAAAATCGGGTATTGGATACGCAAAAACAGGAGTAGATTTAGTATTTTTTTTTTAAGAGACAATACATTGTTACACTTGGAACCAAGACCATAACCCTAATATTTATCTATAGTAATAGTCTCTCTATCGAATCCATCGTTCATAAGTACAAAGCACATCATAAGTCTTAACCAGTTTATTGATTTTATTCATTGGTGGTGATAAGCAGGGGTGGTTCCATAGCAAACACCTTAGTGGACATCTAATTGAAAATCCAAGACTGCTAAAGTTAAAATTACATTATCAATCCAAAATTACCTTTTTAACTACTAAAGTGTTTCCTAAAAAAAAGATTAAAATTATTCAACCAAATATTAAAATAAAATCTGCAAAAACTACTCTCACCACCTAAAACCATCAAATTCCCCACGGTTTGTTTTGAGTTTGCTTGTGAGAGAGAGTCAATAGGATGAGATGGAAAAAAAGTGAGATTAAAAAAACCTAAAACTAAAACTAAAGGATTAAAATTATTCAACCAAATATTAAAAAAAATATGTAGAAATTCCTCTCACCACCCAATGGCATCCAATTCTCCACCGCTTGTTTTGAGTTTTCTGAGAAGGTCAATGGAATGAGATGTGAACAAATATGAGATTTTGGATGGTTTTTATAGAGAAAATTGAGGGAGATGAGATGGCATAAATGGATTAGAGAAAGAGAGAGAGAGAGATGATATACCAACGATTTACAAAAATTAATTTGCTGTATTCATTAATTGTAATCATGAGTGCCTATTAACTTGTGTATTAATACAAAGTGCCTATTGACCTAATTTTTTAATATAGATAGAGAAATTATTGTATTTAAATCCAAAGTTTTCTCATAGCGACACATGACACCGTGAGACTAGATTGCATCCAACAAGATGTGTGGGAACTATAAAATGTAACACCATAATAATTTAATGATTTAACTTATTGGTCTAAGATATTGGATGCATTGGTAATGAAAAACAATCATGGGGTATTTCTTTAGACTTATTCCTTTGACATCTCCAACAAAAATTAATCAATAGTCAGGTCAAGTTTTCTCATGTGGCATGTTGAAACTTTATGATAATATATTGTTTATCAAGCATTAAAGGAAAAATATATGATCTAGTAATAATAATAATTCTTATTAAATCTAGAAAATCAACTATTAATTGTAAGAAAAATTAAGAGTTGAAGAATATAAAACTGAAGGGTTGAATATAATTTTTTTTTTTAAAAAACTAATTAATGGTTAAGCCTTCTCATATCGACACGTGGCATGTTAAGACTCCAAAATAAGATAAAATAATTAATAGTATAGAAAAATCTAGAGCCAATCCCATAATTAACGAGATAATGAATAGAATGAAGAGTCAATTCTATAACTAATGAGATAATTAATAAATTTTCTTAATGAACCAAAAATAAAATAAAATAACTTACCAAATATTATATATTATATATATATATATTACATAGTTAAATAATTAACAATAATTAAAAAATTTATTAATAAGAATTTATAGCTTCTTGGTAAAAACAATCATGGCTTGTCTTTTAATCTTACCAAATAATGGAATACTTAAAAAAAACTAATACTTAATATTTAAAAATAAATTTATCCACTATCATATTAATTATGAATTTTCCTTTTGATTACCTATAGATATGTGATTTATGAAAAAAGATTATATTATTAAAAGTTTTTTTTGAAACAATTATTATTAAAAGTTATTACACTTAATAACTACTTAATAACTTTGATAAAAAAAAAGATTTTATGGCTTGTTTTTAAACTTACCAAATAATGTAATACTTCAAAAACTAATAATAATACTTAATGATTAAAACTCAATTATGATTTTGGTTTAGAAAATTTATTCACTATTCCATTAATTACGAGATTCCTTCTTGATTATCCATTGATATGTGATTTATGAAATTTAATGGCAATCCAAATTGCATATGAATTGACCCATTCCTATTGAATATCCTTTCTGTAAATTATTTGTTGTTGTACCCATTCCACTCATTCACAATGACGTTTTTTGCTTCTTCTTTTTTTTGATTGATGAGCGACACTTATTGCTTTTAACTACAAAACTAAACATATTCACAAATTACATACATCACACATCCAAATTTCATATATATATTATATGTCCAATTTAGATATCTACTTTTCAAGATGCTTGGTTGTTTTTCCATTAATGTTTGATGACTAATTTATTGTTACAAATTAATTTTATAGATCCGGGTAATATGATCACTAATTAGTGTTTCAGGTTCAGTTGGTTTTCTAGATTTAATGAGAATTTATTATATGATCATCATATTTTTAAGAACTTGACAAAAATAATAGTTTGACATCTAACTCAAAATATACAACAAAAGAAAATGAATGAAAGAAGTAACAAAAGTTACATTGGAATCCAAACCAATACCAAATTCAGCTAAGTCAACTATTTTTTGTCATGTGATGACCAATAATGATATATGTACAACTTCTTTAACATTTCATGTATAAAGACTCAAACCATTGTACATAGATAAATAAAGTTAAAAAAGATATTATATAAATACAGTACAGGCTATTATATATATAAATAGAAAATACTATTTGTTATATTCTTTCAATTTTCCTTTAAATTCCTGAAAATCAAACAAGTTAGGAAACATAAATTAGAACAGGAAAAAAACAAAAAATGAATAATAAATTGGAAACATAAATCACAATAGGTAAAAAAAAGAAAATAATAACAAATGTATATAGTAAAAATGGGGAGACAATGCATGATTTGAAGACAATCAAGGCCCGGCATTCATAATCCAAGATAGTTTGCTAGGCTTTGTTCTACTTATCAATATAGATATATATATATATATATATATATATATATATATATGTATGTTGCAAAATGTAGGAGTTCTCCACTTTGATTCACTTGGGATCGTGTTCTCTGGGGAGTGGTGACAACCTTGTACATCTCATTTTTCTATGATTTCTAAGCAACCAAAAACGACCCTATATAAATAGAATTAACAGAATTCAAAATAGCAATCGAATTACTAGCAAATTGATAGATAATTCTTTAGTATTTTCCAAGATAAAATTAATAACTTTAAACTCAATAACAATTAAGTATATAGAAAGCACTATCAAAATAGCAAGTGAATATAAAGTAGAAAGGAGAGGATTTCTAACTTGTTCAAAGACGAAGCGTCTCGTCCATGTCGAAAAAGATGCCTTGCATGGGGCACCATCCTGGATACGGATGCCAAGTTGTAGACGAAATAGAAGGGTTTTTGAGTGATGCTGATAAATGATTTAGAGAGAAGTGAGGAGGTCATGAAAGATAAGAAATTGATTTCAATCACCGAGATTTGATTTGAGTGGACTAAGTACATGTTAATAAAATGAAGGGTTGTTAATTGATATTCTTCACCAAAGAATTTAAATTTATAGAAGATGAATTGGAAAGTGAAGAGTTGGATAACAAAGTTTGGAAAATAAAAAGGTTAAAAAAAGGGAGAGGAATGTAGTAAGGGAGGGAGGTAATTAAGGAGGTTGGAAGAATAAGAATTTTTGATTGTCTTTTAAACTTACCAAATATTATAATATATATAACTAATTAATAATTAAAAATTAATTATGGAAATGGTTAATAGAATCTATTAATCATCTCATTAATTACGGGATTGTATAGAGAGAGTAAATAAACCGATTTTGGAAGAATATGAATTTACGATTGTCTTTTAAACTTACCAAATATTATAATATATATAAATAATTAATAATTAATAATTAATTATGGGAATGGTTAATAGAATCTATTAATTATCCCATTAATTACGGGATTGTAGAGAGAGAGAGAGTAAATAAATGATTATTAAAAAGGTGGTGAGCTGTGATTTAATGCCAAGCACTCTCACGGTGACACATGGCGCCGTGAGGGTTCCATTTTACTATATTATTATATTGCATCTCACACGATGTGTGAGAACTATAAAGACAATCGTAAATTATTATTAATTATTTATAATATATTATAATAATGTAAAGCAATAATAATTTAATCATTTAACTTATTGGTCTAAGATATTAGATGCATTGGTGATGAAAAACAATCATGGGGTAAATATTTAGATTTATTTATTTGACATCTCTAACAAAAATTAATCAATGGTCATGTCAAACTTTCTCATGTGGTATGTTGAAACTTTGTGATAATATATTATTTATCAAGCATTAAAGGAAAAATATATGATCTAATAATATTAATAATTCTTATTAAATCTAGAAAATCAACTATTAATTGTAAAAAATGAAGAGTTGAGGAATATAAAAATGAAGGGTTAAATATAATTTTTTTAAAACTAATTAATAGTTAAGCATTCTCATAACCACACGTGGCATGTTAAGGCTCCAAAATAAGATAAAATAATTAATAGTATAGAAAAATCAAGAGCCAATGAATAAAGAGTCAATTCCATAACTAATGAGATAATTTATAAATTTTCTTAATGAACCAAAAATAAAATAAAATAACTTACAAAATATTATATGTATTATATTTTATATAATATATATATATATATTTAAATAACTAACAATATTTAAAAAAAGTTAATTTAAGAATTTGTAGCTTGTTGGTAAAAATAATTATGGCTTGTCATTTAATCTTACCAAATAATGGAAAACTTAATATTTAAAAATCAATTTATTCACTATCCTATTGATTATGAGATTGCCTTTTGATTACCTATAGATATGTGATTTATGAAAAAAGATTATATTATTAAAAGTTATTACACTTAATAACTATTTAATAGCTTTGATAAAAAAATAAAAGAATTTATGGCTTGTTTTTAAACTTACCAAATAATGTAATACTTCAAAAAATAATAATAATACTTAATGATTAAAAATCAATTATGATATTAGTTTAGAGAATTTATTCACAATTCCATTAATTACGAGATTGCCTTTTGATTATCTATTGATATGTGATTTATGACATTTAATAGCAATCCAAATTGCATATGAATTGACCTATTCCTATTGAATATCCTTTCTTTAAATTTTTTGTTGCTGTACCCATTCTACTCATTCACAACGACTCTTTTTGCTTTTTTTTTGATTGATGAGCGACGCTTATTGTCTTTAACTACAAAACTAAACATATTCACAAATTACATATATCATCCATCCAAATTTCATATATATTTTATTTGTTCAATTTAGATACCTACTTTTCAAGATGCCTGGTTGTTTTTCCATTAATGTTTGATGACTAATTTATTGTCACAAATTAATTTTATAGATCCGGGTAATATGATCACTAATTAGTGTTTCATATTCAGTTGGTTTTCTAGATTTAATGATAATTTATTATATGATCATAATATTTTTAAGTCCTTGACAAAAATAATATTTCCACATCCAACTCATAAGATACAACAAAACAAAATAAAAAGCACATACGAAAAAAAGCAACAAAAGTTACATCGGAATCCAAACTAATACCAAATTCAGCCAAGTCAGCTATTTACTGTCATGTGATGACCAATAATGATATATACAACTGTTGGAGTTTTTGTCCTAAAACTTGTAATATGTAAATAATGATAAATTATAAATAAAAGAAGTAGTTGTTTTCATTCTATTTATATGTCTCATACTTTTATATCAAATGTGTTAAACATCCAAGATTGCTGAATGTAATATGAAACTAAGTATATGAGTGTCATATACAGAGGGATTTAGTTTGAGACGTGCATTCTAAAGTGTTCGTAAAAAGAAAATAAAGTTGGGCATTTTATTTGTGGTTAATCTACAGTTGCGATCCATTCCGTAATATACAGTGGTCTTATCCTAGACCACTCATATGGTGATATAAGAATGGAGGCACGTTATATGATGTGATCATATAAGACTAGGCCACGATCTATATGAACATCTCAAAAATATCTGTTACATGGGGAGATTCATATATATCGACAAATGATGGATGTATATAGGTGATCTTAATCCTGAGTGTCTTACTGACTCCTTCATGTTAGATCGTGGCTTTTGATTTACCATGGATGAGATCGAAGTAGCATTCCCGATCAATATCTCCGTATCTTGGAATCGCGGTTTGATTTATGGCTGGGAAAGTCTGTACACAATAGTGAAATTTACTCCTTCTTGCGAGAAGTAGAGAAGTAGTTCGCTTAAGGATTGATTGGTGCTTGAACAGTTAAGAGCGATCTCCTTCTTCTGTAAAGGAATGAGGGATAAAATTGTTCATTAGAGAATAAATGGTACTTAATGGAAAAGATATAATTAGTGGGGTATAACGAACATTATGACTTAACTCTAATTATTAACTACTTGCAGAGGATCATACCATATGTAATAGCTATATCGATGGATACTAAGTTTTTGGTTTTTGTAAAAACATCTACAGTTATGAGAGTGCAGCCTCGGGTTTTCAGTGGAGTAGCTCCGAGGTTAATAATCAAGAAATATTAATTAAAGAGTTTAATTAATTTTTTCCAACGATTATTGGAGCTCAAGACTGTAGATCCATTAGGTCCCCATGCTAGTTCGGAACGTTGATGGTAACAAAGGCCTCGGTTAATTAATTGGATGGTCCAATTAATTATATTACGAAAGTAATAAGAATTTTATTCTGCCAATATTGAATCCCACATGATGTATGGGCATTATAAATTGTAACGCAAAAATAATTTAAATGGTTATGATTTAAATTATTGGTCCAGGATATTTGATACATTAGTGATGACAAACAATCATTGAGCATTTCTCTCGATTTATTTATTTGCCATCTCCAACATTACAACCTACTTATTTGCCATCTCCAACATTACAACCTACATAATATGCTTATTAGAATTGAAAAATTGAAAATTTGAAAAATCGATATATTTTATTAATTTCCATTCGTTTGACATTCTAAATGGTCTTACATAACATGGGATTGCCAGATCGGAAAATTAGAAACTATAGTTTGTGTATTTTTTTCTTTTTTTCCTTTTTTTCTTACTTTCTGAATTTTGATATTCAAAATTACGTTATAATTGATAATTTAAGTGTTTTGATTGTTATGTAAATGTACCGCTTTTGTATGTCAGTAACAAATGCAATCCTCAATCTTTTTAAATGGGGAACTATCTACCGATTTATGTTTATATTTATATTATATTTAATAATGGGGTACCAAAATTGACAAATACCCGTTTATTGGGGATCATCTCCCACATTAAAGGAAATAGAGAAATCAAAGAAAATGTGAAAGTGGGTGATTTAATTTCAGATTTCTCCGGAACATGATAAATCACAAAAAAATAAATAAAAGCAAGAATAGAATTTATATATAAATATACAGTATTTTTCTTGGCCATAGATTATGAATAAATACTGACAAGTGCATACGGACTGGGTCAAAGCAATTGAATCTAATGGTTCACATACAACACACTGATAAATATTTATCAGTGCGCACTGAGGTGAAATTATATATATATATATATATATACATATAACATTTACAACCAAATATTATCATTTAAAAAAAAAAGCATTTACTGTCAAATATTACAATTTCTGGATATTAATCCACATCATCAATATACCTAGAACTGTAGGCACTGCTCCTGGTCTTACCATCTTGGAGATTCGATGATGTAACCTGGAAAAGTGAAACGGCAACCGATCGATTCACCGTTTCAGCTACCAAAATGTTGATCTTATATTAAAACATTTTTCTCTTGTAGTTGGACTTTGGTTTAATTTGGATCCTAACAACTTCAGTACATGACTGTCTCTCATCCTTTCAGATCAATAATTTACAAAGATTATCTGATACCATATTACCATAAGATAAATCCATAGTAAACATAAAACCAAAAGTTCACTCATGGCAATGATCTCTTGGCAATCATCTACAATGAGAAATGCTTCATTTGGTAGCTATAAATGACAGCTATTTAACTAACTTTTCTATCATACAATATTCGAACACTTACCCGAAAAACTATCAAAAAACTAATTACATAAACATGAAATTTCGAAGATTTTATCCGTTTCAACTAAAAAGAAACAAAAAAACACAATTCAACTGATCTAAAAATAAACAAATTTGCCAATTCTTCATATAATTTCTCAACATGAAATTAAAATCTCTTAAATTTGCTCGCTTATTTAAAATTCGAAAAGCCAAACAATGTAATAAAATTGCAGAAGTGAGAGAGGTTCAAACTTTTACGATGGTTTGGTGAAAGTGAGCGGAGGCGGTTAGTCCAATTTCAGAGAGGCGAGATCTGAAGGATTCAGTGGTGGAGTCGATCATCTCCTGAAACTGTCCTCATTTCCACCACCCATGAACTTTTTTCTTGCTAATCTTCAAGCAGTCTTCAAACAAACTCAAATTAAGGCTTCGCGTACTTCATCTACTACAACTACTACCACTCATTGAGCAAGGCAACTAATATTAAACATATATTCAACCTTTCAAACAAAGGTATTGTAAATTAAAATTCAAAATTTTATCGACAATTAAACAGAAAATAAAAGCTGAATGACAAGTGCGTAACAAAACTGTTAAATTAAGGCTATGTTTGTGATTGCTTTTGTTTGAGAAATAAGTGTTTATTTCTCAAGTTTTAAGTAAATAGGTGTTTGGTAAACTTTCCAAAAGCGATTTATTTTACAATTTGCACCTCAAAGAAGCAGCTTTTGAGAAGTTGGCTGAGAGTTGCTTTTTAAAGCAGAATCTAGCTTATTGCTTATGCAATGTCCAAACTACCCTCACTATTTTAATAAAAGGCAAGATTACCCTTATATTTAATAATAATCTATTAAAAAACTAAAAAGTAAAAAAAAAAACTATGAAAATATAAAAATTGATCGGGAATGGTGGCCATTGCCGTGGTGGCCACCGTCGGAAATCGATGCCGGAGGAGGACCGGCATTTTCCGGTGACCCAACTCATCCTGCAATAGAATCCACGGCTAGAAATGATCGGAGATCTGACGAAATCGATGCTGCTGTTGATGCTGTTGTCGATGCTGTTGATGATCGGAGATCTAGGACAAAATCAAGGAGATCGACAAGAATCCGCTGCGGAGGAGGGAGCTGGCGGAGATAGAGACGATGAAATCGAGGGAGGCTCTTCGGTGTGAGGCGGAGAAGCGGAGGATAGAGACGGAGGCCGAGCTGACTCAGATACTGGTGCAGACTCATAAATCCGATGGCGAGGTCGCCGGTGGAGGGCTGCCCGACTTCCTCCGGCGGCGTGGTTCTTTTGTTTTCAATTTTAAGTTTTTATTTTTTAATATATTTTAAAAAATAGTAACATTTCAGATTTATTTTAATAATATTTAATTTGTAATATATAGTTATTACATTATTTGATTATTTTTCACTTTGTTCAATGTTGTCTATTTTAGTAATTTTATCAAATAAATTTTTCATACTTTCAAAAGTAAAGCAATTTTTAAAATGGATTTACCAAACACATACCCACTTTTATGTAAAAATGATTAATTCTAAAGTTAAGCTATAAGCGGATTATTTTCAAAGTAAAGCAATTCCAAACATAGCTTAAGTTTCAAGTTTTGATATAGCCGAGAAAGGCACACAAATTGGCGAAAGAGAGATTTCTAGAAATACGATGGTGGATGGCAGTGCCTGACAGGAAATGAGAAACGGAGTCACCTCTTCTACTGCTTTCGATTTCGAAAAGATATCGCTTTGTGGCGCCAAGTTTGGCTTCTCTTCTTCCGAAGAAACCCATATATCAAATAGTTTTATATATGACATAACAAAAAATTTAAAATGACTTCTAAAAACATAAGACACCTAATTATCATCCGAGAATAAGAATTACCAAATCATCCTCTGGAATCACGAAGAGTCAATGCATCTTCATTGTAAACCTTCACCCCGGAGTGTATATGGAAATTGTACAGCTATATATATTGGAAAATCACATGGTTTCAGTTTATGAGAGTGGAATAGTTGACCATAAAGAATTAATGAATTTTTCTCCTTGGTATTCCAATTTGACTCCTTGTAATGTGAAACACATCTCATAGTCAATGAATCTTAAAACTCATTGAACCCAATATACTGGTCACATTATGTGAATCTAAGGGGTCGTTTGTTTTTTTGTTTGAAGACTGAGCAATCCTGAATTTTTCTGCAGACTGAATAGAGACTGAAATCTGAATTTGAATGACATGTTTTTTTTTCTCACATCTGAATGTATTGTGAACACGTTTGTTTTTTAAAGGTAAAATTGTCTGAAAATAAGTAATTTTACATTTATACCCATATTAAACAATTATACATATAATATGTAATAAAAACAATCCAAAAATCATAATTATATATGAACACATATAATCATGATCTTCTTCCTCGATTACAAACAAACTTTATTTTTACTAAGAAAGGAAAAAAAGTTTATTTTTTTTCAAAAAATAAAAGGGGCAACGGGAAAACTCACACAAAACATTCTAAAAAAATAATATATTAATACATCACCTTAATATCATAATAAAGTATTGATATTATACACCAATATAAGAAGTGATTAGGGTTCTTTTTTTTTTAAAGCTATTTAAAATAAGCAATATATTAAAATAAAGATTTATGTACCATATATAATTATGATGAAATTGGAAATATGTTATATATGGGGGATAGTATCGGAAGAAAAGATTTTGTATTGCATTTAATGCAATTCAGTGATTTACAATTAAGTGAAAAGTCAGGATTTTTTACTTTTTATTTTAAGTTGTTTTTTGGTATTTGTAAGTTATTTGACCACTTATAAAAACAAACAAAACAATTTAATAATTATGATTCAGACCCATTAAGTTTTAAGTAGAAAAAACAAATGACCCCTAAGAAAATTAAGGGGTAGTTTGTTTTTTTCACTTATAGCTTAATGAGCTTGAATTGAACCCACTAAGTTGTTTTGTTTGTTTTTTTAAGTGGTCAAACAACTTAAAAATATCAAAAAACAACTTAAAATAAAAAGTAAGAAATCCTGACTTTTAACTTAATTCCAAATCACTAGATTACAATTAAAATATTCTCTTCCAAGTCTATCCTCCAAAAAAAGATATATTTCCAAATTTATCTTAATTTAATATTGTGTAAAAAAATTTCTTTAAACATATTTCTTATTTTAAACATGTTTTAGAAAAAAAACCCTAATTACTTCTCATAATGAAAATTTTCAAGGATTGAACAATTGAATTTCTCTCCAGCCAAATCCTGGTAAGAACTATTTATTTATTTATTTTTATCTAACTATACGTATAGTACTCAATAAATTTATCTATCATATTAAGTAGATTTCGTGACTCGAAAAAGTTATAGAATTATTGTATATAAAAAATTCAAGAACCTTTCTTTTATTTGGTTTCCGGTGCATATGATCCAGGAAACAAAAAAAAAAATGGTTTCATGAATTATATTCACCGGAAACGTGGACAACATATAAAATTGAACTTGAACTTGAACTTGAACTTTTTTTTTGATGATAAATTTAACTTAAATTTTGTTTGCAGAATATGCAAAATTATATTATTTGATTAATTTTTTATTTTGTTAAATTGAACTTTGTTTGCAAAAAAAAAAAAAAACATACAAAATGTTATAAAGAATGATGCATGTTAAATTACCTCTTTTAATTAGTATGGGTATAAATGTAAACTTATTTATTTTCAGACAGTTTTATTTTTAAAAAACAAACATGTTGACAATATATTCAGATGTGAGGAAAAAAAAACAAACATGTCATTCAGATTCAGATTTCAGTCCCTATTCAGTCTTCAGAAAAATTCAGGACTGTTCAGTGTTCAGACAAAAAAACAACGACCCCTAATATTAAGTTAATCTAAGAAAATTAATAGTTATAAGAATTAAAAGCCAAAATTAACACCCATAAAAAAACATTAATTTAAATAAGAATGACAACAGTAGACAATGAATATTCAACAATAAATTGGAATGGAATAAAAGGAAGAAAGAAAGCAATCAATAAAGAATAATAGTTAACAGAATATAATGCCAAACTTCTCTCACGTTGACACGTGGTGAGTTTGGGTTCCATTATAAGGTATTATATATAATAATAATAAAAATAATAACAATAATAATAATAATAATAACATAAATGAATGGGAAAATATAAATTAATGTACAGAATTAATTCCATATCTTCCACACGATGGCACGTGTCCATTTTACTAAATTACCAGTTTGCGTGGTAAATTTTAACACAATCTTCATCGAATTTATGTTTTAAAATTTTATATTCTTATATTTTTTTCTTTCAATCTATTATTTCTTAAGTGTTATATCAGCCTTTTCAACCCTATTCATGATAGTTTTTATCTTTTCTTAATCAATTTATGGTGTAAACTACTTGATTTTAGGAAAGAGGAAGAAACAAACGATAACAAAAAAATGCACATAAAATAAAATATGATCATTATATCATAATAAGAGATTTGATTTTTTATTTATTACAGTTATTATAATTTGAAGGTAAAATTATATTAAAAAAAATACCCAGTAATCAAAACAAACAAAAATTGATATCACATGAAAATACTTATTAACCAAATCAAACAAAAATTGAAATTACATAAGAAGTTAAATAATAATATCAACATCTCAATAACTTCATTCATATGCATCAAATCATTCTTTTTGGAAGGTTTGAAGAGGACTAAATGCAAACATCAGTTTTTGTAAAAAAAAAAAATGTAGATAACAGTTCTTGTAAAAAAAATGAAAACAAATACAGATATCAGTAAATTACTTTTGAAAAGATCTAAGAGTTATTTTTGAGTGTTTCAAAAAGTATTAAAGTCATCTACTGTTAGGATTATGCTCAATAGCAAGAGTGTAATATTGTATTTGACAATCTTTTCATATTAATAAAGTGATTTCTGTTTTAACAAATCTTATAGCATTTATAGCTTTATTATTATAATTGTCAAAAGTAAATAATCATAAGGTCAAAAGACTATGAGAAAAGAAGAATTGTTCGTACATCTGGATATGTATGAGGTAGACACAATTCTTTAATTAGTCTTGAACAATGTTCACAACTTAAGGTAAAGGTTGAGCACCTTTATCTTGTCAAAGATGTAGATTCTTTTGCTAGCATTTGAGTGGGATCAAATGTGTTATGATGAGTCTAAAATTATCAAAGAGGTTTTGAGTAAAAGAATCTAGTGCATTAGGTGCATTGAACATGACAACAATGAAATACTTTATCTAACAACCGTCAGTGGATACAAGTTTTCATTATGAGGACAATCGGAGAATCTATCTTAATCCCGAGTTAAATGATGGATTTATGGTTGCAAGTGTTATCATTTGAGCTATCAATGAGTACGATTATATAGCATAGTCTATCATCGATATTTTGGTGGTATTCATTTGTTAATCGATAGAGGACTTCATATATAGAAATGGACATCGTGGCTCCATTTATTAAATGAGAGTATAATATTATCATAAGGATGTTTTGAGGTATTGGATATTAAATCTTAACGTTGAGTTTTCAAAAGTGTCTATTGAAATATGGCTTATGGACAAGTCAAAATATCCAAGTTCAAAACGTGGTCATATAAGCAAATATGGTACCTAGGAGAGTTATATGCGGTCTATGAGCTCTTGGCGATTACTGATATTATTCACGAGAATACATTATCTCCAATAAGATTGTCTAGGGTATGAATGAGAAACATATACTTATTCTATCTTTATTTAAGAGTTCAATTTTAGTTCTTTAGTGGAATGAACTAAAATCAATAGATCGGACCTAAGTGAATCATTTATTGATTGTGATTATGTTATGTCTATTGAAGCTTAAATTTAGATAGCCCGCCAAGATCCCCAATCCACACGGACTTGCATGGATCACTTGATATATTCTACAAGACTAATTATGGGTCCATCTAGAATTGTATTAAGGCATGTAGACTTGTTTCTTTTAGTAAGAATGGGCCTAGTTCACATGTGTGCCTTTTATTAAGGTCCAATGGATTTAATAAAATAGGAAAAACAATATATATTCCCATATATGGACTTGGGTGGCAAGGCTAAATATAATAGCCTATTATACTATTTTTTATTTTATTATTTAATTAAATAGAAATTAATTAAGTGATTGATTAATTATTTAATTAAGAATCAAAATCTTTTTCTGACTGGGAAATATGTTTCTTAGTATTATACTATTGTTGGTAGTATAGTAAATATTAAAGACTTTATTTGGCAAGTAGATAAATAAAAAGAAATTTATTAATCTAGTCAAATTAGGAAGTTTTTGATATAGTCACTGATCGGACTATTTTATACCTATTTTAGGTCCCCAATTTCCTATCGTTTGTTCTCGTTTTTGAGTGTATTTTGTATATAATGTGTTTGTTGAGCCATGTGTAGGTACATATTCCCTACATTTTGGTTTTGAGCTTAAAGAACAGTTTGGGAGGCAAAAACGTGCCGAAAAGAGAATACATTGGAAGATTCAGAGTGCCGCGCCTCACCGTTGACATAGACCGCGACACGATCTAAGCCCAGCCGTGTTCCATGGTTGATTCGTTGCCAATCTAGAATGCAACACCGTGCCCGTGGTAGAACCCTCTCTGACTTCTAGCAGCTTACGAAACGAGTGCAGAAAAGAAGACATTCGGCGGTCAGTTCGGCGGTCACCACAACCGCCGTTTCATGGCAGTAGGTTCCAGAAGTTCGGCGCCCAATTCGGCGGTCACACCATGACCGCCGTTTCAACCGCCATTTTAGTCCAGAAGAACACCAGTAATTCGGTGGTCACCCCAACCGCTGATCCAACCACCGATCGACCAGCGAGAGGCCAATTCTAGCAAATTTTCAGGGGCAGTTTCGTCCTTTCACCATCATTTCCAGCCCTAACCTCCCAACACTATAAATTCACCTCTTCTCCTCTTCTCTTGAGACTTCTTCTTCCCCAAACTTCTTCTTCTTCATTTTCTTCATTTCAAAAGAGAGAGAGAAGCTTCCAAGAGCATCCATGGAGGTTTTCCTCCATGGATGTCTCTCCCACACCATTTCTACCCATCACCCACCACATTTGAGAGTAGATTACATAGAGATAGGAGTGGTCTATGACCAATTTCGAGCTAGGCAAGGGAAATGAGCTCTTGGAGGGATTTCTTCAAGGGTTGTATTTCTATTAACTCATCTATTTGTATTTCTTGTTTTCTTAATTGTGTAACCCCCACTTGGGAATATTTGTAAACCTAATTTGTGCTCAATATAATGTGTGGTTGTTTATATATCTAATATATCTCTTATCTTGAAATGCTTGTGTATAGAGATTGGAAATTAATATGTGTTCATGAATGGGATTAGGAGTAGATTAATGTAATTGTAGGAGTAGTTGTAATCAAATGCCCCATTTGTGTGTGTATGTTGATGGAAGGTCGAATTACATATTTATGGATGAGTTTGAGTGAATTAGAGTTAGGATTGTGCTTTAGGAGGGCCATCCGGGCATAGTCTTGGCTAAGTAGCTAGGAAGAAAGAATGAACTTGTTAATTGCCATATTTAAAAAGGTTTGGTTCATTGTTTTTGTTATATATTGGACTTTGGCTACTTCTCACTCTAGGGGCTCTAGGTGAGTTGTGGTTGGAGTTACAATAATTGGGAATCCGGCTATTTCTTGCGCTAGGGGCTCTAGGCAAGTTATGGTTGGAGGAACAATTACTCTTTCCACATTCGTTAGACTTAACGTTGCTACTTTACATTACCATGTTAGTATTGAGGCTCAATCTAGCATTGGTTTGTAGGATTGGTTCATATATGTTGGTTGTGGTTTCGTGTTTGAGAGGCTCTCGACACACTCTTCAACCGTTAGCTCTATGAATGGGTATAAATCGGATTGAGGCAAGAACGAACCCTTAACCTAAATTGGATGAACTTAATGTCTAACAACCCATTTGTGTGCACTTATGTATGGTGAACTTGTAAACCCTTGTGTGACCACTTTCATGCATCTCTCCAATCCACCATTTTATTATTTCTCACTTAATCAGCATTCTCACCCTTCCACATTCTCTTTGTTTGCATTATTTTCCTTTACATTTTCTACACACACACAACTCCACTTAACACACCATTCTCACCTCTCCACATTCTATTTACATGTTTTCCCTAAACTCTAAAACTTGAAACAGTTAACAACACATCCCTACGGAACGATACCCTTGCTTGCACGTTGTACTAGTTTTATTTCTATATATGTCTTTTGACTCGTGCCTTATAGCAATGTTGATTTTATTATAAATGTTTGACGATGCTTTCAATGACACAAAAATCCACTCGTCAGTCACAAATACACTAAAGAGTTGGATTAGGGTTTGAATTCAAAAAGATTGATAGGAGCCTTTTATGGAAATACAAATCCTTTTTGGTAGAGGATTTCGGTCATTACCTAAAAGACTATCAAGGAATTCGGCCAACCCTAAAATAAAAGGAAAGGGATTTTCGGCCAACCCTAAATAGTTTAGGGCAAGAATTTCGGCCACTATATATAACATAGATTGAAATTCGGCCAAAACAAAAAAAAAGGCTTGCTTGAGAGTTATTTTTCTTGAGCTTGAAAAATAGAATCCATCTCTTAGACTAGTGTGAGAATTCGACCAAGAGGAAAAGAGAGAAGAGAACATTTTTTTTCCGATAGTGTACTAATAGCTTTTACATCAAAAGGCTTTGTGCATAATTTCGAATTAGGTTCACACAAATTTTGATCAAGAGATTGAGAATTCAAAAGTGACCGGAACGTTCTTTGTTATCTCTTGGAAGTTTTTGTGACTAACGAAAAAGAAAAAGTTTTTTTTTTTTGTTATCCATCCTTAGGTACACAATTCAAAGAAAGGGAGACCGCACTTCTAGGTGATTCACGTTCGTGATTGGATTGGAAATTCCTACGGAATATCACTGACGCAACTTCAAATCAGGTTCTTGCTACAAAGGTACGATATACGTTCTATATATCAATTAATCAATGGGTTAAGGTCTTCTTCTTTAAAGGAATTTTTTTTAAATATACTAAAACTATTTTAGTCTTGCTTCTGCTACGTGCACACATTTTTCTCTACAACTGCTATCAGAGCCAGGTTGTACCCTTGATTAATTGATGTATATATGTACATGAATCTATTTCGTTAATTGTGATTATGCATGTTTTAGAAAGAGATGACACTCTAGGTATTCTCAAATATAATTACATTGGAATGTATGGATTTATATATGTTGTTATAAAGTGATTTGTTATTGCTCGATTTTGGTCCTAGAATTTCAATGTATTTTTTGTTTCGGTATTGTAATAAGAAGGGTGGTCTATTGTCACCATAATTCCTTCTTGGTAGTTACTAAGTCGTTTTATTTTATTTTACTATTGTAATAATAATAAAAAAAAACTGCAGTAATTTATTGTTTAAAATTCTGCTGTAATATATTCAAGTATCGAAGATTCAAAGATTTGAAGAATTGGAAGCAACCGGAACAAGTTTGGTACCGTGCGCACCATAGCGTCAATCGTGCATGCAAATTAGTACGCAGCTACGATTGTTGTGGTATAGGCTGCGCACGGCAGCCATATGGATGCTATGGGCTACGCACGACAACCCTTTTATGGGGTTGTGGGGTGCGTACGCCCATAGGAGGCAGCCAAGGGGTGCTCAAACGGACGATGGCCGCATGAAGACTTGTTCGCCAAGAAAGGAGTTTTTGTATTCCAAACAAATGTAATTTACTTGCTTTTCTACAATGGACGAAAATTGTAGCTATTTATTTTTTTCATAAATATTACAATATTTGTTGTTGTATGATAACATGTCATATAGAATAAGAGTGCCACTCATATATCTCTTTTGGTATAAACATGCATTGAATGATTTAGGTATATAAATTGGCATATAGATAACTTGGTAAATCATTCTATGGAATTTAATCACACGTCTTAAATAATTGAGTGAGAGAAGGTGTTTTGAAACACCTATGGCCTCCAAGGTTAGTTGAGCTTTATATTTTATGTGATAACCCCCCAATGGGTATCCATAAATGGAATTTAGCACAATACTTCCTTACAAGGATAGACTAGACAAATTGACTCAAACTAGATCTACTCTCAAAGGAGGGATTTCCGTGAGAGAAAATATTGAAGGTCGATATCTTGGTAACACACTCAATGTTGTCTTATTTGATATCCACCCAAGAATTCTTGTCAATTAAAATTGCAAGGTTAAAATTGAAAACGCTGGTTGTTATGTTAACAATTAGGTGGGACCTAATCCAACTAGTGAATGTTGCGAACTCCCAAAGGAGGCGTAACATTTATGGATGTTGGATCACCGTTGAATTTTACGATTGAATTATTCATTTAATTCAAGATAAATATTCGAAAGTGCTTTATCATGATTATTTACTTATGTATATGTTTTTTTTATTCAGAAATCACCCCCATCTCTAATGAACATCCTGAAAGATAACACTTTAACGGGTGATAATTATGTCACATGGAAAAGGAAAATTGGGTTGTTGCTGCAAGCTAAAAAACATATGTTTGTTCTAACTACTCATAAACCACCTACTCCTAATAATGAATCTAATGTGGAGCAAAGAGGCGAATAAGAACAATGGAAGACCTCAGATGATATGGCCAAATGTTACATTATGGTTACTATCTCCGACGTGTTGCAACAGCAGCATGAAGGAATAGGGTCTGTTGCTGATATAATGATGTCTCTAGAGGAGATGTTTGCTATGAGGTCCAGGACGACTAAGAGAGAGGCAGTGACTGCTTTTATGAATCTTAGAATGAAACCTGGACATGCTGTGAAAGATCACATGATGAAAGTCATAGAACATCTCAATATTGCTGAACTAAATGGTGCTGAGATAGATGGTGAGATAAAAATTGACATGGTTGTCAACTCACTGTTAGATTCCTTTGATCACTTCAAATTGGACTACAATTTGAACAAAAAGGAATACACCTTGCAAAGCCTAATGCAAGATGTTCAAAGCGCTAAAAAGATCCTTGTGAAAAGCAAAGGTCAAGAGATTCATATGGTTGGTAAAGTTGCTACTGTTAAGACCCGTCAAAAGGTCAGGAAACAACAGAAGAAAAAGAAACGTGGGCCTACTAAGAAGGAGATCAAGAAAGTAACCAAGATCAAAGGGAAGTGCTTCCTTTGTGGTGAAAAAGGACATTGGAAAAGAAATTGCCCAAAGTCCCAGAATAAGAAGGAAGAATATAATGTTAATTATCTTGAAATATGTTTTCTGGTAGATTCTATAGATTCTTGGATCATAGACTCTGGAGCCAATTATCATGTTTGTTATTCCTTGTAAGGGTTCCAAGAAAAGAGAAAGCTGAATAAAAATGAAATCAACTTGCGCTTGGGCAACAGAACGTTAGTGTCTGCAAGTGCAGTGAGAGATATTAGAGTTAATCTAGATTCTAGTAGGCATTTATATTTAATAAATGTTTATTATGTACCTCAATTCAAGAGGAATTTGATTTCAGTTTCTTGTTTAAATAAATTTGGATATTCGGTTACTTTTAATAAAGATTTTATTATTAGTAAGAATGACAAAATTATTTGCAAAGGTACATTGGAAAACGGTCTATTCTTTTTGCAAAGAAATATCTCTCACTTGTTAGACATAGAATTAAGGCAACCTAATCATAAAAGAGTGAAATTATCAAAAGATGAAACCTACCTATGGCATTTGCGCCTAGGTCATATCAACCTTATAGGATTAAAAGATTGGTTAGTGATGGACCTTTAAGTGACTTAAAGGTTGATGATCTACCAACTTGTGAATCTTGTTTGGAAGGTAAAATGATCAAAAGGTCATTCACGACCAAAGGCACAAGAGCCATTGAATGTTTAGGATTAATACACACTGATGTATGTGGTCCTATGAGCATTCAAACTAGAGGTGGATATGAGTAATTCATCACTTTTACTGATGATTACTCGGGATTTGGCTATGTGTATCTCATTAGACATAAGCCGGATGCTTTTGACATGTTCAAATCATACAAAGCTAAAGTAGAAAATCAGCTTGAGAAACACATAAAAATCTTGAGATCTGATCGTGGTGGAGAATATCTATCTAGTGAGTTTCTGCAATATCTTATTGATAATGGGATTGTTTCTTATTTATCTGCGCCAGGTACACCTCAATAAAATGGGGTGGCAGAAAGGAGAAATAGAACTCTTTTGGACATTGTTAGATCTATGTTGAGTTATTCAACGCTTCCTATTTCTTTTTGGGGATATGCTCTTGATCGTGCCTAAATTGTTGTATATTTCGGCCCTCATTCCTATTCCTTTGTCTCGTTTTTGTGTGTATTTTCTACATATTTTATGTCTAATAGGCTCGTTGGTGCTAATTGCAGGCAATAGATGTAATTCTGGTGTTAGAAGCTAATTGCGGTGGTTCCGGCAGAAAAGGGGCAAAAGAAAAGACAAAGAATCATAAGCAGCTCTACATTGCGGGTCGCAACCACACTCCAACCGCACTCTTTCCCATAGCCGGGACCTGAATCATGAAGGAAGATAAAGTGCGGGTCAAGTGCGGATCATCCAACCGCACTCCACCCGAACTGTTGCTCAAGACAGAGAGTTGGATTTGCACCTAACGTTAAAGTGCGGGTAGAGTGCGGGTCATCCAACCGCACTCCACCCGCACTGTTGCCAAGTCAGAGAAGCTGATTCGTACCTGACAGATAAAGTGCGGGTCAAGTGCGGGTCAAAATAGAGTTGGATTTGCACCTGATGATTAAAGTGCGGGTAAAGTGCTGGTCAGCCAACCGTACTCCACCCGCACTACACCCACACTTCACCCGCACTCTGCGCGCGACAGCTTTTGTTTTCAAGCTTTTATGACCTATTTTTCCATCCCCTATAAATAGAAAAGCAGGGGAACGAACCAAAAGATCACCATATCTCCTACGGTAGAAACACATCTCACTATCATCCAAACCATCTCTACTCAATCAAAGGCAACTAGGAGACTTGGATTCAAGCTTCAAGGAAGGAGATCAATCTTCAAGGGTTCTCTCTACACTCTCTCTTAATTTATTTGTTTGTAATAGAACATGAGTAGCTAAAATACCCCACTATGGGGTTGATGTTATTTGTTTGATGGATATTTGAGCTTTGTAAATAAACTCTATGTGTTATATTTATTCTATCTCTATGTTTTATTCCATTGCTTGAATTGATTTCCATTATTGATTTGCTTGGATACATCCTCTTTGCATGATTGATTTGGATTCCTTGAGTAGGCAATTAGGTTGTCTAATGCTCAATTGAATGGAAAGATTTCCGAAAATTCAGCTCTACAACCATGCCTTTAATCTAATCTTGAATTAGTGGCTTTCACTATACACTCTAGGTTAGCCACCTGTGAGAGAATTAGAAGCCTCCACTATACACCCTAGGTTGGCTACTTTAGTGATTCTACGAGAACTAACCTTCCAGTAGAATTCGGTTGATAACCTAAAGTCTCATCCAATCTCAAACGGGTGGCCTTCACTATACATCCTAGGTCGGCCACTTGTGAGGGAATTGGAAGCCATCACTATACACCTTAGGATGGCTACATTAGTAATAGGTTGAGCCATAGCTAGATAGATGAGCATTCATGGAAAAAGTCCCGATTGAGTAACTAGCCATTGTTGGTTGCTTAAGAGGGATTAATCGCTAGTAGGAGGTCTTCACAATACACCCTAGGTTGACCTCTTGCTAGAGATATATACCAACGCTATACACCCTAGGTTGGTTACATTTGTCAATACATGCTTAAATAGAGTTTGTTGCAATTGTCCCAATATTCACTTACAAGTCCATCAACTCCGTAGTTCCATCACCATTCATTCATCACTCCATTGTCATCCCATTTTATTTGCTTTCATAGTTTAGTTTATATTGTATTTTCATTCACCATCACTTTTACTTTTATTCCTACTAGTTATATTAATCCTAATCTTATCACCGCTACCCCGATCTCAGTGGACGACACCCGTGCTTACTGCTTTACTTGTATTTCTACTTGTAAACACATCGCATAGGTTTTATAAATTGTTTTGACGGACGGTTTTCTAACGGCAAAAACCTTCTCATCAAATGGCGCAACTGCCAGGGATCGGTGTGTGTAGTTGTGATTAGATTAGTTTAAATACTATTAGTTTATTAGTTATTTTTGGTTTTGTTAGTTTCTTCTTATTGCTTTGGTAGTTTTTGTTTTTGCTTGTTTCAGGACTCTATGGATTCCTTTTGGCAAAATTCAAGGTCAAGCTACGAGCCTAACGAGAATGCCTACACCTCGTCATTCCAGTCAAATTCCGTTGAAGATCAACTAAGAAATTTCATGAAGAATCATGTGCGGGAGACTAAGCAGATGATAGCTTCTCAACAAGAGATTCAAGCCTTCATAGAAGAGAAAACCACCCAAATGCTCGAATCCGCCCAGCAGTCCACCCCGGTAGATCAGAGTTGTTTCCAAGTTAAACCAACCAAACCGGTGGATTCCTCTAATTTCTCAAAAGAAGACATGTATAAGCTCCGAATAGAATTTGAAGTGGAGCGAAGCAAGAGAATGGACGAGATAGATAGGATGATCAAGATGAACCAAGAGCTTATGAGCGTGAGCACATAGCTAGTGTTGGAAATGGGTGTGTTGAAGGAAGAGAATGAAGCACTTCAAGAGAGAGAAGCCTTGGGAATGGAAAAGGCGAGTAATATCCAAGAGTTGAACAAGAAACTATTTTTTGAAGTGAAGATGCTCAGGGTTGAGAATGATACTCTCAAGAAGACAAATGGTGAAGTCTCCGACAAGAACAAAGAATTGGAAGAACGAATTGAGAGATTTGAAGCCGAAAAGAGTATCGTATCGAAGGATTTGGAGAACTTAGCGAGGCTATCAAAAGATTTTGAAGATGAGATAGCTCACAAGTCAATGAAGATGCAAATGGAGGTTGACCAAAAAGCCAATGCCTTAGAGGAAGCAAAGGTAGCACTAAGCAAAAAGGAGGAAGAGGTCAAGGCGTTACAAGTGAAACAAATCAAACGTCCTCAACACCACGCATCAAAGGGGAGTTCCTCTAACTCTAATATCTTTTGCTATGCATGTTCTAGGATAGAGCATTTTAAGGCTAAAAATTACAAGCCAAATCAACATAGGAACACTAGATGTCCTAGGAATAGATGGAGTCCACCTAGGGTCAAGCAAATATGGGTAAGGAAAGACCAAGTGCACTTATATAGGAACAAGAAAAAGGAAAAGATAATGAAGTCACCTAAATTTATTTGGGTAGTGAAAAATAGAGAATTTCCTAACTTGGTCAAACCACCCTTAGAGGACCCTAGCCTCTCCATGAATGCATCCCATTGAATAATTTTGATGCATGTAGTTAGTTTTATGTTTTATGTTGTTTAAATTCAATAAATTGTGATGTTGGGATATTTTTGTTCGAATGTTATATTTTGTGGATATTTGCACATTGAATTTATTGATTATATTTGTGGATGAAAGAGCCGGAGGCTCTTGTGCAAGTATGAATGCATGTGCTTTATATTGTTTAATTCGGTTTGGGGGTTGTTCATGCCCCATTCCGTCAATTTTGATAAAATGCATGATGTTAAGCTTGACTTGTGCTTCAATGATATATTGCATGAATTGCCTTTATTTTGTGAGCCTTGTTTGAGTCATTTTTATTTTGTTGGGTTTTGGTTTGGGGGTGTAGACGCCTTTTTGTGTCATTTTTGTGTCTTATTTTCGAAAACGTTGCTGCTTAGCTAGAATTTTGAGCTTATTTAGGTTGGTGAGATACCTGGAGCATAGTGTTTATGGCGAATGTGTGTATGCTTTGTGTGCTTATTCAATATCTCTTAGTCACTTTAGGAGTCTCACTTGCACGTCATGGGCTAGTCTCATCTTCTAGTGTCCAAGTTTAGGGAACTCGGTGCTCAAGCGCCTTGTTCTAATAGTGGAGATTTCCCTTGTGAGATCACAAACACAAGCCAAAAGCGTGTATATTTAGGGAAAGTGTTTTTCAAATCTGTAAACACTATTCAAACATCATGCATAGTCTCACCACATCCAAAATCATCATTTGTCATTGAACATGCATCATATATGTGGACTGCTTGACGGAAACTTTTATTCCCTTGGTAGATTGATCCTTTGAAGTGATATTAGGCAATGTGTGTTTTAGCCACTCAAAAAGAAAGCCTAAATACTTCCCATTCCCGTAATATGTGTGCTCCCAAGCAAATTTTGAAGCCAAACATATATAGACTTTTCCATTCTACACCCATGTTATCCATAACCCAAGCAACCTAAACACTTAGCCAACCCTCTCTTAATTGATCTTGTTAAGGCTTAGGAATGTAAAGTTGTGCTTTAATTTGATAAATGGCGTGTACCTAGGCAAGAGTAATGAGTTGTGAAAATGTGCTTAGTAAAAAGGCATGAAAAGAAAAGAAAAGAAAAGAAGCAAAAAGTAACAAAAGAAAAATATGCTTCAAATGCTTTGTGTAAATTGTAAATGCTACTCAAATGGGTAAAATGAGTAGTTAAAGATTGCACGTAGAGTCTAATTGTATGCCTGGACGCCATATTGTATTTGGAAGTGGAGTTGCACGAGAAATTAAATGCTTAAGTGTAGAATGTATTGCCTTAACTTGGTTGATTAGTGCTTGTGCCTAAATTTCTCATTCTTCTAATCACCATTCACCGTGGCCACGTTACAACC
The DNA here is from genome assembly GCA_033220585.1 of Dipteronia sinensis. Lineage (NCBI taxonomy): Eukaryota > Viridiplantae > Streptophyta > Magnoliopsida > Sapindales > Sapindaceae > Dipteronia > Dipteronia sinensis. The sequence goes on from CM065640.1 coordinate 46,303,068, forward strand.
AAATGGAAAAGACCTAGTTGATCTTAGGGGACGTCTAGATTGGGAATATTAGTTAATAAATGCTCTTTCCACGTTCATGACACGTGATTCTTTCATGAGACTCACTCACTGAAAACAGCGTTTATTCTACACTAAATGTATGTAACTAAGTTGATTCAGTTACATAAATTCATTGGCATACATGTTGCATGAGTGTGAACCTAAGTTCTGAGAGGAAAGATAAGAGAAAATCCATGTGAGAACCTAGCATCGAAGCGAATTATGCTCGAGGTGTGAGAGTGAGTAGTTTCTGAGGCGAGGGCATTTAAGAGTGGGATTCGTGTTGTGCTAGTTTCCCTTGGGGTGCCTTTGAGTTGTTGAGAACATTTTGCATATGCTCATTCCTCACTCCCATTTGCTTTTGCGTATCTCTCTGCCAGTTGGTTCTGCAGCAAGTTTTTCTTTGTGTCTACGAAAGTTCTTAGTTCGAGTCATTTTTAGTTTGTGTCTTATTTGTTTTATATTATGTTTGCTCTAGGACGAGAAAAGGTTTGGTTTGGGGGTGTTTGATCGTGCCTAAATTGTTGTATATTTCGGCCCTCATTCCTATTCCTTTGTCTCGTTCTTGTGTATATTTTCTATATATTTTATGTCTAATAGGCTCGTTTCTGCTAATTGCAGGCAATAGATGTGATTCTGGTGTTAGAAGCTAATTGCAGTCGTTCCGGCAGAAAAGGGGCAAAAGGAAAGACAAAGGATCATAATCAGCTCTACAGTGCGGGTCAAGTGCGGGTCGCAATCGCACTCCAACCGCACTCCTTCCCACAGCCAGGACCTGAATCATGAAGGAAAGATAAAGTGCGGGTCATCCAACCGCACTCCACCGGCACTATTGCTCAAGACAGAGGAGCTGATTTGTACCTGACACTAAAGTGCGGGTCAAGTGCGGGTCATCCAACCGCACTCTAACCACACTCCACCCGCACTATTGCTCAAGACAGAGGAGCTGACTTGCACCTGACACTAAAGTGCGGGTAATCCAACCGCACTCCACCCGCACTGTTGCTCAAGACAGAGGAGTGGATTTACACCTGACACCAGAGTGCGAGTACAGTGCGGGTAAAGTGTGGGTAATCCAACCGCACTCCACTCGCACTGTTTGCCCAGATCAGAGAACTGAAGATGAAGAAAACCCATATAGTGCGGGTACAGTGCGGGTAATTCACCAGCACTCTACCTGCACTCTGCGCGCGACAGTTTCTGGTTTCAAGCTTAAGTGACCTATTTTTCCATCCTCTATAAATAGAAAATAATGGGAACGAACCAAAAGATCACCATATCTCCCAACACTTGTAATATAAGCTAGGAACACATCTCCCTCTCATCCAAACCATCTCTACTCAATCAAAGGCAACTAGGAGACTTGGATTCAAGCTTCAAGGAAGAAGATCAATCTTCAAGGGTTATCTCTCTACTCTCTCTTAGTTTATTAGTTTGTAATAGAACATGAGTATCTAAAATACCCCACTATGGGGTTGATGTTATTTGTTTGATGGATATTTGGGCTTTGTAAATAAACTCTATGTGTTATATTTATTCTATCTCTATGTTTTATTCCATTGCTTTAATTGATTTCTGTTGATGGTGATTTTTTGTCGTCACTATCAACGAACTTGTATCAAGCGAAAATAAGAACAGATAAGTATAATACCGCAAGAAAACAATAAATCAAGAGATACGAATACATGGTAAAAACTCCTTTTAACTGGAGAAAAATCCACGGGTTGTTGCTTGAGCAACAAAGTCAAATCCACTATGAAAAATTCAATTACAAAGTATTTGTCTCTGACTTCTCCTGCTAATTCACACCCCTTTTTTTATGTTTCTTACCGGGGTATTTATACATGTTATCGCTAGGGTTTATGGTTGTGCTAGGGTTTGTGCTAGGGTTTGGTGTTGTGATACCCGTATTTTGTGTGATTTCCTAGTTCTAATTGAAGTCTGTCTCTTTATGGAGTTTATCCTGTTTCTTGTTTTGGCTGAGTCTGAATCTGCGTGGGATTCCTCGCCCTTTATCTGCGGAAAATCTGTTTGCCTTTCAATTGAACTCTGATAGTCGTATCGTTGCTTATTGTGGAGTTGCTTGCTTCTGATTCTATCCATATGTTTATGAAGTACTTGTCTTCATTATCTGATCCCGAGTATGCCCGAGTATGCCCGAGCCGGTTTCTTCGTCTGTGGTCGGGTTGCTTTACTCTTTGCCGAGTAAATTCCCTTGGGGAATTTCTGCCCTTTAACGTTTGACTTTTCTCGACTTTGCTTACGTGGCCCCTTACTGTAATGACGTGTCCTTAATGATGATTTTTACATATAACAATACCCCCTTAAATATTTGAACAGAATGTATCCTGCTTACTCGGGATAAATATTTAACTCTTTCATGACTTGTTCTCGTTTATCGTCTTCTTCATCAATGTCGGATTTCAAATTCCTCGTTCGCTTCGAAACATTAATGGCATGTCTTAATTACGCCTGCACGCGTTTGATTCTTTTCTTATTCGAAGATCTTTTGATGGTGACTGACTGTCTCTTCGACGGCTCGGTGCCTCTCTTTACTGCCACCTGTCTTCTTTTGTTTGGCCGTGGTACGTGGCATTTATGAGACGCGACCCTTCTGTTCGCGCCCGTACAGCTTACGTCATGATTCTTATCCCAATCTTTCCCACTTCTCCTCACCTACCCTTTCTAGGGTTTCGTGTCTTGGGATCGGTTGCATGCTTATATATAGAAGTATTGCTTCAAAGGGGAAAACCCCTATTCAAGTTTTTACCATTACTTCCCAGATTTCAGCCATCGTCTTCCAGATTTCTGCCATCGTTTCCCTGCCTGTAATCTCGTCCTGCAAAGATTTACTTCTTTCGGTTTCCAAACCTTTTCTCGACCTTCTCGAAGATCCTGCCGTACCTCACGTCTCTTCAATCCTTTAAGGTTAGTTCTCATGGATCCCTCTGCTAGACATCATCTTTTTACTGTTGCTATGATTGCCATTGAGCAAGGTGATACTTGTACTGTTGCGGCTGTCCACAGGTTGCTTGGTGATCCAATTCCCGATCAGCCCCGATTTATAGACGCTGACGTCTCCGGATTCAACTTATCTGGACTGCGTCGTAAAGTTCCACCAGCTTCTTCCAGTTCGTCACAGCCTGAATCTTATCAGCCTGAAACCGATTCCAGTTCTGCTTCTGTTGCTTGTGATAATTCTCGGCCGTGGAAAAGAATGGGAAAGAAACAAAGCAACCGCGACATCAACAAAGGTTCCTCTGTTCGGGAAATTCGAGTCGGGCCCCAGAGGGTGGTCGATAAAGACATTGAGGACGAGCATAGGGAGGCTCGTATCGTTTTCTCTCCCGAGAGAGTTTGCGCTTACGATGTTGAGCCAAATGTGGTCGGCCCCGAAGAGATCATTAAATACATGAACCGTTTTGATCTGGACAGCGACACTATCTCATTAAACCCTGCTAACGGTCGGGCTGCGTGGAACCCCCCGCCCGGTCAAGTGGCGATTTACGGGGCGATGCTTTCTTGCGGGGTGACGCTTCCGCTGCAACCCTTCATTACGTGGTTTTTGGCCGAAGCTCAGCTCGCCCCTGCTCAACTAACCCCGAATAGCTATCGGATCTTGATGTGCATGTGGCACATGTGGCATAGGATGGGACGACCACCCCCGACTCCTCGGGAAATTAATCACTTCTATTCTTTGAGGCCTCTGGGAAAGACCGGGATTTACTTCCTGCTTTCAACTTAGCCCGAGAGTTGGGTCCCCAAGGACGTGATCGTGAAGAACAAGGTGATGCCGACCGCTGATGAGAAGATGAAAGGGTTTGTTTGGGGCTTCCCCACCTCAAACAAGTTTTGGAAGAATAGTTGGTTCTTCATGGGTGGAGACTGGGGACGGTCAATTTCTTTTGACATTGAGGGTTCCGAGCTGACTCGCCGGGTACCTCGCTACTTCTGCGCACCCCAGTGGAACCACATGACTTCGTCTTTTACGGATGAAGAACTCAAAACCATGACTCGGGCGGCCTTCCGTCCCGTGGAAAAGAGGGGCAGACCTTACCTCTTCGATGAGAAGAAGATGATAACAGCTAGCCTCTTCCCTCAACTTTCTGCACGCCGGCGTCGCTGTAAGTTCTTTATTTCTTCCTTGCTATTTACCTGCTTTATCTATCTGGCTTTCAGCTTCCTAAATTTTTTTTTTAGTGTACGACATAGATGTAGTGTGCGATGCCCAAGCCCGCCGAATGAAAGGCATTGTGGAGGCGAGCCGGAGGGAAGTTAAACGTCAACAGGATGCGGGGATAGCCCCTCCTCAAGGTGACTCTGATGGGAATTCTTCCGAAGATATTCCCGAGGGGGGTGCAGACGACGTGCCGGATTACATGCCTAAGGAAACTCAGGATCAAGAGTTGGCCGCCCATGCAACTGATGAAGGCAATCAAGCAGGTCCTTCGACAAAGGGGAAGGAGAAGGTTGGGGAGTCTTCCGATTCTCCTGTGGAACTAGATCTCCTCGGCCTGCTGTAGTCGAGCCGAGTACCACTTCCCCGGATGCAGAAATTGCCAGGGAGCATCCGGACGTGACAGTTCCAGAGATTCTGATTTCTGCCGAACTGAACATTGCGCCGTCTGGAAGTGGTGCTGAAATGGGGCATTCCGATCTGGATTTTGATGACCCCACAGCAGACCTGAATACCCATGGGAGGCAACCCAGAAAAAGAAAAGCCTCGTTCTCACCTGGCCGTCCGGCCCCTAAGATTCCTCGAGTAGTTGCTTTCGTCGAGTCATCCTCGGATGAGGAGGGGGTAGCGGAGGCTGCTGAGAATAAGAGAACAATAGAGAACTCTCCTCTACGGGATCAGATGAGGGACGAACCTGGCATCCCCTTTAGTTCCCCTCAGGCAGTACCTACTGCTAGGTTCCCCGAAGCTAATCTCGGCAGTCCTGACCCTTCAGCCCAGTCTAGCGTTCCTACCCCCGAGGCCATGTTGAAAGCTATGGCTTCGGGCTAAGCATATATAGGGGAGGATCGTTGGAGCGATCTCAGGGTCGGTTCGTTATCTGATCGGCTCTGCCATTTCTTCAACAACGCCTCTTATGTGAGTAACTCTTAAGATTTTCATATTTATCTCTTTTATTGCTACTTCATTTTTGTCACTTGTTATCGACTTGTTGCAGATGGTAGCCGAGATGACTGAAGTCTGCCAGACTAGTGATAGTCAGACGGAGAAAATAAGGAGGCTTGGAGCCCAGTTGAAGGAGAGTGAAGATCGCCGTGCTCGGGCCGACCTGGCTTGTCAGGAAGGGGCCAGGTCGGGTCAGGTGCTTCTGGACCAATGCTTAGCGCGTCAACTAAAGGCTGAACAGAAAGCATCTTTCGCTTCTGAAGAGGCCCAAACCTTAAAAGACCAGTTGTTATCTACTCATGAGGCTCTACTCCAGGCCGAGCAGACAGCTGAAGATGCAAAGTCCTCCTACGAGAGCCGGATTCAGGACTTGGAACGTCAAGCCTTGACGGTCAAGTCCCTGTCGAAGGAAGCTAGGCTGGAGTTGGGGATTCAGGGGGTCGATCGCTTCAAAAGATCTCCAGCCTATGATGCTTTACTTCTCCGGGAATTTCAGAGGGGAATGGTCTCGGCCGGAGAATTTTTCAAGAAGAAAAACAGAGCAACTGATCGGGCCAGGGCCAACTGGAACCTCTCAGTCAGAAAGCATGTGGATGCTTCTCTGGAATCCCTTCGGCTCCAGATAAAGACGTGGCGAGCATATTGCAGAAGTAAGGGAAAAGAGCCACATCCCATGCATCTGGAAGTTCCCACTGCTGATTCCTTATCAACTTTCCATGCTTGTGAGAAAGTGGGGATCGACGGTGAGGCTTCTGACGTTGGACCCGTTCCCGAGGTAGATTATAGCGTTTGGATAGATGACGATACCCCGGAAGATGTGATTGTCTGGCCTTCTGATGACAGCCTCCTGAATGAGTACGTGATGGAAACGGACCCGAGCATTGGTGGAAGTAGTTCTTAACCGCCGGCATCTTCTTGATTAATTTTCTGTTTCTTTTTTGTAACGACCGTTGTATATTCTTTCGCTCATATATAAGAAATCTATTCACTACTCTGCCTGTCCAGTTCCCTGCATGATAAACGTATAAACAAAAAAAAAACAAGTGAAGCATAATTTGTTCGGTCACCTATACTCGGCTCATAGATCTTAAGAATTTTTGGAACTCTTAATTTCAACCAAGTGCTTGGCGACTACCAAAGTTAACCGAGTATCTTATTCAGCTGGCAACTCGTTTATTCAGCCGAGTATCTCATCAAACTGGCCGTTGATTTATTGGACCAAGTATCTTATTTAACTGGCAATTTTTTTAAGCCGAGTATCTTATTTAACTGGCAATTAATTTCTCCGATCTTGTGAAGATCGTTTTACCCTAACGTTTCGTCGAGGCTCACCACAACCATACGTTAAGGTCCTTACACAACTCACCTAGGACGTCTCCCGGTTTTGTCTGTGCAAGGTTTCGTCGAATCGTTGGTGGTTATATTGACCAGCCAACACGACTGCGCATCTCACCAGTCTTCCTGGCGGCGCTCCGAGCAGTTTTCCAGTTATCCTAGTGCCTCGGTTTTGCCTTTTGGTTAAGAAGTGCGTTTGCACTGCTTAAACCAGGCGGGCGCGCTATTCCAGCTTCTCAACCCTTCAAGAACTACTTGTCCGCTCTCCCGCGGCCTCGTAGCGCATGATTATTTTTGAACGAGATTTGCTCCGACCGGTTTGTTTTAGGTGACTAAATTTAGTCTGCTTGTTCTCGGACGAAGTGGCCACTGTTGTTTTTGCTTTATTTGAACATTCTTTATCGTGGATTTCGTCGTCTTCAATGAATAACCTCTTTATTAGCAAACGGACTTTATTAGATAACAATAAGAGTTAGAAACCTCTTAACTTGACTATAAGTTAAAGTGAAGCTAAAATAACGTTAAACATGAATGAGTTTGTCAGGGGTAGAAAATCTTGAGATACTGAGTGTTGCATGGTCGGGGTACTAAGCTGCCTTCTGGGTGAGCTATCAGGTAGGCTCCATGCCCTGCAACTCCCTTGATGATATACGGGCCTTCCCATTTGTCGGCGAGAGATCCTGCCGACTTGTCCTTAATGTTCGGAGATACCCTTCTTAGCACTAAATCTCCGAGCTGGAATCTACGCACACTAACATGGGAATTATAGTACCTTGCAGCCCTCTGTTGATACGCTGTGTTTCTCACTTGAGCTGCGTCCCTGATTTCTTCAAGCTCGTCTAAGTTCCGCTGCAACATGTTGACGTTATGCTCGGGGCTGTATAGTTGCACCCTGGGTGACGTAAAGGTTGTTTCCGTCGGGATTACAGCTTCTGTTCTGAATGCTAGTGCAAAAGGGGTCTCCCCTGTGGATGACCTGATAGTCGTTCGGTATGCCCATAACACCTCTGGTCGTTTGTCTGCCCAACTGCCTTTCTTTGATTCCAGCTTTGCTTTCAGTGTGTGCTTGATCACCTTGTTCACAGCTTCAGTTTGGCCATTGGTTTGAGGATGTGCAGGTGACGCATAGTAGTTTGCAATCTTGTACTCCTCGCACATTTCCCTGAACTTGCTATTGTCGAACTGAGTTCCATTATCCGTTATAATGATGCTCGGGATTCCTAACCTATATATGATGTTCTTCCTGACAAAGCTAGTGGTATTCGCCTCCGTGATGTGCACCAATGCCTCTGCTTTTGCCCACTTGGTAAAGTAGTCTACTGCCACAATTGCGTACTTTGCTCCTCCCCTTGTTCCTGTGGGCATTGGACCAATCAGGTCGAGGCCCCACATGGCAAAAGGCCAAGGGGAAGTTAAGCTTCTGAGTAACTCCGGGGGTTACCGAATGTCCTTTGCTATTCTTTGACATGTCTTGCAACTTTCCGCGAATCGTTGCGCTTCGGCAAATAAAGTCGGCCAATAAAAACCTTGCCGAAGTACCTTGTGTGCTAGGCTCTTACCCCCAGTGTGGTTTCCACACACCCCAGTGTGGTTTCCACACACCCCACTGTGAACATCTTTCAGAATCTTGTAGGTTTCTTCTCCGGCAACACATCTTTGTAACACCTTTGAGAACCCTCTTCTGTATAGTTCTCCCCTTAGAATCATGTACCGAGTTGATCTGTACCTGACACGTTTTACCTCCACAGCGTCCTCCGATAATATGTTTCTCTCCAAATACTCTCTAAGCTGGGTCGTCCAATCACTTGGACCTAACCGGATTTCTGACACCATGACCTCCTCAGATTCTGCTGTACTTGGTTTGGTCAGGTGCGCCACTGGTATTGCTATCGACCTAATACTCGTGGTGGCTGAGGCTAATTTAGACAAAGCATCTGCTTTTTCGTTCTCTTCCCGAGGGATTTGAAGGATCCTGTACGCCTTAAACTTTTTAAGCAAGCTCTTTGCAATGTCTAAGTAAGCTATCATATGCTCCTCCCTCGCCTGGTATTCATCCAGCACCTGGTTAACCACAACTTGGGAATCGCTGTATACCGCCAACTCATCTGCCCCAATGCTATGCAAACTCTCAAACCAGCCAACAAAGCTTCATACTCTGCTTGGTTATTAGTTGCTTTGAAGTCGAATCTCATGGCGCATTCCACAGCATCCCCTTCTGGTGTTGTTATGACTATTCCGGCCCCACTGCCATGAGTGTTCGACGATCCATCCACATGCAACTTCCATTGGAACTTACTCACTTGTTCACCTTCTATCATCCTTTGCACTTCCATATCTGGCTCGGTGAACTCTGCTATGAAATCGGACACCGCTTGTCCTTTAACTGCAGCTTTTGGGGTATATTTGATGTCAAATTCACTTAACTCAACCGCCCATTTAGTCAATCTTCCCGACAGTTCTAGCTTTTGTAGGATGAGTTTTAGCGGGCAGTCGGTGTACACCTCTATTGCATGCGCTTGGAAGTACGGCCTTAATTTTCTGGCTGCCGCGACCAGGGCAAGTGCAACCTTTTTGGCCGGTGAGTATCTAGTTTCTGCTGGCAGCAATGCCTTGCTGATGTAATATATCGGTTTTTGCACTCCTTCTTCCATTCAAATCAACACCGAACTTGTCGCTACCTCTGTGACTGAGAGGTACAAGTACAACATTTCCCCGACCACCGGATTTGAGAGGATGGGTGCTCGCCCTAAATACTCTTTCAATTTCTGAAAAGCAGCTTCGCATTCTTCACTCCATTCAAGGCCTTATCCTTTCTTTATTGCTCTGAAGAATGGGGCGCATTTGTCTGTCGACTTCGCTATGAATCGGTTAAGTGACGCAAGGCATCCCGTTAGCCTCTGTACATCCCTTAGCGTCCTTAGCAAAGCCATATCTTCCAACGCTTTGATCTTCTCGGGGTTCACCTCAATCCCTCTTTGATGTACCTGAAAACCAAGAAATCTCCCTGATGGCACTCTGAACACACATTTGCTCGGGTTAAGCTTCATTTTATATCTCCTCAGCACTTCGAAGGTCTCCCTTAAGTCTTCTGAATGCCTCTCCGCTGTGACACTCTTGGTCAACATATCATCCACATAAACTTCCATGTTCCTCCCGATTTGCCGGGCAAAAATCCTGTTTACCAGTCTCTGGTAGGTTGCCCCAGCGTTTTTCAAGCCGAAAGGCATCACCTTATAGCAGTACAAACCCTGATCTGTGGTGAAGGCTGTCTTTTCTTCATCCGCTTTATTCATTCTGATCTGATTGTATCCTGAATAAGCATCCATGAAGCTCAACAATTTGTGCCCAGCTGTTGCATCCACCAGTTGGTCTATTCTCGGCAATGGGAAGCTATCTTTCCGGCAGGCCTTATTCAAATTGGTGAAGTCTACACACATTCTCCACTGATTATTTTTCTTCTTAACCAGCACCACATTGGCCACCCATTCTGGGTACTTGACTTCCCTTATCGATCATGCAGAAAGCAACTTGCCTACTTCATCCTTAATGGCCACGCTCCTCTCCGGATTGAACAGCCGTCTCTTTTGCACTACCGGGCGGAACTCCGGATTGATGGAGAGGCAATGTGATATCACTTTTGGATCTATCCCGGGCATATCTTCGTGGCTCCAAGCAAAAACATCCTTGTAATCCCTTAGTAGTGAGACAAGTTGGGCTTTTATACATTCACTCAAATTTGCCCCGACTTTCACCGTCCTGCCTAGATCTTCTGGGTCCAATGCCACCTCCTCGATCGGCTCATCTTTCTTAGCTTCGGGCTCCTCTCTAGGATCCAACTCAAAATCCTTCGGTACTTCTGATTCTTCAGTCTCATCGGTTATCAGCTTGGTTGTCACATCGTATACCTGGTTTACTTCCCTGTCCTTGTATACTGACAAATTTGCCCTTCGAGCCATTTCTTGTGATCCTTTGACCATTCCAACCCCAAACTCCGTTGGGAACTTCATCATTAAGGCATAAGTCACCGTCACCGCCTTAGCTTTATTCAATAACGGTCGGCCAAATAGGGCGTTGTATGGCCAATTTTCTGTGTCGACGACTACAAAGTCGAGTAACACTGTCTTTTGGCAAGGAGCCTTCCCAACCTTCACCGGTAATTTTACTGTGCCGAGCGACCTTACCTCCACCCCGCCAAATCCTCTAAGAGGTGTAGGAAAAGGCTGCAGGTCTTTCCTGTCCAGCCTCAGCTGGTCATAAACTTCTGCACTCAAAATATCTGCTGAGCTTCCATTGTCGATCAAGATCCGATGGACCTCCCTATGGCCAATATGTGTGCTGATTACCAGTGCATCGTTCAATCTTACATCTACTCCATGTGAGTCAGCCTCTGTGAATATGATGGGATCCCAGCCTCCCTTGATCCTTTTTGGGTCGGGTTCAATGGAATTGACACCTAGATCTCTTCCAGCCTCCACGGCTTCCCGAATTTCCTGGGTCCTCTCCCTATTACTTTTGCCCGTTGATGGTCCACCAAAAATCGTGTTGATCGCTCCTTCATCCTCAGCTTTCTTGGGGCTAAGTTTTCTTGCCCGACCATCCTGTCGGTTATCTCTCTGTCCGTCTACCTTGTCGGTTTTCCTCAGGATGATATCTTTCAAGTGTCCTTCCCTGATGAGGGTCTCTATGTGATCCCTAAGTTGAAAACACTTGGAAGTTTCGTGTCCATTCTCCTTATGGAACCTGCAATACTTGGTGGTGTCCCTCCGGGCATAGGATGACTGCCTAGGAGGTTCTTTAGACATGTTCTTCTTCTCCAGGATTGCCAGAATTTCCTCTTGATCCTTCCTCAGTGGGGTATAGTTTGTATATCTGCCTTGGAACTTCTGCCGCGGCTGATCTGTCTTCGGATCATATGCCCGACGACCATCCCGACTATCCCGTGTCTTATTCTTTTGTTTATCACCTTTCACATCGGGTGTCTTCGCTTGGTCCTTGGCTTTAGACCCTTCCGGGCGTCCGCCGTGCATGAAGTATCCTCCCGTGGCGATTTCTTCTTCCTCTGCCAAGGCATAGCCCCCAGCCATATCCATCATGTCAGCGTAACTGGTCAGACGGGCTCTTCTCAGGTCCAATGACAGCTGACCATTCTAGAGGTTATTGATGAACGCTGCAATTATAGCCTCGTCGTTTGCACTTCCAATCTCAGACACTTCTTGACCGAATCTTCCCAAATACTTCTTAAGTGACTCATCCTTTCCTTGCTTAAGTTGAGACAAGTGGGCCACCGACTTCTTTCTATGCACATTCCCGAGGAACTGCCTTGAGAAAGCCTTACTCAGCTCGCTGAAGTTACTTATGCTGGCCGTTGGTAACCTGTCGAACCACCTAGAGCCTAGATCCCCAAGAGTTTGAGGGAAATTTAAGCATAGTAGGGCATCATTGTAAACATACTGGGCCATGGCACTCTTGTATCTTCTGACATGTTCCTTAGGGTCTGTGTCCTTTTTGAATTGCTCTACATGTGGCATTCTGAACCTCTCCGGGAATGGCATTCTTAGGATCCTATTGGTGAAAGGACTCCCGGATTCATCATCTCACAACTCGTTACGCCCGTATCGCCTGACTAACGCATCCATTTGTCGGCGGTTATTCTCCACTTCCCGGGTCAAACTCTGTATGAGTATATCTCTGTCTCCCTCTGGCTCCCCCACAGCATTGAAATTCTGACTTATAGTCAGTTTTTGGCCTCTTTCTTCTGGATTCGATTCTCTTTGATCCCGATTTAAGCCGTGCAGCCGAACTGTGCCCCTTTGGCGCTTGTGATGATAATTCTGCTCACTCTCTCCCGAGGACGACGATCGATCTCTCCGATGAGTACGCCTCCGTGGACGGTTTCTATCCCTTGCCGTCTGGTCATGACCATACCTTCTGTCCGAGTCATTATCCTCTCTACGTTCTCTGCTTCCCCTGGTTGGCCTTTCAGAAAAAATCACCGGCCTGTCAGTCAGATCACGGCTTGCCTTTATGGGTGCATCAGGCATTGGTATCACCACTGTGGAGCGCAACCTCGTTGCTTGCTGATTGGGAGCAAAAAGATTGTGAGGTGACATCAAGCCTTCCGTGGTGGAGAGATCAACCCCTTGCCTTGCAGCATCTGATATAAGTTGCTGCAAGGAAGCGCGGAATCGTTGCGTAATCTTTTCGTTAGTTGGAGGAAAACGCTGAATGCCAGCCAGTTGTTGATGGTGATTTTTCATCGTCACTATCAACGAACTTGTATCAAGCGAAAATAAGAACAGATAAGTATAATACCGCAAGAAAACAATAAATCAAGAGATACGAATACGTGGTAAAAACTCCTTTTAACTGGAGAAAAATCCACGGGTTGTTGCTTGAGCAACAAAGTCAAATCCACTATGAAAAATTCAATTACAAAGTATTTGTCTCTGACTTCTCCTGCTAATTCACACCTCTTTTTTTATGTTTCTTACCGGGGTATTTATACATGTTATCGCTAGGGTTTATGGTTGTGCTAGGGTTTGTGCTAGGTTTGGTGTTGTGATACCCGTATTTTGTGTGATTTCCTAGTTCTAATTGAAGTCTGTCTCTTTATGGAGTTTATCCTGTTTCCTGTTTTGGCTGAGTCTGAATCTGCGTCGGATTCCTCGCCCTTTATCTACGAAAAATCTGTTTGCCTTTCAATTGAACTCTGATAGTCGTATCGTTGCTTATTGTGGAGTTGCTTGCTTCTGATTCTATCCATATGTTTATGAAGTACTTGTCTTCATTATCTGATCCCGAGTATACCCGAGTATGCCCGAGTATGCCCGAGCCGGTTTCTTCGTCTGTGGTCGGGTTGCTTTACTCTTTGCCGAGTAAATTCCCTTGGGGAATTTCTGCCCTTTAACGTTTGACTTTTCTCGACTTTGCTTACGTGGCCCCTTACTGTAATGACGTGTCCTTAATGATGATTTTTACATATAACAATTTCCATTATTGATTTGCTTGGATACACTCTCTTTGCATGATTGATTTGGATTACTTGAGTAGGCAATTAGGTTGTCTAATGCTCCATTGAATGGAAGGATTTCTAGAAATCCGGCTCTACAACCATGCCCTTAATCTACTTTTAAATTAGTGGCTTTCACTATACACCCTAGGTTAGCCACTTGTGAGAGAATTAGAAGCCTCCACTATACACTCTAGGTTGGCTACTTTAGTGATTTTACAAGAACTAACCTTCGAGTAGAATTCGGTTGATAACCTCGAGCCTCATCCAATCTCAAACGGGTGACCTTCACTATACATCCTAGGTCGGCCACTTGTGAGGGAATTGGAAGCTATCACTATACACCCTAGGATGGCTACATTAGTAATAGGTTGAGCCATAGCTAGATAGATGAGCATTCATGGAAAAAGTCCTGATTGAGTAACTAGCCATTGTTGGTTGCTTAGGAGGGATTAATTGCTAGTAGGAGGTCTTCACTATACACCCTAGGTTGACCTCTTGTTAGAGATATATACCAACACTATACACCCTAGGTTGGTTACATTTGTCAATACATGCTTAATTAAGAGTTTGTTGCAATTGCCCTAATATTCAGTTACGAGTCCATCAACTCCGTAGTTCCATCATCATTCATTCATCACTCCATTGTCATCCCATTTTATTTGCTTTCATAGTTTAGTTTATATTGTATTTTAATTCACCATCACTTTACTTTTATGCATACTAGTTATATTAATCCTAATCTTATCACCGCTACCCCGATCTCAGTGGACGATACCCGTGCTTACCGCTTTACTTGTATTTATACTTGTGAACGCATCGCATAGGTTTTATAAATTGTTTTGGCGGACGGTTTTCTGACGGCAAAAAACCTTCTCATCAAATGGCGCCGCTGCCGGGGATCGGTGTACGTCTTAGTGATTAGATTAGTTTTAATACTATTAGTTTATTAGTTGTTTTTAGTTTTGTTAGTTTCTTTTTATTGCTTTGGTAGTTTTTGTTTTTGTTTGTTTCAGGACTCTATGGATTCCTTTTGGCAAAATTCAGAGTCAAGCAACAAGCCTAACGAGAATACCTACATCTCATCATTCCAGTCAAATTCCGTTGAAGATCAACTTTGAAATTTCATGAAGAATCATGCGCGGGAGACTGAGCAGATGATAGCTTCTTAACAAGAGACTCAAGCCTTCATAGAAGAGAAAACCACCCAAATGCTCGAATCCGCCCAGCAGTCCACCCCGGTAAATCAGAGTTGTTTCCAAGTTAAAGCAACCAAGCCGGTGGATTCCTCCAAATTCTCAAAAGAAGACATGTATAAGCTCCGAATAGAATTTGAAGTGGAGCGAAGCAAGAGAATGGACGAGATGGACAGGATGATCAAGATGAACCAAGAGCTTATGAGCGTCAGTACAAGCTAGTGTTGGAAAGGGGTGTGTTGAAGGAAGAGAATGAAGCACTTCAAGAGAGAGAAGCCTTAGGAATGGAAAATGCGAGTATTCTCTAAGAGTTGAACAAGAAACTATTATTTGAAGTGAAGATGCTCAGGGTTGACAATGGTAATCTCAAGAAGACAAATGGTGAAGTCTCCGACAAGAACAAAGAATTGGAGGAACGACTTGAGAGATTTGAAGCCGAGAAGAGTACCGCATCGAAGGATTTGGAGAACTTAGTGAGGCTATCAAAAGATTTTGAAGATAAGATAGCTCACAAGTCAATGAAGATGCAAATGGTGGTTTATCAAAAAGCCAATGCCTTAGAGGAAGCAAAGGTAGCACTAAGCAAAAAGGAGGAGGAGGTCAAGGCATTACAAGTGAAACAAATCAAACGTCCTCAAGCCCACGCTTCAAAGGGGAGTTCCTCTAACTCTAATATCTTTTGCTATGCATGTTCTAGGATAGAGCATTTTAAGGCTAAAAATTACAAGCCAAATCAACATAGGAAAACTAGAGGTCCTAGGAATAAGTGGAGTCGACCTAGGGTCAAGCAAATATGGGTAAGGAAAGACCAAGTGCACTTATATAGAAACATGAAAAGGGAAAAGATAATGAAGTCACCTAAATTTATTTGGGTAGTGAAAAATAGAGAATTTCCTAACTTGGTCAAACCACCCTTAGAGGACCCTAGCCTCTCCATGAATACATCCCATTGAATAATTTTGATGCATGTAGTTAGTTTTATGTTTTACGTTATTTAAATTGAATAAATTGTGATGTTGGGATATTTTTGTTCGAATGTTATATTTTGTGGATATTTGCACATTGAATTTATTGATTATATTTGTGGATGAAAGAGCCTGAGGCTCTTGTGCAAGTATGAATGCATGTGCTTTATATTGTTTAATTCGGTTTGGGGGTTGTTCATGCCCCATTCCGTCAATTTTGATAAAATGCATGATGTTAAGCTTTACTTGTGCTTCAATGATATATTGCATGAATTGCCTTTATATTGTGAGCCTTGTTTGAGTCACTTTTATTTTGTTGGGGCATTGATTGTGGTTGATTAATGCCTAGGTTTGTTTGAGTCATGTTAGGTGCGTGCCGCTAGGCCGGATTCTCTTGTCTTCAACATTGAGGACAATGTTGGGTTTTGGTTTGGGGGTGTAGACGCCTTTTTGTGTCATTTTTGTGTCTTATTTTCGAAAACGTTGCTGCTTAGCTAGAATTTTGAGCTTATTTAGGTTGGTGAGATACCTGGAGCATAGTGTTTATGGCGAATGTGTGTATGCTTTGTGTGCTTATTCAATATCTCTTAGTCACTTTAGGAGTCTCACTTGCACGTCATGGGCTAGTCTCATCTTCTAGTGTCCAAGTTTAGGGAACTCGGTGCTCAAGCGCCTTGTTCTAATAGTGGAGATTTCCCTTGTGAGATCACAAACACAAGCCAAAAGCGTGTATATTTAGGGAAAGTGTTTTTCAAATCTGTAAACACTATTCAAACATCATGCATAGTCTCACCACATCCAAAATCATCATTTGTCATTGAACATGCATCATATATGTGGACTGCTTGACGGAAACTTTTATTCCCTTGGTAGATTGATCCTTTGAAGTGATATTAGGCAATGTGTGTTTTAGCCACTCAAAAAGAAAGCCTAAATACTTCCCATTCCCGTAATATGTGTGCTCCCAAGCAAATTTTGAAGCCAAACATATATAGACTTTTCCATTCTACACCCATGTTATCCATAACCCAAGCAACCTAAACACTTAGCCAACCCTCTCTTAATTGATCTTGTTAAGGCTTAGGAATGTAAAGTTGTGCTTTAATTTGATAAATAGCGTGTACCTAGGCAAGAGTAATGAGTTGTGAAAATGTGCTTAGTAAAAAGGCATGAAAAGAAAAGAAAAGAAAAGAAGCAAAAAGTAACAAAAGAAAAATATGCTTCAAATGCTTTGTGTAAATTGTAAATGCTACTCAAATGGGTAAAATGAGTAGTTAAAGATTGCACGTAGAGTCTAATTGTATGCCTGGACGCCATATTGTATTTGGAAGTGGAGTTGCACGAGAAATTAAATGCTTAAGTGTAGAATGTATTGCCTTAACTTGGTTGATTAGTGCTTGTGCCTAAATTTCTCATTCTTCTAATCACCATTCACCGTGGCCACGTTACAACGAAATGGAAAAGACTTAGTTGATCTTAGGGGACGTCTAGATTGGGAATATTAGTTAATGAATGCTCTTTCCACGTTCATGACACGTGATTCTTTCATGAGACTCACTCACTGAAAACATCGTTTATTCTACACTAAATGTATGTAACTAAGTTAATTCAGTTACATAAATTCATTGGCATACATGTTGCATGAGTGTGAACCTAGGTTCTGAGAGGAAAGATAAGAGAAAATCCATGTGAGAACCTAGCGTCGAAGCGAATTATGCTCGAGGTGTGAGAGTGAGTAGTTTCTGAGGCGAAGGCATTTTAAGTGTAGGATTCGTGTTGTGCCAGTTTCCCTTGGGGTGCCTTTGAGTTGTTTAGAACATTTTGCATATGCTCATTCCTCACTCCCATTTGCTTTTGCATATCTCTCTGCTAGTTGGTTCTGTAGCAAGTTTTTCTTTGTGTCTAGGAAAGTTCTTAGTTCGAGTCATTTTTAGTTTGTGTAGATTATGTTTGCTCGAGGATGAGCAAAGGTTTGGTTTGGGGGTGTTTGATCGTGCCTAAATTGTTTGTATATTTCGGCCCTCATTCCTATTTCTTTGTCTCGTTCTTGTGTGTATTTTTTATATATTTTATGTCTAATAGGCTCGTTGGTGCTAATTGTAGGCAATAGATGCAATTCTGGTGTTAGAAGCTAATTGCGGTGGTTCCGGCAGAAAAGGGACAAAAGGAAAGACAAAGAATCATAAGCAGCTCTACAGTGCGCGTCAAGTATGGGTCACAACCGCACTCCAACCGCACTCCTTCCCACAGCCGGGACCTAAATCATGAAGGAAGATAAAGTGTGGGTCAAGTGTGGGTCATTCAACCGCACTCCACCCGAACTGTTGCTCAAGACAGAGCGTTGGATTTGCACCTGACGTTAAAGTGCGGGTATAGTGCGGGTCATCCAACCGCACTCCACCCGCACTGTTGCCAAGCCAGAAAAGCTGATTCGTACCTGACTGATAAAGTGCGGGTTAAGTGCGGGTCAAGTGCGGGTCAAAATAGAGTTGGATTTGCACCTGATGATTAAAGTGCGGGTAAAATACTGGTCAGCCAACCGCACTCCACCCGCACTCCACCCGCACTCTGCGCGCGATAGCTTATGTTTTCAAGCTTTTATGACCTATTTTTCCATCCCTTATAAATAGAAAAGCAGGGGAACAAACCAAAAGATCACCATATCTCCCAACACTTGTAGTCTAAGCTAGAAACACATCTCCCTATCATCCAAACCATCTCTACTCAATCAAAGGCAACTAGGAGACTTGGATTCAAGCTTCAAGGAAAGAGATCAATCTTCAAGGGTTCTCTCTACACTCTCTCTTAGTTTATTTGTTTGTAATAGAACATGAGTAGCTAAAATACCCTACTATGGGGTTGATGTTATTTGTTTGATGGATATTTGGGCTTTGTAAATAAACTCTATGTGTTATATTTATTCTATCTCTATGTTTTATTCCATTGCTTGAATTGATTTCCATTATTGATTTTCTTGGATACACCCTCTTTGCATGATTGATTTGGATTCCTTGAGTAGGCAATTAGGTTGTCTAATGCTCAATTGAATGGAAGGATTTTCGGAAATCCGGTTCTACAACCATGCCTTTAATCTAATCTTGAATTAGTGGCTTTCACTATACATCCTAGGTTAGCCACTTGTGAGAGAATTAGAAGCCTCCACTATACACCCTAGATTGGTTACTTTAGTGATTCTACGAGAACTAACCTTCGAGTAGAATTTGGTTGATAACCTCGAGCCTCATCCAATCTCAAACGGGTGGCCTTCACTATACATCCTAGGTCGGCCACTTGTGAGGGAATTGGAAGCCATCACTATACACCCTAGGATGGCTACATTAGTGTAAGTTCCTCATATTTTGATTGGCTTATTTCGTTGACAAACCATATTGGGGATTAATTTTTGTAAGGGTATATTAGGCTTCATTGGGTGTGATCAAGCTTCAAGGACTTCATCTCTCTCAAGAGCACTTCAAAGGTATATCACTTGCTTAATTCTCTTTGAAGAGATTTTAGTTGCACACACTCACATTCTATGCATTTGTATTGACATGCATGTATGGTTGCACACACACACTTCTTGCATTTTAGAGTTGATGGGCTGCACAGTCGGTTAGGCGACATGCAAGGCCACTTGTGCATGTTGCCTGACAAGTCGCCTTAGACTTAGGTTTTTCCCACAGTGTGTTAGGCGACATGCAAGGCCACTTGTGCATGTCGCCTCCAATGTCGCCTTAGTCATGTTCTTTTTTCTCCAGTGTGTAAGGCGACTTCATAGGCGACTTGGGGATGTCGCCTTACGTGTCGCCTCTGACATCTTGATTTTTTCCACAGTGTGTAAGGCGACTTCATAGGCGACTTAGGGATGTTGCCTCACATGTCGCCTCAGGCAACGTGTTTTCTCACAGTGTGTTAGGCGACTTGCTCATGTCGCCTTGCATGTCACCTTTTTCACCCGAACTGGGCATTTCAGGTATTTCACACCAGCTCCTTTTTTGGTCTCTATAAATACATCTTCTTCTCCACCATTTAGACCTAGAGCTCTGAAAATATATCCCTAAGAGAGAGAAAGTAAATCTAAGAGAGAGAGAGCTCCAAGAAATCCTTTTTACTCAACCAAACTCATACCCATGTGCATCTAAGCTTCATTCTTGCATCTATTCTTCATGGGTCTTCATGCTCTTCTTGACTAGGTAATCAAACAAGTCTTAGAACTTCCTTTTCATCTCTATGTTCTTGTTTACCTAGGGTTAGCAATTATTTGTTAATTAATTGCATGTTTATTTGGTTTAGCATGATTTGAGTATGTTTGTGATTATGTTTGTTGGTTGAGGTTGTATGTTCATTGATAGCTAGCATTTAGGACATTTTTACCCTTCTAGCTAAATCTTCATGCATTTGCATTTAGATATTGATATCTAGGATTTGCACTCATTGGCATCTTTAAATCCTTAGATAAGCATTTAGTGTTGCCTAGCATTAATTGCATGTTAGAATATTTTTACATATTCACATAGGTTGTTTAACCTTTTCATTGATTGTTAAGCTTTGTGACTAAGTGGATTAGTGCACTTGCTTATGGTCTAGAATCACTATTAAAGGCCCATTGGGTAGAGTGAAAGGGTTAGTGGCCAAGTAGGTGTGACTTGAGGTCAACCTAGGTTGTAAACTTTCATTCAAATAGTGGATTTGAGGACCGAATGTGGCTAGAAGGATATCCCGTGAGTTTTGCCCAGTTGGAGGGTTTCTCACGTAAATCAATCCTTGTGTTTTTATTGTTTTCCGCATATTTATATTATGATTGGTTGATTGCTAATATGGGGTAGGACTATTAATATTGATTAAGTCGAAAAGTTGGTAATAAATCAACTAAAACCTATTCACCCCTCATCTAGGTTAATAGACACACGCTATATAGTATTTTCAATTAGTAATAGGTTGAGCCATAGCTAGATAGATGAGCATTCATGGAAAAAGTCCCGATTGAGTAACTAGCCATTGTTGGTTGCTTAGGAGAGATTAATCGCTAGTAGGAGGTCTTCACTATACACCCTAGGTTGACCTCTTGCTAGAGATATATACCAACGCTATACACCCTAGGTTGGTTACATTTGTCAATACATGCTTAATTGAGAGTTTGTTGCAATTGCCTCAATATTCACTTACAAGTCCATCAACTCCGTAGTTCCATCATCATTCATTCATCACTCCATTGTCATCCCATTTTATTTGCTTTCATAGTTTAGTTTATATTGTATTTTCATTCACCATCACTTTTACTTTTATTCCTACTAGTTATATTAATCCTAATCTTATCACCGCTATCCCGATCTCAGTGGACGACACCCGTGCTTACTGCTTTACTTGTATTTCTACTTGTGAACGCATCGCATAGGTTTTATAAATTGTTTTGACAAACGGTTTTCTAACGTCAAAAACCTTCTCATCAGTCTACAAACTGCAATATACATTCTAAACGATGTATCATCTAAGTCGGTTTCTGAAACACCGCATGAGTTATGGACTGGGCGAAAGCCTAGTTTACAACACTTAAGGATATTTGGTTGTCCTCCGTATGTGTTAAAAGGAAAGACAAAAAATATGGAATCTCGTTCGGAAACATGTATATTTGTGGGTTATGCAAAAGGAACAAAAGGATATTATTTCTATAGTGCTTCGGATCTTAAAGTATTTGTTTCGAAAAATGCTAAATTTCAGGAAAAGGACTATATGAATAATTTTGTACCTAAAAGTAGAATTGTCCTCAATGAAATGTCAGGAGATACAATTCCACAAGAGGTTACACAATCCAACCCAATTGTAAGTTCCACACCATAACAAAATCAACAATCTTCCATTCCTTGTCGTAGTGGGAGGGTCAGTAGACAACCCAAGAGATACATCGGTCTGGGAGAATCAGTGGAGAATCTCCCAAACAACGATGATTCCTACATGTATAAGGAAACAATGGAAGATATTGATTGTCACCATTGGTAAAAGGCAATGCAATATGAGATTAAATCCATGTTCAATAACAAAGTCTGGTCCCTTGTAGACTTGCCTAAAGGGATAAAACCCATTAGGTGCAAGTGGGTATACAAGAGGAAAATATGTATGGATGGAAAGGTGCAAACTTTTAAAGCTAGATTAGTTGCTAAAGGTTACACATAGAAATAAGGTATCGATTACGATGAAATCTTCTCTCATGTGGCCATGCTTAAATCCATAAGGATACTCTTATCTATTGCAACATCTTTAGATCTAGAGATTTGGAAAATGGATGTCAAGACAACTTTCCTTAATGGAAGTCTTGACGAAAGCATCTATATAATGCAACCAGTTCATTGAAAAAGGCTAAGAGAAAAAGGTATGCAAGTTGCAAAAATCCATATATGGATTAAAGCAAGCATCCAGATCCTGGAACACAAGGTTCGATCAAGCTGTGAAAGGTTTTGGATTTGTTCAGAACCTTGACGAACCTTGTGTATACAAAAAGGATTAAAGGCGACAAGTTGGTTTTCCTAATTCTTTATGTTGATGATATACTACTCATTGAAAACGATGTAGGTGTATTGACATCAGTAAAAGAATAGTTAGCAAAACAATTTGATATGAAGGACTTAGGAGAAGCAAGTTATATTCTTGGTATCCAAGTTATAAGGGATAGAAAGAGTAGAACGATTGCACTATCCCAAGCTTTATACATAGATAAAATCTTGTCTAGATTTTCCATGCAAGATTCCAAGAAAGGTATGTTACCTTTCTGACATGGAATCAAACTTTCAAAGGAACAAATTCCTAAGAATGAGCATGAAGAGCAATTCATGAGTAGGATTCCATATGCCTTGGCAGTTGGAAGTCTCATGTATGCAATGCTCTGCACTAGATCAGATATTTGTTTTGCTGTTGGCATAGTTAGCAGGTTTCAATCGAAACCTGGTCTTAATCACTGGATGACTGTCAAGCATATTTTCAAGTATCTCAAGAGAACAAGAGATAATATGCTTAAATACTCCGAAGGGGATTTAATTCCCATTGGGAATATGTATTCATATTTCCAGTTGGATTCTAACTCCAGAAAATCCACATCAGGATTTGTGTTTACTCTTAGAGGAGGATCAGTCATATGGAGGAGTATCAAGCAATCCTGTATTGCTGACTCCACCATGGAAGTTGAGTATGTTGCTGCATGCGAGGCTACCAAAGAGGCTATTTGGCTCTGCCAATTCTTGATTGATTTAGAAGTGGTTCCCAGTGCAAATAAGCAGATCACTATCTAATGTGACAACAATGGAGCATTGGCTAATTCGAGAGAACCAAGAAGTCATGAGAGAGGAAAATACATTGAAAGGAAGCATCATCTTTTAAGGGAGTTTGTTCATAGAGAAGACGTGACCATTACCAAAATCGCGTCAGCAGAATATCTAGCAAATTCCTTCACAAATGTCCTACCTCAAAAGAGTTTTGATGGGCACTTAGAGAACATGGGAATAAGAGATATGACACACTTGCTATATCGCAAGTGGGAGATTGTTAGGATTATGCTCAATAGCAAGAGTGTAATATTGTATTTGACAATCTTTTCACATTAATAAAGTGATTTCTGTTTTAAAAAATCTTATAGCATTTATAGTTTTATTATTATAATTGTCAAAAGTATATAATCATAAGGTCAAAAGACTATGAGAAAAGAAGAATTGTTCATACATCTGGATATGTATGAGGTAGACACAATTATTTAATTAGTCTTGAACAATGTTCACAACTTAAGGTAAAGGTTGGGCACCTTTATCTTGTCAAAGTTGTAGATTCTTTTGCTAGCATTTGAGTGGGATCAAATGTGTTATTATTAGTCTAAAATCATCAAAGAGGTTTTGAGTAAAAGAATCTAGTGCACTAGGTGCATTGAACAGGATCACAATGAAATACTTTATCTAACAACCGTCAGTGGATAAAAGTTTTAATTATGAGGACAATCGGAGAATCTATCATAATCCTGAGATAAATGATGGACTTATGGTTACAAGTGTTTTCATTTGAGCTATCAATGAATACGATTATATAGCATAGTCTATCCTCGATAGTTTGGTGGTATTGATTTGTTAATTGATAAAGGACTTCATTTATAGAAATGGACATCGTGGCTCCATTTATTAAATGAGAGTATAATATTATCATATGGATGTTTTGAGGTATTGGATATTAAATCTTAATGTTGAGTTTTCAAAAGTGTCTATTGAAATATGGCTTCTGGACAAGTCAAAATATCCAAGTTCAAAACGTGGTCATATGAGCAAATATGGTACCTAGGAGAGTTATATGCAGTCTATGATTTCTTGGCGATTACTGATATTATTCACAAGAATACATTAACTTCAATAAGATTGTCTAGGGTATGAATGAGAAACATATACTTATTCTATCTTTATTTAAGAGTTCAATTTTAGTTCTTTAGTGGAATGAACTAAAATTAATAGATCGTACCTAAGTGAATCATTTATTGATTGTGATTAGGTTATGTCTATTGAGGCTTAAATTTAGATAGCCTGCCAAGATCCCCAATCCACACTGACTTGCATGGATCACTTGATATATTCTACAAGACTAATTATGGGTCAATCTAGAATTATATTAAGGCATGTTGACTTGTTTCTTTTAGTAAGAACGGGCTTAGTTCACATGTGAGCCTTTTATCAAGGTCCAATGGATTTAATAAAATAGGAAAAATAATATATATTCCCATATATGGACTTGGGTGGCAAGGCTAAATATAATAGCCTATTATATTGTTTTTTATTTTATTATTTAATTAAATAGAAATTAATTAATTGGTTAATTAATTATTTAATTAAGAATCAAAATCTTTTTCTGACTAGAAAATATGTTTCTTAGTATTATACTATTGTTGGTAGTATAATAAATATTAAAGACTTTATTTGGCAAGTAGATAAATAAAAAAAAATTTATTTATCTAGTCAAATTAGGAAGTTTTTGATATAGTCACAAATACACTAAAGAGTTGGATTAGGGTTTGAATTCAAAAAGATTGATAGGAGTCTTTTATGGAAATACAAATCCTTTTTGGTAGAGGATTTTGGTCATTACCTAAAAGACTATCAAGGAATCCGGCCAACCCTAAAATAAAAGGAAAGGGATTTTCGGCCAACCCTAAATAGTTTAGGGCAAGAATTTCGGCCACTATATATAACATAGAGTGAAATTCGGCCAAAAAAAAAAAGGCTTGCTTGAGAGTTATTTTTCTTGAGCTTGAAAATTAGAATCCATCTCTTAGACTAGTGTGAGAATTCGGCCAAGAGGAAAAGAGAGAAGATAACGTTTTTTGTTTCGATAGTGCACTAATAGCTTTTACATCAAAAGACTTTGTGCATAATTTCGAATAAGGTTCACGCGAATTTCGATCAAGAGATTGAGAATTCAAAAGTGACCGGAATGTTATTTGTTATCTTTTGAAAGTTTTTGTGACTAATGAAAAAGAAAAGTTTTTTTTTGTTATCCTTCCTTAGGTACACAATTCAAAGAAAGGGAGACCACGCTCCTAGGTGATTCACGTTCGTGATTGGATTGGAAGTTCTTGCAGAATATCACTGACGCAACTTCAAATCGGGTTCACGCTACAATGGTACGATATATCAATTAATCATGGGTTAAGGTCTTCTTCTTTAAAGGAATTTTTTTTTAAATATAATAAAACTATTTTAGTCTCGCTTCCGCTGCGTGCACGCGTTTTTCCCTACATCTACTACTACTTGTTCTGCACTTTCAAAGTCATGCATGCATTATCCTTTGAAGTTGAAGGAAGAATATGGAATTTTGATCAATAAATTTATTCAATTAACAGTGCACCTACTGATTATGATCTCCAACAAATTTAAGAAAACAAAATGAAATTTTGATCTCAAACTATGATCATGTTCTTAAAAATAAATTTTTTTATTTACTAAATTAGAATTCAATGATATAAATAAAACAAATTTAAATGATTTTAAACACGGGGTAATAGTCCTAGACATGACAATTCAAGGTTATTTTTTAGATATAGTAATATAGATTTATTAATGTCCTTAAAAAATAAATTTAATCACTAATTAAATTAGATAAATGACAAAATAATTTTAACATTTATTAGTATTCTTAAATATATTTAAGTGTGAAAATAGGTGCATGTATGTATTAATGATGATTGTAGAACCAGAAAATCCTACGGTCAAAATTTGGTCAAAATTGTAAAGTTCGGGACACCGACAATCTATGAATAGTGCTTTGTCGAATGCTTTTGATACCTTGTAGAACAAAACTAATGGAATGGGTGTTTTGTAGGAGTCTACTCAACACCGAAGTTAGGCAATTTATGAACAAATTTGATAATTCAAATTAAGGAATAAAAGATGTAGATTCTAAAGCAAACCGTAGATAAGGCTTGTTGAGCCATGTGCGGTGTTGTTCGGAGAGCCTTATGTTTGCTTGGGCTGAGCATTTAGCAAATTAAATTGCTGGGAGGAGACGAGGCAAGGCTGTCATCGATCCATTTAGAAGAAAATGAATTAGAACTGTTGAACGTGACTTCAAATAAAGCAAAGAGAAAAAAAAACTCTTCCCCAAAATGAAATGGGTGTTGGATATTTATAGTGAAAGAGAAGTATTCCCCAAGTGATATGGTTGTAGGATCCTGAAATCGTAGGATGAAATCTGTTTCAACTATATTGACTTGGTCAGTTCTTTGAATTGCACAACTAACATAGTCTTTTACAGACTTGGTCAAGGTTTGAATTCTTTTCAGATTGGGCCAGTGCTGGGCAGACTCAATGTTTTGGCCTTTAGTATTTATGCTATTTTTGGCTACCACAGTTAGCCCCTTATCTCTGAGTTGAAGTCTTCAAGTTAGAGAGTGGATTGTTTTGATAGAACTCTTGCGTTGAACGGTCTACAGGACAGTTGTTGGTAGTTTCCAATGTTAGTTAGATAGAAAAATCGTAGGTTGGATTATTTTGATAGCCCCATTCTTTTGTAATGAACTACTAAGAAGTGGTTTGAACTTGTTCATTTTTTCCACTTTTTTTTAAGACATTAGTTGATTGACGGTGTTGGGCCTTATCTATAGCTCGACGTAGAGCAAAATTTTTAGAACGCTCGATGTAGAGTGAAACTTGTAGAACGAATTTTTTATTTTTTATATTTTCTAAGGATAATAACTTGATCCGATTTCGTAAGCACTCGACGTAGAGAGGAACTTGAGCTCGACATGGAGCAAAATTTGGGCTTGACATTGAGCGAAATTTGGAGAGCTCGACATAAATCAAAATTTGAGCTCGACATGAAGCTAAATTTAGGCTCGACTCGACATGGAGTGAAATTTAGGCTCGACTCGACATGGAGCAAAATTTTGGCTCGACTCGACATGGAGCGAGATTTGGAGAGCTCATCATAGGGCAAAATTTGAGCACGACATGGAGCGAAATTTGGGCTTGACAAAATTTTGACCTGACTCGACACGGAGTCAGACTTAGAGAGCTCTTCATAGAGCAAAGTTTGCGAAATTTTGGCTCGACATGGAGCAAAATTTAGAATTGACATGGAGCAAAATTTTGGCTCAAATCGACATGGAGCGAGACTTGGAGAGCTCATCATAGAGCAAAATTTGGGCTCGACATGGAGCAAAATTTTGACTCGACTCGACACGAAGCGAGACTTGGAGAGTTCATCATAGAGCAAAATTTGAGCTCGACATAGAGCGAGATTTGGAGAGCTCATCATAGAGCAAAATTTGGGATCGACATAGAGCAAAATTTTGACTCTACTTGACACAGAGCAAGACTTGGGGAGCTCGTCAAAGAGAAAAGTCTAATCTAGACATGGAACGAAATTTGGGCTCGACATGAAGCAAAATTTTGACCCGATTTGACACGGAGCGAGACTTGGAGAGCTTGTCATAGAGCAAAGTTTGAGCTCGACATGGAGCTAAATTTGGACTCGACATGGAGAAAATTTTTGGCTCGACTCGACATGGAGCGAGACTTGGAGAGCTCATTATAGAGTAAAATGTGGGCTCGACATGGAGCAAAATTTGGACTCGACTCGACACAGAGCGAGACTTGGAGTGAAATTCGGGCTCGACATGGACCAAAATTTGGACTCGACTCGACATGGAGTGAGACTTGGAGAGCTCCTCATAGAGCAAAGTTTGAGCTAGACATGGAGAAAAATTTGGGCTCGACTCGACATGGAGCAAAATTTGGTCTCGACTTGGAGCAAGAAATGTAGCTCGACCGAGAGCCACTACATAGAGAATTTTGGATCTACTTGGAACAAGAAATGTAGCTCGACGGAGAGCCTTTACATGGAGAATTTTGGATCGACTCGGAGCACGAAATGTAGCTCGACCGAGAGCCATCACATGGCGAATTTCAGCTTGACTTGGTGATCGTGCCTAAATTGTTGTATATTTCGGCCCTCATTCCTATTCTTTTGTCTCGTTCTTGTGTGTATTTTCGATATATTTTATGTCTAATAGGCTCATTAGTGCTAATTGCAGGCAATAGATGCAATTCTGGGTTTGGAAGCATGTTGCGGTGATTCTGGCAGAAAATGGGCAAAAGTAAAGACAATCTACAGTGCAGGTCAAATGCGGGTCGCAACCGCACTCCAACCGCACTCCAATCACACTCATGATCATAGCCGGGACTTGATACAGGAGAAGAGTTACAGTGCGGGTTCAGTGCGGGTCATCCAACCGCACTCCACCCGCACTGTTGCCAAAGCCAGAGAAGCTGAGTTGCACCTGACGTTAAAGTGCAGGTATAGTGCGGGTCATCCAACCGCACTCCACCCGCACTGTTGCCAAACCAGAGAAGTTGAAGTTGCACCTGACATTAGAGTGCGGGTACAGTGCGGGTCATCCACCAGCACTCCACCCGCACTATTGTGTAGGGAAAAATCGATATAAAACGCAGCGGAAGAAACGAAAAATAGATTTCGTATGGTTTTAAAATTTTTCTCAAAGTTGAACCTTAACCTTTTAATTAATTAAACTCAAATATATACGGTTAGGATTAAATACCTCTTGACGTGTGATCCGATTGACTTACGTCGATTGGTAATCTGCAAAATCTTTTCCGATGCCCGTGAACAGTACCCACGTGAACAGTGATCGTGAATAGTACCCCCGTGAACAGTGATCGTGAACAGTACCGCGAGATCTTCTAATCCGAACACGTAGGTGAATCACCTAGTAACGTGGTCTCCCTTTTTCTTTGAATTGCAAACCTGAGAATGGATGAACAAAGTTTTCTTTTTCTTTTGTTAGTCACAAAACAATCAAAATAAGACAAAAATTATTCCGGTCACTTTTGAGTTCTCAATCTAATGATCGAAACTCGCGTGAACCTAATTCGATATTGTACACACAAGCTTATTGATGAACAATCAATCAGTGTACTATCAAAGAATAATCTCTTCTCTCTTTTATGTTTAGTAGAATAAAAATTATCCTTTTCTATGAATTGAGAAGAAGAAGAAAAATTGAATCATTCAACCAACTATGGTGGCCGAATTCTATATGTGGTATTATATAGGTGGCCGAAATTTTGCTTCCTCTTCTATTTAGGATTGCCGAAATCTTCCTCTAAATGGACTAGGGTTGCCGCAAATCACATACCAAAAAGAGTTTGTGTTGCACCCTAATTTCCATCAACCTTTAGACTTCAAAACCTAATCCAACTCATAGATATTTTTATTCTTTTATTGACTAAATAAAAAGACTTCTTATTTGATTAAATAAATAAAATTAATTATTTATTTTCTTATCAAACAAGTCTTTTACTTTTAATATACTACTACCAATAGTATAACTTTAGGAAATATATTTCCTGATCAGAAAAAGATTTGTTTCTTAATTAAACAATTAATTAATAAATTAACTAATTCTTATTTAATTAAAACAATGAAACAAAATAATATATTAGGTTAATATATACACCTTGCCGCCCCACTTATATAAATGGGCCATATATTATTTTCTTCTTTCATTTAATCCATTGGTCTTTAAATAAAAGCCCACATGTGAACCAGACCCATTCTTACTAAAAGAAACAAGCCCACATGTCTCCTTTTAATATATTAATATAATAGTGCAGCCCATTAATTAAATAATAGACATTATATTCTTGATATATTAAAAACAATTCTAGATGGACCCTTAAATCGGCCCGGTAGAATATATCAAGTGATCCATGCAAATACGTGTGGATTGGGGATCTTGGCGGGCTATCTAAATTTAAGCTTCAATAGACACAACCTAATCACAATCAACAAATGATTCACTTAGGTCCAATCTATTAATTTTAACTCATTCCACTAAAGAGCTAAAATTGAACTCTTAAATAAAGATAGAATAAGGAGATGTTTCTCATTCATACCATAGACAATCTTATTGGAGATGGTGTATCCTCGTGAATAATATCAGTAATCGCCAAGAGCTCATAGACCGCCTATAGCTCTCCAAGTTACCATATTTCCTCATATGACCACATTTCGAACTTGGATACTTTGACTTGTCCAGAAGCCATGTTTTCAATAATCATTATTGAAAACTCAACGTTGAGATTTAATATCCAATACCTCAAAACATCAATATGATGATATTATACTCTCATTTAATAAATGGAGCCACGATGTCCATATCTATAAATGGAGTCCTCTATCGATTAACAAATGTATACCACCAAACTATCGAGGATAGACTATGCTATATAATCGTACTCATTGATAGCTCTAATGATAACACTTGCAACCATAAGCCCATCATTTATCTCAGGATTAAGATCGACTCTCCGATTGTCCTCTTTAATGAAAAGACTTATATCTAGTGACAGTTCTAGATAAAGTATTTCATTGTGATCCAGTTCAATGCACCTAGTGCACTAGATTCTTTTACTCGAAAACCTTTCGATGCTTTTAGACTCATCATATTCATTTGATCCAACTCAAATGCTAGTAAAAGAATTCTACAACTTTAACAAGATAGAGGTGCCTAACCTTTAACTTAAGTTGTGAACGTTATTCAAGACTAACTAAAGAATTGTGTCTACCTCATACATATCCGGATGTATGGACAATTCTTCATGTCTCACAGTCTTTTGACCTTATGATTATTCACCTTGACAATTATAATAATAAATGCTATAAGTAATTGTAAGAATCAAAATTCACTTTATTAATATGAGAAGATTGTCAATTACAATATTACACTCTTGCCATTGAGCATAATCCTAACAATCTCCCACTTGCTCTATAGCAAGTGTGTCATATCTCTTATTCCCATGTTCTCTAGATGTCCATCAAAGCTCTTCTGAGGTAGAGCCTTTGTGAAAGAATCCGCTAGATTTTCTGCTGACGTGATTTTAGTGATCGTCACGTCTCTCTATGAACAATTTCCCTCAAAAGGTGATACTTCTTTTCAATGTGTTTACCTCTCTTATGACTTCTTGGTTCTTTCGAATTAGCCACTGCACCACTGTTGTCACAGTGTATAGTGATCTGCTTATTCGCACTAGGAACCACTTCTATGTCAATCAAGAATTGGCGGAGCCAAACAGCCTCTTTGGCAGCTTCGCATGCAGCAACATACTCAACTTCCATGGTGGAATCAGCAATACAAGATTGCTTGATACTCCTCCATATGGCTGCTCCTCCTCTAATGGTAAACACAGATCCTGATGTGGATTTTCTGGAGTCAAAATCCGACTGGAAATTAGAATCTGTATACCCAACGGGAATTAAATCCCCTCCAGAGTATACAAGCATATAATCTCTAGTTCTCTTGAGATACTTGAAAATATGCTTGACTGCCGTCCAATGATCAGGACCAGGTTTCGATTGAAACCTGCTAACTATGCCAACAGCAAAACAAATATCTGGTCTAGTACAGAGCATTGCATACATGAGACTTCCAACTGCCGAGGCATATGGAACTCTACTCATGAATTGCTCTTCATGCACATTCATAGGTGCTTGACCCTTAGAAAGTTTGATTCAATGTCTAAAACATATCTTTCTTAGAATCTTGCATGGTGAATCTAGACAAGATTTTATCAATGTATGAAGCTTGGGATAATGCAATCGTTCTATTCTTTCTATCCCTTATTACTTGGATACCAAGAATATAACTTGCTTCTCCTAAGTCCTTCATATCAAATTGTTTTGCTAACCATTCTTTCACTGATGTCAATATACCTACATCGTTTCCAATGAGTAGTATATCATCAACATAAAGAATGAGGAAAACCAACTTGTCGCCTTTGATCCTTTTGTATACACAAGGTTCGTCAGGGTTTTGAATAAATCCAAAACCCTTTACAGCTTGATCGAACCTTATGTTCCAGGATCTGGACGTTTGCTTTAGTCCATATATGGACTTTTGGACTTTTGCAACTTGCATACTCTTTCTTCTTGGCCTTTTTCAATGAATCCCTCTGGTTGCATCATGTAGATGCTCTCGTCAA
Organism: Dipteronia sinensis; assembly: GCA_033220585.1. Lineage (NCBI taxonomy): Eukaryota > Viridiplantae > Streptophyta > Magnoliopsida > Sapindales > Sapindaceae > Dipteronia > Dipteronia sinensis. The sequence continues at coordinate 46,335,251 of CM065640.1, forward strand.
GACTTCCATTAAGGAAAGCTGTCTTGACGTCCATTTGCCAAATCTCTAGGTCTAGAGATGCTGCAATGGATAAGAGTATCCTAATGGATTTAAGCATGGCCACATGTGAGAAGGTTTCCTCATAATCGATACCTTCTTTCTGTGTATAACCTTTAGCTACTAGTCTAACTTTAAAGGTTTCCACCTTACCATCCATACCTCTTTTCCTTTTGTATACCCACTTGCACCCAATGGGTTTTATCCCTTTAGGCAAGTCTACAAGAGACCAGACTTTGTTATTGAACATCGATTCAATCTCGGATTGCATTGCCTTTTGCCAATGACGACAATCAACATCCTCCATAGCTTCCTTGTACGTGTAGGGATCATCGTCGTCCGGGAGATTCTCAACAGATTCTTCTAGACCGATATATCTTTCGGGTTGTGTTCTAACCCTCCCACTACGACGAGGAATGGTAGGTTGTTGATCTTGTGTTGGAGTGGAACTTACAATTGGGCTGGGTTGTGAAACCTCTTGTGGAATTGTATCTCTTGACATCTCATTCAGGACAATTTTACTTTTGGGCACAAAATTATTCATATAGTCCTTTTCTAGAAATGAAGCATTTGTTGAAACAAATACTTTTAGATCAGAAGGACTATAGAAATAATATCCTTTAATTCCTTTTGGATACCCCACAAATATACATGTTTCCGAACGGGACTCTATCTTTTCTGTCTTTCCTTTCAACACATGTGCAGGACAACCAAATATCCTCATGTGTTGTAAACTAGGCTTTCGCCCAGTCCACAATTCATGTGGGGTATTAGGGACAGATTTAGATGGTACATCGTTTAGAATATATATTGCTGTTTGTAGAGCATATCCTCAAAAAGAAATAGGAAGTGTTGAATAACTCAACATTGATCTAACCATCTCTAAAAGAGTCATATTTCTCCTTTCTACTACCCCAATTTGTTGAGGTGTACCTGGTGCAGAAAGCTGAGAAACTATCCCATTATCAATAAGATATTGCTGAAACTCTCCAGATAGATATTCTCCACCACGATCAGATCTCAAGATTTTTATATGTTTCTCAAGCTGATTTTCTACTTCAGCTTTGAATGCTTTGAACATATCAAATGCATCCGACTTATGTCTCATGAGATACACATAACCAAATCTTGAGTAATCATCTGTGAAGGTGATGAAGTACTCATATCCACCTCTAGCTTGAATGCTCACAGGACCACATACATCAGTGTGTACTAGTCCTAAACATTCAGTGGCTCTTGCACCTTTGGTATTGAACGGCCTTTTGGTCATTTTACCTTCCAAACAAGATTCACAAGTTGGTAGATCATCAACCTTTAAGTCACTTAAAGGTCTGTCACATACCAATCTTTTAATCCTATTAAGGTTAATGTGACCTAGGCGTAAATGCCAAAGATAGGTTTCATCTTTTGATAATTTTACTCTTTTATGATTAGGTTCCGTTTTTTCTGTGTCTAACGAGTGAGAGATATTTCTATGCAAAAAGAATAAACCGTTTTCCAATGTACCTTTGCAAACAACTTTGTCATTCTTACTAATAATAAAAGTTTTATTAAAAGTAACAGAATATCCAAACTTATTTAAACAAGAAACTGAAATTAAATTCCTCTTGAATTGAGGTACATAATAAATGTCTATTAAATCTAAATGCCTACTAGAATCTAAAATAACTCTAATATCTCCCACTGCACTTGCAGACACTAACGTTCCGTTGCCCAAGCGCAAATTGACTTCATCTTCATTCAACCTTCTCTTTTCCTGAAACCCCTGCAAGGAATAACAAACATGATTAGTGGCTCCAGAGTTTATGATCCAAGAATCAGTAGAATCTGCCAGAAAACATGTTTCTAGATAATTAACATTACCTTCTTCCTTCTTTTTCTGGGACTTTGGGCAATCTCTTTTCCAATGTCCCTTTTCACCACAAAGGAAGCATTTCCCTTTGATCTTGGTTACTTTCTTGGTTTCCTTCTTGGTAGGCCCAAGTTGCTTTTTCTTCTGTTGTTTCTTGACCTTCTTACGGGTCTTAACAGTAGCAACTTTACCAACCAAATGAATCTTTTGACCTTTGTTTTTCACAAGGATCTTTTCAGCGCTATGAACATCTTGCATCAGGCCCTGCAAGGTGTATTCCTTTTTGTTCAAGGTGTAGTCCAACTTGAACTGATCAAAGGAATCTGACAGTGAGTTAACTACCATATCAGTTTTGGTCTCACCATCAATCTCACCACCATTTAGTTCAGCAATATTGAGATGTGCTATGACTTTCATCATGTGATCTTTCATAGATTGTCCAGGTTTCATCCTAAGATTCATAAAAGAAGTCACTGCCTCTCTCTTAGTCGTCCTAGACCTCATAACAAACATTTCCTCTAGAGACATCATTATATCAGCAGCGGACTCCATTCCTTCATGTTGCTGTTGCAACACGTCGGAGATAGTGGCCATAATGTAACATTTTGCCATATCATCAGAAGTCTTCCACTGCTCATACTCATCTCTTTGCATCACATTAGATTCATTATAAGGAAGGGGTGGTTTAGGAGTGGTCAGAACAAACTTATGTTTTTCACTTTGCAGCAACAACCCAATTTTCCTTTTCCATGTTACGTAGTTATCTCCAGTTAAGGTGTTATCTTTCAGGATGTTCATAAGTGATGGGGTCATGATTTCTGATTAAAACAAAAACATATATAAGTAAATAATCATGATAATAGCACTTTAAAAAATTTATCTTGAATTAAAATAAATAATTCAATCATAAAAATTCAACGGTGATCCAACACCCATAAATATTACGCCTCATTTGGGAGTTCACACTATTTACTAGTTAGATTAGGTCCCACCTAATTGTTAACATAACAACCAGCGTTTTTAATTTTAGCCTTGTAATTTTTATTAACAAGAACTCTTGGGAGGATATTAATAAAATTACATTGAGTGTGTTACCAAGATATCGATCTTCAATTTTCTCTCACGAAAATCCCTCATTGGGGAGTAGATTTCGTTTAAGTCAATTGTCTAGTCTATCCTTGTAAGGAAGTATATAGTTAAATTCCATTTATGGATGCCCCTTGGGGGAATTACCAAAAATAATAAAACTCAACTAATCTTGGAGGCCATAGGCGTTCTTGCACACCTTCTCCCACTCAATTATTTAAGGCGTGTGATTAAATCCCAAAGAATGATTTTTACCAAGTTATCTAGATGCCAATTAGATATCTAAATCATTCAATGCATGTTCATACCAAAAGAGATATATGAGTGGCACTCCTATTCTAAAAGGTCATGTTATCATACAACAACAAATATTGTAATATTTAAGCAAAAATTAAATAGCAACAATTTTGGCCCATCCTAGAAAAGCAAGTAAATTACAATTATTAGGAATACAAGATCTTCAGGTGGCCATCAACCATACGCTCATCCCTCGGCCTCCTCCCATGGACGTGCACAGCCCACAACCCCACAAAAGGGCTGCCTTGCGCAGCCCATAAGGCCACACAAGGCTGCCTTGCGCAGCCCACCAAGGATTGGGCTTGCCATGCGCAGCCCAATCCAGTCCTAGGGTGCGAACGGTGCTCGTTCTTGGTTCCGGTTGCTTCGTTTTTCTTCGTGTCTTCGAATTTTCAATACCCGAATACATTACATCATATTACGAATAAATTACTGCAGCAAATTTTTTTATTTTTTATTTTACTGCAGTAAGATTTACAAAAATAAATACTGCACCTGATTACAAAAAAAAATATACTGCACTTATTTTACATGCAAAAAAAATAAAACCCTAGCAACTACCAAGAAGGAATTATGGCGATAATAGACCACCCTTCTTGTTACAAATCCGAAACAAAAATTACATTAAAATTCTAGGACCAAAATCGAGCAATAACAATTCACTTTATAAAACATATATAAATCCATACATTCAACATGTATTTATATATGCGAATACCTAGAGTGCCATCTCTTTCTAAAACATGTATATTCACAATAAAAGAGAAATAGATTCGCGTATATATACGTTAATTAATTAAAAGGTACAACCAAGGCTCTGATACCAATTGTAGGAAAAAATCGATATAAAACGCAGCGGAAGAAACGAAAAATAGATTTCGTATGGTTTTAAAATTTTTCTCAAAGTTGAACCTTAACCTTTGAATTAATTAAACTCAAATATATACAGTTAGAGTTAAATACCTCTTGACGCGTGATCCGATTGACTTACGTCGATTGGTAATCCGTAAAATCTTTTCCGATGCCCGTGAACAGTACCCGCGTGAACAGTGATCAGTGATCATGAACAGTACCCCCCGTAAACAGTGATCGTGAAGAGTACCCCCCGTAAACAGTGATCGATAAGAGTACCCCCCGTAAATAGTGATCATGAACAGTACCCCCCGTGAACAGTGATCGTGAACAGTACCCCCGTGAACAGTGATCATGAATAGTACCGTGAGATCTTCCAATCCGAACACGTACGTGAATCACCTAGGAGCGTGGTCTCCCTTTTTCTTTGAATTGCAAATCTGAGAATGGATGAACAAAGTTTTCTTTTTCTTTTGTTAGTCACAAAACAATCAAAAGAAGACAAAAATTATTCTGGTCACTTTTGAGTTCTCAATCTAATGATTGAAACTCGCATGAATCTAATTCGATGTTGTACACACAAGCTTATTGATGAATAAGCAATCAGTGTACTATCAAAGAATAATCTCTTCTCTCTTTTATGTTTAGTAGAATAAAAATTATCCTTTTCTATGAATTGAGAAGAAGAAGAAAAATCGAATCATTCAACCAACTATGGTGGCCGAATTCTATATGTGGTATTATATAGGTGGCCGAAATTTTGCTTCCTCTTCTATTTAGGATTACCGAAATCTTCCTCTAAATGGACTAGGGTAGCCGCAAATCACATACCAAAAAGAGTTTGTGTTGCACCCTAATTTCCATCAACCTTTAGACTTCCAAAACCTAATCCAACTCATAGATATTTTTATTCTTTTATTGACTAAATAAAAAGACTTCTTATTTGATAAAATAAATAAAATTAATTATTTATTTTCTTATCAAACAAGTCTTTTACTTTTAATATACTACTACCAATAGTATAACTTTAGGAAATATATTTCTCATTAATTAATTATTGAACTCTTAAATAAAGATAGAATAAGAAGATGTTTCTCATTCATACCCTAGACAATCTTATAGGAGATGGTGTATCCTCATGAATAATATCAGTAATCGCCAAGAGCTCATAGACCGCCTATAGCTCTCCAAGTTACCATGTTTCCTCATATGACCACATTTTGAACTTGGATACTTTGACTTGTCCAGAAGCCATGTTTTCAATAATCATTATTGAAAACTCAACGTTGAGATTTAATATCCAATACCTCAAAACATCCATATGATGATATTATACTCTTATTTAATAAATGGAGCCATGATGTCCATATCTATAAATGAAGTCCTCTATCGATTAACAAATGTATACCATTAAACTATCGAGGATAGACTATGCTATATAATCGTACTCATTGATAGCTCTAATGATAACACTTGCAACCATAAGTCCATCATTTATCTTAGGATTAAGATAGACTCTCCGATTGTCCTCTTTAATGAAAAGACTTATATCTAGTGACGTTTCTAGATAAAGTATTTCATTGTGATCCAGTTCAATGCACCTAGTGCACTAGATTCTTTTACTCGAAAACCTTTCGATGATTTTAGACTCATCATATTCATTTGATCCCACTCAAATGCAAGTAAAAGAATTCTACAACTTTAACAAGATAGAGGTGCCCAACCTTTAACTTAAGTTGTGAACGTTATTCAAGACTAACTAAAGAATTGTGTCTACCTCATACATATCCGGATGTATGAACAATTCTTCATGTCTCATAGTCTTTTGACCTTATGATTATTTACCTTGACAATTATAATAATAAATGCTATAAGTAATTGTAAGAATCAGAATTCACTTTATTAATATGAGAAGATTGTCAATTACAATATTACACTCTTGCCATTGAGCATAATCCTAACATATTGTTCAAAACAGAGGAGGGATTTTGCACCTGACAGTACAGTGCGACTCAAGTGCGACTACAGTACGGGTCAAGTGAGAGTCAAGTGCGGGTAATCCAACCGCACTCCACCCGTACTATTGCCCAGATAAGAGACCTGAAGATGAAGAAAACCCTTACAGTGCGGGTACAGTGCGGGTAATTCACCCGCACTCCACCCACACTCTGCGCGCGACAGTTTCTGGTTTCAAGCTTAAGTGACCTATTTTTCCATCCTCTATAAATAGAAAAGGATGGGAACGAACCAAAAGATCACCATACCTCCCAACACTTGTATTTTTCGCTAGAAACACATCTCCCTATCATCCAAACCGTCTCTACTCAATCAAAGGCAACTAGGAGACTTGGATTCAAGCTTCAAGGAAGGAGATCAATCTTCAAGGGTTCTCTCTACACTCTCTCTTAGTTTATTGGTTTGTAATAGAACATGAGTAGCTAAAATACCCCACTATGGGGTTGATGTTATTTGTATGATGGATATTTGGGCTTTGTAAATAAACTCTATATGTTATATTTATTCTATCTCTATGTTTTATTCCATTGCTTGAATTGATTTCCATTATTGATTTTCTTGGATACACCCTCTTTGCATGATTGATTTGGATTCCTTGAGTAGGCAATTAGGTTGTCTAATGCTCAATTGAATGGAAGGATTTCTGGAAATCCGGCACTAAAACCATGCCCTTAATCTAATCTTTAATTAGTGGCTTTCACTATACGTCCTAGGTTAGCCACTTGTGAGAGAATTAGAAGCCTCCACTATACACCCTAGGTTGGCTACTTTAGTGATTCTATGAGAACTAACCTTCGAGTAGAATTCGGTTGATAACCTAAAGCCTCATCCAATCTCAAACGGGTGGCCTTCACTATACATCCTAGGTCGGGCACTTGTGAGGGAATTGGAAGCCATCACTATACATCATAGGATGGCTACATTAGTAATAGGTTGAGCCATAGCTAGATAGATGAGCATTCATGGAACAAGTCCCAATTGAGTAACTAGCCACTGTTGGTTGCTTAGGAGGGATTAATCTCTAGTAAGAAGTCTTCGCTATACACCCTAGGTTGACCTCTTGCTATAGATATATACCAACACTATACACCCTAGGTCGGTTACATTTGTAAAAACGTGCTTAATTGAGAGTTTGTTGCAATTGCCCCAATATACACTTACGAGTCCATCAACTCCATAGTTCCATCATCATTCATTCATCACTCCATTGTCATCCCATTTTATTTGCTTTCATAGTTTATTTTATATTGTATCTTCCTTCATCATCACTTTACTTTTATGCATACTAGTTATATTAATCCTAATCTTATCACCGCTACCCCGATATCAGTGGACGACACCCGTGCTTACTTCTTTACTTGTATCTACTTGTGAACGCATCGCAAAGGTTTTATAAATTGTTTTGACGGACAGTTTTCTGACGGCAAAAACCTTCTCATCAAATGGCGTCGCTACCGGGGATCGGTGTGCGTAGTAGTGATTAGATTAGTTTTAATACTATTAGTTTGTTAGTTGTTTTTAGTTTTGTTAGTTTCTTTTTATTTCTTTGGTAGTTTTTTTGTTTTTGTTTGTTTCGGGACTCTATGGATTCCTTTTGGGAAAATTCAGGGTCAAGCTACGAGCCTAACGAGAATGCTTACATCTCGTCATTCCAGTCAAATTCCGTTGAAGATCAACTACAAAATTTCATGAAGAATCATGTGCGGGAGACTAAGCAAATGATAGCTTCCCAACAAGAGACTCAAGCCTTCATAGAAGAGAAAATCACCCAAATGCTCGAATCCGCCCAGCAGTCCACCCTGGTAAATCAGAGTTGTTTCCAAGTTAAAGCAACCAAGCCCGTGGATTCCTCCAATTTCTCAAAAGAAGACATGTATAAGCTCTGAATAGAATTTGAAGTGGAGCGAAGCAAGAGAATGGACGAGATGGACAGGATGATCAAGATGAACCAGCAGCTTATGAGCGTGAGCACAGAGCTAGTGTTGGAAAGGGGTGTGTTGAAGGAAGAGAATGAAGCACTTCAAGAGAGAGACGCCTTGGGAATGGAAAAGGCGAGTAATCTCCAAGAGTTGAACAAGAAACTATTATTTGAAGTGAAGATGCTCAAGGTTGAGAATGGTACTCTCAAGAAGACAAATGGTGAAGTCTCCGACAAGAACAAAGAATTGGAGGAACGACTTGAGAGATTTGAAGCCGAAAAGAGTACCGCATCGAAGGATTTGGAGAACTTAGTGAGGCTATCAAAATATTTTGAAGATAAGATAGCTCACAAGTCAATGAAGATGCAAATGGAGGTTGACCAAAAAGCCAAGGCCTTAGAGGAAGCAAAGGTAGCACTAAGCAAAAAGGAAGAAGAGGTCAAGGCGTTACAAGTGAAACAAATCAAACGTCCTCAAGACCACGCATCAAAGGGGAGTTCCTCTAAATCTAATATCTTTTGCTTTGCATGTTCTAAGATAGATCACTTTAAGGTTAAAAATTACAAGCCAAATCAACATAGGAAAACTAGAGGTCCTAGGAATCGATGGAGTCCACCTAGGGTCAAGAAAATATGGGTAAGGAAAGACCAAGTGCACTTATATAGAAACATGAAAAGGGAAAAGATAATGAAGTCACCTAAATTTATTTGGGTAGTGAAAAATAGGGAATTTCCTAACTTGGTCAAACCACCCTTAGAGGACCCTAGCCTCTCCATGAATGCATCCCATTGAATGATTTTGATGCATGTAGTTAGTTTTATGTTTTATGTTGTTTAAATTCAATAAATTGTGATGTTGGGATAGTTTGGTTAGAATGTTATATTTTGTGGATATTTGCACATTGAATTTATTTATTATATTGGTGGATGAAAGAGCCGGAGGCTCTTGTACAAGTATGAATGCATGTGCTTTATATTGTTTAATTCCGTTTGGGGGTTGTTCATGCCCCATTTCGTCAGTTTTGATAAAATGCATGATGTTAAGCTTGACTTGTTCTTCAATGATATATTGCATGAATTGCCTTTATTTTGTGAGCCTTGTTTGAGTCGTTTTTATTTTGTTGGGGCATTGATTGTGTTTGATTAGTGCCTAGGGTTGTTTAAGTCATGTTAGGTGCATGCTGCTAGGCCGGATTCTCTTTTCGTCAACATTGAGGACAATGTTGGGTTTTGGTTTGGGGGTGTTGATGCCTTTTTGAGTCGTCTTTCGTGTCTTGAGTCATTTTTGTGTCTTATTTTCGAAAAAGTTGCTGCTTAGCTAGAATTTTGAGCTTATTTAGCTTGGTGAGATACCTGGAGCATAGTGTTTGTGGCGAATGTGTGTATGCTTTGTGTGCTTATTCAATAACTCTTAGTCACTTTAGGGGTCTCACTTGCACTTCATGGGCTAGTCTCATCTTCTAGTGTCCAAGTTCAGGGAACTCGGTGCTGAAGCGCCTTGTTCTAATAGTGGAGATTTCCCTTGTGAGATCAGAAACACAAGCCAAATGCGTGTATATTTGAGGGAAAATGTTTTTCAAATTTGTAAACACTATTCAAACACCATGCATAGTCTCACTACATCAAAAATCATCATTTGTCATTGAACATGCATCATATATGTGGATTGGTTGACGGAAACTTTTATTCCCTTGGTAGATTGATCCTTTGAAGTGATATTAGGCAATGTGTATTTTAGCCACTCAAACAGAAAGCCTAAATACTTCCCATTCCCGTAATATGTGTGCTCCCAAGCCAATTTTGAAGCCAAACACATATAGACTTTTCCATTTTACAACCACGTTATCCATGACCCAAGCAACCTAAACACTTAGCCAACCCTATCTTAATTGATCTTGTTGAGGCCTAGGAATGTAGAGTTGTGCTTTAATTTGATAAATGGCGTGTACCTAGGCAAGAGTAATGAGTTTTGAAAATGTGCATAGTAAAAAGGCATGAAAAAAAAAGAAAAGAACCAAAAAGTAACAAAAGAAAAATATGCTTCAAATGCCTTGTGTCAATTGTAAATGCTACTCAAATGGGTAACATGAGTAGTTAAAGATTGCACGTAGAGTCTAATTGTATGCCTGGACGCCATATTGTATTTGGAAGTGGAGTTGCACGAGAAATTAAATGCTTAAGTGTAGAATGTATTGCCTTAACTTGGTTGATTAGTGCTTGTGCCTAAATTTCTCATTCTTCTAATCACCATTCACCGTGGCCACGTTACAACCAAATGGAAAAGACCTAGTTGATCTTAGGGGACGTCTAGATTGGGAATATTAGTTAATGAATGCTCTTTCCACGTTCATGACACGTGATTCTTTCATGAGACTCACTCACTGAAAACAGCATTTATTCTACACTAAATGTATGCAACTAAGTTGATTCAGTTACATAAATTCATTGGCATACATGTTGCATGAGTGTGAACCTAGGTTCTAAGAGGAAAGATAAGAGAGAATCCATGTGAGAACCTAGTTTCGAAGCGAATTATGCTCGAGATGTGAGAGTGAGTAGTTTCTGAGGCGAGGGCATTTTAAGTGTGGGATTCGTGTTGTGCCAGTTTCCCATGGAGTGTCTTCGAGTTGTTTAGAACATTTCGCATATGCTCATTCCTCACTTCAATTTGCTTTTGCGTATCTCTCTGCTAGTTGGTTCTGCATCAAGTTTTTCTTTTTGTCTAGGAAAGTTTTTAGTTCGAGTCATTTTTAGTTTGTGTCTTATTTGTTTCGTTTGATGTTTGCTCGAGGACGAGCAAAGGTTTGGTTTTGGGGGTGTTTAATCGTGCCTAAATTGTTGTATATTTCGGCCCTCATTCCTATTCTTTTGTCTCGTTCTTGTGTGTATTTTCTATATATTTTATGTCTAATTGGCTCATTAGTGCTAATTGCAGGCAATAGATGTAATTCTGGGTTTGGAAGCATGTTGCGGTGATTCTGGCAGAAAATGGGCAAAAGTAAAGACAAAGGATCATAAGCAGCTCTACAGTGCGGGTCAAGTGCGGGTCGCAACCGCACTCCAACCGCACTCCAACCGCACTCCAACCACACTCATGATCATAGCCGGGACTTGATACAGGAGAAGAGTTACAGTGCGGGTCCAGTGCGGGTCATCCAACCGCACTCCACCCGCACTGTTGCCAAAGCCAGAGAAGCTGAGTTACACCTGACGTTAAAGTGTGGGTATAGTGCGGGTCATCCAACCGCACTCCACCCGCACTGTTGCCAAACCAGAGAAGTTGAAGTTGCACCTGACATTAGAGTGCGGGTACAGTGCGGGTCATCCACCAGCACTCCACCCGTACTATTGCTCTAAATTGAGGAGGGATTTTGCACCTGAAAGTACAGTACTACTCAAGTGCGACTACAGTGCGGGTCAAGTGCGAGTTAAGTGCGGGTAATCCAACCGCACTCCACCCGCACTATTGCCTAGATAAGAGACCTGAAGATGAAGAAAACCCTTACAGTGCGGGTACAGTGCGGGTAATTCACCCGCACTCCACCCGTACTCTGTGCGCGACAGCTTCTGGTTTCAAGCTGAAGTGACCTATTTTTCCATCCTCTATAAATAGAAAAGGATGGGAACGAACCAAAAGATCACCATACCTCCCAACACTTGTATTTTTAGCTAGAAACACATCTCCCTATCATCCAAACCGTCTCTACTCAATCAAAGGCAACTAGGAGACTTGGATTCAAGCTTCAAGGAAGGAGATCAATCTTCAAGGGTTCTCTCTACACTCTCTCTTAGTTTATTGGTTTGTAATAGAACATGAGTAGCTAAAATACCCCACTATGGGGTTGATGTTATTTGTATGATGGATATTTGGGCTTTGTAAACAAACTCTATGTGTTATATTTATTCTATCTTTATGTTTTATTCCATTGCTTTAATTGATTTCCATTATTGATTTGCTTGGATACACCCTCTTTGCATGATTGATTTGGATTACTTGAGTAGGCAATTAGGTTGTCTAATGCTCAATTGAATGGAAGGATTTCTGGAAATCCGGCTCTAAAACCATGCCCTTAATCTAATCTTGAATTAGTGGCTTTCACCATACATCCTAGGTTAGCCACTTGTGAGAGAATTAGAAGCCTCCACTATACACCCTAGGTTGGCTACTTTAGTGATTCTACGAGAACTAATCTTCGAGTAGAATTCGGTTGATAACCTAAAGCCTCAACCAATCTCAAACGGGTGGCCTTCACTATACATCCTAGGTCGGCCACTTGTGAGGGAATTGGAAGCCATCACTATACATCATAGGATGGCTACATTAGTAATAGGTTGAGCCATAGCTAGATAGATGAGCATTCATGGAACAAGTCCCAATTGAGTAACTAGCCACTGTTGGTTGCTTAGGAGGGATTAATCTCTAGTAAGAAGTCTTCGTTATACACCCTAGGTTGACCTCTTGCTATAGATATATACCAACACTATACACCCTAGGTTGGTTACATTTGTCAAAACGTGCTTAATTGAGAGTTTGTTGCAATTGCCCCAATATACACTTACGAGTCCATCAACTCCATAGTTCCATCATCATTCATTCATCACTCCATTGTCATCCCATTTTATTTGCTTTCATAGTTTAGTTTATATTGTATCTTCATTCACCATCACTTTACTTTTATGCATACTAGTTATATTAATCCTAATCTTATCACTGCTACCCCGATCTCAGTGGACGACACCCGTGCTTATTGCTTTTCTTGTATCTACTTGTGAACGCATCGCATAGGTTTTATAAATTGTTTTGACGGACGGTTTTCTGACGGCAAAAACCTTCTCATCACTTGGAGCACGAAATGTAGCTCGATGGAGAGCCATTACATGGCAAATTTTGGCTCGACTTGGAGCACGAAATGTAGCTCGACCGAGAGCCATTACATGGAGAATTTCGGCTCGACTTGGAGCACGAAATGTAGCTCGACAAAGGGCCATTACATAGAGAATTTTGGTTTGACATACAACTCGACATTGAGCGAGACTTGGAGAGCTCATCATAGAGCAAAATTTGGGCTCGACAGAGAGCAAAATTTGGACTCTGTTCGACACAGAGTGAGACTTGGAGATCTCATCATAGATCAAAATTTGAGCTCGACATGAAGCTAAATTTGGGCTCGACATGGACCAAAATTTTGACTCCACTCGACACGGAGCGAGACTTGGAGAGCTCATCATAGAGCAAAGTTTGAGCTAGACATGGATCAAAATTTGGGCTCGACTCTACATGGAGCGAAATTTGGGCACAACTTGGAGCAAGAAATGTAGCTCGACCGAGAGCCATTACATAGAGAATTTTAGCTTGACTTGGAGCAAGAAATGTAGCTCGATGGAGAGCCCTTACATGGAGAATTTCGGCTCGACTCAGAGCAGGAAATGTAGCTCGATCGAGAGCCATCACATGGTGAATTTCGGCTCGACTTGGAGCATGAAATGTAGCTTGACTGAGAGCCATTACATGGACAATTTCGGCCTGACTTGGAGCACGAAATGTAGCTCAACAAAGGGCCATTACATAGAGAATTTCGGTTTGACATATAGCTTGACGGAGAGCCATTACATGGCAAATTTCGGCTTGACTTGGAGTACAAAATGTAGCTCGACCGAGAGCCATTACGTGGTCAATTTCAGCTCGACTTGGAGAACGGAATGTAGCTCGACGGAGAGCCTTTACATGGCAAATTTGGGAACGACTTGGAGCATGAAATGTAGCTTGACAGAGAGCCATTACATGGAGAATTTCAGCTCTACTTGGGGCATCAAATGTAGCTCGATGGAGAGCCTTTACATGGAGAATTTTTTCTCGACTCGGAGCACAAAATGTAGCTCGACGGAGAGCCTTTACTTCGAGAATTTCTGCTTGACTCGAAGCACGAAATGTAGCTTGATGAAAAACCATTACATGGAGAATTTCGGCTTGACTTGGAGCATGAAACGTAGCTCGACCAAGAGCCATTACATGGAGAATTTTGGCTCAACTTGGAGCACGAAATGTAGCTTGATGTAGAGCCTTTACATGGAGAATTTTAGCTCGATTTGGAGCACAAAATGTAGCTCGATGAAGAGCCATTACATGGTGAATTTGGCTCGACTTGGAGCACGAAACATAACTCAACCGAGAGCCATTACATGTAGAATTTCAGCTCGACTTGGAGCACAAAATGTAGCTTGATGGAGCGCCATTACTTAGTGAATTTTGGCTCGACTTGGAGCATGAAATGTAGCTCGACCGATAGCCATTACGTGGAGAATTTTGGCTTGACTTGGAGCATGAAATGTAGCTCGATGGAGAGCCATTACATGGAGAATTTCTGCTCGACTTGGAGCATGAAACGTAGCTCGACGGAGAGCCTTTACATGGAGAATTTTGGCTCGACTTGGAGCATGAAATGTAGCTCGATCGAGAGCCACTACATGGATAATTTTGGTTCGACTTGGTGGTGATTTTGACAAGCTAGAATTCATAGGTCGACATATTGTATGTGACCTATCTTGATATTATATAGAATGGAATGTTGTTGTGTTGATGTAGAATGCAGTTCACTATCTTTAAAGATTAGATGACACAATCAGATTACTTTTGTAGGGTAATTAAATGTCTTGGCCTGACAATTATAATTTACTTAATTTAGCTCGACATAGAGCTCTCGCATGAGTTCAATTTACTTGCACCGTAGCTTGACGTAGAATGATTTGTATAGCTCAACTTAGAGTGCTACTCATAGCTCGTTGTAGAGCGATAAATTTTCTAAGGATCATAACTTGAAAGTCAACGATCCAATCTTGTAAAGTGCTCATCATAGAGCGAATTTTTGTAGAGCGCTACTCGTAGAGCGCTTTTTGTAGTATAGAAAATGATTGTTCTACCATGACAATAGTCAACACAAAAAATAAAAATCAAAATATATTATTGCATGGAAAAACTCCAATATTTATGAGAAACATGTGTAAAATAAAATATCTATAAACTACTAGTGAAACAATTATACCTTTTAAAAGTAAATAACTAAAGAGAAAAACTTATAATGGTTTATGTAGACCATAATGTTCTTGGTCACCAAAAGCGTGGTGTTCTTAGGGAAAGATTGGTGGAGTTCTTAGACCTGCTTGAATGGCGATTGTACGAGGAGTTTCTTAGAAGGTGATTGTCAGGGTTGTTCGTCTTATGATTAGTTGAGCATCGAGATGCAACAGAGAGGATGTTTGAGCCATTTCGTGTGGCTTATAACACATGCAAATTCGTTAGTTTTGTAAAAATAATTGCTAGGGCCCCATGGTGGGCGCCAAACTGTAGAACCAGAAAATCCTACGGTCAAAATTCAGTCAAAATTGTAGAGTTCAGGACACCGAAAATCTATGAATAGTGCTTTGTCGAATGCTTTTGATACCTTGTAGAACAAAACTAATGGAATGGATGTTTTGTAGGAGTCTACTCAACACCCAATTTAGGCAATTTATGAACAAATTCGATAATTTAAATTAAGGAATAAACAATGTAGATTCTAAAGCAAACCGTAGATAAGGCTTATTGAGCTCTGGGCAGTGTCGTTCGGAGAGCCTTATGTTCGCTTGGGCTGAGCGTTTAGTAAATTAAATTGCTGGGAGGAGATGAGGTAAGGTAGTCGTCGATCTGTTTAGAAGAAAATGAATTAGAATTGTTGAACGTGACTTCAAATAAAGCAAAGAGAAAAAAAAAACTCTTCCCCAAAATGAAAGGGGTGTTGAATATTTATAGTGAAGGAGAAGTGTTCCCCAAGAGATATGGTTGTAGGATCCTGAAATCGTGGGATGAGGTTGTAATTTTTATCCTTTGAGATCTTTGGGATCTCAATCTGTTTCAACTATATTGACTTGGTCAGTTCTTTGAATTGCGCAACTGACTTATTCTTTCACAGACTTGGTCAAGGCTTGAATTCATTTCAGATTGGGCCAGTGCTGGGCCAACTCAATGTTTTGGCCCTTAGTATTTATGCTATTTTTGGCTACCACAATGACTATAATATTATTATTAATAAGAATTTAAGACTAAAGCTTGAAATATTTATTAATAGTCTAAAATATATTAAATCAAATATTAAATGGTTAACATTATGATACATTTTTTTTAAGAATATCTAAAGAATTTTAAATATTTGTTAATATTCTTAAATATAGTTAAGTGTGAAATTGTGAATACAGGTGCTTGTAATCTTAGTTAGGTTTTTATCACAACATCCCTACTGATTCTGAAACTCGATCTCAAGATTCTGTAAAAGGTTCAAATCATCATTAATTTTATAAATCAAATATTTTATAATATTCTATATTTCTATAACAATTAAGTAGCTACATGTCTTAATTTCTATTGATTGTTTGTTGTTTGATTACATGTATATTCAATTGAAAGTGTTGTTGAAGAAATATATGATAAATATGCACAATTTCAATGTCTAGCATATTTTTACTTTTAATTTTTGGAACAAATGTCTAGCATATTGGTACTTAGTTTCTACTATTATTGTTTTTTTTTATGTCTTAATCTAATTAATTTTGTAATTGGTCATTAATTATTTACTTTTAAGTTAAAGCTGGTGAATTGTTACGAAAGGAAACCTAGAAGACTTTACGAGTTAGATAGGTCTAAATATGATATTGTGAGATGTTGATCATCATGAAAAGAAAATTAAAACAACATCTAAGATAGGTCTTGAAAACAAAATTAAAAAGCAATGTGAATTTTTTTAAGTTAGGAAATTAAAATTAAATGGTGGCTTATATAGTAAATTAAGATATTAGTTCTTAAATGTTAATTGTAATATTTTACAATTTTGGTATATTATTTTGGTAACTGCTTGATTTTAAAATTCTAATAATTGGTGTACTGAACTTTGGGGTGTCTAAAAAAAGATTTATTAATGGGTGGAAATATCGGAACATAATAATTAATCATTCATAATAATAATAATAACAACAACAATAATAATAATAGTAATAATAATAATAATTATTATTATTATTATTACATTGAAGTATATTACAATTATTTTCTCTTGAATTTTCTCTATAATTATTTAATAATATATATATATATATATATATATGCTAGTAATAATCTGTATTCATATTCTGTTTTTAAAATATATAATTTTTGTTATGATATTTAATTCTTGAATCTTTCTCTCACAAATTTTATTCAAACACTTTTTTTTGGGTGTAAACTCTTAGGTACCCAAGATATTTTACCACTCCTTAAATTTTATAATCGTAGGGTTAGCTTGATATTGCTTTTGAAAAGTTAAAATCAGATTATTTTATAATTTTGACATAAAATGAAATTTGGTAAAACTTCCAAAAGTGTTTAATTGATAATCTAGAAAGTTTTGACAATGATTTTAAGAAGCAGATGGGGGTTACTTTTTAAAAGTGATTATGAAATAATCTATTTTAGTATTTAATGCATCTTTTATAATATTATTAGTATCCTTATAAAATCAAGTTAAAACCATTTATATATCTGATTTCATCTCAAAATTAAATATTATATTTATATATTGATTTGATTTCTAAAATCTTTTTAAAATATTTTTATTGTTCTTATGGAATTTTTTTTCCAATTTAAATATTCAATTTAAAATTGAGTTAATATATACAATCAATGAAAAAAAATGAAATAAGGTCCTAAACGTATGTATATTTGAGTCATTGTAACTAATCTCAGCACTTTTATAATAAAATTACCAAACATATGTATACTGCTTTTGAAATATATAGTAGTTTTAAAAATACAATTAACCAAACATCTGCTGATTAACTTCACAGTTGATTATTCCTTCAGCACATCTAACAGTAATTATTATAAAAGTTACAGCAATACCAAACTGGCCCATAATCCATAAGAGTGGTATGAGATATTAATTATGTTAGGATTATGCTCAATATCAAGAGTGTAATATTGTAATTGATAATCTTTTCATATTAATAAAGTGATTTCTGGTTTTACAAAATTTTATAGCATTTATAATGATAATTGTCAAAGTAAATAATCATAAGGTCAAAAGACTATGAGAAAGGAAGAATTGTTCGTACATCTGGATATGTATGAGGTAGACACAATTCTTTAGTTAGTCTGGAATTAACGTTCACAACTTAAATTAAAGGTTGGGCATCTTTATCTTGATAAAGTTGTAGAATTCTTTTGCTGGCATTTGAGCGGGATCAATTGAGTTATGATGAGTCTAAAATCATCGAAAGGGTCTTCGAGTAAAAGAATTTGGTGCACTGGGTGCATTGAACATGATTACAATGAAATATTTTATATAGAACAATTAGTAGATACAAGTCTTTTCATTATGAGGACAATCAGAGAGTCTATCTTATTCCTGAGATAAATGATGGACTTATGATTGCAAGTGTTATCATTTGAGCTATCAATGAGTACGATTATATAGCATAGTCTATCCTCGATAGTTTGGTGGTATTCATTTGTTAATCGATAGATGACTTCATTTATAGATATGGACATCGTGGCTCAATTTATTGAATGAGAGTATAATATTATCATATGGATATTTTGAGGTATTGGATATTAAATCTCAACGTTGAGTTTTGGATAATGTCTATTGAAAACATGGCTTCTGGACAAGTCAAAATATCCAAGTTCAAAACGTGGTCATATGAGTAAATATGGTAACTAGGATAGCTATAGGCAGTCTATGAGCTCTTTGCGATTACTGATATTATACACAAGGATACACTATCTCCAATAAGATAGTCTAGGGTATGAATGAGAAACATCTTCTTATTCTATCTTTATTTAAGAGTTCAATTTTAGCTCTTTAGTGGAATGAGCTAAAATTAATAGATCGGACCTAAGTGAATCATTTGTTGATTGTGATTAAGTTATGTCTATTGAAGCTTAAATTTAGATAGCCCGCCAAGATCCTCAATCCACATGGACTTGCATGGATCACTTGATATATTCTACCGGACTAATTTATGGGTCCATCTAGAATTGTATTTAATATATTAAGAATATAATTTGCACATTATTTATTTAATGTGCTGCTCAAATTATATTAATATATTAATGAGAGGCATGTGGACTTGTTTCTTTTAGTAAGAATGGGTCTAGTTCACATATGGGCTTTTATTTTAAGCCTGAGTGGATTAAATAAAATAAGAAAAATAATTTTTGGCCCATATTTTTGTGTGTGGGCGGCAAGGCTATAATAATAGCCTAAAATATTATTTTATTTTATTTTTTGATTAAATGGAAATTAATTAATTGATTAATTAATTATTTAATTAAAAATCAAAATCTTTTTCCGACTAGGAATTATGTTTCCTAGTAGTATACTATTATAGCAGTATAATAAATATAAAAGACTTAATTTGGTAAGTAGAAAAATAAAGAATTTATTTATCTAATCAAATAAGGAAGTCTTTAATATAATCACAAATACATAGTAAAAATTCGGCCAAGAGGAAGAGAGAAAAATAGTTCTAAATTCGATAGTGCACTTGCAAGCCTTTACATAAAAAGGTTTTGTGCACACTTTCAATTTAGGTTCACGCGAGTTTCAATCATAACGATTGTGAATTCAAAAGTGACAGGAATGACCTTTCTAGGCTCTTGGAGTTTTTGTGATTAACGATCAAGAAAGAAGATTTCTTTTTTCTATTCTCAGGTACGTAATTCAAAGAATAGGGAGACCATGCTCATAGGTGATTCACGTTCGTGATCGGATTGGAAGATCTTGCGAATTACCATCGACGCTAAGTCAATCGGATCACGCGACAAGAAATATGATATCTTTTGAATAAATGTATGTTTAATTAATTAAAGTGTTAAGGTTCAAATATTGGAAAATTTTTAAATTATACTAAATTCGTTTTTAGTCTCGCTTCCGCTGCGTTTTCTTATTTTTCCCTACAAATTAAACTCAAATTCCCTATGTAATTAATATAGATCAGTAGACTTTCAAACTCAACAAAAATTAGCTTTTTATTTATTTTTATTTTTTAAAATCTTTGAATTTTGTAGACTTAGTATTAAAATCTAATGTTTATAACCGACTTCTTTTGAATAAATTGAATACGAAAGGTTAATTTGGGATTTTATTTTTTTTAATTAACTATGTGATTGACACTTGATTTTCATCTACTACTTAATAAGAATTTAAGAAAATAATTAATAGTACATAAAAATCAAGAGTTGTTATTGGTACAATCTGAAAAGATGGCACGTCGGCATAAATGTCGTGTTACACAGGGACAACAAGTGGCGTGCCAACAAATGTCAACTAAATTGAACCAACCTAAAATGATCAGAAAATAACCCCACAATACTAATCAAAGTTAATAAGATGGTCGGGTTGGAAAAACCCGACCAAGGTAATTAGATTGATCAGGTTAGCAAGATTTGATCGGGAAGTCCCAAGATGGTCGGATAGACTCAAATTGTAGGGTCTAGTTATCCGATCGGGTTTAGATCCCTAGTTGGGTGTGGAAGGTGGTCAGCTAAGCGACACGTGGACAATTTCCAGATAAACTCGGCTGCTTGACATGCTGATAACATTGAATCACGACTCAAACACGCAAAGAAGAGTCTTCCTCAAATAAGTTCTTATGAAGCATATTTTGATAAGGAAACAAATTTCCTCAAAGCTATCGGAGTCCAGAATAAGTAAAAGTCTTGATGTGGTTAAAACACAAACAATACGAGACGGGAAAGAAGAACAGTACGACTCATATAAGCCAGAGTTGTTCGTATTACATTAAAGGACTACCACATTTCTTTTACTTGTATTCCAAGAATTAGGGTTCTATGTATGTATAACTAGACCCTAAAAACACCCAACAAGGGTTGATGAGTCATCAGACATTATTAGAGAGCAAACAAGGAAAATATTGTAGTATTATTCTTTTTATAGTGGATTCTTTCCTCGCCGTCACCGACAACAGTGGTTTTTTTCCCGCTAGGGTTTTCCACGTAAAATATTACTTGCTTGTTTCTTAGTTTGTTCTCTTAGATTTCTTATTTCATTGAAAATTGCAATTAACTTGTATGACGCGTGATTAATTTTACTAATCCTAAAATCACCGTCAACAATTGGCACCAGAAGGAGGGGGTGAACCTCCGTGAGTGTGTTCTTGATGCTTGACATGGTTTGATAAAAGAACCTGTGCAACAAACATATGGGGAATAGCTGAGACGGGTACCCCGTGTGGTGTCAACGACACTGGTGTAACCAACACCGGTGGTGCATGAGGAGATTTGCCCCCCAGGATTCCACCTTCCATTGGGCAAGATATCACAACCTCTACCGATGGAACCCTTGGTATCTCCCTAGACTCTTTCCGGTAGGTTCAAGAGTCCTTACGGAGAGTCATTGAAGATGCCACTAGAAATGGAATCAATTTAACTGCCAGCGCAAACTTGACCTCACCGTTACAGCTATCTACACCTGTGGTGGCTCGAGACTCCAGGTTATGATCTGAGATAACAATTCCAACCACGGATGCTCCGCAGAAAACTGGTAAAGATAGGGTGAATCACCATGAAAAGAGGACCCGAAAATAAAGACGATCGTCAAGACTACTAGGATCACAGGAAGAATAGGGACCTGGCCTGCCAGGGAAGAAGGGAGCCCGGTCCTTATGAATATGCTGCAAGAGGTTATGGACGAGGAATAAGTTATGATCGAAGCGACAGATATGATGGACACAGGAGGATGTCTCGATCACCCTTAACTGACAGAGAGGAACCCCCTAGGAGGCGTAGAGAGACAACTCCCGCGCCTAAATATAATATCTGTGACACCCAGATCACAGGGCAAACTTCAAAAGACCCATATGGTCTTATCATCCGCCAGAAGTTCGATGAACATTATGAACCGGAGGAAGAGTGAGTGTTTCTACTAAGAAGGATAGAAGCCCTGGAACATAGGCAAGGATGCGGTAACTTGTTGATCGGTTATTCCTGTAGTCCATTCACAGCCTCCATAACACAAGCCCGTTTCTCGAAAAAATTCAGAATGCCGGATGTGGAGCAGTTCAAGGCCAACACAGACCCCCATGAGCATGTTAGAAGATACTAAAGTGCTATAGCACAATAAGATTATGGTGATGCACTCCTATGCAGGATGTTCCCTTAAATGTTAGGGGATCAGGGGTCTAGATGGTTTGGTGGCCTTGCAGGCAGATCGATCATGAATTTCGAGGAATAGATATAGGCTTTCACCAGGCAGTTCATGGGAAATATCCAGTGTACGAAGTCGATATCCGTCCTTTCGACCTTGAGACAAAGAAAGGATGAGAAGTTGAAAGACTACCTTACTAGGTTCTCGTAGGAAGTCTCGGAAGTGCATGACCCTAATGATGATGCGGTTGTAGCTGTATTTATCACTCAGTCTAAAGCAAAAGGGCTCGATCACTTATGCTAATTTGGTAGCTGATGTAGGAGGATATGCGATGACTGAAGAAGAACAAATAGCCCATGGAGGGGATTTGATACATGGCGGCCGACGAAGAGAAAGTCAAAGCCCAAAGATAATGGCCCGAAGGGAAATCTCAAAGGAGACCAAAAGAATAACTTAGGGAAATGTAAGGAAGGCCGTAAGTAAGATGATCAAAAAAGCAACAGGACCTATAAGAGGTAGTACACAAACTATACTCCTTTGGCTCTGAAGCAAAAAGAAATTCTGAAAATAATCGAGGACGAGAACTTATATAAGAAGCCTCCAAAACAATCCAGTTTTACACAAAGAGACACTTCTAAGTATTGCAGGTTTCATCGGGAGAATGGTCATGAAACATCCAAATGCTACCAGTTAAGAGATTACATTGAGAAGTTTATCAGAGATGGACACCTAAAGGACATGGTTCTGAAAGCGGTAATGATCGGCAGAATGACACTACCAAAACCGACCAAGATAGAAAGGGCAGTCCAAGGGGAAGTTCAGGCATCGGGGCTATCATTTTCGGTGGGCCGTGTACATGGAGAAGTAGCAGAGAGAGAATGTCTAAAGTCTGTGAAGCAGTAGATGGCCAAAGAAAATTGGAGGTAAATTGGAAGTCCCGACCAGAAGAAGCTTAAACAAGGTTGGGATCCGATCATTTTCTCGGAAGCTCTTGCCCACGGATTGGAGGTTACACCGAATGATGTGATCGTTGTGTCAATTCGCATAGGCCATCGGGAAGTAAGGAGAGTATTGATCGACAATGGAAGCTCGGCAGATATCCTAAGGGCTAGGGTATTTGATCAATTAGGGCTTCAAAGGAAGGATCTGCAACCATTGGCAATCCCGCTTAGAGGATTCGGGGGAGTAGAAGTGAGATCTTTGGGAACAGTCAAATTACCGGTTGAGATAGGGAATTTTCCATGTCAAAAAACAGTACTGCTCGATTTCATAGTCGTTGACACCGAGAATTGGCCATACAATGCCTTGCTAGGAAGACCATTCTTGAACAAAGCGAAATCTGTTACAGCAACTTACGTCCTGACCATCAAGTTCCGGACCGAGGCTAGAGTTGGAGTATTGAAGGGCTCCCATGAATGGGTGAGGAAAGCCAATCTGGTGGTTTATAGAGAGAGAGCTAAGCCAGATGTAATGCAGGTAGATTTCTCTAAGCAGAAAAAGTGCTTGAAAGATGATGAAGGTGAAGAAAAGGCGAAAATGCCAACTCGGTTTGACTTGGACCTAAGAGAGTCATCTCTAGAAGATAGGAAAGACTGGGAAGAGGAACCAATTATCGAAGTCGTGATGGATGACAGGAATCCTGAATAAATGGTAAAGTTGGGGGCACTGCTGACCAAACAGGTACATGATCAACTAATCAACCTATTGAAAGAATACAAGGATGTGTTTGCTTGGAAACATGAAGATATGCTTGGAATCGACGCCAAAATAATCTCCCATGCTCTGACTATTTACCCTGAGCACAAGCTAGTAATATAGAAGATGCGACGATTTAACCCTGAAAGGAGCCAAGCAATTAAAGAGGAGGTCCATAAGTTATTGGCGGCAAAATCGATCAGGGAAGTTCAATATCCCGAATGGGTCGCTAATGTGGTTCTCGTAAAGAAGAAAAATGGGCAGTAGAGAATGTGTGTAGACTTCACATAACTGAATAAAGCATGCCAGAAAGATAGTTTCCCTATGCACCGAATAGATTAGTTGGTCGATACGACTGCGGGAAACGAGCTGCTGAGCTTTATGGACGCGTACTCATGTTATAACCAGATCAGGAAGTTCGGTCCAAATGAAGAAAAGACTACCTTTATAATAGATCACTGGCTTTGCTGCTACAAAGTAATGCCTTTTAGTCTCAAAAATGCCGGGGCAACTTACCAAAAACTGGTAAGCAAGATGTTCGCCTGACAGATTGGCAGAAACATGGAAGTCTACATAGATGACATGTTAACAAAGAGCATCACAGCCGACAAGCATGCAACTGACCAGGAGGAAACATTTGGAGTGATGAGAAGGTATGGGATGAAGCTAAATCTGAACAAATGTGTTTTTGGGGTACCATCGGGAAAGCTCTTGGCATTCCAAGTGCACCAGAGAGGGATCGAAGCGAATCCCGAAAAAATAAGAGCCCTGGGAAAAATGAGGTCCCCGGTTACCCTAAAAGACCTCCGAAGGTTGACGGACTGCCTAGCCTCACTAAACCGATTCATCAGCAAGTCAACTAATAGATACTTGCCTTTCTTCAAAGCAATAAGGAAATGTAAGGGAGTAGAATGGAATGAGGAGTATGAACAAGCGTTCCAGAAGATCGAAGAGTACTTGGGCAAGGCTCATATCCTCTCAAAGACCCTGGTGGGAGAAACATTTTACTTATACATGTCAGTCACAACCGTGGCTACAGGGTCAATACTGATCAGATTGGACGAAGGAGTGCAGAAACCAGTATATTATACCAGTAAGGCTTTGCTGCCAGCAGAGACAAGATACTCGGCAGCAGAACAAATGGCATTAGCACTAGTGACTGCCGTAAGAAAACTAAGACCCTACTTCCCTTCCAGGCTCATAAAATTGAGGTCTATACGGATTTTCTGTTAAAACAGATCCTAGGTGAAATTGACAAAGTACGCGTTGGAGCTGAGTGAGTTCGATGTTACTTACTTGCCAAGGGCAGCAATAAAGGGTCAGGCAGTGGCAAATCTGATTGCCATGTTCATTGAGCCACACAGTGAGGTGGTCAGGATACTAGAAGAAAAGGAAAGGAAAGTCTTCAGCTGGAAGCTGCACGTTGATGGGTTGTCAAACATGCATAGCAGCGGGGCAGGCATAATGGTATCAACCTCAGAAGACGATCATGTGGAATGTGCCCTGTGATTTGATTACAAAGCTATAACAACATGGCTGAGTATGAGGCGTTGTTGGCTGGACTCAAGGTATGCACAATATTGGGAGCAGACGAAGTGGAGATATTCTATGACTCGCAGGTTGTGGTTAACCAGGTCCTAGATGAGTACCAGGCAAATGATCTTAACATGGTAGCTTACCTAGAGGCAGCTAAGGCACTTCTCAGGAGATTCAAGAATTATAGAATCACTCAGATCCCGAGAGAGAAGAACGAGAAAGCTGACACATTATCAAAATTGGCATCAACAACCAATGGTATCTGGTCCAAAATGATTCCAGTAGCCCATCTCAAGAAGCCCAGTATAAAAGAAGAAGAAAAGCAGATAGTAGAAAAAATGGAAATATGGCCGATCACTTGGATTACCCCGATCAGGCAGTACCTAAAATATGGCACGCTCTCTGAAGGTGTAACTGAAGCAAAATGCATCAGATACAGAGCAGCCCGATATTCGATAATAAGTGGTGAGCTTTACAAAAGGGGGTTTTTGAAGGCCCTACAAAGATGTGTCAGTCAAGATGAGGGAGATAAGATTCTAGCTAGTATACATAGAGGCGTATGTGGAAATCACACTGGGGGAAAAAGTTTTGCTCATAAAACCCTCGGGCAAGGCTTCTACTGGCCAACCCTATTTCAGGATGCCAAATCGGTGGCCGAGAAATGCGGCACTTGTCAAAGAATCACAAACGACATTAGGCAGCCACCCGAAAACTTGAAGAATCTGACCTTATCCTGGCCATTTGCAATGTGGGGACTAGATCTGATAGGCCCCATGCCAACAACAATTAAAGGAGGTGAAAAGCATGCTATTGTGGTAGTTTACTATTTCACAAAATAGGCAGAAGCGGAAGCATTGGTACATATAACTGAAGCTAATACCACCAGCTTCGTAAAGAAGAACATCATTTATCGGTTCGAGATCCCAGATACAATTGTCATTGACAATGGGACTCAATTCGATAGTAATAACTTCAGGGAAATGTGCCAAAAGTACCACATCAAAAATTATTATGCTGCGTTAGCTCATCCTCAAACCAATGGTCAGACCGAAGTTGTCAATAAGATCATCAAGCACACCTTGAAAGCCAAGCTCGACGGTAAGAAATGAAATTGGGCGGACATGCTGCATGAAGTACTCTGAGCATACCAAACAACTCAAAGAACATCGATAGGAGAGACACTCTATTCCCTAGCATTCGGGACTGAAGCTTTCATTCTAGTCAAGGTAGCCTATACTTGCCTTAGAGTCCAGCTATATCAGCCTGATACAAATATAAGGACCCTAGAACAGAGCCTAGATGAGTTGGAGAAAAAAAAGAACATGGCGAGGGTAAGAAATGCAGCCTACTAGTAAATGGTTGTAGGATACTACAACTCGCATGTCCGGGTAAGAAAGTTCCAACTCGGAGATCTGGTTCTTAGAAGGGTATCTCCAAACACAAGGGATAAGGCGGCTGGATCCTTGGCAGACAAATGGGAAGAACCTTATCTTATGGTCGGACTAGCTGGGCATGAAGCATATCGCCTTGTCCGACCAGAAAGAGGAGAGTTACCCAGGCCATGCAATGCTCAATACTTAAAGATATTCCGCTATTTTATTGTTTTCTATCTTAGTTTTTAGATATTTTGTCGAGTTTAGAATAGTTACGGATTTTTATTATACTTAATCATTCGTTTCTTCTTATAGTTTTTTGAAGATATTAATAAAATCCATTCAAGGGAAGCATAGTTCAAGAAAAAGTGTTCTAATATTGCTTTCGTTTACAAACGCAAATCTCGTGAGCCCCGAACTGGTTCTCGGGGTGATGGGGCCGAAAGCATATGTCACAAAGATATTGCACTTTCACCAAAACTAACTGGGTGCATCAGAAGAACTTTTAGAGCGCCTTCAAGTGAATAGATACCTGATGGGATGCGCAGAAAGTTGGATGAGGTAATCAAATTCTCACGCTTGAAAGCCAATTAATTTGATACTCGGCTAAGATAAGCAAAGTTAATGACAAAGAGAAAACCCTAATTTCAACGAATCTTGAGTAACAGACTACTGGGAGACGTCCCAGTGACTTAGTTGCTAGATAAAAGACAAGAGTCTATAAATTAGATACCACGCACATGATCCATCAAATGAACACTACTTGAACGAACATACATCGCAACTAAAAGCCAAACCAGACACGATCAGCTGATTAGATAAACGGTCGGGATTACCAAAAACTAGTCAGTAGCTAATCTGACTAGACCAAGTTTAGCCAATCAAAAAGATGATTGATTGGGTCGATAAAAAGTAGCTAAAAAGATAATTGAACGAATCAAAAAAGATGATTGATAATTAGTTTAGCCAAGTTCGATCAGTCAAGTAAGATGGCTGGTCGGGTTGGTAATCAATCAAATTCTATCAGTTGAAAAAATAAACAATTGGATCAATCACAATCAGTTAACAAGATAATTGATTGAATCAGAAGTGACAATCAGCAAAGATGGTTGATTAAAAGGAAAGAAGACTACACAAGTAAATTGAAGATCTGTATCATTAAAGAATGAGTCAATCATTTATACAATGTTACAAGAGAAAATTACAAAATGTATGGTATAACAAAAAATGTATAGTGATGGAGGAGAGATCAGGCTACATGAGTTCTTGAAGGGCCACCAGGTACGGAGGTGCCAGGGGGTTTATTTTCTTCTTTATAGCCCTTGGTCAGATCTCCGAAATCTGGCCAGCAGATGTTATCTTCAGGATCTTCAACCATGAAAGAAGAGTAATCGGTCTCAGGCAAAGGTCCAATATCAATGCACTTGGATATTGCACCACCTTCCTCGATTGCATGAAAGGTCACCAGGTAAAACTTGCAGGGGAGCTCTAAATGCATTTTATGGGGATCCTTCCCAATAGACTTGCAGTAAGCCCTCTATCTCATCTTCTAGTTCTTTATTGCATTGAGAGACTCGGCCTTATGCTTTTCAATCGTTCGGTCCCATTTACGGTGAGCCTCTTCAGAAGACCTCTCCTTACCCCCAAAGAACATTCCAGCAATGGCAAGCCCTCGTTCTAGTTCCCTAAGCATAACTGCCTTGACTGCAGGAGACCTCTTGTAGCGATCAACACTCTGAACTTCGAGGGCTAGTCTGGCCTCTTAAGAGAGCACCTCCATGCTGACTTTCTGTTGTCTTAGATATTCAGTTAGCCTTTCATAACGAAGCTTGGCCTCCTTAGATCCCTGCTGGGCCTCAAGCATAGATTGTTGGGACGCAGCCCGAGTTTCTTTTGTAGCTTGAGCTTCTGCCTCCTGACTAGCAGTAGCTTGTTCATCAAAGGATAGCTTCTGTTCTAGCTCTGTGCACCGCTGTACAGCTTTGGCTAGATTCACTTCAAGTTGGGTGCTCCTCACAGCAAGTTTCGTCAGGCCGGCTGTGGCATTGTCAGCTCCGGTCTCAGCTATAGACACGACCTTCCTCATGACTGCCTCGGTCGCGTCACGCTGCCTCAGCTTCTCTTCAAAAGATGCTTTCAACTTTGATTCACTAGATGAAGCAGAATTGCTCACTTTCTTTATCCTTTCCAGCTCCTTCTTCATCCGAGAGATTTCAGCATCCTGTTTCTTCTGAGCCATCATGGCCCTGGTCATCTCCTTCACGGCCTTAAAAAAGAAAGGAAACAAGTTATGACTGATAAAACTTGAAACGAAAGGAATTGACAAGAGAGTGAGAAGCACATATATAGACTCCGTTATTATCAATAACGCGGACTCGCTCCACATCACTTGCATTCTGAAAGTCATTCCAGTAGCCTTTACCAACATAACCCTTTCCAGCGGACATGGACTTCAGCATGTCAAGGGCGTCGACTGTCGCCTCCTCCGAGCCAAGGGTGTTGACCGCATCAGGAAGTATTGTCACTTTTGGGTCATGAGGCTGTTGATCAGTCTGGACTAAACCTAGCACATGAGTGGTCTCGGGAGTGGCTATCACGGGTGTGGCAATAGTTCGCTCCTGACCAGTAGCTCCTGATGGGCCCGCCTCAGCATTGCTTACCTAGGGGGCTGTGACCACATTGGGCAAAGGCCCAGAAGGACGGCTCAGCCGAATGGAAACTTTTCGACATGATTCGCTTCAAGATCAAACAGGTTGTTCGCAGAAGCGGGAGGACAGGCTGATACCACATTAGGACCGGCTTGACCCTCATCAGAATCTAAGTCAGTAAAGACTATCTAACGCTTGATAGAGAATTGCATCGAGGCCTTGCCAGAGCGATGAACCGGAGAACCAGCAGGAACTTGGCCAGCTGGTTGACTAGTTTGATAAGGAGCTTGCTCAGCCAGAGTCGGAGGATGAACTTGTTGAAGGGTGGCTTGTCTAACAACCCCAACAATAACCTAATCATATGTTCTGGTTTGACCAAATGGAAGAGTAGCAGATGGAGCCTAAACATGATCGTTTCCCTTCTTCGATCGATGCTCCCTGCGGATCAGATCAGTCAACCTATCCCGATCCTTATCATCTTCTTCAATAACGACTGTTTTGACTCCAGTCTGATGAGCTCATAGGTCCTTTGCTGACTCGGTCTTCTTCTTTCCACAAGCAGCATCAGGAGCAGTAGAGCCCGCAACAGTCTTGGTCACTTTGCTGACCAGAGATCTCCCCGAGGATTTGGTCATGTGACGACCAGCCATTTCTTTGGAATATCTCCTCTTTGAGCCTCTAGGAGATTTTTCTGCTCGCTATCCCGATCAGAGGGCATGCTCTCCGTTTCTCGATTCGGAGCACTAGTGGACATGTTGGGATCGACTTGTTCGCATGCCATGATATCCATCTCGCATACTGAACAAACAAAGGAATATCAGAACAGATAAATCTTGATTCAAAGAAATCAAGATTTAGAGAAAGTAACACTTACGACGTTTGCGTCGGTTTGAGATAAAGGGGAACAATCCTAAATCCTAAATGGCTTTCTCTACGAATAGCGCATGCCGGTCCCTGGCCTCCCATGTTGTTTAAGCAGCCTTCACAACGCTCATGGCTTGATCCTTTGTAAGTGTTGCAGGAGTTTTGTTCCACAGTTCAGGACTATAGAAGGGCCTAGGGATGGTGTTTCTAGCTAGCTCTTAGCGAGGATTGGCGACCACAGTCTTACCCCATTCACCCTGAACAAAGAACCATGTGTTCTTCCAATACTTGTTGGAGGTAGGAAAGCTCCAGATAAAACCTTTGTGATCCCTGCTGGATGAGGGTGTAGGTCATTGGTCATACCCCTTAGGAATCCAATGGTTGATTAAACCAGACTGAAGATGTAAAGTACCCCCATTGTTTGATCGACCTAGAGTATAGAAGTTGCAAACTTCCTATAGGGTCTGGGGGGTATTTGGCACCAATTTGCTTCCACAAGTTCTATAGGCTCATACAGACCTGGTAAGAATTCGGTGAGAGTTGAGCAGGAGTGATCTCGGCATCAGCAATGAAGCATGCAATGAATGATTGAAGGGGCAACGTAACCCCAGAGGTGAGCATCGCCCCGTAAACGGTCACAACACCCCGAGGAGGGTTCCAAATGGCTCGATTCCCGCTCATAAGGATTTGGGCCGATCGTGGGAGATCGAATCTTTTGTTATACTTTGTGATCTCTTGTTCACCGACCACATTCACTTCAACGTCAAAGGCGCTCGGTTGTTCCGTTGAAAATCTCAACAAGTGGGCTCGATGCCTCTTGGGGACTTCTTCCATCTTCAACAGTTGGTATAGAATTTTAAGGTCGATTGCACAAGAGTCTTTAGAGTTTGGTATGTTTCCCCGACCGGATCCTCTTGCTATCGAAATATCTGGGTATGTATTGGGAGAAGAAATATAAGGGTTAGCAATATTGGAATCAAAAGTTGAAGGTTGAAACTCAGGGAGAGCCACTGAGTAATCAACGCTAAGGGCTACGGGATGAAAAGGACGAGACAAATCTTGAAAAAATCCTCCTAAAATGGATTCGATCTTAGCAATGTTTTCCTTATCGCCTATTTCAATATAATGTATCAACAACTCAACGTAACGATGAAGGGTAGCAAAATCTATACCTGATGATTGAAATAGGCGAGATGAGAACTCCAATGATGATGAAGATTTGGTAAAGACGAAGAACTTCAACAGACTGGTGGAGAAAAGATGAATTTCAGAAGTTGAAGAGTTGTGTGGCTTGAAAGAAAAGATTGCGTGAGAGGGAAAATGAAGAGATTTGAAAGTATATATAGGCGAAGATGATGTCATGCGAGAGTGGTGGTTGGTGTGTACATTTTGAAGATCATGCACTGTTTGAAATTTGAACCGCCGCCATCAATTGCGTCATTCGCGTCAAATCAACAAGGCAAATCAAACGTTTGTGGTTGAGATTTAAAGCTAGCTGTTCATCATTAATAAGCATTAATGAGCTATAAGACAAAGGCTCCCGAATTAAACATATCTCAGTGAGCGAGTTATCTTCAATAAGTGAGATGCTCGGTTTGAATGTTTAAGGGGATATTGTTATTGGTACAATCTAAAATGATGGCACGTCAGCGTATACGTCATGTTACACGGGGATAACAAGTGACGTGTCAACAAATGTCAACTAAATTGAACCAACCTAAAATGATCAAAAAATAACCCCGTAATACTGATCAAAGTTACTAAGATGGTCGGGTTGGAAAAACCAGACCAAGGTAACTAGATTGATCAGGTTAGCAAGATTTGATTGGGAAATCCCAAGATGGTCGGATAGACTCAAATGGTAGGGTCTAGTTATCCGATTGGATTTAGATCCCTAGTCGGGTGTGGAAGGCAGTCAGCTAAGTGACATGTGGACAATTTCCAGATACACTCGGCTGCTTGACATGCTGATAACATTGAATCACGACTCAAACAAGAAAAGAAGAGTCTTCCTCAAGTAAGGTCTCATGAAGCATACTTTGATAAGGAAATATATTTCCTCAAAGCTATCAGAGTCCAGAATAATTAAAAGACCTGATATGGTTAAAACACAAACAATGCGAGACGGGAAAGAAGAGCAGTACGACTCATATAAGCCAGAGTTGTTCGTATTTCATTAAAGGACTACCACCTTTCTTTTACTTGTATTCCTAGAATCAGGGTTCTATGAATGTATAAATAGACCCTAAAAACACCCAACAAGGGTTGACGAGTCATCAAACATTATTAGAGAGCAAGCAAAGAAAAGATTGTAATATTGTTATTTTTATAGTGGATTCTTTCCTCGCCGTCACCGGCAACCTTGGTTTTTTTTCCCGTTAGGGTTTTTCACGTAAAATCTTACTTGCTTGTTTCTTACTTTGTTCTTTTAGATTTCCTATTTAATTACGAATTGCAATTAACTTGTGTGACGCGTGATTAATTTTACCAATCCAAAAATCACCGTCAACAAGAGTTATTACCGTAATTAATGAGATAGTGAATAAAAATCAAGAGCCAATTCTATAATAATTTATAATTACAAATCAATTATGAGATTAGTTAATAGTGTTTTTTTCATTATCCCATTAATTACTTTTTAATTATCCAGATCCATATCCCACCAACACATAACTAACTAAATGAATCAAATAAATATAAAACAATTACAATAACTCGTCATTTCCAATAAACTCAAAAGTCATAAAAAAGAACTTTAATTGTGAAGATAGGAATTTGAAGTATATCACAGTAGCATCCTGTTAGGTTTTAGATTTGAGTTGGCATGATTCCATAACAAAACTCTCTTTCTTTGTAATGTTTAGTTGCTTAGGTAGTTTGTGATCGATTCAAGCTTCAAAGAGGAAAAACAACTTCGCATGCAAAGCTTGTCTTCAAGAGGAAAAGTGCTTTCTTAAATACTAAGGTATTGAGACTTTTCTTCATCTTGCAAGGCATTTAGGCACACACATACATTGCATTCATATGTGTCCCTACATCATTGTGCAAAATTTGATTTAACACAGTACACACACTTCTTCATGTATGCACATGCATTAGATTTAAAATTGACAATTTGCATAAATTGCATGTTCTAGGATTAGTTCTAAGAAATAGCATACTTGTGTGTTCTTGGGTTTATTGGTTTGTGTTTATTTGTTAATGAAATTTATTTTGAGCTTATATAAATCCTCATTGAGTTCCAATTAATTTGGTTACTCATTCATTATGTTTCAAGTTCAAAATAGGAGGTTAAGAAACTTTCCGTGATTTTATCTTACATGGTTTTCGTCCTTGTTTTTCACAAACATACTCAAATCATGCTCAACAAATGAAACGTGCAATTAATCAACAAATAATTGCTAACCCTAGGTAAAACAAGAACATAAAGATTAAACAAGAAGTTTCAAGTCATATTTAATTACCTAGTCAAGGGGAACATGAAGACCCATGAAGAATAAATGCAAGATTGAGGCTAGATGCACATGGGTATGAGTTTGGTTGAGTAAAAATGACTTCTTGGGAGTCTCTCTCTGGAAAAACAATTTCTCTCACTAAAACACCAATCTGAACTCCCTAGCACGAAATGGAAAGAAGATGACATATATATATATATATGAGGTCAAAATGAAACTACGTCGTTTTGGAAAAGTTGGCAAAAAGATAAAGCAAAACTGACGTAGTGCGCTGGTGACATTGCGCGGGTACCTACCCTCGCACAGACCCGTGCACATGGGTTTCATTGGTTTGAAAATAGCAAACACACCATCGAACCGGGGATGGAAAAAACTTCACCCCAACTAAGCTGGTCAACTGCGCGGGTATGCACCTGCTCAAGGACCCGCGCACATCAGGACTTTACTGGTTCAACCAGCGAAGTTACCAGTGAACCGGGGATCAACATCACACTAGGTCAAGTGCACTGGTCACTGCGCGGGTATATACGCTCGCACAATGACCCACGCACTGACACAACAAGCACATGCAAACATGTATTGTAACAAGGTGGTGCACGTGTGAAGTGTAGAGAATGCACACATGTAATGAGCACAAAAGTAAGAAGGCTAGGGCATGCATGAGAAGTGTGTATGTGTGCTACTAGTCTCTTCAAAGAGAGTTAAGCAAGAGATATACCTTTGAAGTGCTCTTGAGCTTGAGGATGTCATCAAAGCTTGATTACGAACAATGAGACCTAACTACCCTTACAAGAAAATCCCCATGTGGTTTGTCAACGAAATGAGCCAATCATAACATGAGGAACTTACACAAATTTTCATAAATCTAACGATGAATAATGATACCCAACTTAAAATATTTTATTGTTTATTTCTGCCAAGTAACAATAGAAAATTATTTTCTTCTTGTGTAGATCCATTCTGTATTACGAGGATGACTTTTCAGGATTCATTGTGTTAAGAAATGTGTTAACGGAAATTTTGCTAGGGATGAGAAATCTCAGTTAACACCCTCGAGACCACTACCACGTAGGTGGTGGCTAAGATTGATTGTATATGTAGCGATGATTTATAAAATGCCAAGGAATGATGATATCATTCAACCAAAAGAAAGCAAGAATATTTTTATTGAACGTGCATGGTATACAATTACAAGTTTCTTTATTTTTTGCTCTCAACACTCTCTGGGGTCTGGTTGAGTATTTGTCGTATGCCTGTCGAATAGTAGTCTCCTCTTTTCATTTCCTTTCTTTCTATTTATACATAGTTTTGTAGGTCTGACAGACTGATTCTCCCCTTGATTTTCTCATTCTCTCCCCTTCTTATCAGGCGGGATTTCTCGCTTTAATGTCATTGACTTTGAGTTAACAACCGAATTGAGAGTATCGTGGAGGAGATCAGTTTGTTTCCTCTTTGGATTCTATTACTTGTTCTGCATATAGGTAATGTTTCCAGATATGGTCCAATGTATCTTCGTATCTTTTCAACGTGATCCTTTATAGAGGTCGTCGAATATGGCGTGGTGTGGTGCATCAACTAGTGAGGTTGATTAGTGTTCTGACCTCGATATCTGAGAACTTTCATCAGCTTGGAGCCGCTTCCCGTGACCTTCCAGAGCTAGGTGCGGCCTTCTAGGGACATTCTTTTGTGTCAACGAGGTATAGGCGAGTCTCTGGAGCATTTGCGAGGTGACCTCGACTTTGGGGAGCTTCTATTTTTTGTGATGCGGGCTAGATCTGATCGTTCCGGGCTCTATCCCGGATGTTTCCGGAGCCCGTCCTTGTTCTTGGGGTGGTATCGTAGTTCGGCTCTGGATAGAGAGGTCTCCTGGTGGAAACTCTCGGGTATGGAACCAAATTTGGGAGGTGGAAAATTTTCCTTTGGTCCTTAGCTAATTTTGGCTATTAACAGAAGTCCCCTCTGACTTGAACACCAGACGTCGAGCTTGGGGTTGAGGTCAGATTATTACTTTATTTGGGAAATCTTCCTCTTTTTACCGTTACCGAAATATTGGGGAAATTTCTTCATTTGAGTGACTTGATGCGAACCGACTAATTTATCTCCGAATTAATCTGATTGCGTTACGGCAGTCCCCGAGATTTTTTACCGTTACCAGAATCTTAGGGAGATCTTCCTCTTCACTGCGTAAGTGATGTGGCGTGAGATGATTAGCCCGCTTCTGAGTTTAATCCAGTTACGTTACTGTAGTCCCCAAGATTTTTTACCGTTACCAAATGAGTATCCCGGTAGCTCGTGCTGTTGCCCTCCTGCCTATATATATATATATATATATATATATATCTATTTTTCTCCTTATCTTCCTCACATCTCTTCGAACCAAATTTTTTTTTCTAAGAAATATTTCCATAGCCTTTCCTCCAAGCTTGCTTTTTTCTTCATTCTTCGTCCTTTTTGGCTTTTACTATATCCAAAACTAGTCGCGACTCAGCTAATTCCATAATCGACGGCAATGAGGTCATCAGTTTTACTCTAAGGAAGCGGGCTAGGAGGAGTTCTGACGGCGACGATTCCCCGCCCACCTCGCAACGTCGGCGGTCAAGTAGGAATGTATCCATCGGGACTGTGTTCTCCAACCATCCTGACCATCCTTTGGATATCGTCGACAAAGATTTTAACAAAGAAGCGGACGGTGGCACCGCGGGGGAGCATCGGGTCTCGGCTCCTGGTCCCCTTGTGGAGAGGCTCCCTCCTTACGATTTCCGGGTTGTCCCAGATTCCATTGTTGACCCGGTGTCGATTGACCGCTTGAGGTCAAAGTTTGGCATCCCTGACAGCGTATTCATCTCGGTGCCTCCCAAAAATTACTAGTTCTTCAACCCCCCCTAAAGGCATGCTTCCGATTCATGTGGCCGCTCTTGAGAACTTGGTCAGGCTTCCCCTCCATCCGACTCTTCGGCGGGCTCTCAACGCCATTCAGCTCGCTCCCCTCCAGTTGACGCCTGGCTTCTGGAGGCATCCGATTGGTTTCCTTGTACTATGGAAGGAACAATGTCAGATGAGTAAGGTGACGGGGGAGCCAAGTGCAGAGGAGCTGGTCTATCTCTTCCAGATTGGGAGCCTGTCTGGCGCTTCTCGAGGCCAGTTCTATGCCAAGGCCAAGAACATACTCAACTTCATCATTCCTGGTGCTTCGAAGAAGGACCCCTCTTGGAAAGAAGAATGGATCCTTACGGGGGATGACTGGGGGAGCTCGATTTTCATCGGAGGGCATGAATTCGAGGTTCCCACGGCTTTCAGTGACAAGCCCTCATGGGACCGGGACTCCCTGCTTTTTGAGTCCGAAGCCGTTTTAAAGGCTATTCTAGCCTGAAATTATTTGAATCTGAAGTTCCCTACTGCTGAAGCTTTTAATCCTCGTAGGGTGAACAAATATTTGCGGATTTCAGACGCTATTCCTCGTAAGTGTCATTGAGTTGCTTCGCCTTATTACTCAGCTTGGTTCTAACATTTTCTTTTTTAATCTGCTTATTCACAGTTTTTATCACGGAACCGGCCACCCGTCATGTCTCACGCTCTCCTCAAGGTGGAGTTTCTCTTCCCTCTTCTAGGGTCGAACTTGCTCTAGCTTCATCTATCTCTCCGACTGGGTCTAAGATGGCCACTCTTGCCTTGTGGGCTTTCCGGGCTTTGGGTAAAGCTCCCAGGTGGTTGGCCCAGCTGCTTCTGTCCCTTCGGCCGTGGCCGCTAAAGTTGCTACCCCTTCTACTCAAACACCTGATTCCGCTGCGCTTCCAACAACCAAAGCTTCAGAGGTTTCTGGGAAAGGTGTCGCTTCAGGGAAAGGTGTGGCGAGGGTTCCTTCCAGCCGCTCTCGGCCTCAATCGAGCTCGACAGGGTGAGATGAGGTCCTGGAGCAATTCATGGCATCCTATCCGGGTGGCGGGATCTCCAAGATGGCTTCCATGCCTGTGGACATCCTTATAACCAAGGGGTCTGCTATTTTAGCTGAGGTAATTGTATTTCCTTCGTGCTACTCTTGTTAATTCGTTCAGTTTCTAACTCTGGTTCTGTATTTTGTAGGCCTTCAAGTTTAATGTTGTGATGGGCCAGCAGGTAGCCCTCCTCCGCGACCGGGCTGCAAAAGCCGAAGCTGAAGCCGAGAAAGCCGGGGAAGTGCTCAAGCAGGCTCGGTCTTTAGTGGAAGAGGTGACTTCCAATCAGGGAAAGGTCGAGGTTGAGGTCGAGATGGCTGAGCTTCGCTGCGATCATGAGAGGATAAAGCAGTCTTATGATCAGGAGCGTCTTCAATCTCTCCGGCGGGATAGGCAGCGAGATTCCTGGAGATCTGAGGCTAAGAAGTTGGACCTCGAGAACTATTCTCTGATTACTCAGGTGACCAAGTTGCAAGCTGAGGCAGAGACCTCCTTCAGTGACAGATATTTCTACGCTTCCTATCAGGCCACAGAAGCTCTTCCTCCTCCTTTTGATTTGTCATCTATTGCTGGCTGGGATAGGCAAGAAATAATGCTTAAGGCTGCCGAGCTATCTCGCCCTGAAGGCGACAAGGTGGTCCCTTCGAGCCAAGCAGTAGCTGGGAAACAGTCCGCTCAGACAGATCCTCCATTCCCTCTTCCTACCTTTACCACCTCAGGTCCTAGGGAGTCTTCTAGTAAAGTGATGTCCTCTCGATCTGAGGATGACCATTAGGAAGCTGGTGAAGAGGTTAGGAGCCCGTCTGAGGATCCCCCTTTAACATAGATGGAGGTCGACAGGAGCCAGACGGGGTCCATGGCTGCCCTTCTTGACGCGGCTATCCCGCCTGAGGTTATGGATGTGATTAATGAGGTTTTGGAGGAAGATCATGCTGATCAACCGATGGAGGCTCTAAATGGAGGAGCGGTCGGCGAGGATAACCCAGATGGATAGCTATCTGTAGAGGGGGTTGATGGCAGAGATACACAAGAAGGAGGAAGGCCAGTGGAGGGGAGCCAAGAGAGTCCCAAAGCTTGAAGCAGTTTATCATGATTTGTTTTTGATTGCCCGGAAAAGGGGGTGGGCACCCCGTTTTGCCCTTATTAGCTTTCTTTCTCTTTTTTTTTTGTAGCCCAAGTTCGGGGGTTGGGCTCCCCATTTGGTGGATGTCGCCTTATCGGGGGATATGCTCCCCTTGTTCTCAATGAGAAATCGAATCGCTTTT
Source organism: Dipteronia sinensis (assembly GCA_033220585.1). Lineage (NCBI taxonomy): Eukaryota > Viridiplantae > Streptophyta > Magnoliopsida > Sapindales > Sapindaceae > Dipteronia > Dipteronia sinensis. Next base: position 46,374,247 of record CM065640.1, read on the forward strand.
GAGAACTTTTATTTTATTTCTGGTCTTGAATAGGATCCAGAGTAACATCTGTAGCAACAATTAAGATTCGTGTAGGGAATTATATCATTTTGATCCTGCACAAGAAAGCAAACATTATATATATATATATATTTTTTATGGGGCGATAGCCCTACCAAGACATCAGGAGGGCTACTTAGCTATTTCCTGGTCTTTGAGATCTGGAGGGCAACTATGCTCTTACACACAGATCCTTCTTGTGGGTGGTAGCCCGACCAAGGTATCATGAGGGCTATCGAGCTATTTCCTGATCTCGAGATCTGGAGGGCAACTATGCTCTTACACTCAGATCCTTCTTGGGGGTGGTAGCCCGATCAAGGCATCAGGAGGGCTATCGAGCTATTTCCTGGTCTCGAGATCTGGAGGGCAACTATGCTCTTACACTTAGATCCTTCTTGGGGGTGGTAGCCCGACCAAGGCATCAGGAGGGTTATCGAGCTATTTCCTGGTCTCGAGATCTGGAGGGCAACTATGCTCTTACACTCAGATCCTTCTTGGGGGTGGTAGCCCGACCAAGGCATCAGGAGGGCTATCGAGCTATTTCCTGGTCTCGAGATGTTTATATCGAATTCCCATACAAGGGTATAGTCACTAATGTCGAACATAGTTGGAGACAAAGATGGAAGAGAAAAGGAAAATGACTTTATTGATGATCGAGACGTAGTACATCTTTATTAGGGTCTGTAATAAAAACTAAGTTGGGGTAGTCTGCTTGAGAACTCCTTTCAAGGGTAGAATTTCCTCAAATAATCTGTATTCCAAGTGTGGTCGATGGATCGTCCGTCCATGTCTTCGAGTTTATAAGCTCCATTGCGAACAACTAGCTTTATCAAATATGGCCCTTCCCAATTTGGACTTAAGACTCCATCCGACCTTTTCCGAATGTTCAGGGTCACTTTCCTAAGTACCAAGTCTCCTTCTTTGAATTCTCAGGCTCTGACCTTTTGGTTGAAGTATATAGCGATCTTGCTCTGGTAGATCGCTACTTTCTCTACTACCCGGTCTTGTTTTTCTTCTAAGAGGTCCAGATTAGCTCGTAGCTTGACTTCATTACTTTCGGGCTTAAAGTGCTTTACCTTGAACGAGGTTAATTTATGCTCGATGAGGAGGACTGCTTCAACCCCGAAGGCCAATGAGTAAGGTGTCTCCCCTGTAGCTGTTCTCTTTGTAGTCCGGTATGCCCAGAGGACTTCTGGTAGCTCTTCGGCCCATTTACCTTTCTTCTGTTGTAGCTTCTTTTTCAGAAGTTTCTTGATAGTCTTGTTGGTAGATTCTACCAGCCCGTTTGTATGGGGATGAGCCACTGAAGCGAGCCTGAGGTCGATCCCAAATCCCTTACAGAAGTCTTTGAACCGGGCGTTGTCGAATTGCTTCCCTAGGTCAGCTATAATGATAAGAGGGGTCCCGAATTTTCATACCACGTTAGTCTTGATGAACTTGGTTGTATTTTTTTCTGATATTCGAGAAAGAGGTTCTGCCTCAACCCATCTTGTGAAGCAGTCGATAGCCACGATAGCATGTTTCATCTGTCCGGGAGCGGTAGGGAGTGGCCCAATTAGGTTGATTCCCCACATGGCAAAGGGGTAAGGTGAACTGAGGGACGACAGTCGCTTGGGTGGCTGGTGGTTCAAGTTTGAAGTTCTTTGACAGGGTTCGCAAGATTGCACAAAACTCTTTGCGTCTTGGTGGATGGTTGGCCAATAGTACCCCATACGAAGCACCTGATAGGCTAGAGCTTCCCCACCTATGTGGTTCCCACAGTCCTCAGAGTGGACCTCTCTCAATGCCCATTTAGCATCATCGGGATGTAAGTACCTAAGCAAGGGGAGGGATCTTCCCCTTCTGTAGAGGTACCCGTCCACCATACAGTATCGGACTGAGAGTCTCTTAATTCTTCGGGCTTGGTCGGGGTTTTCGGGAAGCTCTCCTTCAAGGAGGTAGGCGATAATTGGGTCCATCCAGTAAGGCAGGCGATCCACGGAACAAATTTCTCCATTTGTGGCTATGCTTGGTTGGGTGATTAGTTGGAGGGGAATTCCCCATGGTAGGGATTGGCCTCCGTTCGCCGCTATTTTAGCCAGAACATCCGCGCGATAGTTTTGGTGTCGAGGCACCTGATCGATCTTGAGTCCCTTAAATTTACTTTTTAGCAGCCGAGCTAGATTTAGGTAGGCAGCCATATTACCTCCCTTTGCCTGGTAGACCCCAGTCACCTGGTTTACAACAAGCAATGAATCGCTCTTGATTTGCATGTAGTCGGCCTTTAGTTCAATGGCTACCTTCATCCCGGCTAGGAGGGCTTCATATTCAGCTTCGTAGTTGGTAGCTTTAAACTCTAATCTGAAACAGTGACAGAGTTCGGTCCCCTCCGGATCTATTAATACTATGCCAGCTCCTCCCCTGGCTTGCCCATATGCTCCATCTGCAAAGAGGGTCCATGGCTTGTAGCCTTCCGGCCAATTGTCGACCTCGGATATCTTCTGAGGGACCTCATTTGATATCGAGGGATCATCTGTATCTGGGATCGCTGAGAATTCTGCCACGAAGTCGGCCAAAGCCTGTGCCTTAATCATAGTCCGGGGCTTATACTTTAGGTCGAACTGAGTGAGCTCTAGTGCCCATAAGACTAGTCTTCCAGACACGTCTGGTCTTTCTAAGAATTGGCGGAGGGGTTGTTCTGTTACCACTGCTATTGTGTGAGCTTGAAAATAGGGACATAGTTTCCTCGCTGAGATCACCAGAGCATAAGCGAGCTTTTTCAGGAGAATGTAATTCCTTTCTGATTTGGTCAAAGCATGACTCACATAGTATATGGGTCTTTAAAAACCGTCGCTACAATCCTTGGCCAAAGCCCCGCTTACTGCAGTTTCTAATACGGCCAGGTAGATCTGTAACTCATCTCCGAGAACCGGCTTGACTAACAATGGGGGGCTTGTTAGGTATTCTTTCAAAGCTTGAAAAGCCTGTTCGCTCTCCTGGCTCTATTTCATGTTTTTCCCTTGTTTGATGGCCTTGAAGAAAGGGAGACATTTATCGGTGGAGCGAGAGTTAAACCTGTTAAGTGCCGCCACCCATCCAGTCAGAATCTGTACTTGCTTGAGCGAGGTTGGGGATTCCTGGTCCAAGATAGCTTTGATTTTTTCTGGGTTGGCTTCTATACCTCTCTCATGAACCATGAAGCCCAGAAACGTCCCTGCCGTTACCCCAAAGGCACATTTGGAGGGGTTCAAACGCATCTGGTTTTCCCTCAGTATGAGGAAGGTTTTGCGAAGGTCTTCCGGATGTTCTTTTGCAGTCGGGGATTTCGTGATCATGTCGTCGATATACACTTCCATCGTCCTTCCTATCTCGGGCTTGAACAGTTGTTAACCAACCGCTGGTATAAGGCCCCCGCATTCTTCAAACCAAACGGCATCACCTTGTAGCAATATAAGCCCTACCCAGTAATGAAACTGGTCTTATCTTGGTCAGCCGGGTGCATTTTAATCTGGTTGTATCCTGAGAATGCATCCATAAAACTCAAAAGTTTATTTCCGGACGTGGAGTCAACCGGCTGGTCGATCTTTGGTAAAGGAAAACTGTCTTTCGGACAAGCCCAGTTGAGGTCGGTGTAATCGACACACATACGCCACTTCCCATTTGCCTTCGTAACCATGACCACGTTGGCGATCCATTCGGGGTAGCGTACTTCTATGATGAACCCTGCTTTGATCAATTTATCAACCTCTTCCTGCACCACAGCGTTCCTATCAGCGTTTAAGTGACGCTTCTTCTGCTTGACGGGCTTGACTGTTGGATCTACTGTTAGTCGGTGGGCGGCCAATGATGCCGGGATTCCAGGCATTTCATCATGGTTCCAGGCGAAGATTTCACTGAACTCACTGAGAAGGCCAATCAGTCCTCTTTTTATTTCTGGATCAAGGGTGGCTCCGACCTTGACGACCTTGGAGGGATCGTCATTCCTGATAGGTATCTCTTCTAGTTTATCTACGGGCTGCCCGCTGGCCCATTCCTTACTCTGTTCTTCCTCGTAGGGCATAATAGGTTTGCTCTCCGGATGCCTAGGATGTTCCGTGGGCTTCTTCTCCTCCTGGATTATCCAGGATGTATCCATGTCCTCCTGGATTAATGTCACCTGTACACACTATTTAGCTAGGGCTACAGGATTGGCAGATACTGCATAGTATTTCCTGGCTACCTGCTGGTCTCCGCGTACCTCTCCTACTTTGGTTCCGACTAGGAATTTCAGGACGTTGTGGTATATGGACAAGACTCCCTTCAAGGAAGACAAGAAAGGTCTCCCTAGGATGGCGTTATAGGCCGATGGGGTGTCCACCACAACAAAGTCGGTTATAACATTCTGTTGGAGAGGGGTGATTCCGATGATTACTGGGAGGATCATCGACCCCACTGGTATGATCGAATCTCCAGTGAAACCGTAAAGCGGAGTGGTACAGCTGTTGTAACAACGTTGCTTCAGGTTCAATTTTTCCAGGGTATCCTTAAAGAGGATATCTACACTGCTACCTGTATCCACGAGCACGCGATGGACCAGATAGTTGGCGATCTGTATCGTGATTACCATAGGATCATCATAAAGTTACACAGTGTTGAAGACATCTGCTTCGGTGAATACGATCTGCACTGACTGGGAGGGCTCCGTCGAGCTCTGGCTGACTTCGAAGATCCCCCGGCTTTCTTCGATGCGGGCAACCTTTCTTGCGTGGTTTTTCTGGGAGTTATTGGAAACGCCAGCCAGTGTAGGACCTCCGCTGATACTGTGTATCACCTGGATCTGTTGCATTAAGTCAGCCTGTTCCCCTTTCCTCTTTTCTGCGTCTTCACGGATTTCAGCTTGTACCTCCCTTCCAGTCCTGATATTATCTCTGACCTGTTGTAAGAACTCAATCAGGCATCCTCCCCTTATCAGGGCCTCAATCTGGTTACGCAAATTATAGCACTCTGAGGTGTTGTGGCCCACGTCTTCGTGGAAGTCGCAGTACTTCTACCGGTTTCTCCTGTCAGCTGGGGCCTTCATGGGAGCGGGCTTTTGGAGCAACCCTTTATCTCGTATGGCAAGGTAGACTGTTTCCCTAGAAGCATTCAAAGGGGTGTAGTAGTCATACCCTTTTTCCCCTTGCATTACTAGAGCCACGGTCCTGGGAGGCGGCGAAGCCCGGGGAAGGGTTCGTTTTGCTGGATATCTTTCTTGCCTATACAGAGGAGCAGAGAGGCGATAGGTCGACCTGTTGGGAGGTTTATTATGAGTTTTCTGCACTGGCTCAAATCTGGGGGCTTCTTTCTTCAAACGCTTTGCCGTTCTCATGTCGTCGTGTTCCATCTTGACCTTGAGTTGTTCGTCGATCTCGACCTGCTCAAGAGCCCGGTCGTAGGCCTCCTGGTAAGTCTTGGGAGGTCTCTTAGCGAAGGAACGGAAAAGCTTTCCTGCCCATAGGTTTTGCCTGAAGTTGGCGAGGGTTTCTTTTTCAGTAAAAACTCCCATTTGTATGACCTCCTTGTAAAAACATTCCACGTACGACCGAAGAGTTTCACTTCGTTCCTGGATCAAATATTGGAGGTGTATGGGACCTTTCAGACGAGGTTTGACTCCTTGGAACTGTGAGCAAAAATCTGTTGATAATTTTGTGAAAGAATCCACGCTGCCAATGGGCAGTTTCCTGAACCAGGTTTTCGCATAGTCGGTTAGGGTCATTGGAACCATTCTGCATATAGCTGCTCTGGTAGTGTTCTGGACCTCCATCTGTTGAACGAAGCTCTCTAGGTGGCTTAGAGGATCTTCCTTTCCGGAGAACTTATCTGCCGGCATTTTGAATTTTTAGGGGAGCTCTACTTCCCGGATCCTCCTAGTGAAGGGAGCGTTCATCTCGCTCAGGGGATCCTTTTTATCCTCCTTATTCTTTCCCTTCCTTATCTGCTGGACCTCTTTTTGTAACTTTGCCAGCTGATCCCTCAGTCGCTTGTTCCCAGGTCTCTTCGAGTTAATCTCAGATTCCTCACTTTCGAATCTTTCCGATGAACTGGCAATTTCTATCCGGTCCTCCTCCTGGATAGGATCCACTCGGGGAGTCTATCTACTTTCCTCCTCTAGGGCTCGGGCAGTTCTCCTAGATGTAGTTGGATGAGATAGCCCTCGTGGCTTCTGGGTAAAAGCATCCGCGGCAGACTTAACTCGCCTGGGTTGATATTGTGAAAGTCTTTTCGTAACTGGGGGCATGGGTCCCAGCCTATCCCGGATCGAACGTTGGACCCCTCGGGCCGGCTCTAGAAGAGGAGGTCCTAGCAGATCGAAAGCAGGTGGCCTAGCTCCGAGCCTGCACGGCTCTCCCTGATCATTCAGGTTGGTTGGCTGGATTGTGATGCCTTCAGCGAGCAGGCGGACGCGGATGGATTCTACGAAGGCCGCCGCTTGTTGGTCGAGCGCGGCCTGGCTCACTATATGGTGGCCAGTAGCCAGCGTATTGGTTGTTTGGATCGGAGCTTGACTATATCCAGACTTTCTCCTTTTTCTCGGGGCCTTTCGTGTTAACCTCGCCGGAGGTTGCTCCGAGACTCTATGTTGGCCTTAGGAGGAGCGGAGCCTTATAGTTCCTGTAAAACAACGAAAATGTAAATGCAAATAACCGATTAATTGGGTGTAAGGTTTTTTTTCCCATAGACGGCGCCAAAAAGTGTTAACGGAAATTTTGCTCGGGATGAGAAATCTCAGTTAACACCCTCGAGACCACTACCACGTAGGTGGTGGCCAAGATTGATTGTATATGTAGCGATGATTTATAAAATGCCAAGGAATGATGATATCATTCAACCAAAAGAAAGCAAGAATATTTTTATTGAACGTGCATGGTATACAAATACAAGTTTCTTTATTTTTTGCTCTCAACACTCTCCGGGGTCTGGTTGAGTATTTTTCGTATGCCTGTCGAATAGTAGTCTCCTCTTTTCATTTCCTTTCTTTCTATTTGTACATAGTTTTGTAGGTCAAACAGACTGATTCTCCCCTTGATTTTCTCAGTCTCTCCCCTCCTTATCGGGCGGGATTTCTCGCTTTAATGTCATTGACTTTGAGTTAACAACCGAATTGAGAGTATCGTGGAGGAGATCAGTTTGTTTCCTCTTTGGATTCTATTACTTGTTCTGCATATAGGTAATGTTTCCAGATATGGTCCAGTGTATCTTCGTATCTTTTCAGCGTGATCCTTTATAGAGGTCGTTGAATATGGCGTGGTGTGGTGCATCAACTAGTGAGGTTGATTAGTGTTCTGACCTCGATATCTGAGAACTTTCATCAGCTTGGAGCCAGATCTGGCTTCCCTTGACCTTTTCGAAGCTAGGTGTGGCTTCCCCTGACCTTCCTGAGCTAGGTGTGGCTTCCCCTGACCTTCCGGAGCTAGGTGTGGCTTCCCGTGACCTTCCGAAGCTAGGTGCGGCCTTCTAGGGACATTCTTCTGTGTCAACGAGGTATAGGCGAGTCTCTGGAGCATTTGCGAGGTGACCTCGACTTCGGGGAGCTTCTAGTTTTGGTGATGCGGGCTAAATCTGATCGTTCCGGGCTCTATCCCGGATGTTTCCGGAGCCCTTCCTTGTTCCTGGGTTGGTATCGTAGTTCGGCTCTGGATATAGAGGTCTCCTAGTGAAAGCTCTCGGGTATAGAACCAGGTTTGGGAGGTGGAAAATTTTCCTTTGGTCCTTAGCCAATTTTGGCTATTAACAAAATGGTTCATCTCCTAAAAAATTATTTTTTACTCTTCTGAATGATAACAGTGCAAGACCCATCTTTTGCAGGGATAAATTCCTCCATGTATCTACTTTCCTGCAAAAAACACTTACCTCTTTAGTTATTGCAGCAACGCCAACCTGCCAACCATTTATATTGTAATATTATCATTTTCATTTTCTTTGTTGTTTTGTATGGTTAATCAAAGTAGAGTAAAGAGTGAATGATGATACCTCATCAACAGACTCAAAGGTCTCAATAGTCTCGGTAAGGTAATACCAAATTGAACTGCAAATAACTTGAATTAAAAATAAAGCAAAAATCAACACCAAAATAAAAATGCGTTAGATTCCTGGAAAATTATATTGCATTAAAAAATTAATATACATCATACATATGTAAATAATATGTATTAAAATAAATACAAATTAAGTGAAGGCAGAAAAAAGAGACAACATACCAGCTGTTCAAAATCACAAATCATAACTTGGTAAGTAAAGGGATCTGTTAGGTTTTTGACTCATGTTGGCATTAATTCCATATCAAAACAATGTTTCACTTGTATTGATTAGTTGTCTTAGATTGATGATGATTCAAGCATGAAAGAAAATCCGGCAACTTATCAAGCAAGATTGAGTCTTCAAAGAGGAATAAGCTTCATTGCTCAACAAAGGTATATTTAGATCCCATTCCTCTTACAAGGCTTAGGCACACACACACACACACACACACACACACACACACACACACACACACACACATAAACACACACAAACATTGCATCCATATGTGTCTCTGCATCATTGTACTCAATTGATATAATACATCCACATACTTGATATTGAATGCTCATGCATTAGACTGAAATTGATAAAATTTGTAAATTACATGTTCTAGGACTATATCTAGAAAATGACATTCTTGTGAGTTCATGTGTTTGTTTGTTTATGTGTTATGGATTTTAGACTTGAATTAGATCTTACATTATTCCTTATTGAGTTCCAGTCATTTCGGTTACTCATTTATTAGTTTTCAAGTTCCGAGTAAAAAGTTATGAAACTTTCCGATCACTTACCATGCATTGTCTTTGTCTTCGTGTATTGAGTCAAATTCTTATTTTCTGGAAAAAGTTTCATAATCATCCACGTGCGTGAGAGATTCCGAGTTCATAATCAAAAAATGGACTCAAATTCAGAGTTTGGAGGCCAGAGAACGGTCGAAGAACACGAAGGTGCGCTAGGGAGGAAGCCAATGGCCAAATGACATTTGCCACCCATCCCCGGGGAGGTTCGTGGCCATCTTGGGGAGGAGAGTCTCCTACCCCCGAGATGTCCTCACACCTCCTTGAGGAGCTGAGGTGGTGAGTGGTCATTGGCTGCCCCAATTCCCTCTTTCCCTCTCTTTTAAATATCTCTTTCCCTCTGTCATTTCATTTAAAAGAAGAAAATTTGAAAAACAAGTGCAGAAATTTTCTCTCCAATCTTCTCATCGTCCAAACACCATATATCTCTCATTTCTTATCTAATTTGAGTGATTCAGGTTGGAGAATCTTTGTATTGAAGTCCCCTGCCTCCTCCAAGTTAGTTTACAACCATTTGTTCAAGTTTTATGGTGGTTCTACACTCAAAACCAAAACTGCACGAGATTACAAGGTATTGATATATTCTTTGTTTTTTGATCTTCAAAGTCTTCAATTACCTTGGGTTTTCTTCTTCTATGAGTATGTGTTACTTGGAAAAATGCATTTGAGAAGTAGAGCTTCAATTATAGGCTAATCTTGTCTAATTAGAGACTTGAATGTGAACTAGTTTTTCTTGAAACTAGGTTTTCACATGTTTGTGAGTTGTATGGTGATTAGCTTATTATCTAGGGCTATTTGTTCCTTGATTGACTTTGTTCTCATGATTGATAGCCTTATCATGTTCTAGGACTTATTAGTTAAACATATTTAGGATTAACACATTTTTTTTCATATTAGGATATAATTAGGATTTAACTGATTTGTACATAAATACATGCTCTAAATATTTGCTAGAATATTCATTGATCATATCTTGTGAATCTAGCATGTTTATGTTTGTTACTAAAACCTTGAATGTGTGCTTAATGTATATCATTTATTCAAGTGTTAGTTACATGAATGATTCTAGGAATTTAATGTGTTTAGGTGTTTCATATGTTCTAGAATTTGTTCATGTTTAGTAACTAGACAAATTTGATTTATGAACTCACATTCTTATGTCTAGTTCCCATAGAATGTATTGATCTCATATTATATGTTAAGTGCTTGTTTGCATTTTGCATTCATTGATCACACTAGGAAGTCCTTGTAAAAGGCATGAAGTCTTGGCTAGGACATGTGGTCCGGATAGCTAAGCAAGGAATCTTGGTTATGACAAGTGGTACGGATAATCAAGCAATGGAGACTTTCTAGAGGCAAGTGAGCCTTGGATAGAAAGTAGACTATATTATTGGTAGACCCAGGATATTGAGTTGACATGGAGTCCAATAGAGAGTGTGTCATTTGTTGATCACTCTTGAGGAATTTCTAACCTCTCAATGGTGTTGTGTAGAAGTGGAGTCCAATAGAGAGTGTGTTATTTGTTGATCACTTTTGAGGAATTTCCAATCTACCAATAGGGATTGGGTAGATGTAGAGTCCAATATAAAGTGTGTCATTTGTTGGTCACTTTTGAGGAATGTCCTATCTACTTTCCAATAATAAAAGTAAACGATGGTTGTATTCAACCCGTGGATGTTTCCTCTTAGGAGGTTTTACCACGATAAAAAAACCGACTCATTCTCTAAGTTAACAATTGACTTCTGTGCTCAGTTTCAGGGCATCAAACCTTGCCCCAAGGCTCGTATTCACCTCCAATACGTGATCCAGGAGTAGGGTGAATCACTTAGAGCCTACGTGGAGAGATTCCATAAAGAAGTAATTCAAATGGGGGTCTTCACGGAGAAGGAGACCTTGGCCAATTTCAGAAGAAATCTATAGGCAGGCAGGCTGTTCAGATCCTTCGCCAAGCATCCCCCGGAGACCTACCAGGAGGCCTATGATAGAGCTCTAGAGCAGGTGGAAATAGATGAACAGCTTCGAGTTAAGATGGAGCATGATGATATGAGAACTGCCAAGCACCAAAAGAAGGAGGCGCCCAAGCCTGCACCAGTTTAGAAAAATCAGAACAAACCTCCCAACAAGTCTACGTATCGATCGCCAACCTACCAACCTCCGCGGAACTGGTACCTAGTTAGGCGGACTCCACCCATAGCTACACCTCTACACAAAGAGGTAGCGCGGGTAGATAGAGAGGAAATGGGGTACTCCCACTACACCCCCCTGAACGCATCTCATGAGACTATTTACCTCGCCATCCGCGACAAGAACGGCTCAGGAAGCCGGGTCCAATAAAGGCACCAGTCGATCAACGAAACCGCTACAAGTATTGTGACTTCCACGAGGATGTAGATCATAATACCTCGGAATGCTATTTTTTGCGGAACGAGATTGAAGCCCTGGTAAGGGGAGGTTGCTTGGAGGAATTCCTCAAACAAGTGCGCGACAACATTCACACCGGGAAGGAGTGGCAAGCAGTCATTAAAGCGTTTGAAGAAGGAAGGAAAGCGAAAGGGAAGGATCTGATGGAGCATATCCACATATTCAACACCATCAGTGGGGGTCCCACCCTGGTGGGAACCTCTAACAATTCTCAAAAGAAGATGACATGTATAACACCGTGCAGCCCCATGACGATCCTATGGTCATCACTGTGCAAATAGCTAACAATTTGGTCCATCGTGTCTTGATTGACACGGGTAGCAGCGTTGATATTCTCTTCAAGAGTGCTTTGGAGCAATTCAACTTAAAGAGACCTTGTTACAACAGCTGCATGATGTGTAAAATCGTGTTATAAAATACTCACTCGCAAGTGCACGAATCGTGAAGATAAGTACAGTGCCAAGTAAGGATCGTTTCCACGAGGAAAAGAGATTTATTGATTGAAAACTAATTTTAATTAAAGTTAAATTAAAAGTAACCAAGAGATTATTGATTGATTGATTAATCTAAACTAAATTAAATTAAATTAAAGAAAACAATTAAAAAGAATATGGTTGTAATCAATGGAGAGAAAGTACTAGGTCATCAATGATCCTCAATTATGAACACTCAATGTATAGAATTAATTTGTAAAGAAATTCAATTAATTCAAGGGTTCATTCTTTATCTTTAATATGACTATTACCGTATGATCGCGGGATGAGTCATGTATTCCCAATTATTATTCACCCTTGGTCTATGGTGTGAACAACGATCGGAAATCCTTTAAGCGCAAGAAATAAGAACCGAATTCTATACTTTTCTTGGCCTATGCTAAAAATAAAATTCATTCATTCAAAAGAGCATTAATCAAGGTTAGGTTTGGTCTATACTCTAACCCTAATTCTCAGATAGCCTTAACCCTAAAATCATGCCAAATAATCATCCACCCTTGGTCTATGGTGTGAATAAATATTAAAACTAATGAGGATTAAGCAGTTAAGAACAATGAATAGATCAAGAATTGAATTGATGAAATAATAATTAATCCAAACATGAGCATTCACAAGAGGTTCACATTGATTCCCTAGTTATGGAATTAGTTACACATCATAGAAAAAGAAAAGAAAAGAGATTGAGTAGAGAAAACCCGAGATGATCATCAAAGAGCTCCTCCAATTCTTCTTCGTCTTCTTCTACAATGAATGGATGGGTCTTGAGGTGATATGTGGTGGTGGAGTGATGGGGGATGGCCCCCTTGGTGGCTTGGGACCTCCCTTGGCTTCTCCCTCCCGAAATTAGGGTTCAAAGGGATTTAAATAGGCTTTAGATTCTAGGTTAAGTCCTTAAACAACAAGGAAATCAATTCCCTTTTAGAACTCTACCTTTTTGGGATTTTATTTCTTTCCTAAACCATCCAAATTGATTACTTATTGAAATAAGATAAGGATTAGGTATCAACTTGCTTTCCAAGACTCAAAATCATGTCCAAGATGGTAATATTTCCCGTTCTGACAACTTGCAAAACAAATCCCGTCACTATTCATGAAATTATAACTGATCTGACCATCGGGTATTAAAATGAGCATAACCTCTTCTAGAAATATTGAAATTGAGATCAAAAAGGTGCGCCAGAAACTAGACTTCAGGGGCTTTCTATCCATAGGTGATAGGACACACAATTCAATAGGAGCTGAGAGATATGGTCCCCGTAATCTGACTGTTCTGCACTGGCCAAAACTCATCTTTTTGCTCATTTTCTTCAAAATAACTTCTAACACCTCTTCCACGGAATGTGACCTACAAATGCTCAACAAACACATAAAATACCTAATTTCACCCAAGAACAAAGCACAAATAATAGGAAATGGGGACCTAAAACATATATAGAAATAGACCGATCGCTGCACTACCCCACTATACGGGTTTACAGGAGACTCGCTGATTCCCACTAGATCCATGATCCTACCAGTGATAGTAGGGACAACACCACCTCGATTTCCTCTACAGTAGATCTGTTCCGGTACATCTAAAGCTTCTATACAGCAGAGTTGCACCTCTCTTGCTTCTTTACAGAGGGTTTGCTCAGGTATCAGCAGATCTCCCATGTAGCAGATCCGCTACGATCACCTCTACAACAGATCTACTACGATCTCCTATGTAGCAAATCCATTACGATCTTTTATACAGCATATCCGCTACTAGTAGATATCCTCTATAGCAGATCCATTGGATTTTCACCTGTTTATGCTGATATCCTCATGTCACCGGATCCACTCTTCAAAAGCTCCAAGGTAGCAGGTCAACGCATGTACCCGAGAAGCAAACTCAACTATATGATCATAGGAACAGCGTGACCGGTAGAGGCCCAGTGGCTCCTCACTCCTTGCACCGAGCCGATCAACGCCCAAGTAAGCCACTGTGTCTCAATTAACTCCAGGACGGTCCAGAGCCACATTTCAGTTGCTAGGGACTTCTAGGATCCCAAGCATGCCTCTGGGCTAGTACCATTCCGGTGGCTCCCTACCTCTTGTACCGGGCCCTTCAACGCCCTAGTGAGCCACCTATGTCCCGATCCGTTCGGGGAGATCCCAGAGGCTTCCCACATTGCTGAGGCCTCCTACATGCCAAAGCAAGCCTCTGGAGTAGCAGCCCAGCTGCATGGCCCAGTGGCTCCTCACATATTGTACCGGGCCGGTCAATGCTCATGTGAGCCACTGTGCCCCGATCCATTCGAGCATGGTCCAGAGCTTCATTTCAGTTGCTGGGGACTTCTAGGATCCCAAGCATTCCTCCAGACCAGTACCAAGCCGGTGGCTTCACTTCATTTATACTGGGCCATTCAACGCCCTAGAGAGCCACCGATGTCCTGATCTGTTCGGGGAGATCCTAGAGGCTTCCCAGATTGCTGAGGCCTCCTACATGCCAAAGCAAGTCTCTGGAGTAGCAGCCCAGCTGCATGGCCCAGTAGCTCCTCACTTATTGTACCGGGCCGGTCAACACTCAGGTGAGCCACTGCGCCCCGATCCATTCGAGCATAGTCTAGAGCTACATTACAGTTATTGGGGACTTCTAGGATCCCACGCATGCCTCTGGACTAGTATCATGCAGGTCGCTCCTTACCTCTTGTACCGGGCCCTTCAACGCCCAAGTGAGCCACCTATGTCCCGATCTGTGCGGGTAGAGCTCAGAGGCTTCCCACTTTGCTGAGGCCTTCTACATGCCTAAGCACGCCTCTATAGCAGTAGCCTAGCTACATGGCCCAGTGGCTCCTAACTTCTTTTACCGGGCTAGTCAACTCCCAAGTGAGCCACTGTGTTGACTGGACACTTTTCTAGTGTCGTTTTAAAAGAGCAATCCGTCAACAATATTTGTTAAAACCTCACAAAGCCTAAATTAGTTTGAAAACACAACAGAGCGGAGTTAGCTAAAATTAGTTACTGCTAAAGTAATGTTAATGTATATATATAATAAACGAAACATAAAATGGTGAAGATGTAGATGGTGAATTATCCTACAGAAGTGGGGGAAAATGGAATGAAGGATATATATAGATGATAGAAACTAAGGAGTTAACGGATACGAAAGTGAAAACTGGGCAATGCAACAAACTTGTCAATAGCACGGCTATTCAAGGCAATCGACCTAGGATGTATAGAGTCGATTATTTATCCATAGAAAGTGGCCAACCTAGGATGTATAGTGCGGACCACCTATTAGGGATTAATCCGTCGAAAACTACCAACCTAGGATGTATAGTGTTGGTGGTTCATCGGATTCTGAAAATGAAGCTCGTCTACCTATCTATGACTCAACTGATTGTAAATGTAGTCAACCTAGGATGTATAGTGATGACTTCTAATCCTCTGATGAGATCCGACCTAGGATGTATAGTGCTGAAAATTCGATCAAGGTTAGATTAAGACCACGGTTTTAAGAGTCAGAATTCATGATGTTCCGTCCATTCATTAGAGCAAGATACAACTAAATAGGATGTATATCTAGATGCAATACTCATACATAATACAAAGAGATCTTGCAAAGAGGATGTATCTACACAAGAAATCAATGGTAAACATTCATAACAAGAATAGATCAATGAAAGATAGACATGAATATCAATATAACATCAAGTTTATGTACAAGCCCAATATTCAACTAACTACTCCATCAACCCCTTAGAGGGGATTTAGCTACTCATTACAACTAGGAAAATAAGAGAAAGGAAAGAGAAAGAACCCTTGGAGAACATCTCCTTCCTTGAAGTGGCTTCAATCTCCTAACTTCCTTGAAGTTGAGTAGAGAATGTAAGGATGTGAGAGAGAGAGAGAGAGATTCTAGATCTAAGTGTGTAAAACCTCTGAAAAACAGAGTCAAAGGCTTGTTAAAACATTTCCATCCTTTTCTATTTATACAACCAACAAAAAATAGGTCACTTAAACTTCAAAAATCAATTTGGCGCCTGTGGAGTGCAAGTGAAGTGCAGGTGAATTACCCACATTGTATGAGTTGTCTTCATCTTCAGTTCTCAGATCTGGGCAATAGTGTGGGTGGAGTGCGGTTGGATGACCAGCACTGTACCAGCACTCTAATGTCAGGTGCAATTTCAGCTTCTCTGGTTTGGAAACAGTGCGGGTGGAGTGCGGTTGGATGACCCGTACAGTACCCACACTTTAATGTCAGGTGCAGCTTCAGCTTCTCTGGTTTGGCATTAGTGCGGGTGGAGTGCAGTTGGATGACCCGCACTATACCCGCACTTTAACTCTTCTCTTTGCATCAGGTCCCGGCTATGAGCATGAGTGCGGTTGGAGTGCGGTTACGACCTGCACTTGACCCGTACTGTAGAGCTGCTTATGGTCCTTTGTCTTTCCTTTTGCCCCATTTTCTGCAGGAACCACTGTAACACGTTTCCAAACCCCTCATTGCACCATTTCCTACAATTACGCATAAAACAACCCATTAGAGATACAAAAACGCACGAAAACAGAACACAAGGTAAGGATTTGAGGGCCTAAATAGACTACCTATTTGGCCAGATCAAACACCCTCAAACCAATCCTTTGCTCGTCCTCGAGCAAACCTAATCTAAAACAATAAGACTCCAACTGATTGTAATTTCTAGACACCTAAACAATAATTCAACAATGCCGCAAGTCCAATTTGTGATATGATACAAATAGGTGTGATAGAGAGGAGGAAAACATATGCACAAGATCAAGAGCAATTTGGAGACACCTAAGGGAGGCTCGTACGAACACGAATCCCACACCTAAAGGCATTCATGAATTAAGGACAACTTCCTCCCATACCTTGAGCATAATTCGCTTCAATTCTAAAGCTCATATGAATTCTCTCTTTTCTTTCCTCACAGAGTCCTAAGTTCCACACAAACGAGTATGCAAAGATGAATTCCGCACAAAATTTAAGCAAAGAACTATCCTAGGAAAGGATCACTATGCCATGGACGTGAAAGATCGTGCTTCAACCGACATTCCCAAACTAGACTTTATAAGGATCAAATAGGGCTTTCTCACCGGTTATAATGTGGCTATGGGGTTTAATGAGGTTAGACAAGGAATATGGACATTTGGAGTTCAAACTCACCAATCATGCTAGAATATACCCCTACACCCATACAATGCTCTTTTATCACTCATATGCAAACCTCTAGGCAATCATTTACCCCACATTTGTGCCTTCCATGTTGCACTCTGTTTGAGCGTACTTAGCATAACACAATCACAATTATGGCACTTCAAGTACAATTTCTCTTTTAATTTTTTTTTACAATTTCCCACTCACAATGTTGTACTCCATTTTGAGTTGTTACAATTTCCCTTTCTTGGGCATTTTTGGCACACAACTACAGTTCTTAGCCCTTTCCTTGTATATTTTCAACAATTATTTCATTTTACCCGCTGTTGGACCATTTAGAGCTTAACTCCTTTCATCACCACCATTTCACATCCTAACATGATTAGTACAAGGGTAGGCATGTGTTTAGGCTATTAGGTATATGGTTGAATGTGGTACAAAATAAAAGAGTAAGTGTTTGGCCTCAATCTTGGCTTTGGAGCACACAATATGGTATGAACGTGTTTAGGCTAGTAAAGGTAATTTAGTGCACACACATTCCCTAATATCACCTCCACAACCATCTAACAAGGGAATGAAAGCATCCATCACGCACTTCACAAAATGATATGCAAGTCCTATGGCACATGACATAAATGACGAGAGGCATGTTTAAGAATAATAAATAATACACTTAGAACACACACATTAATGCTTGTGTTTGTGACCTTACGGGCATCTCCACTATTAGAACACGGTCATGGGAACATTGAGTCCCCAATACTTAACACCAACGGGTGGGACGACCCCATGGTGGTGCAAGCGAACCCTCAAGTAGCACCAAACTATGTAACAAGGTCAGAGCACATACAAAGAACTCGCCAAAAGCACACTCTAGAGGCATCATACCCATACTGGTTACAGTTTGAAAATTGTACAAGTGACAAAATTGAAAAATTGGACACTATAAAACTATAATAACGACTGTACAAGGTGTAACACACCCCCAAATAAAAACTCAACAATGTCCCCATTGTTGGAAACCACAAGGTATGTCCTAAAGGGGGAGAAACACCATAGGCGACTCAAAAATGAAGAACATGCATAAAGACTGGATTCCTTCACTCCACTAGATGAGATGATGTTCAGCAAAAGGATCCGCTCCTTCTTCTTAGGAAAGGAAGTCGGTTGGCATGTAAGCTTTATTGTCTGCCTCTAAGTCCGCTTCAAAGTAAGGAGTGTAACCAATAACAAGCTTAATCTCAATAATTTGCAGAATGAGGGTTCAACACCCCCAAACCGAATCTAGACACAAGCTCAAAACTCGCACAAGTATATGATCAATATGCACTCAACCATGCTCATTTATGTTAACAAAATCTAAATTCTCATTCATCAAGAATAATACAATGAAGTACAAAATAGAAGGTAGAAACTGCCTTTAGAAGGAAGCTAGTTCTTTGTCCATGCGTGTTGTCGTGTGCGTCCCAAAAGATGCACAACCTAGCTTAAAACCACACAACAACTCTACCAAACGAAAATCAAATGCGAAAAGAAAAGAAAAAACCAAAATACAAACTGAAATAAAACTAAGAAGGCTAAAAGTTTAAAGATGACCTGAGCGGGCTGCCTCCCACCGGTGCTCAGACATGATATATGTTCTATGGCTCTGTAAGTTCCATGGAACCAACACCCTTACAGCAGGTCTCTGGTCCAAAATATGGTTTTAGCCTATGCCCATTAACTTTGAATATTCCATCGTTCCTCAAATTCTGAATGTCTACAGCTCCGTTAGGAGAGACATTAATAACACGGTGTGGGCCTGACCATCTCGATTTCAACTTCCCAGGGAACAACTTCAAACGAGACTCATAAAGTAACACCAGCATGCCCGGTTGGAACTCCTTCCTTACTAATCGCTTGTCATGAATAACTTTTGTTTTTTCTTTGCAAAGCCATGAACTCTCATAGGCTTCCAACCTGAATTCATCCAACTCGTTCAACTAATTGCATCTTTCTTCACCTGCCTTGTCATACTCCCAATTCAACTTCTTAATCGCCCACCAATCTTTATGTTCTAGTTCTACCGGAAGGTGGCAAGCCTTACCAAAAACCAACCTATACGGGCTCATCCCAATAGGAGTTTTGAAAGCCGTTCGGTACGCCCATAAGGCGTCAGATAGTTTCAATGCCAAATCCTTCCTAGTGGAGGAGACCGTCTTCTCCAGAATCTGCTCGATGTGCCTGTTACTTACTTCAACCTGTCCTGATGTCTGTGGGTGGCATGGTGTGGCCACCTTGTGACTCACCCCATACTTCTTCAATAGATTTCCTAAGACTTTGTTACAGAAATGGCTCCCTCCATCACTAATGATCACCCTTGGTATCCCAAATCGGGTCAGAATATGTTCCTTTACGAATTTTACCACCACATTACTGTCATTGGTCTTTGTGGCAACGGCCTCAACCGATTTGGAAACATAGTCAACCCCCACTAAAATATAGCTGTTCCCACAAGAAGGTGGGAACGGTCCTATAAAATCAAGACCCCAAGTGTCAAATACTTCAACCACCAAAATTCCAGTTTGTGGCATCTCATTCTATTTACCAATGTTCCCTATGCGTTGGCACCTATCACATGCTACACAAAACTGATAAGCATCTTTAAACAGTGATACCCAGAAGAAACCTGATTACAGCACCTTAAGTGCTGTCTTACGTGCGCTAAAATGGCCTCCACATTGCAAATCATGACAGAATCGCAACACATCATATTGCTCATTTTCTGGCACACACCTCCTAATGACCTGATCTACCCCGTGTTTGAAAAGATAGGGCTCATCCCATAAGTATTCCCTTGCTCTCCTATCAAACCTCTTCTTACTCTGCCAATCTAGATCAGGGGGAAATACCACATGTGTCAGATAGTTTGCAAGATCTGCATACCAGGGTTTCTTATCCTGTACAACCCACATATGTTCGTCAGGGAAACTTTCTCCCAAGGGAATCTCATCACCATCTATTTGGCTATCATGAACTATCCTATTAAGGTGGTCTGCTACCACATTTTCGCAACCCTTCTTGTCCCGAATTTCTAAATCAAATTCTTGCAACAGCAACACCCACCTAATCAACCTGGGTTTTGCATCTTTCTTTCGAAGTAAATATCGCAACGCCGCGTGGTCTGAGTATACCACAATCTTTGCACCTACCAAGTATTGTCTGAACTTCTCAAGAGCAAAAATGACAGCTAGCAATTCATTCTCTATTGTTGAATAGTTCACTTGTGCATCCTTCAAAATCTGGGATGAGTAATATATATCATACGGGTCTTTTCCAACCCTCTGACCCAAAGTTGCACCTACAGCAAAGTCAGATGCATCGCACATTATTTCGAATGGTAAATCCCAAACTGGTCGCACAATTACCGGAGATGAGGTCAAAACTTCTTTTAAAGATTCAAACGGCACCACGCATTCTGCACTAAACACAAAATCTTTGTCCTTTTGTAGCAACAAGCATAGTGGTCTGGAGATCTTCAAAAAATCCTTGATGAATCTCCTGTAGAAACCCGCATGACCAAGGAACGACCGGATGTCTTTGACATTGCGACGGGGTGGCAAACTCTTGATTACTTCATTCTTTGCCTTGTCTACTTCAATACCATTTTTTTATATATTATGTGTCCCAAGACAATCCCGTGTTGCACCATGAAGTGGCACTTCTCCCAGTTCAACACCAAGTTGTTTTTCATACATCTTTGTGGCACTAACGATAAGTTATCAAGGCAAAACTTGAAAGAGTCCCAGAATATCGAGAAATCGTCCATGAAGACTTCAATAATCTCTCCCACCATATCTGAAAACAATGAAACCATACACCTTTGAAACGTACCTAGGCATTGTAAAGGCCAAAAGGCATTCTTCGGAAAGCATAGGTTCCATAGGGACATGTAAAAATTGTTTTCTCTTGGTCTTCTGGAGCAATAACTATTTGATTGTACCCAGAATATCCATCCAGAAAAAAGTAGAACTGATGCCCTGCCAACCGCTCTAGGATTTGATCAATGAAAGGTAAGGGAAAATGGTCCTTCTTGGTAACCGCATTCAACTTACGGTAGTCTACGCAGATGCGCCACCCTGTCTGGAGCCTTTGTGCTACTAACTCACTCATCTCATTCTTCACTATTGTAACTCCGGATTTCTTTGGGACGACTTGAATGGGACTAACCCATCTGCTATTTGATATGGGGTAGATAATCCCCGCATCGAGAAGCTTCAATATCTCCTTTTTTACCACCTCTTACATAATCGGATTCAGTCTCCTTTGTGCCACCCGTGACGATTTGGCATTTTCTTCTACAAAACTCTTATGCATACACTTGGTAGGACTTATTCCCTTGATATCATCTATGAACCAACCAATGGCTTCTCTATACTCTTTCAACACTCCAAGTAACTCATCTTCTTGACTTGCCTCCAAATTAGCGGCAATGATAACTGGGTTTAACTTTTCTACGTCGAGAAACACATACTTCAAGTTCGATGGGAGTGCTTTCAATTCAACTCTTGGAGGAAGTTCTTCTAATGGTACCAAGTCATCTGCATTTCCTTCTCTTTCGAATTCCTCCTCAATAGTGATATCTAACTCCTCCTCTAAGAAATCCACAGTGTTACAATCGTGGGAACCCACTAGGTATGATAAAGAGTCAAAGATGTTGAACTCCATTGTTTTGTCTACTACCTTCATGGTAAGCTTCCCTGCATGCATATCAATCACTACCCTAGATGTTGCCATGAAAGGTCTACCCAAAAGTAACTTCACATCTCTTTCATCTCTTCCTTCATCCATGTTAATCACCACAAAGTTAGTAGGTATGATTAACTTTTCTATCTGTATTAACACATCTTCGACAATGCCCTTAGGGCTTCTTGCAGAAGCATCCGCTAAGACAAGAGACATAGTGGTTTTCCTGAGGTCATTCAAACCCAGCTTCTTATAGACTGAAAACGGCATGAGGTTAATGCTTGCTCCTGAGTCTAACATCGCTCTTTCGCGATTTGACCACCAATCGTAATGTCAATTATAAAACTCCCTGGGTCTTTCATTTTCTAGGGAAATGACCGGTGAATTACCCGCACTGTATGGGTTGTCTTCATCTTCAGTTCTCTGATCTGGGCAATAGTGCGGGTGGAGTGCGGTTGGATTACCCGTACTGGACCCGCACTTTACCCGTACTTGAGTCGCACTTGAGTCGCACTCTACTGTCAAGTGCAAAATCCACTCCTCTGTCTTGAGCAATAGTACGGGTGGAGTGCGGTTGGATGACCAGCACTGTACCCGTACTCTAATGTCAGGTGCAACTTCAGCTTCTCTGGTTTGGCAACAGTGCAGGTGGTGTGCGGTTGGATGACCCGCACAGTACCCGCACTCTAATGTCAGGTGCAACTTCAGCTTCTCTGGTTTGGCATTAGTGCGGGTGGAGTGCAGTTGGATGACTCGCACAGTACCCGCACTTTAACGTCAAGTGCAACTTTAGCTTCTCTGGTTTGGCAACAGTGCGGGTGGAGTGCGGTTGGATGACCCGCACTATACCCGTACTTTAACTCTTCTCTTTGCATCAGGTCCCGGCTATGAGCATGAGTGCGGTTGGAGTGTGGTTGCGACCCGCACTTGACCCGCACTATAGAGCTGCTTATGGTCCTTTGTCTTTTCCTTTGCTCCCTTTTCTGCCGGAACCACTGTAACACGCTTCCAAACCCCTCATTGCACCATTTCCTACAATTACGCACAAAACAACCCATTAGAAATACAAAAACGCACGAAAACAGAACACAAGGTAAGGATTTGAGGGCCTAAATATACTAAATATTTGGCCCGATCATGTGTCCCGATTCATTCCATGATGGTCCAGAGCTACATTTCAGTTGCACGGGACTTCTAGGATCCTAAGCAAGCCTTTGGACCGGTACCACACCAGTGGCTCCCTACCTCCTGTACTAGGCCACTCAACGCCCTAGAGAGCCATTGAAGCCCTGATCTATTTCGGGAGAGCCCAGAGGCATCCCACATTGCTGAGGCCTCATACATGCCTAAGTAAACCTCTGGAGCAGCAGCCTAGCTGCATGGCCCACTGGCTCCTCACTTCATCTATCGGGCTGGACATCGCCCAAGTGAGCCATTATGTCTCGATTCATTCAGGATAGTCCAGAGCCACATCTCAGTTGTTAGGGACTTTTAGGATCCCAAGCATGCCTCTGGACCAGTATCACACTGGTGGCTTCCTACCTCCTGTACCATGCCATACAACGCCCTAGTAAGCCACCAAAGTCCCTATCTGTTCATGGAGAGCCCAGAGGCTTCCCACATTGATGAGGCCTCCTATATGCCTTAGCAAGCTTCTTGAGCAACGGCCTAGCTGCATGGCCTAGTGCCTCTTCAGTTCTTCTATCGGGCTGGACAACGCCCAAGTGAGACACTTTGTCCCGATTCATTCAGGATGGTCCAGAGCCACATTTCAGTTCCTGGGGACTTTTATGATCCCAAGCATGCCTCTGGACCAGTATCATGCAGGTGGCTCCCTACCACTTGTACGTGGCCCTTCAACGCCTTACTGAGCCACCTATGTCCTGATCGGTTCGGGTAAAGCTCAGAGGCTTCCTACATTTCTAAGGCCTCCTACGTGCCTAAGCACGCCTCTAGAGTAGCAGCCTAGCTGTATGGCCCAGTGGCTCCTCACTTCTTCTATCGGGCTAGTCAACGCCTAAGTGAGCCACTGTGTCCCGATTCATTCCAGGATGGTCCAGAGCCATATGTCAGTTGCTGGGGACTTCTAGAATCCCGTGCATGCCTCTGGACCAGTATCATGCAGGTGGCTCCCTACCTCTTGTACTAGGCCCTTCAACGCCCTAGTGAGCCACCTATGTCCTGATCCGTTCAGGTAGAGCTCAATGGCTTCCCATATTGCTAAGGCCTCCTATGTGCCTAAGCAATCCTCTGGAGCAGCATCCTATCTGCATGGCCTAGTGGCTCCTCACTCTTGGTACCGAGCTAGTCATCGCCCAAGTGATCCATTGTGTCCTGATTCATTCCAGGATGGTCTGGAGCCACATTTCAGTTGGTTGGGATTTCTAGGATCCCACGCATACCTGTGGACCAATATCATACAGGTGGCTCCCTACTTCTTGTACCAGGCCTTTCAACGCCCTAGTGAGCCACCTATGTCCCGATCCGTTCTGGTAGAGCTCATAGGCTTCCCACATTGCTGAGGCCTCCTACATGCCTAAGCAAGCCTATGGAGAAGCAACCTAGCTGCATGGCCCAGTGGCTCCTCACTTCTTTTACCAGGCTAGTCAACGCCCCAGTGAGCCACTGTGTCCCGATTCATTCCAGGATGGTCCAGAGCCATATTTCAGTTACTGAGGACTTCTAGGATCCCAAGCATGCCTCTAGACCAGTACCATGCATGTGGCTCCCTACCTCTTGTACCGGGCCCTTCAACGCCCTAGTGAGCAGCCACCTATGTCCCAATCCGCTTGGGTAGAGCCTAGAGGCTTCACGCCTTACTGAGGCCTCCTACATGCCTAAGTAAGCCTCTGGAGCACTACTGCATAATCAGTGGTTCCTCACTTATTGTATTGGGCTCTCACAGCGCCCATATGAGCTACCTAGATCATAGCTGCAAGATTATCGGTTTCTGATCTTTTATACCAAGCTACCGAACGCCCTGCGAGCTGCCGAGGTCCAAGATTGTTCGAGCAGAGTCTCGAGTCCCATTACGATTTGTGAACACTCCTATTTACTCACTCCAAGCAG
The DNA here is from genome assembly GCA_033220585.1 of Dipteronia sinensis. Taxonomy (NCBI): domain Eukaryota; kingdom Viridiplantae; phylum Streptophyta; class Magnoliopsida; order Sapindales; family Sapindaceae; genus Dipteronia; species Dipteronia sinensis. The sequence continues at coordinate 46,398,951 of CM065640.1, forward strand.
GCTTCTAAACTGGTTAAATCACTTGGGGACTAGAAGCTCATCATTCTCCCTAGTCCTCCTATGGAAGGGGTAGTGACCTCAACATGAGAAAAGTTCTCCTAATGACCAGTCCACAATAACAAGCACCATTGCAGTAGGTCACTCTACTGAACCTATACCGGGAACACAGATTACCCGAGAAGGTCTCACCAATGAAGCCTGTGAGGTGAGCATTGACCAGTATCGCCTTGAGTATTATCGCCTAGGTAGTTCTCCTACTATCGCCTTGGTAGTACTCTTATGATCGCCTTGGTAGTTCTTCTACGATCGCCTTAGTAGTTCTCATTTAATCGCTTTTCACCTATGATCGAGACCAGGATAGCCACATGGCACTCCTGATGCCTTGGCTGGGTACAACCCCCCTCCAAGAAAAACTTGGTGTTGAAGTGGCCTTAGTTGCCTACCAGGACCATCACTTAAAGACCAGGATTCCTTGCACCAGAATGCCTGATGCCCTGGACCGGATTAATCCCTCAAGGAGGATAGCCTTAAAGACCAGGATAGCTAGATAGCTCTCCTGATACCTTGGACCGGGTCAATCCCTCTAGGAGGATCGCCTTAAAGACCAAGATAGCAAGATAGCTATCCTGATACCCTGGACTGGGTCAATCCTTCCAAGAGGATCGCCTCAAAGACCAGGATAGCTAGATAGCTCTCATTATGCCCTGGACCGGATTAATCCATCCAGGAGGATCTCCTCAAGACCAGGAAAAGCCACATGGCATTCTTGCTGCCCTAGCCGGGCACCACCCCCCGCTAGGAAGGATCCTGTACGAAAGAGCATAGTTGCCCGACGGATCAAACCTCGGACGGGCACCACCCCCCACTGAGAAGGGTCTGGAAAGTAAGAGCATAGCTGCCAGCCAGATCAAGGCCTTGGCTGGGCACCACCCCCCAACTAAGAAAGACCTGGTGCTAAAGTGGCCTTAGTTGCCTACCAGGATCTTGTTGCCAGAATGTTCGCCAAGATTCCTAGAACAGGAATGCGAGGTACCCAGTTTCTCCAGAATGTTCACCATATGTTCGCCAAGGTACCAAGATTCCTAAAACAAGAATGCGAGGTACCCAGATACTCCAATATGTTTGGCATGTGCTCGCTAGAATATCAGGATTCCTAGAACAGGAATGTAAGGTACCCAGATACTCCAATATGTTCACCTACGTGTTTTCACCTAGGAAAACCAAATATCCCTCTTGCTGCCTTGGTCGGGCACCACCCCCCGCCAGGAAAGATCTGGATGGCATAGTTTTCTACCAAGATCGTTTTCACCTATGTACCCAGATTCCTGAAAAATGGAAGGCTAGGTACCTTGATTAGCCAATTTTATAGACAAGTACCAGGATCCCCTGAACAGGAATGCCAGGTACCCAGATTCGCCAAAGCCAAGAGTGCTGGGAGCGTTTTCTCTTTTCAAGTAATAGCTACAAGTAAGAAACGACGTGAAAAATTCTTTAAGCACTATAAGATCCTAACTCCGACCCTAACTTAATAGCGGTGTTCAAGTCAGGGGGGACTTCTGTTAACAGCCATTTTTTACAAGGGTCCAAAGAAGAATTTTCCATCCGGCATGTACCTGGTAGGACCTAGATCAAGACAGGTACCTAGATACCGGGGATGCTCTACAGCATGAACCAGAAAGCAGTCGGTACCATGTCTCATAGTCTACCACGTACAAAGTAAGGATATACCACGATACCTCATACCCGGTTCCTAGGTACCACGATACCTCCTACCTGGTACCTAGGTACTGCGACATCTACCATGTACCCAAGTACCGAGATATCAGTCCAGTATCTAACCAGAATGTGTATCCTACCCACCAAGTAAGAAGAATAGAACCAGGAAGAGGTATCTGCATGCTAGAACAAGCGCCACGCCAGTAAGCACTCCGGTACACCAGTGTACCATACCACCGGGATACAGAGTCAGAATTCTCCTTCAAGCAACGTAAAAGAGAAACTTGACCTCTATGGTAATTAATGGAGATAATCAACGCCATTAATGAAGGAATCAGTCAACTCCATTAATGGCTATTCACAACATCATTAATGAAAGAATTAGTCAACTCTATTAATGGAGATAAGAAGCCCCATTAATGACAAGATCAGTCAACTCTTTAATGGCCATTCACAACTCCGTTAATGAGGGAATCAGTCAACTCTATTAATGGAGATAATCAGCCCCATTAATGACAAGATCAGTCAACACTTTAATGGCCATTCCCAACGCCATTAATGAGAGAATATTCAACTCCATTAATGCCAGGTCAATGTTCCTTTGATTGCAAATTAATTAGTGGAGTGGGTAATAAGAATCAGAACATATAAATATGACCAAGTTCTCTCTAATAAGGGGGTTCGAACAATAGACACGGTCCAACAGCCCTCTAGTATCTCCATATCTCCAACAGCTCTCCAACATCTCCATGTCTTCGATCCCAGATTTCACCCACTTGTCCTCTAGGAATATGAGTTCGCCATCGCCTGGAATGTAAAAGGGACCCTACCCGAATTCCCTCTACACCACCATTGTATTGACTGCTATGTATGTCAGTTTTCGCCATGAATGTACTGGTACCAAATGGTACCCCTCTAACTGTGACCTACTAGGACTCAGTTTGTATTAATGTAAGCTCTCCGGAGCACCTCTTGTAATATATAAATATAAAAGAAGGGTCTTTCTCCCTTCCTATGGATACTGCCTGGGGGTTTTTCAGCATGTGATCAATCATGATACTTTTTCCCCCTAGGTCAGTCCACCACTACTAAAAGAGTTGTCATTCTCCCATCTATCTCCTTTTTATGAATGCATGTATGCGTACTAGGCACCGACCATGCTGGTCCTAGCTCTCATGTACCTCTCCTGGCTAATTATCTAGGTCGGGGGAATATTGAAGGCACCTAGAGAGGTGACTAGGTACTAGGATCAGATACTAAGACCGGGTACCAGCCTACTGCACCAGATGGGAGGGATGACTGTTCTCCTACCATGAAATCTATCTCGCTTTCACCTTACCAGAACCATGGTACGAAGTACATACCCCCCGCTGCGACCTCCAGGGTAGCGGGTTGAGGGTGTTAATCGAAATTTCTCATCCTGAGCAAATTTTTCCGTTAACACTACTAAAGGCAAAATTCATCAAGGAGTCTCGGTACCCCGAGTAGATTGCCAACGTAGTCATGGTGACCAAAGCTATCGGGAAGTGGCACATGTGCGTTGACTACACTGATCTCAACCGCGCCTGCCTGAAGGATAGTTTTTCGTGACCGAAAATCGATCAATTGGTTGATTCGACTGCGAGTAAAAAACTCCTAAGCTTTATGGACGCCTTCTTAGGGTACAACAAGATTATGATGCACCCCGCTGATCAGAACAAAACCAACTTCATAACCGGACAAGGCTTATACTGTTACAAGGTTATGCCCTTCGGGCTCAAAAATGCAGGGGTTACCTATTATTAACGCCTAGTCAATCGTTTGTTTAGAGAGCTAATAGGGAAGTCAATGGAGGTACATATTGATGACATGATCACCAAGTCCCAGGTAGCCGAGCAGCACCAGGATCACCTCTGTCAAACTTTTTAGATTGTTAGAGAAAATCAGATGCTTTTAAACCCTGCCAAGTGTGCCTTCGGGGTTATAGCCGGGAAATTCCTAGGGTTTATGGTCTATGAAAGGGGAATCGAAGTAAACCCAAAGAAGATCAAAGCCATCCTGGATCTCGAATTTCCTACCTCACTCAAACAGGTGCAGGGTTTAACCGGACGGATAGCAGCCTTGAATCGCTTCATAACACGATCGATTGATAAGTGTATTCTCTTCTTCAAAGCCATCAAACAAGGGAAGAATATGAAGTGGGACCAAGACAGTGAGTTAGCCTTCAAATCATTGAAGAAATACCTGGCTGGCCCCCCATTACTAGCTATCCAAGTACTAGGAGAGGAGCTACAACTGTACTTGGCTATATCCGAGACGACTATTAGCGGAGCTTTGATAAAAGAATGTGGAGATGTGATTCAGCTGCCTATCTACTATGTGAGCCATGCTCTGACCAAGTCAGAAAAGAATTACACTCTCTTAGAGAAGCTCGCCTTAACATTGATAATTGCTGCCAGGAAGCTCCGTCCTTATTTCCTTGCTCACACAATCGCAGTAGTCACTAATCAACCTCTGCGTCAATTTCTCCTAAGGTCGGACGTATCGGGAAGGCTTGTGTTATAGGCCCTCGAGCTCACCCAGTTCGACATCAAATATAAAGCCAGAAATACCATTAAGACCCAGGCTATGGTGGATTTCGTGGTAGAACTCAGTGCAATCCCTGATCAGGGTGCCACCCCGAGCATGGATCAAGCTCCTCAGAAAGAGCAAGGGCCTGCAGATTGGCCTACCAATCGAGAAATATGGATCTTATATACTGATGTGGCATCCAATCAAGCAAGAAGCGGGGGTGGGATCATTCTAACTGACCTAGAAAAAGTCGAGTGATGTCACTGTTTCAGATTCGAGTTTAGCACCACCAACAACGAAGCTGAATATGAAGCCTTGTTAGCAGGAATGAGAACAGCAGTAGAGCTAGGAGCAGATTACCTCCTTGCCAAATGTGACTCTCAAATGGTAGTTAACCAGAAAAAAAGGACTATACTAGGCCAAACGGGATAACATGGCAACCTACCTCGAAAAGGTCCACGAGCTGTTGCCCCGCTTCAAAGATTTCAGGATCGAGTAGATACCTAGGCAGCATAATCATCGAGCTGATGTTCTAGCCAAGATAGCCGCAAGTAGAGGACAAGCACTGTCGAAAGGAGTACCACTCCAGATAATCACTACATCAAGCATAGCTGAAAGCAAGGAAGTCAACCTTATAGAACGACTTCCATGCTGGACCGGATCCCATCGTGGATTATCTTCAATCAGGAAAGCTTCCTGAAAACCCTGATCAAGCTCATAAGGTCAAGAGAACCTCGGTCTGGTACTGCTTGGTAGAAGGACACCTTTACCTCAGAGGAAGGTCACTCCTCTTGCTTAGATGCATACATCCCGATGATGCGAACTGGGCACTAAGAGAAGTGCATTCACGAGATTGTGGAAATCATACCGGGGGAGAAACACTAGCTTAACAAGTATTGCGCATGGGATATTTCTGGCCAACCTTGCACTGTGATGAGAGGCAGTTCATGCAGTCTTGTGAACAATGTCAGAAAATGGCCAACTTGCACCATTTACCTCCAGAACAACTATCTTCTATCAGCTCTCCTTATCCATTTGCTTTATGGAGAGTAGACTTAATTGGCCCCCTCCTGACCGTGCCTGGTCAGCAGAAGCACACGATTGTGGCCATTGATTATTTTACCAGGTGGGTAGAAGCGGAGCCCCTCACTAAGATTACCGAAGCAAATACAATAGATTTCGTCAAGAAAAATGTAGTTTGCCGGTTTAGGGCTCCGATGGTCATTATCACAGATCTGGGTAAGTAATTTGATAATGCCAGATTCTGGGAATTTTGTGAGAATCTGGGAATTGAGCTTCGCTTTGCATCAGTAGCACACCCTCAGACTAACAGCCTGGTAGAAGCCACAAACAAAACTATCAAGAGGCTCTTGAAATGGAAGTTCCATCAAAAGAAGGGTAGATGGGCAGATGAGCTCTCAAGTGTGCTATGGGCTTACCGTACCACCAAAAGGTCAGCTACTAGAGAGACCCCCTACTCACTAGCTTTTGGGGTAGAAGCTGTCCTTCCTATCAAGCATAAGCTCACTTCCTTCCGGGTTCAATACTTTGACCCAGTAGGAAACGAGGATAAATTAAGAGCCTACCTAGACCTCCTGGAAGAGAAACATGACAGGGTTGCGGAAAGGTTAGTAGTTAGGAACTGAAGCTTCAAGGAAGGGGACTTGGTTCTCAGAAAGGTTACTCAGAATACTCGGAAGAGGTTGGATGGGGTACTGTCACCTAATTGGGAAGGTCCTTACCTAATTAGAGTAATGATCCAGTGTGGGGCCTACAAGTTGGACGATATGAATAGATATCCTATAGACCACACTTGGAATGTTGATCACCTCAAGAGGTTCTACCCATAAGCCACACAGTAGAAATCAATCAGGATCGCCCAGAAATGAATATTAGAAGATGTTAGTAATCGTGAGTGCTTGTACTCTTTTTTTTTATCATCAATAAAGAAGGTTTCTTTCTCCATATACTTTTGTCTACATTTATCTACATCTATCTACTTTATGTCACCAATTTAATCCGTCATGATCATCGCCTTAAGACCAGAAGTGCTACATAACATTCCAGATGCCCTGGACCGGGTAAATCCCTCTAGGAGGATCGCCTTAACAAAAGGAGAGCTACACAGCGCTCCTAATGCCCTAGACCGGATTAATCCCTCCAGGAGGATCTCCTCGAGACCAGGATAAGCCACATGGCATTCCTGATGCCCTCGCCGGGCACTACTCCCTACTACGAAGGATCTAGTATCGAACCTCAGCCAGGCACCACCCCCCGCTGAGAAGGGTCTGGATAATAAGTGCATAGTTGCCTGCTAGATCAAAGCCTTGGCCGGGCACCACCCCCCGCTAAGAAAGACTTGGTTCTAAAGTGGCCTTAGTTGCCCATCAGGATCTTGTTGCCAGTAAGATCGCCTTATTTTCACCAATGATCGCCTTAAGACCAGAAAGGACCATATGGCCTTCCTACTGCCTTGGCCGGGTACCACTCCCCGCTAAGAAGGGTCTGGTTAGTAAGAGCATAGTTGCCTGCCATATTAAGACCCTGGCCGGGTATTAACCCCCGCTAAGAAAGACCTGGTGCTAAAGTGGCCTTAGTCGCTTACCAGGATCTTGTTGCCAACACGTTCTCCAACATGTTCGCCATGGTACCAAGATTCCTAAAAACAGGAATGCGAGGTACCCAAATTTGCCAGATTTGTTCGCCATAGTGCCAAGATTCCTAATGTAGGAATGTGAGGTACCCAGATTCGCCAAATTTGTTCGCCAAGGCACCAAGATTCGTACAAACAAGAATGTAAGGTGCCCAGATTTGCTAGAATATTCACCTAGAGACCTAGTTTCCTTGAAACAGGAAAGCTAGGTACCAAATTATTCTCCGAGGTACCAAGATCCCTGCAAACAGGAATGCAAGGTACCCAGATTCGCCAGATTATTCGCTATGGTACCAAGATTCCTATAATAGGAATGCAAGGTACCTAGATTGCAAGATTGTTCGCCAGTACGTTCACTATCATCAAGGAACCAAGATTCCTTAAACTACGAGGTACCTGAATTTGTCAAGTTTACTCACCAACGTTGTCAACCAGGTACCTAGATTTCCCGAAACAAGAAGGCTAGATTCCATGAGTCACCAGCATGACCAACAACGCATCAGGATTCTCAAAACAAGAATGCCGGTACCCAGGTTTTTCCCAGTGTTAATTGCCAAATTTGGCTACCCTCCTAGTCTGACTCTAGGCCGAGGTTATCCATCGAGGGACCATGTTTCCCGAAGCTGAGCTACGATACCTCTCACAAAAATGAATGAGGGCTCTAGAAACACCCGGAATAGAGCCCGACGCGATCAGATCAAGCCCGCATCATCGAAGCAGAAATATGGAAGCTCCTCGAGGTCGAGACTACCTCGCAACCTCTTCGGAAGCTCGCTAAAACCCCGCTGCCACAAAAGAATGTCCGTAAGGGGCCATATCAAGCTCCAAGAGATCAATGGAGGTCAGGCCCAACCTCTTGGCTAGACTAAGCTCCTAAATACCGAAGCTGGGACACTGATCTACGTTGTACGAGACAATATTCAACGACCTCTGTGAGGAATTACGTTATGAAAATACAAAGATACACTGGATAATATCCAGAAACATTACGTGCATGCAGAACAAGTAATAGAATTTGTTAACGAAAAAATTTACTCGGGATGAAAATCTCAGTTAACACCCTTGCCCACTACCGGTAGCAGTAGAGCGGTAGGTACCTTCAGTACCGGGGTCCCTTTCTATGATCAGGAGCAAGAGATCAAGTGATGGAGAAAGAACACAAGGGACCGGGAGATGTAAAAGAACACTGTTTTATTTAATAAATCACTATAACAGGATTACACTAAGTATACATACACTCGTCTCTCTATTTTTACTCTTTTACACAGGATGGAGATGGAGAAAGCGTTCGTGTCGATAAGTGGGTATTTTCCTCCAATGATTGTCAATGGAGTCTCACTGGCTTCGGGGAATTTTTAGAGATAATTCTCCCGGAGTCTCTCTTGTTATGGCGATCAAGAATCCTTCAAGCCATTCCCCCATCTTTGTCTTTCGATACCGTATATGTATTATTCTCCAAAATCCTCTTGAAATCCGGTCGTCAAAATGTAGATCATTGAGAATCCTATTTTAGGAGTTGAAAGGCATTTGAGTGGAGCTGAAGGCACGGGATTTGATCCCGTTAATCAATGGCGAATTAAAATTCTGATTCGGTTGACCATTGGGTCATTAATGGCGCTTTATTTTGGCGATGGAGTCAACTTTCCTTCTTCGTTGGAGCTTGGTGGCGATGTAGTGTAACACTGGTACCTCATTCTGATGAGCTTGTTCTGCGTCCCACTGGAAGGGTGCTTGGGTCTTCGTGATCCCTATCGTATTGCCTGGAAGGTAGGGTCTTCGTGCTCCCCCCTGACTTGAACACATGTATCAGGTTGGGGTTGGAGTCAGGATAGATAGCACTTGGAGAATTTTTCGCAATGTCTCATAGGAGGGAATTTTCTCTTTGCGTGCTGATTGAAATGAAAATTCTACATGACTGACCAGGGAAGGCCAAATTCAAAACAGGAAAAACAAAATTTTTTAGGGCCACACGTTTCCCAAAACCATTCCCTCCATGTCGCCGATTATCCCGCGATATTAATTACCCTCTCTACCCGTTACAAGCATCTAACTCTATATAAGTGAACCTTGCTCCTTCACCATGACTTACTTCTTCTTTCATTTAGCTTTCCCAATCTACACGTGCAGCAAAAAGATTTTAGCTTTTTTTCTCGTCTTCAACTTTTTAAGTTCTCTTCTTCTAGAAACTGAAAACTGAGTCTGTTATCATGTCTTCACCTGGTGGCGATAGCATTGAGCAGCTGTTCGACGGCGACGCGGTGGCTAGGGGGAGTCTTGCCTCTAGAAAAAGGGCAGCGTCGATAGTGTTAGCGAGGACGACATTCCCCTTAAGCTCCGGCGTTCTAACTGGAATATTGCAATCTGGGCCAGCTTTTCGAACAATCCTAATGCTCCAGTTAATGTCGACCAGGATTCGAGTGGAGAAACAGGAACCACTGTCGGGGTAGGTAGAGACCGAGCTGGCGAGGTCACAGACAATATAGGGAGGGTACTTGCCCTTCCGTATGAGTATAGATGCGTCCCTCTTTCTACCAGTACTCCGAAAACCATCAAACGTTTACGGAGAGATTTTAAGATCCCCAAAGAGATCACTATCGCTGTCCCCCCATGGGAGTATGACATGTATTTTCCTTCTGCTGGCGAGGTCCAGATTCATACGGCAGCCTTCGATTGTGGAGTTAGGCTACCCCTCCATCCTACCTTACGTAGGGCGCTACATGCCTTACAGTTAGCTCCCCTCTAGCTGACACCAGGATTTCGGAGGCATTTGGTAAGGTTCCGCGTGTTGTAGAGGGAGCAATGCCAGAAGGATAATATCGATCGAGAACCAAGTCCAGATTAGATCGGATATGTGTTTTAGATTGCTGCTAATGCCCCGGGTCCAAAGGGGTAATTCTATGCTCGCGCCAAAAACAACTTGTAATTTGTGGTACCGGGGGCCACAAAAAAGGATACCTCCTGGAAGGAGGAATGGATCATCCTCGGAGGTGAATGGGGAAGTTCAGTTCATATCGGAGGGTCTGAGTTCCGAGTTCCCACTATTTTCAGTGGCAAGCTAGCGCTAGAGAAGAGCAAGCTATATGGAGAATCGGAGAAAATCTTGCGGGCTATCATGGCCCGTCATTATATTAACAAGAAGTTTCCCATCTCAGAGGCCTTCGAGGCAAAGAGGGTAGATCACTACCTTCGCATTTACGGAGCTTCTCCAAGTAGAAAACTTTTCTAACTTTACTCCTATTATATTGCTTTATTGATTCTACGAATATTGACTCTGGCTATCCTTGTAGTTTCAGCAGTATCTCCATCGGTTCTTGAGGTGGAGCCCCACTAAGTTGGCGGTACTGTTAATTCTCCTCCAACTTCCCCTGTCAGGCTTCTAGCTAGTTCTGATCTTGATGTAGGGGCTGGCACATTTGACGGATCGGGTAGGACCCCGGTCGGGACATCGGGATCACTTGTTCCCCCTCTTCTTACCTCTGCTAGGTCGCTGGAGGCTTTTACAGCTAGAATGGGGAGGTATCGAGATGCTTCCAGCCGTGTGCAAGATGCTTAGCCCCTCACACCGGTCAATGTTACAGCTGCCATTGATACTGGTGTTTCAGCTCCTTCTGCTTCTCCCGTCGTGGCAACTCATCAATCTAAGCCGGTTGAGAAGAGTTCTGACCCTGCTATGACGAGGCGGGTGGTACCTGGAGATAAGGCGCGGTCGAGGTCGAAGGACAGCAGCCAGTGTGAGGTTTTGGCCCACTTCATTGCCTCTTGCCCAGGTGGGGATCTAGATGCAATGACCGCCATGCCCAATGAGATTCTAATTAGATGGGGATCTGCCCTTTTGGCTGAGGTAAACTGTCTTACTTTAGTCTTTTATCTAGGTAAAAGGTTGAAAATATCCTGACAAGTGCTTTGTTTTTTTTCAGGCTTTTAAGTTCAATGTGGCCATAAGCCAACAGGTCGGCTCCCTCTTTAAGCAAGTTAGAGGTCCTACTGCCGAGTTGGAGAAGTCTAAGGAGGAACTTGCTAGGGCTGCTCATGGAATGGAATTTCTGAACCAGTCGCTGAGAAATACCTAAAAGGAGGCTGACGAGGCGAAGGTTTATAGGAAGAGGATGCAGCATGCTTTGGATATTAAGAGGCTCAGGTCCCTTCACCGCAAGGAGGAGATGGACGTTGCTATTGGATGAGTAACAAAGATGGAGAAAGATGTCCAATCCTTTCGTGATAGCATGGCCGATTTGGATGCTCAAGTAGACACCGCCTTCGGGGACGGTTACTTTTTTGCTGGCTACCAGGTGGCTCTAGCTCTCCCTCTTCTGTTTGATCTAGGTACCATCGTTGGATGGAACCAGGAGGAGATCATGGCAAAGGCTGCTGAAGTAGCTGGGGCAATGCCCTCCGATGTGGCTGGACCTTCCCAGGTTGCTAGAGACAGTGGAGTGGTAGGAGGTGCAGACCAGAGCTCTATCTCTCTTCTTCCACCAAGCCATGCTGGAGCAGCTTCCAGTTTGAAGGATCCTGAGGCTGGTATGGCTCATGCTGGAGGAGGGGTTCCTGTCTCTTCTGCTCCTCCATCAGAATCTGTCAAGCAGATAGGGGATCAGTCTGCTACTGACGATGGGGAGTCTACTCTGCCTATCTCATATTCTGACCCCTGCCCAGGTAATGGAGGTTCAGGTTGCTTCAACCAAGGAAGTCAGAGGGAATTCTGATCAAATAGCAGCATCAGGGGAGCTTCTGGTTACAGGGGGTACCCAGGAAGCAGGCGGGGTTCCATCTGGTGCAGTAGAGAGGTGACCAGGTACCAGGATCAGATACCAGGACCGGGTATCAGCCTACTGCACCAGATAGGCGGGATGATTGTTCTCCTACTTACCTTACCTCTCTTGCGGTATCTACCCCATTTGAGGACGATGATCGATCAAATACCTAACCTTCACTTTTACCATAATTATGATACGAAGTACCTACCCACCCACTGCAACCTCCGGGGTAGCGAGTCGAGGGTGTTAATTGAGATTTCGCTACCTGAGTGTTTTTTCTGTTAACACTTTTTGGCACCGTCTGTGGGAAGCTCACCAACGTGGCTTCCATGTCCCTACATGAGCATCATTATCTCTACATTCATGATCGACTTTCTACTATTAAAAAATATGGTACGTGGGATTCCTGGCAGAACCGGTCAACCATGTTGATCCTATGCAACAAACCTTCTCAAATACCTACGGAGCTCCTCTAGAGCAGATCCGCTCCGATACTTCTAGAGCTCCTAAGTTGCAGAGTTGCACCACTCCTGCTACACTACAGAGGGTTTGTTCCATTACCAGCAGATCTCCTATGCAGTAGATCCACTACGATCTTCTATACAGCAGATCTGCCTCGATCTCTTCTATAGTAGATCTGCTCCGGTACATCTAAAGCTTCTATACAGCAAAGTTTCACCTCTCATGTTTCTTTAAAGAGGGTTTGCTCAGGTATCAGCAGATATCCTATGTAGCAGATCCGTTACGATCTCCTCTGCAGCAGATCCACTACGATCTCCTATATAGCAAATCCATTACTATCTTTTATGCAACATATCCACTACTAGTAGATCTCCTCTACAACAGATCCATTAGATTTGCACCTATTTATACTGATATCCTCATGTCACCGGATCCACTCTTCGAAAGCTCTAAGGTAGAAGGTCAACCCATGTATCAGAGAATCCAACTCAACTATAAGATCTTATGAGCAGCATGACCGGTAGAATCCTAGTGGCTCCACACTTCGTGTATCGGGCCAGTCAGCGCCCAAGTGAGCTACTGCGGTTTCGGTTCTTTCCAGGAGGGCCAGACCTTCATTTCAGTTACTGGGGACTTCTAGGATCCCAAGCATTCCTCTGGACCAGTACTAGTACCAGGCCAGTGGTTTCACTTCATTTGTACTTGGCCATTCAATGCCCTAGAGAGCCATCGATGTCCTGATCTGTTCGGAGAGATCCCAGAGGCTTCCCAGATTGCTGAGGCCTCCTACATGCCAAAGCAAGCCTCTGGAGTAGCAGCCCAACTGTATGGTCCAGTGGCTCCTCACATATTGTACCAGGTCGGCCAACGCCCAAGTGAGCCACTGTGCCCCTATTCATTCGAGCATGGTCTAGAGCTTCATTTAAGTTGCTGGGGACTTCTAGGATCCCAAGCATTCCTCTGGACTAGTCCTAGGCCGGTGGCTTCACATCATTTGTACATGGCCATTCAACGTCCTAGAGATCCACCGATGTCCCGATCTGTTCGGGGAGATCCTAAAGGCTTCCCAGATTGTTGAGGCCTCATACTTGCCAAAACAAGCTGCTGGAGTAGCAGCCTAACTGTATGGCCCATTGGCTTCTCACTCCTGATACCGGGCTAGTCATCGCCCAAGTGAGCCACTGTGTCCCAATTCATTCCAGGATGGTCCAGAGCAACATTTCAGTTGTTGAGGACTTCTAGGATCCCACGCATGCCTCTGGACCAGTATCATACAGGTGGCTCCCTACCTCTTGTACCGGGCCCTTCAACGCCCTAGTGAGCCACCTATGTCCCGATTGGTTTGGGTAGAGCTCAGAGGCTTGCCACTTTGCTGAGGCCTTCTACATACCTTAGCAAGCCTCTAGAGCAGCAGCCCCGCTGCATGGCTCAGTGGCTCCTCACTTATTATACTAGGTCGTTCAGCGCCCAAGTGAGCAACTATGTCCCGATTCATTCGAGGATGGTCCAGAGCCACATTTTAGTCGCTAGGGACTTCTAGGATCCCACGGATGCCTCCGGACCAGTATCATGCAGGTGGCTCCCTACTTCTTATACCGAGCCTTTCAACACCCTAGTGAGCCACTTTTGTCCTGATCTGTTCGGGTAGAGCTCAGAGGCTTCCCACTTTACCGAGGCCTTCTACATACCTTGGCAAGCCTCTAGAGCAGCAGCCTCGTTGCATAGCCCAGTGGCTCCTCACTTCTTTTACCGGGCTAGTCAACGCCCAAGTGAGCCACTGTGTCCCGATTCATTCCAAGATGGTCCAGAGCCACATTTCAGTTGCTGGGGACTTCTAGGATCCCACGCATGCCTCTGGACCAGTATCATGCAAGTGGCTCCCTACCATTTGTACCGGGCCCTTCAATGCCCTTGTGAGCCACCTATGTCCTGATCCGTTCGGGTAGAGCTGCTTGGCTTTACGCATTACTGTGGCCTCCTACATGCCTAAGTAAGCTTCTGGAGTAGCAGCACTGCTGCAAAATCAGAAGTTCCTCACTTATCATATTGGGCCTTTCACAATGCCCATGTGAGCTACCTAGATCACAGCTGCAAGATTATCGGTTTCTGATCTTTTATACCAAGCTACTCAATGCCCCAGCGAGCTGCCAAGGTCCAGGTTTGTTCGAGCAGAGTCTCGAGTCCCATTAAGATTTGTTAATACTTCTATTTACTCAAAGCAGGCTCCTAAACTGGTTGCATCACTTGGGGATTATAAGCTCATCATTCTCCCTAGTCCTCTTATGGAAGGGGTAGTGACCTCAACATGAGAAAAGTTCTCCTAGTGACCAGTCTGTAATAAGAAGCACCATTGCAGTAGGTCGCTCTACTTACCTATACCGGGGACGCAGATTACCCCAAAAGGTCTCACCAATGAAGCATACGGGATGAGCACTGACCAGTATCGCCTTGAGTGTTATCGCCTTAGTAGTTCTCCTATTATCGCCTTGGTAGTTCTTCTATTATCACCTTGGTAGTTCTCATTTGATCGCTTTTTGCCTATGATCGAGACCAGGATAGCCACATGGCACTCTTGATGCTTTGGCTGGGTACCACCTCCCGCCAAGAAAAACCTGGTGCTGAAGTGGCCTTAGTTGCCTACCATGACCATCACTTAAAGACCAGGATTCCTTGCACCGGAATGCCTGATGCCCTGGAACGAATTAATCCCTCCAGGAGGATCACCTTAAAGACCGTGATAGCTAGATAGTTCTCCTGATACCTTGGACCGGGTTAATCCCACCAGGAGGATCGCCTTAAAGACCAGGATAGCAAGATAGCTATCCTAATACCCTGGACCAGGTCAATCCCTCCAGGAGGATCGCCTTAAAGACCGAGATAGCTAGATAGCTCTCCTGATACCCTTGACCAGATTAATAAATCCAGAAGGATCTCCTCAAGACCAGGAAAAGCCACATGGCATTCCTGATGCCCAAGCCGGGCACCACCCCCCGCTAGGAAGGATCCGGTACGTAAGGGCATAGTTGCTCGATGGATCAAACCTCGGCCGGGCACAACCCCCCGCTGAGAAGGGTCTGGATAGTAAGACCATAGTTGCCAGCCAGATTAAGGCCTTAGTCGGGCACCACCGCCCACTAAGAAAGATCTGGTGCTAAAGTGGCCTTAGTTGCCTACCAGGATCTTGTTGCCAGAATGTTCGCCATGTGTTCGCCAAGGTACCAAGATTCCTAGAATAAGAATGCGAGGTACCCAGTTTCTCTAGAATGGTCGCCATGTGTTCGCCAAGGTACCAAGATTCCTAGAACATGGATGTGAGGTACCCAGTATCTCCAGAATGTTCGCCAGGTACCAAGATTCCTAGAACAGGAATGCGAGGTACCCAGTTTCTCCATAATGTTCACCATATGTTCGCCAAGGTACCAAGATTCCTAGAAAGGAATTCGAGGTACCTAGATCCGCCAATGTTTTCGCCTTGTTTTCGCCAGAATACCAGGATTCCTAGAATAGGAATGTAAGGTACCCATTTTCGCCAACATGTTCGCCTACGTGTTTTCACCTCAAGACTAGGACAACCAAATGTCCATCTTGCTGCCTTGGCTGGCTACCACCCCTCGCTAGGAAGGATCTGGATGGCATAGTTGCCTACCAGGATCGTTTTCGCCTATGTACCCAGATTCCTGAAAAATGGAAAGCTAGGTACCTTGATTCGCCATTATTATAGACAAAAGTACCAGGATCTCCTAAACAGGAATGCCAGGTACCCAGATTTGCCAAAGCCAGGAGTGTTGGGAGCATTTTCTCTTTTCAAGTAATAGCTACAAGTAAGAAACGATGAGAAAACTTCTTCAAGTAGTATAAGATCTTTACTCCAACCCCAACTTAATAGCGGTGTTCAAGTCAAGGGGGACTTCTGTTAACAGTCATTTTTGGTAGGGGTCCAAAGAAGAATTTTCCATCCCGCAGGTACCTGGTAGAACCTAGATTGGGACAGGTACCTAGATACCGGGGATGCTCTACACCATGAACCGGAAAGAAGTCAGTACCACGTCTCACAGTCTACCAGGTACCAAGCAAGGCTACACTATGATACCTCCTACCTGGTTCCTAGGTACCACGATACCTACTACCTTGTACCTAGGTACCGCAACATCTACCCGGTATCCAAGTACCGCGATATCAGTCCAGGATCTAACCAGAATGTATATCCTACCCGCCAAGTAAGAAGAATGGAACTAGGAAGAGGTACCAGCATGCTAGAACAAGCACCATGCCAGGGAGCACTTCGGTACACCAGTGTACCATACCACCGGGATACAGAGTCAGAATTCTCTTACAAGCAACTTAAAAGAGAAAGTTGACCTCTCTAGTAATTAATGGAGACAATCAACTCAATTAATGAGGGAATCAGTCAACTCCATTAATGGCTATTCACTACGCCATTAATGAGGGAAGCAGTCAACTCTATTAATGGAGATAATCAGCCCCATTAATGAGAAGATCAGCCAACTCTTTAATGAAAAGATATTCAACTCCATCAATGAGGAGATATTTAACTCCATCAATGAGAAGATAGTCAACTCAATTAATGAGAAAATATTCAACTCATTAATGTCGATAAACCAATGGAGTGGGCAACAAGAATCAGAACATATAAATATGACCAAGTTCTCTCCAATAAGGAGGTTGGAACGATAAACACAGTTCACCAGCTCTGGTTCGGACTTTGGCTACCAGCTCTCTTGAATATCTCCATCCCAAGGGTTCCGACATATTTCTCCAGTCCGATATTCTCTCCAACAGCTCTCCTACATCTCCATATCTCCAAGATGTCTCCGATCCCAGATTTCGCCCACTTCTCCACTAGGAATATGAGTTCGCCATCTCCTGGAGTGTAAAAGGGACCCTGCCCGAATTCCCTCTACACCACCATTGTATCGACTGCTACGTATGTCAGTTTTCACAATGAACGTGTCGGTACCAAACGGTACCCCTCTAACTATGACCTACCAAGACTCAGTTTGTATTAATGTAAGCTCTCCAGAGCACCTCTCGTAATGTATAAATATAAAGAAGGGCCTTTCTCCTTTCTATGGATACTGCTTAGGGGTTTTTCAGTCAATCCTGATGCTTTTCCCCCTAGGTCAGTCCATCACTACTAAAAGAGTTGTCATTCTCCCATCTATCTTCTTGTTATGAATGTGTGAATGTGAGCTAGGTACTAACCCCGCTGATTCTAGCTCTCATGTACCTCACCTTGCACATTATCTTGGTCTAGGAGTTATGGAGGTCACCTAGAGAGGTGACCAGGTACCAGGATCAGATACCAGGACCGGGTATCAACCTACTGCACTTGATGAGCGGGATGATTGTTCTCCTACTTACCTTACCTCTCTTGCGGTATCTACCCCGTTTGAGGACGTTGATCGATCAAATACCTCTCCTTCACTCTTACCAGAATTACGGTACGAAGTACCTACCCACCCGTTGTAACATCTGGGGTAGCGGGTCGAGGTGTTAATTGAGATTTCGCTCCCTTAGTGATTTTTCTGTTAACACTTTGTGCCACAAGTCTAGCCTTGTTGCACACAATGTTTCCATCTTCATAAACACTCATTTGGTGTCTATGACATTGGTATTCTTAGGTCTAGGAACTATATTTCAAACCTCATTTCTTTCAAATTGGTTTAGTTTTTCTTGCATGGCAACAACCCAAAACTCATCATTCAGGGTCTCATCGACCTTCTTGGGTTTAACTTGAGAGGTGTAACAAGTATAGCTAATTTGGTTAGTTAATTGATGCCTAGTCCTAACACCTACATCGACATCTCCAATACTATTATCTTTGTTAAGAAGACGTCTAACCCAATGAGCGGGTTCTTTAGATTCCAAGGATGGATCTCTATCAAAAAGGTTGAATGATCTCCTCATCATTGCTTTACTTCACATCAATTGAAGTCTCACCACTCTTCTCCAAAGAAAGATCATAAATCACATCAACCTCCTCATCATGGTCAATAGTCTTAGGTCTATAATCACTTATGACAACATTATATGATTCCATGACACTCTGTGTTTTCAAATTAAACATTTTATAAGCCTTACTATTAAGGGCATAGCCAATAAATATTCCCTCATCACTCTTAGCACCAAACTTGCCAAGTTGATTTCGGTCATTAAGAATGTAGCATTTCCTTTAAAATGAGTGAAAATAGTTAACATTTTTCTTTCTACCCTTCCACAATTCATAGGAGGTTTGCCTAGTACTGGGCCTTAGGAAAACTCTATTTCCTATGGAACAAGCCCTATTGAAGGCTTCAGCCCAAAGGTTCCTAGGGATATTGTTGCTAAGCAAAAACACACGAGCCATCTCTTAAAGAACTGAAAATACTATTAAGCTTGTGTCTACTAACCTAGAGGGGGGGGGGGGGGGTTGAATAGGTTTTAGTTGATTTATTACCAACTTTTCGACTTAATCAATTTTAATAATGCTACCCCATATTAGCAATCAACCAATCCAAAATAAACATGCGGAAAGCAGTAAAAACACAAGGATTGATTTACGTGAGAAACCCTCCAACTGGGAAAAACTCAATGGATATCCTTCTAGCCACACACGGTCCTCAAATCCACTATTTGAATGCAAGTTTACAACCTAGGTTGACCTCAAATCACACCATACTTGGTCACTAACCCTTTTACTCTACCCAACGAGCCTTTAATAGTGATCCTAGACCAACAAGCTTGTGCACTAATCCACTTAGTCACAAAGCTTAACAATCAATGAAGAAGTTAAACAACCTATGTGAATATGTAAAAATATTCTATCATGCAATTAATGCTAGGCAACACTAAATGCTTATCTAGGGATTTAAAGATGTCAATGAGTGCAAATCCTAGATATCAATATCTAAATGCAAATGCATGAAGATTTAGCTAAATAGCAAAATGGTCCTAAAAGTTAGCTATCAATGAACACGCAATCTCAACCAACAAACAAAGTCTCAAACATACTCAAATCAAGCTAAACAAGTTAAACATGCAATTAATCAACTAATAATTGCTGACCCTAGGTAAACTAAGAACATAGAGATGAAACAAGAAGTTTTAGTTCATAGTTAATTACCTAGTCAAGAAGAGCATGAAGACCCATGAAGAATAGATGCAAGAATGGAGCTTAAATGCACATGGGTATGAGTTTGGTTGAGTAAAAATGATTTCTTTGAGCTCTCTCTCTCTCTCTCTCTCTCTTGGATTTACTTTTTGTCACTTGAGGATATGATTTTCAAAGCTCTAGGGCTAAATGGTAGAGAAGAAGATGTATTTATAGGAACCAAAAACGTGCTTGAAAATACAACTCTAAGCTCCAAAGCGTGTGTCTAAACAACCTAGAAGGGGGTGAATGGGTTGTTAATCGATTATTACCAACTTTTTCAATTAGTCAAAATTAATCACAATTAACCCAAACAATTAAACAATAAAAATCAAGTAAAGTGCGGAAATATAAAGAACACTTGATTTTTACGTGGAAACCCTCCAAACGGGAAAAACCACGGGACTAGCCATGCTAGCCACTTGAGCCACATAAATCCACTATATGAAAAGAAAGTTACACCCTCAAGTGATACTCGGACTCTCACTCTTGATAACCTCAGGCTATGGACACTACCACTCGCCACTCTTGGTTCAATCCCTAGTGATATCCCTTGATTCAGTACTCTTGGCGTGAACACCTCCTAATCTACCCCACGTGCCTTTTACAGTGGCTTTTGGCAACCAATGCTTGCCAACCAACCTTTGGTTGCAAGACTTCAATGCTTGTGCAACTTCACCTCGAAGCCATAAGACTTTGAATCAATGAAGAGTATGAAATGTCTATGTGACCATGTGAAATGATGCTCAATGCAATTTATGCTAGACTACACAAATTGCTCAACTAGGAGTTTGTAGAAACAAATCCAAGTTGTCAAATGTCTAAATGCAAAGCATAAAGACTTAGCTAGATGTTATCAATAACAATCATCCTAGCTATCACAAACAATCACAATGAATCAACAAATATGCTCACAATGTATTCAACATAAACTTAGCATATATTCATGTGATTGAGACAAGACATTTAATCATTCACTAAATGCAAGTCTTAGACAACAGTCTATCAACAAACAAATTCAATTAGATTTGTAGAGAATTTCCAACAAACTAATTGTTACACAAAATATGCATAAACATTCAATAAGCTTAACTAGTTGATTGAGAATCAATATTTCAACCTAGTTATCAATGAATCACAAATGAATGTTTATGACCTAGCTTTTAGGCAAAATGACCTAATCAATTTAGCTATCACAAAACAAACACACATAAATGTTCAAGAACTTGACTAGATGCACAAAGTCAACCTAATCATTAATTAAGCATACATGAACATTTATGGATTAGCTATTTAGGCATAAATGACCTAATAATTCAAGCTATCACAAACAAACCCAATCCTGCAATTTAGACTCATAAATATATGCAATAAAGTGAGTCAAGGTATTTAATCAAGCAATAAATACCTAATCTAGAGTAAGAAAAACAATAAATGATATTCAAAGAAGTTCTTGCTTACCTAGTCATGAAACAATGGAGACCCATGCTCAAATGATGTGGAATGATGCAAGAATGAGATGGGTTTTAGGTTTGGAGAGTTAATGAAGCTTAAGGAAGCTTTCTCTCTCAAGACTCTCTCTTTCTCTCTCTAGGGTTTCTGTAAATTTAGGAGAGTTGGGGAAAAAGAAAAGAAAGAGGGGTTTTTAAAGGTGGGAAAAATGGGCCGACTCGAAAAGACCAAAATGTCCCATTTTTGGTGCCAGGCGACATGAGAGGCTACATGAAGTCACCTATGAGAGGCTACATGAAGTTTCCTACCATGTCGCCTAATGTTCTGGAGAAGAAAAACATGTCTGAGGCGACATTGGAGGCGACATGCACAAGTGGCCTTGCATGTCGCCTAACACACTGGACAGCACACCAGCTCCAGAAACAAGAGACCTAAAACATGACCAAACAACATCGAAACCTTTCGTATGATATACCGTTGAAAAGGTATGGAAGTATAATTTCTACTCCAATTTACAAAATGAGGTTTTGATGTTTTTGGAAAGAGTTATTGTCATTTAAGTGACCAAAGGTCAAAACCGGATAACAGCAGAGATGCTCTGTTTCAGTGGTCTTTTTGGAGACTTCAAAACCAAACCAAATGATCATAAAATATTACGAATAATATACCGTTATAAAGGTATGGAAGTCTAATTTATACTCCAATTAACAAAACAAGATTTGGATAAACGTAGAAAGAGTTATGGTCAAAAGAGTGACGAAAGGTCAGAATTGGTCAATAACAAAATTCCACAATCATGGTATAAAACCATGTGATTAAATACCAATCCAAGAGAGCATAAATGAAACCTCTCTATGGTCACAAATCATGCTAAGACTCAAGCACACTTATGTCCAAGCGCAGATACAACACAAGCACACCATCATGCGAGTGAGGACGTTTCCGAACACACAACGGAAAATGTAAAACAAAACAACCACACGTAAATATGAACAAAGACGTGCTCGTGTGAGTGGTGTAACGGATGCACAGATATACACAATAAAGAACACAAATGCAAGATGAAAAAAGCATGCATGAAGTGTGTGTGTGCACCTAAACTCTTCAAGAGACAAAGTCAAGTGAGTATACCTTTTGCTCTTGAATTCATGGAGATGCTTGGAAGCTTGCCAACACGGACCTAAGCTACCCATTACACAATCATCCCCAATGTGGTATGTCATGAAATAAGCCAATCACAAAATAAAGGTTCTTATAGTGCTGGTGTGAAATACCAGAATTTCCTAGAAAATGGGCTATTCGGCAGTTGGCAGCCGCCGAACCTACTGGTGGAAATCGGCGGTTCAAATCGGCAGTTCCCAACCGTCGAATCTACTAGAGGCGTTCAGCGGTTTCAATCCATGGTTCCCAACCACCAAATCCTCAACTGCCGAATCTACTGGATATGACAGTTCAAAACAGCGGTTCCCAACCGCAGAACCTACTGGGAGAGACAGTTTCCCAAGCGGCCAGTCATCGCGCTTGAACAAGCACACCATCGTGCATGCGCGGACGTTTCCAATCAAACATCGGGAAATAACTTATACCACAAAACAGATAACAACAAGGTGCATGTGAGAGCGATGCAAAGAAGAGCACATACATGAAAGATTGAAACACAAAGCAAGATGTAAGGCATGCATGATAGTGTGTGTGTGCAACAATACATGAATGTCAATACAAATGCATAAGATGTGAATGTGTGCAACTAAAACCTCTTCAAAGAGAATTAAGCATGCGATATACCTTTGAAGTGCTCTTTGAGAATGATGATTCCGTTGAAGCTTGATCACACACAATGAGGCCTAATCTACCCTTACAAAATAAATTCCCAATGTGGTTTGTCAACAAAATGAGCCAATAAAAAATATAAGAAACTTACAATCTCCCCATTTGGCTATTTTGTGACAAAAAAACCACTCACAAGTCATCCTCACAAATAATAAAGATAAAAATAAGAGGTCAACAAAAAGATATTCTACATTACAAATAGATACCTAGATACTAGGTCTTCTAATCTTCAAGCCCTTATAGAATAGCCATCCCTACAAAACAAAGAGACTACACTTTCCAAGACAAGTGTATGTGAGGTGATCAAGTGAAAACACAAACACAAACCTACAAAAAATGCAATGAAATGCAATGCTAATGCTCCCCCTAAATGGGTTACTCCCCCTCAACAAGATAATCTCCCCTAATATGCGACTCCCCCGATCTTCACACTACTCCCCCTTTTTGTCATAAGATAGGCAAAGGAGTAGTCCCCAAACGGGTCACGATAGCAAAGAGAGTTATTTGCAAGATAAGTGCATAATCATACACAACAACTTTATACAACTTAATTAAATGAGAGAGAATCATAGAGGTTTGATTAAAAAGAAATGTGTGAAATTTGTTGCTTTGGATACAAGACATGCAACATCAAAGTTCAAGCAAATGGTATTTGGCAAAGTAAACATCAAAGGTTTCCAAAGGAATTCAAACCAAATTTCACTCTTTTTCCATAATTAAACAAGATATAGCTTTAAAAACTTGTAGCACACACAAGCAACCATGTCAATCCTTAATGGTCAATCAAGACATGGATATAAAATCCTTATTGATAGAATGGATATAGAATCCTTATTGATTGTTGTCTTGTCCAACCATTAAGGAAGGAGACAAAGCTAAATTTGGATGTGTTAACGGAAATTTTGCTCAAGACGAGAAGTCTCAGTTAACACCCTCGAGACCACTACCACGTAGGTGGTGGCCAAGATTGATCGTATGTGTAACAATGTTTTATAAAATGACAAGGAATAATGATAAAATTTATCACCCAAAAGAAAGCAAAAATATTTTCTTTACTGAACGTGTATGGTATACAAATTTCTCTCAAATTGCTCTCAATTCTCTCTAGGGTATGGTCGGGTTTTGTCGTATGCCTGTCGAATAGTAGTCTCTATTTCTGAAGGAGGAAGTCCCTCCTTCATACAATGTCTTCATAGGTTTGAACTCATTCATTTCCCCTTGATTTTCTCATCCCCCTCTTATCGGACGGGATTTTTACCTTTAATTTAGTTGATTTTGAGTTAATTGCTCCGTTGAGGATATCTTGGAAATCAATTTGTTTCCCATTCAAACTCTATTACTTGTTCTGCATGTGTATAATATCTGTGGATGTGATACTGTGTATCTTCGGGTCTGGCATGATTTCCAGGGTCGTTGAATGTATCATGGTGTGGTGCATCAACTAATGAGGTCGATCAGTGTTTCGACCTCGATATCTGAGAAGTTTCGTCCAGCTAGAAGCCAGATCTGGCTTCCCTGACCTTTCGAAGCTAGGTACGGCTTCCTCTGACCTTTCGAAGCTAGGTACGGCTTCTTAGGGACATCCCCATGTATCAGCAAGGTATAGGTGAGTTTCAGTAGAAATTGCGAGGTGACCTCGACTTCGGGGAATTTCTTGTTTTCAGTTTTGGTGATGCGGGCTAGATCTGATCGTTCCAGGCTCTATCTCGGATGTTTCCGGAGCCCGTCCTTGTTCCTGCGGGGTGGTATCGTAGCTCGGCTTTGGGTAGAATGGTTTCCTGGTGGAAACTTTCGGGCATGGAGCCAGGTCTGGAAGGTGAAAAAGTTTCCTTTGGTCCTTAGCCAGTTTTGGCTATTAACAGAAGTCCCCTCTGACTTGAACACCAGACGTCGAGCTTGGGGTTGGGGTCAGATTTTTACTTTATTTGGAAAATCTTCCCTTTTTTACCGTTACCGGAATATAGGGGAAATCTCCTCATTAAAGCGACGTGATGCGAACTGACTAATTTATCTCCAAATTAATCTGATTGTGTTACGACAGTCCCCGAGATTTTTTACCGTTACCAGAATCTTGGGGAGATCTCCCTCTTAACTACGTAAGTGACGTGGCATGAGCTGATTAGCCTGATTTTGAGTTAATCCGGTTACGTTACGGTAGTCCCCGAGATTCTTTACCGTTACCAACCGAGGATCTCGATAGCTCGAGCTGTTGCCCTCTTGCCTATATATATCTATTTATCTCCACGTCTTCCTCACATCTCTCGAACTAAAATTTTTGCTAAGAAATATTTTCTCTCATAGCCTTTCTTCCAAGTTTGCCTTTTTCTTCATTCTTCATCCTTATTGACTTTTACTATGTTGAAAAACCAGTCGTGATTCGGTTGACTCCATAGTTGACGGCGAGGAGGTCGTCAGTCTTGCTCTGGGAATTGGGCTAGGAGGAGTTCAGATGGCGACGATTCCCTGCCTAACCCGCAACATCGGCGGTCAAGTAGGAATGTATCCATTAGGACTGGGTTCTCCAACCATCTTAACCATCCTTTGGATATCGCCGATGAAGATTCCGACAAAGAAGTGGGCGGTGACACCACGGGAGAACATCGGGTCTCGGCTTCTGGCCCCCTTTTGGAGAGGCTCCCTCCTTATGATTTCCGTGTTGTCCCAGATTCCATCGTCGATCTGGTCTCGATTGACCGCTTGAGGTCAAAGTTTGGCATCCCCAACAGCGTATCCATCTCGGTGCCTCCCAAAAATTACGAGTTCTTCAACCCCCCCAAAGGCATGCTTCTGATTCATATGGCAACTCTCGAGAACGGGGTCAGGCTTCCCCTTCATCCGACTCTTCGGTGGGCTCTTAACGCCATCCAGCTCGCTCCTCTCCAGTTGACGCCTGGCTTCTGGAGGCATCTAATTGATTTCTTCATACTATGGAAGGAACAATGTCAGTTGAGTAAGGTGATGAGAGAGCCGGGTGCAGAGCAGCTGGCCTATCTTTTCCAGATTGGGAGCATGTCTGGCGCTCCTCGAGGCCAGTTCTATGCTAAGGCCAAGAACAAGCTCAATTTCATCATTCCTGGTGCTTCGAAGAAGGACCCCGCCTGGAAAGAAGAATGGATCCTTACGGGGAAGGACTGGGGGAGCTCGATTTTCATTGGAGGGCATGAATTCGAGGTTTTCATGGCTTTCAGTGACAAACCCTCGTGGGACTGAGACTCCCTACGTTCTAAGTCCGAAGCTATCTTGAAGGTTATTTTAGCCCGAAATTATTTGAACCTGAAGTTCCCTACTGCTGAAGCCTTAGATCCTTGTAGGGTGAACCAATACTTGCGGATCTCAGACGCTACTCCTTGTAAGTGTCATTGAGTTGCCTTGCCTTGCCTTATT
Source organism: Dipteronia sinensis (assembly GCA_033220585.1). NCBI lineage: Eukaryota > Viridiplantae > Streptophyta > Magnoliopsida > Sapindales > Sapindaceae > Dipteronia > Dipteronia sinensis. The sequence continues at coordinate 46,424,905 of CM065640.1, forward strand.
ATTCAGCTTGGTTCTAACATTTTCCTTTTTAATTTGCTTATTCACAGTTTCTGTCCTTGAACCGGCTACCCGCCACGTCTCACGCTCTCCTCAAGGTCGAGTTTCTCTTCCCTCCACTGAGGTGGAAACTGCTCTTGCTTCATCTATCTCTCCAGCTGGGTCCAAGATGGCCACTCTTGCTTCGCGGGATTTTCGGGCTTTGGGTAAAGCTCCCCAGGTTATCAGTCCGACTGCTTCTGTCCCTTCAGCTGTGGTCGCTAAAGTTGTTACCCCCTCGACTCAACCTCCTGATTCTGTTGCACTTCCAACAACCAAAGCTTCGGAGGTTTCTGGGAAGGGTGTCGCAAGGATTCCTTCCAGCCGTTCCTGGCCTCAATCGAGCTCGGCAGGGCGAGATGAAGTCCTGGAACAATTCATCGCATCTTGTCCGGGCGGTGGGATCTCCAAGATGGCTTCCATGCCTATGGACGTCCTAATTACCAAGGGGTCTACTATTTTAGCTGAGGTAATTGTATTTCCTTCGTGCTACTCTTGTTAATTTGTTCAGTTTCTAACTCGGGTTCTGTACTTTGTAGGCCTTCAAGTTTAATGTAGCGATGGGCCAGCTGGTAGCCTTCCTCCGCGACCGGGCTACAAAAGCTGAAGCCGAAGCCGAGAAAGCCAGGGAATTACTCAAACAAGCTCAGTCTTTAGTGGAAGAGATGACTTCCAACCAAAGAAAGGTCGAGGTCGAGATGGCTGAGCTTCGCTGTGACCATGAGAGGATGAAGCAATCTTATGATCATGAGCGTCTTCAATCTCTCCGGCGGGCTAGACAGAGGGATTCCTAGAGGTACGAGGCTAAAAAGTTGGACCTCGAGAATCAGTCTCTGATTACTCAGGTGACCAAGCTGTAAGCTGACGCGGAGATCTCCTTCAGCGATGGATATTTCTACACTTCCTTTCTGGCCACAGAAGCTCTTCCTCCTCCCTTTGATTTGTCATCTATTACCGGCTGGGATAGACAAGAAATAATGCTTAAGGCTGCTGAGCTATCTCGCCCTGAAGGTGACGAGGTGGTTCCTTTGAGCCAAGCAGAAGCTGGAAAACAGCCCGCCCTGACAGATCCTCCATTCCCTGCTCCTACCTTTACTATCTCAAGTCCCGGGGAGTCTTCCAGTAAAGTTTTGTCCTTTCGATCCGAGGAGGACCAGTCGGGAGCTGGTGAAGAGCCCATCTGAGGAGCCTCCCTTAATAGAGATGGAGGTCGACAGGAGCCAAACAGAGTCCATGGCTGCCCTTCTTGATGCGGCTATCCCACCTGAGGTTATGGATGTGATTAATGAAGTCCTGGAGGAAGATCCTACTGATCAACAGATGGAGCCTCTAAATGGAGGGGCGGTCGGCTAGGATAACCAAGATGGACAGCTATCTGAAGAGGGGGTCGATGGCGAAGATCAGCAAGAAAGAGGAGGACCGGCGGAGGAGAATCAAGAGAGTCCCAAAGCTTGAAGCAGTTCGTTCATGGCTTGTTTTTGATTTCCTGAAAAAAGGGGGTAGGCACCTCGTTTTGCCATTATTAGCTTTCTTCACCTTTTTTTTTATAGCCCGAGCTCGGGGGTTGGGCTCACCGTTGGATGGATGTAGCCTTACCGGGGGATAGGCTCCCTTTATCTTTAATGAGAAATCGAATTGCATTTGAGAATTCTTGTTTCATTTCTGGTCTTGAATAGGAACCAGAGTTGCATCCGTAGTAGCAATTAAAACTTGGGTAGGGAATTATGATGATCTTGATCCTGCACATGAAAACAAACTTTTTATTTATTTATTTATTATTATTTTTTTTATCTTGGGGGCGGTAGCCCGACCAAGGCATCAGGAGGGCTACTTAGTTATTTCCAGGTCTCGAGATCTGGAGGGTAACTATGCTCTTACACTTAGACCCTTCTTGGGGGTGGTAGCTCGACTAAGGCATCAGGAGGGCTATTGAGCTATTTCCTGGTCTCGAGATCTGGAAGGCAACTATGCTCTTACGCTAAGACCCTTCTTAGGGGTGGTAGCCCGACCAAGGCATCAGGAAGGCTATTGAGCTATTTCCTGGTCTTGAGATCTGGAAGGCAACTATACTCTTACGCTTAGACCCTTCTTGTGGGTAGTAGCCCGACCAAGGCATCAAGAGGGCTATTGAGCTATTTCCTAGTCTCGAGATCTGGAAGGCAACTATGCTCTTACACTCAGACTCTTCTTGGGGGTGGTAGCCCGACCAAGGCATCAGGAGGGCTATTTAGCTATTTCCTGTTCTCGGGATCTTGAAGGCAACTATGCTATTACACTTAGACCCTTCTTGGGGGTGGTAGCCTGACCTAGGCATCAGGAGGGCTATTTAGCTATTTCCTGATCTCGAGATCTGGAATGCAACTACGCTCTTACACTCAGACCCTTTTTGGGGGTGGTAGCCCGACCAAGGCATCAGGAGGGCTATTGAACTATTTCCTCATCTCGGGATCTGGAAGGCAACTATACTCTTACACTCAGACTCTTCTTGGGGGTGGTAGCCCGACCAAGGCATCAGGAGGGCTATTGAACTATTTCCCGGTCTCGAGATCTAGAAGGCAACTATTCTCTTACACTCAGACTCTTCTTGGGAGTGGTAGCCCGACCGAGGCATCAGGAGGGCTATTGAGCTATTTCCTGGTCTCGAGATCTGGAAGGCAACTATGCTGTTACACTCAAACCCTTCTTGGGGGTGGTAGCCCGACCAAGGCATCAGGACGGCTATTGAGCTATTTCCTAGCCACGAAGTGTTTATGTTGAGTTTCCCACACAAGGGTGTAGTCACTAATGTTGAACATAGTTGGAGATAAAGACGGAAGAGAAAAAGAAAATGACTTTATTGATGATCGAGATGTAGTACATCTTTATTAGGGTCCGTAGTGAAAACTAAATGGGGGTAGTCTGCTTGAGGATTCCCTTCTCAAGGGTAGAATTTCCTTAAATGATCTGCATTCCAAGTGTGGTCGATGGATCGTCCGTCCATGTCTTCGAGTTTATAAGCTCCATTCGAACAACTAGCTTTATCAAATATGGCCCTTCCCAATTGGGACTTAAGACTCCATCCGACCTTTTCCTAGTGTTCAGGGTCACTTTCCTAAGTACCAGATCCCCTTCTTTGAAATTCCGGGCTCTGACCTTTTGGTTGAAATATCTAGCGATCTTGCTCTTGTAGATCGCTACTTTCTCCGCTACCCGGTCTTGTTTTTCTTCTAAGATGACTAGATTAGCCCGGAACTTGACTTCATTACTTTCGGGCTCAAAGTGCTGTACCCTGAATGAGGTCAATTTATGCTCGATGGGGAGGACTACTTCAACCCCGAAAGCTAGGGAGTAAGGTGTCTCCCCGGTAGCTATTCTCTTTGTAGTCTGGTATGCCCAGAGGACTTCTGGTAGCTCTTAAGCCCATTTACCTTTCCTCTGCTGTAGCTTCTTCTTTAGGAGTTTCTTGATAGTCTTATTGGTGGATTCTACTAGCCCGTTAGTCTGGGGATGAGCCACTGAAGTGAGCCTGAAGTCGATCCCCAATCTCTTGCAGAAGTCTTTGAACCGGGCGTTGTCGAACTGCTTCCCTAGGTCAGCTATAATGATGAGAGGGGTCCCAAATCTGCATACCACGTTGGTCTTGATGAACTTGGTCGTATTCTTTTCTGATATCCGAGAAAGACACCCTGCCTCGACCCATCTTGTGAAGTAGTCGATAGCCACGATAGCGTGCTTCATCTGTCCAAGAGCGGTCGGGAGTGGCCCAATTAGGTCGATTCCCCACATGGCAAAGGGGTAAGGTGAACTGAGGGACGACAGTCGCTCGGGTGGCTGGTGGTTCAAGTTTGAAATTCTTTGACAAGGCTCGCAAGATTGCACAAAACTCTTTGCATCTTGGTGGATGGTTGGCCAATAGTACCCCATACGAAGCACCTGATAGGCTAGAGCTTCCCCACCTATGTGGTTCCCACAGTCCCCAGAGTGGACCTCTCTCAATGCCTATTTAGCATCATCGGGATGCAAGCACCTAAGTAAGGGGAGGGATCTGCCCTTCCTGTAGAGGTACCCGTCCACCATATAGTATCGGACTGAGAGCCTTTTAATTCTTCGGGCTTCATCGGGCCCTTCGGGAAGCTCTCCTTCAAGGAGGTAGGCAACAATTGGGTCCATCCAGTAAGACAAGCAATCCAGGGAGCAGATTTCTCCATTTGTGGCTGTGCTTGGTTGGGTGATCACTTGGAGGGGAATTCCCCGTTGTAGGGATTGGCCTCCGTTCGCCGCTATTTTAGCCAGAACATCTGCGCGATGGTTTTTGTGTCGAGGCACCTGATCGATCTTGAGCCCCTTAAATTTACTTTTTAGCAGTTGAGCTAGCTTTAGGTAGGCAGCCATATTATCTCCCTTTGCCTGGTAGACCCCAGTCACCTGATTGACAACAAGCAATGAATCGCTCTTGATTTGTAGGTAATCGGCCTTTAGTTCGATGGCTACCTTCATCTCGGCTAGGAGGGCTTCATACTCCGCTTCATTATTGGTAGCTTTAAACTCGAATCTGAAACAGTGACAGAATTAAGTCCCTTCCGAATCTATTAAAACTATGCCAGCTCCTCCCCCGTCTTGCCCAGACGCTCAATCTGTAAAGAGGGTCATGGCTTGCAGCCTTCCGACCAATTGTAGACCTCGGATATCTTTTCAGGGACCTCATTTGATACTGAGGGATCATCTTGATCTGGGATCACTGAAAATTCTGCCACGAAGTCGGCCAAAGCCTATGCCTTAATCGTAGTCCGGGGCTTATACTTTAAATCGAACTGAGTGAGCTCTATGGCCCAAAAGACTAGCCTTCCAAACACGTCTGATCTTTGCAAGAATTGGCAGAGGGGTTGGTCCGTTACCACTGCTATTGTGTGAGCTTGAAAATAGGAACAGAGCTTCCTCGCTGAGATCACCAGAGCATAAGTGAGCTTTTTCAGGAGAATGTAATTCCTTTCTGATTTGGTCAAAGCATGACTCACATAGTATATGGGTCTTTGAAAACCGTCGCCACACTCCTTGGCCAAAGCCCCGCTTATCGCAGTTTCTGATACGGCCAAGTAGATCTGCAACTCATCTCCGAGAACCGGCTTGACTAACAATGGGGGGCTTGTTAGGTATTCTTTCAAAGCTTGGAAAGCCCGTTCGCTCTTCTGGCTCCACTAAATGTTTTTCCGTTGTTTGATGGCTTTGAAGAAAGGGAGACATTTATCGGTAGAGCGAGAAATAAACCTGTTGAGTGCCGCCACACGTCCAGTCAGAATCTGTACTTACTTGAGTGAGGTTGGGGATTCCAGGTCCAAGATAGCCTGGATTTTTTTTTGGCTTGGCTTCTATGCCTCTCTCATGAACCATGAAGCCCAGAAACTTCCCCGCTGTTACCCTAAAGGCACATTTGGAGGGGTTCAACACGCATCTGGTTTTCCCTCTGTATAAGGAAGGTTTTGCGAAGGTCTTCATGATGTCCTTTTGATGTTAGGGATTTCATGATCATGTCGTCTATATATACTTCCATCGTCCTTCCTATCTTGGGCTTGAACAGTTTGTTAACCAGCCGCTGGTATGTAGCCCCCGCATTCTTCAAACCAAACGGCATCACCTTGTAGCAGTATAAGCCCTGCCCAGTAATGAAACTGGTTTTATCTTGGTTAGCCGGGTGCATTTTAATTTGGTTGTATCCTGAGAATGCGTCCATAAAACTCAAAAGTTTATTTTTGGACGTGGAGTCAACCAGCTGGTCGATCTTTGGTAAAGGAAAACTGTCTTTTAGACAAGCCCGGTTGAGGTCGGTGTAATCGACACACATACGCCACTTCCCATTTGCCTTCGTATCCATGACCACGTTGGCGATCCATTCGGGGTAGTGTACTTCTCTGATAAACCCTGCCTTGATCAATTTATCAACCTCTTCCTGCACCGCAGCGTTCCTATCAACGTTGAAGTGATGCCTCTTCTACTTGACGGGCTTGACTGTTGGATCTACCGCTAGTCAGTGGGTGGCCAATGACTCCGGGATTCCAGGCATTTCATCATGGTTCCAAGCGAATATGTCGCTGAACTCCCTGAGAAGGTCAATTAGTCCTCTTTTCACTTCTGGATCAAGGGTGGCCCCGACCTTGACGACCTTGGATGGATCATCATTTCTGATGGGTATCTCTTCTAGTTTATCTACGGGCTGCCGGCTGGCCCACTCCTTACTCTGTTCTTCCTCGTAAGGCATAATAGGTTCGCTCTCCGGATTCCCAAGATGTTCTGCGTGCCCTTCTCCTCCTGGATTATTCGGGATGTATCCATGTCTTCCTGGATTAATGCCACATGTACACACTGTTTTGCTAGGGCTGTAGGATTGGCAGATACTGCGTAGCATTTCCTGGCTGCCTGCTGGTCCCCGCGTACCTCGCCTACTTTGGTTCCAACCGGGAATTTTAGGACATTGTGGTATATGGACAAGACTCCCTTCAAGAAGGACAGGAATGGTCTCCCTAGGATGGCGTTGTAGGCCGATGGAGTGTCAACCATAACAAAGTCGGTCATAACATTCTGTTAGAGAGGGGTGATTCCGATGATTACTGGGAGGATCATCGACCCCACTGGTATGATCAAATCTCTAGTGAACCTATAAAGCGGAGTGGTTCAACTGTTGTAACAAAGTTGCTTCAGTTTTAATTTTTCCAAGGTATCCTTGAAGAGGATATCTACACTGCTACCTGTATCCACTAGCACGTGATGGACCAGACAGTTGGCGATCTGTATCGTGATTACCATGGGATCATCATGAGGTTGCAAGGTGTTGAAGACATCTGCCCAGTGAAAACGATCTGTGTTGACTGGGAGGGCTCTGTCGGGCTCTGGCTGACTTCGAAGATCCCCCAACTTTCTTCGATGCAGGGAATCTTTCTTGCGTGGTTTTTTCAGGAGTTTTTGGAAATGCCAACCAGTGTAGGACCTCCGCTGATAGTGTGTATCACCTGGATCTGTTGCATTAAGTCAGCCTGTTCCCCTTTCCTCTTTTCTGCGTCTTCACGAATTTCAGCTTGTACCTCCCTTCCAGTCTGAATATTATCTCTGACCTGTTGTAAGAACTCAATCAAGCATCCCCCCCCCTTATCAGGGCTTCAATCTGGTTGCGCAAATTATAGTACTCTGAGGTGTTGTGGCCCACGTCTTCGTGGAAGTCGCAGTACTTGTACCCGTTTCTTCGTTCAGCTGGGGCCTTCATGGGAGCAGGCTTTTGGAGCAACCCTTTATCTCGCATAGCAAGGTAGACCGTTTCCCTTGAAGCATTCAAAAGGGTGTAGTAGTCATACCATTTTTCCCCTTGCATTACGGGGGCCACGGTCCTGGGACGTGGTGAAGCATGAGGAGGGGTTCGTTTTGATGGAAATCTTTCTTGCCTATGCTGAGGAGCAGGGATGCGATAGGTCGACCTGTTGGGAGGTTTATTCTGAGTTTTCTGCACTGGCTCAAATTTGGGGGCTTCTTTTTTCAGATGCTTTACCGTTCTCATGTCGTAGTGTTCCATCTTGACCTTGAGTTGTTCGTCGATCTCGACCTGCTCAAGAGCCCGGTCGTAGGCCTCCTGGCAAGTCTCGGGAGGTCTCTTGACGAAGGAACGGAAAAGCTTTCCCGCCCATAGGTTTCGTCTGAAGTTGGCGAGGGTTTCTTTTTCGGTAAAAACTCCCATTTGTATGACCTCCTTGTGAAAACATTCCACATACGACCGAAGAGTCTCACTCCGTTCTTGAATCACATATTGGAGGTGTATAGGATCTTTCGGACGAGGTTTGACCCCTTGGAATTGCGAGCAAAAATGTATTGATAATTTCATGAAAGAATCCACTGTACCAACGGGAAGCTTCCTAAACCAGGTTTTCGCGTAGTCGGTTAGGGTCGTTGGAAACATCCTGCATATAGCTGCTCTGGTAGTGTTCTGGACCTCCATCTGTTGAACGAAACTCTCTAGGTGGCATTTTGAATTTTTGTGGGAGCTCCGCTTCCCGGATCCTCCTAGTCAAGGGAGCGTTCATCTCGCTCAGGGGATCATTTTTGTCCTCCTTACTCTTTCCTTTTCTTATCTGCTGGACCTCTTTTTGTAGCTTTGCCAGCTGATCCCTCAGTCGCTTTTTCCCAAGTTTCTTCGAGTTGACCTCAGATTCTTCACTGTCGAGTCTTTCCCATGAACTGGCAATTTCTATCCTGTCCTCCTTATGGACAGGATCCATTCGGGGAGTTTGTCTACTTCTCTCTTCTAGGGCCTGGGCGGTCCTCCTAGATGTAGTTGGATGAGATAGCTCTTGTGGCTTCCGGGTAAAAGCATCCGCGACAGACTTAACTCACCTGGGTTGATACCGTGAAGGTCTTTTCGGAACTGGGGGCATGGGTCCCAGCCTATCCCGGATCGATTGTTGGGGCCCTGACCTATCTCGAGCCGGCTTTAGAAGAGGAGGTCACAGCCGATCGAAAGCAGGTGGCCAAGCTCCGAGCCTGTTAGACTCTCCCTGGTCATTCTGGTTGGTTGGCTGGATTGTGATACCTTCAGCGAGCAAGCGGACGCGGATGGTTTCTACGAAGGCTGCCGCTTGTTGGTCGAGCGCGGCCTGGCTCACTATAGGGTGGCCAGAAGCCCGCGCATTGGTTGTTTGGACCAGAGCTTGACTACCATATCCAGATTTTCTCCCTTTTCTTGGGGCCTTTCGTGTTAGCCTCGCCGGAGGTTGCTCTGAAACTCTATGTTGGCCTTGGGAAGAGCGGAGCCTTATAGTTCCTGTAAAACAACAAAAATGTAAATGCAAGTAATTGATTAACTGGGTGTAAGGCCCTTTCCCACAGACGGCGCCAGAAAGTGTTAACGGAAATTTTGCTCAAGACGAGATGTCTCAGTTAACACCCTCGAGACCACTACCACGAAAGTGGTGGCCAAGATTGATCGTATGTGTAACAATGTTTTATAAAATGACAAGGAATAATGATACAATTTATCACCCAAAAGAAAGCAAAAATATTTTCTTTATTGAACGTGTATGGTATACAAATTTCTCTCAAATTGCTCTCAATTCTCTCTAGGGTATGGTCGGGTATTTGTCGAATGCCTCTCGAATAGTAGTCTCTGTTTCTGAAGGAGGAAGTCCCTCCTTTATACAATGTCTTCATAGGTTTGAACTCATTCATTTCCCCTTGATTTTCTCATCCCCCTCTTATTCGACGGGATTTTTACCTTTAAATGTAGTTGACTTTGAGTTAATTGCTCTGTTGAGGATATCTTGGAAATCAATTTGTTTCCCATTCAAACTATATTACTTGTTCTGCACATGTATAATATCTGTGGATGTGATACTATGTATCTTCGGGTCTGGCATGATTTCCATAGGTTGTTGAATGTATCATGGTGTGGTGCATCAACTAATGAGGTCGATCAGTGTTTCGACCTAGATATCTGAGAAGTTTCGTCCAGCTAGGAGCCAGATCTGGCTTCCTTTGACCTTTCGAAGCTAGGAGCAGCTTCCCCTGACCTTTTGGAGCTAGGTGCGGCTTCCTAGGGACATCCCCCTGTATCAGCGAGGTATAGGTGAGTTTCTGGAGAAATTGCCAGGTGACCTCGACTTCGAGGAATTTCTTGTTTTCAGTTTTGGTGATACGGGCTAGATCTGATAGTTCCTGGCTTTAACCCAGATGTTTCCGGAGCCCGTCCTTGTTCCTGCGGGGTGGTATCGTAGCTCGGCTTTGGGTAGAATGGTCTCCTGGTGGAAACTTTCGGGCATGGAGCCAGGTCTGGAAGGTGGAAATTTTCCTTTGGTCCTTAGCCAGTTTTGGCTATTAACAGGATGAGACATCCTTATTTGTTGCATGGACACAAGGGCTTTATTGAGTTTAGCCTTGTCAAGTTGCTTCCTGATCGTGCCCAAATTGTTGTATATTTCGGCCCTCATTCCTATTCTTTTGTCTCGTTCTCGTGTGTATTTTCTATATATATTATGTCTTTTATGTCTAATAGGCTCGTTTGTGCTAATTGCAGGCAATAGATGTAATTCGGGTGTTAGAAGCATTTTGCGGTAGTTCCGGCAGAAAAAGGGGCAAAAGGAAGGACAAAGGATCATAAGCAGCACAACAGTGCGGGTCAAGTGCGGGTCGCAACCGCACTCCAACCGCACTCCTTCCCACAGCCGGGACCTGAAGCATGAAGGAAATATAAAGTGCGGGTAAAGTGCGGGTCATCCAACCGCACTCCACCCGCACTGTTGCTCAAGACAGGAGCTGATTCGTACCTGACAGATAAAGTGCAGGTAAAGTGCGGGTAATCCAACCGCACTCCTCCAGCACTGTTGCTCAAGACAGAGGAGCTGATTCGTACCTGACAGATAAAGTGCGGGTAAAGTGCGGGTAATCCAACCGCACTCCACCCGCACTGTTGCTCAAGACAGAGGAGCTGATTCGTACCTGACAGATAAAGTGCGGGTAAAGTGCGGGTAATCCAACCGCACTCCACCCGCACTGTTGCTAAAGACAGAGAAGTGGATTTACACCTGACACCAGAGTGCGAGTATAGTGCGAGTATAGTGCGGGTAAAGTGCGGGTAATCCAACCGTACTCCACCCTCACTGTTGCCCAGATCAGAGAACTGAAGATGAAGAAAACCTTTACAGTGAGGGTACAGTGCGGGTAATTCACCCGCACTCCACCTGCACTCTGCGCGCGACAGCTTCTGGTTTCAAGCTTAAGTGACCTATTTTTCCATCCTCTATAAATAGAAAAGGATGGGAACGAACCAAAAGAGCACGATACCTCCCAACACTTGTATTTTTAGCTAGAAACACATCTCCCTATCATCCAAACCATCTCTACTCAATCAAAGGCAACTAGGAGACTTGGATTCAAGCTTCAAGGAAAGAGATCAATCTTCAAGGGTTATCTCTACTCTCTCTCTTAGTTTATTTGTTTGTAATAGAACATGAGTAGCTAAAATACCCCACTATGGGGTTAATGTTATTTGTATGATGGATGTTTGGGCTTTGTAAATAAACTCTATGTGTTATATTTATTCTATCTCTATGTTTTATTCCATTGCTTTAATTGATTTCCATTACTGATTTGCTTGGATACACCCTCTTTGCATGATTGATTTGGATTACTTGAGTAGGCAATTAGGTTGTCTAATGCTCAATTGAATGGAAGGATTTCCAGAAATCCGGCTCTAAAACCATGCCCTTAATCTAATCTTTAATTAGTGGCTTTCACTATATATCCTAGGTTAGCCACTTGTGAGAGAATTAGAAGCCTCCACTATACACCCTAGGTTGGCTACTTTAGTGATTCTATGAGAACTAACCTTCGAGTAGAATTCGGTTGATAACCTAAAGCCTCATCCAATCTCAAACGGGTGGCCTTCACTATATATTCTAGGTCGGCCACTTGTGAGGGAATTGGAAGCCATCACTATACATTCTAGGATGGCTACATTAGTAATAGGTTGAGCCATAGCTAGATAGATGAGCATTCATGGAACAAGTCCCAATTGAGTAACTGGCCACTGTTGGTTGCTTAGGAGGGATTAATCTCTAGTAGGAGGTCTTCTCTATACACCCTAGGTTGACCTCTTACTATAGATATATACCAACACTATACACCCTAGGTTGGTTACATTTATCAAAACGTGCTTAATTGAGAGTTTGTTGCAATTGCCCCAATATACACTTACGAGTCCATCAACTCTATAGTTCCATCATCATTCATTCATCACTCCATTGTCATCCCATTTTATTTGCTTTCATAGTTTAGTTTATATTGTATTTTCATTCACCATCACTTTTACTTTTATGCCTACTAGTTATATTAATCCTAATCTTATCACCGCTACCCCGATCTCAGTGGACGACACCCGTGCTTACTGCTTTACTTGTATTTCTAAATGTGAACGCATTGCATAGGTTTTATAAATTGTTTTGACGGACGGTTTTCTGACGGCAAAAACCTTCTCATCACTTCCACACACATTTGCACACACAATTCATGCATAATATTTTAGCATGTCAAAATCAAGTTCACATGTCATGGAGATAAATTATAATTCATTCAATTGTACTTCCCAATCAATTCTCCTAGTCCAAAAATGCATGTTTGAACATAAATGTGACATGGATTACAAATAAAGCAAATGGCACACTTATTGAATAAAAAGCCATATATATATATATATATATAAGCACAACCAAAATGCTCAAGATATTAATAAAGAAGCATAAAGTTGATCAAATTTTTGCTTATTTCAACATGCAAGGTTGCTCTATTTGCTTGAGCTCCCCACATGGGGTCAATCACAAAACTCATCAAGGCATATGAAAAATCCCAATAGACCTACTAAGTGACTTGAACCTAGTTGAGTCTAAAGGCGTTATAAATAAATCCGCTAGTTGATCATTTGTGCCAACATGTTCAAGTGCAATGCATTTGTTATAAACTAGGTCTCTAATGAAATGATGCATAATGTGAGTGCTGAACCAGATTCTTTGAAATGTTAATTGCACTCATATTATCACAATAAAGGGTTAGAGTACTGTTATTAGAAAAATTCACTCGAGGTGAAAATCTCAATCAACACCCTCTACCCACTACCCAGAGGTTGCAGCGGGGGGTAGGTACTTCGTACCGTGCTTCTGGTAAGAGTGAATGAGAGAATTAGAACGATCAATGTCCTTAGATAGGGTAGATACCGCGAGAGAGGTAAGATAGGTAGGAGAACAATCATCCCGCCCATCAGGTGCAGTAGGCAGGTACCCGGTCTTGGTATCTGATCCCAGTACCTAGTCACCTCTCTATGTGCCTTCAATATTCCCCCAACCTAGATAATGAGCCAGGAGAGGTACATAAGAGCTAGGATCAACATGGTCGGTACCTAACACGCGTATATGCATTCATAACAAGGAGATAGATAGGAGAATGACAACTCTTTTAGTAGTGGTGGACTGACCTAGGGGGGAAAAAGCATCACGATTGATCACATGCTGAAAAACCCCCAAGCAGTATCCATAGGAAGGGAAAAAGACCCTTCTTTATATTTATATATCTCGAGAGGTGCTCCGGAGAGCTTACATTAGTACAAACTGAGACTTGATAGGTCATAGTTGGAGGGGTACCACTTGGTACTGATACATATTTGGAGAAAATTAATGTGCATAATAGTCGATACAATGGTGGGAGATGTCGAACTGTATTTCTGGTGGAGAAATGGATAAAATATGGGATCGGAGACATCTTGGAGACATGGAGATGTTGGAGAGAATGTCAGGCCAGAGAAAATGTTGGAACCCTTGAAATGGAGAAATTCGAGAGAGCTGGTGGTGAAGTCAGAACCCCCTTCTTGGAGAGAACTTGGTCATATTTATATGTTTTGATTCTTGTTGCCCACTCCACTAATTAATTCGCAATCAAAGGAACGTTGACTTGGCATTAATGGAGTTGAATATTCTCTCATTAATGGCATTGGGAACGGTCATTAAAGAGTTGACTAATCTTCTCATTAATGGGGCTGATTATCTCCATTAACAGAGTTAACTGATTCCTTCATTAATGGCGTTATGAATGGCCATTAATGGAGTTGACTGCTTCCCTCATTAATGGAGTTGTGAATGGCCATTAATGAGGTCAGATGGTGTTGCATGCTTCTTCCCTTCAGGTGAGGTACTCTGGTGTACCAGTCCCTTCTCGCTGGCGTGGCGCTCGTTCTAGCATGCTAGTGGCTTTGTGGTGACATTCATCCTGCTCGACGAATAGGATACCTGTCTATGGTGGATTCCGGGTTGATGTTAAGGTACTGGGTACCAGGAAGATATTAAGGTATTCGGGCACTAGGTAGATGTTGAGGTACCCTGGGGTACTAGATACATGTTGCGGTACATAGGTGCCAGGTAGGAGGCACTTGGTATATACGAGGTACTGGGTGCATGATATCGTGGTACCAGCTTCACCAAGTGTCGGGGTAGATGTACATGCTCTTCCTTGTTCATATTTCTGGAGTCTCATCTAGGTAGACAGGCAGTCGAGGTTCTGGCCGTACCATGTATTGATTATTCCAAGGTCGCGGTATCGATCCTGATGGGTACCTGATAGCTGGGAATGGTCTCTACCAGGTGGTTACTTGGTGGAAAATTCTTCTTTGGACCCCTGCCAAAAAACCCTGTTAACAAAAGTCCCCCCTGACTTGAACACGGGTATTAACTTGAGGCTGGAGTCAGGATCTGTAACGCTTGAAGAATTTAACTCATCATTTCTTTCTGGCAACCGTTACTTGAAACGAGAAAACGCTTTCAGCATTCTTGGCTTAGGCAAATTAGGCTACATGGCATTCCTGTTCAAGGGACACTGGTACTTAGGCGAAACGATGCATTCAGATCTGGGTACCTGGCATTCCTGTTCCTAGAATCCTGGTACATAGGTTAAAGTTATGGCAGATCAAGGTACCTAGCCTTCCTATTTCAAGGAACCTCGGTACCTATGCGAAAACGCTGGCGAATAAAACTTAGGCGAAAATACTGGCGAATCATGGTACTTAGCCTTCCATTTTTTAGGAATTTGGGTACTATGCCATCCAGATCCTTCTTGGCGGGGGGCGGTACCTGGCCAAGGCAGCATGAGGGCCATTTAGCTGTCCTGGTCTTGAAGCGAAAACATGTAGCCTATCATATTGGTGAAAATGGGTACCTCACATTCTTTTTATAGGAATCTTGGTACTCTTGCGAAAACAAGGTGAACACATTGGCAGGTCTAGGTACCTCGCAATCCTTTCTAGGAATCTTGGTACTCTGGAGAAAATAAGGTGAACACATTGGTGGATCTAGGTACCTCGCATTCCTTTCTAGGAATCTTAGTACTCTGGCAAAAACAACGCGAACACATTGGCAACAAGATCCTGGTAGGCAACTAAGGCCACTTTATCACCAGGTCTTTCTTAACGGGGGGTGGTGCCCGGCCAAGGCCTTGATCTAGCAGGCAACTATGCTCTTACGAAACAGACTTTCTTAGCGGGGGGTGGTTCCCGGTCAGGCAACTATGCTCTTACATATCGGATCCTTCCTAGCGGGGGGTGGTGCCCGACCAGGGCAGCAGGAATGCCATGTGGCCTTTCCTAGTCTTGAGGTGATCCTCTTGGAGGGATTAATCCGATCCAGGGCATCAAGAGTGCTGTGTAGCTCTCTTGGATTTATGGCTATCCTCCTAGAGGGATTAATCTGGTCCAGGGCATCAGGAGTGCTGTGTAGCTCTCCTGGTTTTATGACGACCCTCCTAGAGGGATTAATCCGTCAGGCAACTATGCTCTTACGTATCGGATCCTTCCTAGCGGGGGCTGGTGCCCGACCAGGGCAGCAGAAATGCCATGTGGCCTTTCCTAGTCTTGAGGCGATCCTCTTGGAGGGATTAATCCGATCCAGGGTATCAAGAGTGCTGTGTAGCTCTCTCGGATTTATGGCGATCCTCCTAGAGGGATTAATCTGGTCCAGGGCATCAGAAGTGTTGTGTAGCTCTCCTGGTTTTATGAGGACCCTCCTAGAGGGATTAATCCGGTCCAGGGCATCATGAGTGATCTATAGCTCTCCTAGTTTTATGGCGATCCTCATTAAGGGATTAATCCGGTCCAAGCATCAGGCATTCCTGTTCAAGGATTCCCAGTCTTCAAGTGATGGTCCTGGTAGGCAACTAAGGCCGCTTTAGCACCAGGTCATTCTTGACAGGGGATGTTGCCCTACCAAGGCAACAGGAATGTCATGTGGCTTTCCTGGTTTCGATCATAGGTGAAAGGTGATCATATGATAACTACTAAAGCAATGGAAGGAGAACTACCAAGGCGATCGTAGGAGAACTACCAAGGTGATCATTAGAGAACTACCACGCCGGTCATAAGAGAACTACCAAGGCGATCATACTCAAGGCGATACTGGTCAATGCTCATCATGCATGCTTTATTGGTGAGACCTTCTGAGGTGATCCGCGTTCCAAGCATAAGTAATAGAGTGCTCTACTTCAAAGGTGCTTCTTATTGTGGACCGATCACTAGGAGAACTATTCTCATGTTGACGTCATTAACCCTTCCACAAGAGTACTAGGAAGAATGATGAGCTTCTAGTCCCCAAGTAATTAAATAGTTTAGGAGCCTGCTTGGAGTAATTAGGAGTCTTCAGGAATTGTAATGGGGCTCGAGACTCTGCTCAAATGAACCTTGCCTCAGTAGCTCACTGGGCCGTTGGGTAGCTCAGTTTAAAAAATTAGAAAACGCTAGTCTTGCAGCTATGATCCCGGTAGCTCACATGGGCGCTGTGAGGGGGCCCAATAAAATAAGTGAGGAATCACTGATCTTGCAACAGTGATGCTGCTCCAAAGGCTTGCTTTGGCATGTAGGAGGCCTCAACAAATGTAGGAAGCCTCTGGGCTCTCCCTGAACGGATCGAGATATAGGTAGCTCACTAGGGCGTTGATGGGCCCGATACAAGAGGTAGGAAGCCACCGGTGTGATACTGGCTCCAGAGACATGCTTAGGATCCAAGAAGTCCCCAACAACTGAAATGTGGCTCTAGACCCTCCTGGAATGATCCGGAACCACAGTGGCTCACTTGGGTGTTGACCGGCCCGGCACGGCACAACAAGTGAGGAGCCACTGGGTCTTGCAACGGTGCCACTGCTCCAAAGACTTGCTTTGGCATGTAGAATGCCTCGGAAAATGTAGGAAGCCTCTAGGCTCTCCTTGAACAGATCGGGATATAGGTGTCTCACTAGGGCGTTGAGGGCCTGATGCAAGAGGTAGGGAGCCACAAGTGTGATACTGGTCCAAAGGCATGCTTGGGATCCTAGAAGTCCCCAGCAACTAAAATGTGGCTCTGGACCATCCTAGAATGAATCAGGACACAGTGGCTCACTTGGGCGTTGACTAGCCCGGTATAAGAAGTGAGAAGCCACCGGGCCATGCAGCTGGGCTGCTACTCTAGAGCCTTGCTTTGGCATGTAGGAGGTCAGAGCAATGTGGGAAGCCTCTGCGATCTCCCCGAACGGATCGGGATATCAGTGGCTCTCTAGGCCGTTGAATGGCCCGGTACAAATGAAGAAAAGCCACCGGCCTGGTGCTGGTCCAGAGGCAAGCTTGGGATCCTAGAAGTCCCCAAAAACTGAAATGTGGCTCTAGACCATCCTGGAATGAATCGGAACCGCAGTGGCTCACTTGGGCGTTGTTCGGCCCGGTACACGAAGTGAAGAACCACTGATCCTCTATTAGTCATGCTGCTCATATAATTGAGTTGGCTTCTCGGGTACATGTTGTGACCTGCTACCTAGGAGCTTTTACAGAATTGATCCGGTGACATAAGAGGATCCGCATGAACTGGTGCAAATCCAATGGATATGCTGGATAGGAGATCTACTGTTAGCGGATATGCTGCATAGGAGATCGTAATGGATCTACTACATAAGAGATCGTAGATGATCTGTTGTAGACGAGATCGTAGCGGATCAGCTGTATAGAAGATCTGCTGATACCTAGGCAAACCCTTTTTAAGGAAGCAGAAGAGGTGCAACTCTGCTGCATAGAAGCTTTAGATGTACCGGAGCAGATCTGCTGCACAGGAGATCATAGTGGATCAGCTGCAGAGGAGATCATAGCGGATCTGCTGCATAAGAAATCTGCTGATACCTAGGCAAACCCTCTATAAGGAAGCAGGAGAGGTGTAACTCTGCTGTATAGAAGCTTTAGATATACCGGAGCGGATCTGCTGTAGAGGAGCTCCACAAGTATATGAGCAGGTTTGTTGCATAGGGCAACATAGTAAACCGGTTTTGCTAGGAGTCCCACGTACCATATTTGTCAATAGTAGAATGTCGAGCGTACATAATAAGATAAGGAAGCCACGTTGGTCAAGTGAACTTCCCACATACGGCGCCATAAAGTGTTAACAGAAAAATTCACTCAGGGTGAAAATCTCAATCAACACCCTCTACCCACTACCCTGGAGGTTGCAGCGGGGGGTAGGTACTTCGTACCATGCTTCTGGTAAGAGTGAATGAGAGAATCAGATCAATCAATGTCCTTAGACGAGGTAGATACCACGAAAGAGGTAAGATAGGTAGGAGAACAATCATCTCGCCCAACTAGTGCAGTAGGCAAGTACCCGGTCCTGGTATTTAATCCCGGTACCTAGTCACCTCTCTAGGTGCCTTCAATATTCCCCCAACTAGATAATTAGCCAGAATAGGTACATGGGAGCTAGGACCAACATGGTCGGTACCTAGCACGCGTATATTCATTCATAACAAGGAGATAGATGGGAGAATGACAACTCTTTTAGTAGTGGTAGACTGACCTAGGCGGAAAAAGCATCATGATTGATCACATGCTGAAAAACCCCCAGGTAGTATCCTTAGGAAGGGAAAAAGACCCTTCTTTATATTGATATATCTCGAGAGGTGCTTTGGAGAGCTTACATCAATACAAACTGAGACCTGATAGGTCATAGTAGGAGGGGTACCACTTGGTACCAATACATATTTGGAGAAAATTAATGTGCATAATAGTCGATACAATGGTGGGATATGTCGAACTGTATTTCTGGTGGAGAAATGGACGAAATTTGGGATCGGAGACATCTTGGAGACATAGATGAAAATACTACTCAAGCGTGTGTCTAACAACCTAGAGGGGGGGGGGGGGTGAATGGGTTGTTAATCGATTATTACCAATTATTCGATTAGTCAATATTAAGCAATTAACCCAATTCAAACAAACATACAAAATCAAGTAAAAGTGCAGAAATATAAAGAACACTTGATTTTGACGTGGAAACCCTTCGACAAGGGAAAAACCACGGGTTATCCTACTAGCCACACACGATCACAGAAATCCACTATATGAGTAAAACGTTACACCCTCAAGTGATACTCGGACTCTCACTCTCGACAACCTCAGGCTATGGACACTACCACTAGCCACTCTTGGTTCAATCCCTAGTGATATCCCCTGATACACTACTCTTGGCGTGAGCACCTTCTACTCTACCCCGCGGGCCTTTTATAGTGGCACTTGACCATGCTTGCCAACCACACCTTGGTTGCAAGACTTCAATGCTTGTGCAACTTCACCCCGAAGCCACAAGACTTTGACTCAATGAAGAGTATAAAGGTCTAAGTGTGTATATGACACTAAAATGCTATAATGTGCAAGACCAAACACAAAATGCTTAACTAGATGTTATAATGCAATTAAAAAACCTAGTTATTAAATAATTCCTACATGTACACACATGAGGTCTCAATTAGTTGTAGAGAAATTCTAACATCCTAATTGTCAAATAAATTCACATAAACATTCATAAACATGACTAGATGCACAAAGTCAACCTAATCATCAATTAAGCATACATGAACATTTATGGATTAGCTATTTAGGCATATATTGATCGGGCCAAATATGTACTATATTTAGGCCCTCAGATCCTTACCTTATGTTCTGTTTTCGTGCGTTTTTGTGTCTCTTATGGGTTGTTCTGTGCTTATTTGAAGGAAATGATGCAGAGACAGGCTTGGAAGCACATTGTGATGATTCCAGCAAAAAAGGAGCACAAACAGGTCTATAGTGCGGGTCCAGTGCGGGTCGCAACCGCACTCCAGCCGCACTCTAGCCGCACTTATGTGCATAGCCGGGGCAGAATGCAAGTACAGAGATAAAGTGCTGGTACAGTGCGGGTCAGCTAATCGTACTCCACCCGCACTATTGCCAAACAAGAGAAGCTGCGCAGTCACCTGACATTAGAGTGCGGGTTCTGTGCGGGTCAGCAAACCGCACTCCACCCGCACTTGCACCAAGAACAGAAGAACAGAATCGCACCTGACACTAGAGTGCGGGTACTATGCGGGTCATCGAACCGCACTCTACCCACACTTGCATCAAGAACAGAAGAGTAGAATTGCACCTGACATTAGAGTGTGGGTACTGTGCGGGTCATCCAACCGCACTCTACCCGCACTGTTGCTCAAGACAGAAGGTAGATTTTGCACCTGAGAAGGAAGTGCGATCACAGTGCGATGCCAAGTGCGGGCTAAGTGCGGGTCAAGTGCGGGTAATTCAACCGCACTCCACCCGCACTAATGTCCTGATCTGAGAACTGAAGTTGCAGGCAACCCATACAGTACGGGTACAGTGCGGGTAAACCACCCGCACTCCACCCGCACTCTGAGCGCGCCAGTCTGATTTTCAAAGCTTAAGTGACCTATTTTTGTATTTAGTATAAATATAAAAGTATAGAAACGTTTTAAGGAGCTTTTTAACTCCGTTTTAGACAGATTAGGCATTCTTAGATCTAGTTTCTCTCTCTACCTCTCATCCACACATTCTCTACTCAACTTCAAGGAAGTTAGGAGATTGGAGCCACTTCAAGGAAGGAGATGTTCTCCAAGGGTTATTTCTTTCTCCTCTCTACTGATTTCCTAGTTGTAATGAGTAGCTAAATCCCCTCTAAGGGGTTGATGGAGTAGTTAGTTTAATATTGGACTTGTACATAAACTTGATATTATATTGAGATTCATGTCTATCTTCCATTGATCTATTCTTGTTGTGAATGTTTATCATTTATTTCTTGTGTAGATACATGATCTTTGCAAGATGTTTTTATATTATGTATGAGTATTGCATCTAGATATACATCCTATTTAGTTGTTTAATGCTCTAAAGAATAGATGGAAAGTCATGAATTCCGACTCTTGAACTGCGGTTTTAATCTAACCGCGATTGAGTTTCCGGCACTATAAATCCTAGGTCGGAACCCTTGAGAGAGTTAGAAGTCATCACTATACATCCTAGGGTGACTATTTGTAATCGGTTGAGTCATTGTTAGGTAGACGAGCTTCATTTCTAGAATCCGATAAACAACCAACTCTATACATCCTAGGTTGGTAGCTTATGATGGATTAATCCCTAATAGGTGGTCCGCACTATACATCCTAGGTTGGCCACCTTCTAGGGATAAATAACCGACTCTATACATCCTAGGTCGGTTACCTTGAATAGCCGTGCTATTGACAAGTTTGTTGCATTGCCCGGTATTTACTTTCGTATCCATTAACTCCTTAGTTTCCATCATCTATATATATCCCTCATTCCATTTCCCCCTTCATTTAGTTTGCATATTTAATTTAGTGTTATTTTTAGTGTAATTCACCACCTACATTTTCACCAACTCATGTTTCGATATTATATATATACATACCATTACTTTAGCAATAACTAATTTAGCTAACTCCGCTCCCTGTGGACGACACCCCACTTGCCACTATATTTATGTTTTCAAACTAATTTAGGCTTGTGAGGTTTTATCAAATATTGTTGACGGATTGATCTTTTTAAAACGACACTAAGAAAAACGTTCTGTCAGGTACAGAGGCAAAAACAATCCTGGTATGCAACTATGCCATCCAGATCCTTCTTGGCGGGTGACAAAGACGCTTTTCCTTTATGTCGTTTTAAAAGATCAGTCCGTCAATAATATTTTAAGAAACCTCACAAAGCCTAAATCAGTTTACAAACATAAATATAGCGGCAAGTGGGCGTCGTCCACAGGGAGCGGAGTTAGCCAAATTAGTTAAAGCTAAAGCAATGGTATGTATATATATATATATAATAGCAAAACCTGAATTGGTGAAAATGTAGATTGTGAACCAACTCTAAATAACACTAAATTAAATAAGTAAATAAAATGAAAGGGGAATATGGAGTGAAAGATATATAGATGATGGAAACTAAGGAGCTAATGGATTCGAAAGCAAATACTGGGCAATGTAACAAACTTGTCAATAGCACGGCTCTTCAAGGTAACCGACCTAGGATGTATAGAGTCGGTTATTTATCCCTAGAAGGTGGCCAACCTAGGATGTATAGTGCGGACCACCTATTAGGGATTAATCCTTGTAAACTACCAACCTAGGATGTATAGAGTTGATTGTTTACCGGATTCTAGAAATGAAGCTCGTCTACCTAACATTGACTCAACCGATTACAAATAGTCACCCTAGGATGTATAGTGATGACTTCTAACTCTTTCATGGATTCCGACCTAGGATGTATAGTGCCAGAAACATGATCGAGGTTAGATTAAAACTGCGGTTCAAGAGTCGAAATTCATGACTTTCCGTCTATTCTTTAGAGCATTAAACAACCAAATAGGATGTATATCTAGATGCAATACTCATTCATAATATAAAGACATCTTGCAAAGATCATGTATGTACACAAGAAATCAATGATAAACACTCACAACAAGAATAGATCAATGGAAGATAGACATGAATATCAATATAATATCAAGTTTATGTACAAGCCCAATATTAAACTAACTACTCCATCAACCCCTTAGAGGGGATTTAGCTACTCATTACAACTAGGATATCAGTAGAGAGGAGAAAGACATAACCCTTGGAGAACATCTCCTTCTTTGAAATGGCTCCAATCTCCTAACTTCCTTCAAGTTGAGTAGAGAATGTGAGGATGAGAGATAGAGAGAGAAACTAGATATAAGAATGCCTAATCTGTCTAAAACGAAGTTAAAAGCTCCTTAAAACATTTCTATACTTTTATATTTATACTAAATACAAAAATAGGTCACTTAAGCTTTGAAAATCAGACTGGCGTGCTCGGAGTGCGGGTGGAGTGCGGGTGGTTTACCCGGACTGTACCCGTACTGTATGGGTTGCCTGCAACTTCAGTTCTCGGATCAGGACATTAGTGGGGGTGGAGTGCGGTTGAATTACCCGCACTTGACCCGCACTTAGCCCGCACTTGGCATCGCACTATGACCGCACTTCCTTCTCAGGTGCAAAATCTACCTTCTGTCTTGAGCAACAGTGCGGGTAGAGTGCGGTTGGATGACCCGTACAGTACCCGCACTCTAATGTCAGGTGCAATTCTGCTCTTCTGTTCTTGATGCAAGTGCGGGTGGAGTGCGGTTTGCTGACCCGTACAGAACCCGCACTCTAATGTCAGGTGACTGCGCAGCTTCTCTGGTTTGGCAATAGTGCGGGTGGAGTGCGGTTAGCTGTCCCGCACTGTACCCGCACTTTATCTCTGTACTTGCATTCTGCCCCGGCTATGCACATAAGTGCGGCTGGAGTGCGGCTGGAGTGCGGTTGCGACCCGTACTGGACCCGCACTGGACACGCACTATAGACCTGTTTGTGCTCCTTTTCTGTTGGAATCATCACAATGTGCTTCCAAGCCTGTCTCTGTATCATTTCCTTCAAATAAGCACAAAATAACCCATAAGAGACACAAAAATGCACGAAAACTAAACATAAGGTAAGGATTTGAGGGCCTAAATATAGTACATATTTGGCCCGATCAAACACCCCCAAACCAAACCTTTGCTCGTCCTCGAGCAAATCTATTCAAAACAGTTAGACGCCAGCTGAAAGTAATTTCTAAATACCTAAACAATACATCAACAATGTCGCAAGTCCCATGTGTGATATGATACAAATAGATGTGATCGAGAGGAGAAAAACATATGCACAAGATCAAGAGCAATTGGGAGACACCCAAGGGAGGCTTGTTTGAACACGAATCCCACACCTAAAGGCATTCATGAATTTAGGACCACTTACTCCTATACCTTGAACATAATTCGCTTCAATTCTAAAGATCACATGGATTCCCTCTTTTCTTTCCTTAAGAGTCCTAAGTTCCACACAACAAGTATGCAAAGAAGATTCTGCATAAGATTTAAGCAATGAACTATCCTAGGAACGAGTCACCATGCCATGGATGCGAAAGATCGTGCTTCAACCTACATTCCCAAACTAGACTTACATGGATCAAATAGGGCTTTTCAACCGGTTATAGTGTGGCTGTGGGGTTGAATGAGTTTACACAAAACAGAATATGGAATTTTTAGGAGTTCAACTCACCAATCATGCTAGAATAAAATCCCTACTCCCACACCATGTTCTTTTCTTGCTTTAAATGCAACCCTTTAGGAAACCATTTAACCCACATTTGCATTCCGTTTGGGTGTTTTAGCTTAAAACACTCTCATTATGGCACTTCAAGTACAATCTTTCTTCAAATTTTTCTTTTAACAATTTCCAAATAACAATGTTGTACTCCATTTGAGTTGTTACCATTTTCCCTTTCTTAGGCATTTAGAGTGCATAACTTACCCTTTTCTTTCATATTTTCAACATATATCTCATTTTACCCACTATGGGACCATTTTAAACCTTTTTCTCACTACCATTTCCCATCCTAACATGATTAGTACAATGGTAGGCATGTGTTTAGGCTATTGGGTATATGGTTGAATGTGGTACCAATGAAGAGGTAAGTGTTTGGCCTCAAATCGGCTTTGGAACACACAATATGGTAAGTGGTGTTTAGGCTATAGAGGTACTTCAATAAACATGCATTCCCTACTATCACTTCCATAACCATCTAAAAAGGGAATGAAAGCATCCAACACGCATTCACAAAATAATGCAAGTCCTATGGCACATGACATACATGACGGGAGGCGTGTTTAAGAATAATCAATAATGCACTCAGAAAACGTACTTTCGTGCTTGTGTTTGTGATCTCACGGGTATCTCCACTATTAGAAAAAGACGTGGGAACAATGAGTCCCCAATACTTCATACCAACGGGTAGGACTGACCCATGATGGTGCAAGCTAAGCCTCAAGTGGCACCAAACTATATCACAAGGTCAGAGCACATATAAGAAACTCGTCCAAAAGCACACTCTAGATGCATCATACCCATACTGGATTACAGTTTGAAAAATGGACAAGCGACAAAATTGAAAAATTGGACACTAAACTGTACACGACGGAGGCGTGATGCACCCCCAAACCAAAACTCAACAATGCCCTCATTGTTGGAAAGAACAAGCAAAATCACAATAAATGGCGGAATGAGGGATCAATACCCCCAAACCGAATCTAGACATACATTCGACCAAGCTCATTCAGTATAACAAAAACTAACTCGCATTCATTAAAAATTTAAGTACAAAACCGAAGGTAGAAAACTCCCTTTAGAAGGAAGATCGGTCGATGTCCATGCGTGTTGTTGTGTGCTTCCCAAAAGATGCACAACCTAGCTTAAAACCACACAACAACTCTACCAACGAAAATTAAATGCGAAAAGAAAAGAAAAATAAGTCTAAATGAAATAAAACTCGGAAGGCGAACAGTTTAAAAATGACCTGAGCAGGCTGCCTCTCACCGGTGCTCAGAAATGATAGATGTGCTAGGGGTCAGCAAGTTCCATGGACCCAACACCCTTGCAGCAGGTTTCCGGTCCAAAATACGGTTTTAGCCTATGCCCATTAACCTTGAATATCCCATCGTTCCTCAAATTCTGAATGTCTACAGCTCTATTTGGAGAGACATTAATAATGCGATGTGGGCTTGACCATCTTGATTTCAACTTCCCAAGAAACAACCTCAAACGAGACTCATAAAGTAACACCAGCATGCCCGGTTGGAACTCCTTCGGTACCAATCGTTTTTCATGAATAGCTTTTGTTTTTTCCTTGTAGAGTCATGAACTCTCATAGGCTTCCAATCAGAACTCATCTAACTCGTTCAACTGATTGCATCTTTCTTCACCTGCTTTGTCATACTCCCAATTCAACTTCTTGATTGCCCACCAAGCTTTATGTTCCAGTTCTACTGAAAGGTGACAAGCTTTACCAAAAACAAACCTATACGGGCGCATCCCAATAGGAGTTTTGAAAGCCGTTCGGTACGCCCATAAGGCGTCAGATAGTTTCAATGCCCAATCCTTCCTAGTGGAGGAGACTGTTTTCTCCAGAATCTGCTTGATGTGCCTGTTACTGACTTCAACCTGTCCTGATGTCTGAGGGTGGTATGGTGTGGCCACCTTGTGACGCACTCCATACTTCTTCAATAGATTTCCTAGGACTTTGTTACAGAAATGGCTCCCTCCATCGCTAATGATCACCCTTGGGATCTCAAATCGGGTCAGGATATGTTCCTTTACAAATTTAACTACCACATTACTGTCATTGGTCTTTCTGGCAACTGCCTCAACCCATTTGGAAACATAGTCGACCCCCACTAAAATATAGATGTTCCCACAAGAAGGTGGGAACGGTCCCATAAAATCAAGACCCCAAGTGTCAAATACTTCAACCACCAAAACTCCAGTTTGTGGCATCTCATTCTGTTTACCAATGTTCCCTGTGCACTGGCATCTATCACAAGCCACACAAAACTGATAAGCATCTTTAAACAGTGATACCCAGAAGAAACCTGACTGCAACACCTTTAGTGCTGTCTTCCTTGTGCTGAAATGGCCTCCACACTGTAAGTCATGGCATAATCGCAACACATCATACTGCTCATTTTCTGGCACACACCTCCTAATCACTTGATCTGCCTTGTGTTTGAAAAGGTAAGGCTCGTCCCAGAAGTACTCTCTTGATCTCCTAGCAAACCTTTTCTTGCCCTGCCAATCTAGCTCAGGGGGGAAAACCCCATGTGTCAGATAGTTTGCCAGATCTGCATACCATGGTTCCCTATCCTGCACTACCCACTGATGTTCGTCCAGGAAATTTTCTCTCAACGGAATTTCATCCCCATCTATATGACTCTCATGTACTATCCTGCTAAGATGATCTGCAACCACATTCTCGCACCCCTTCTTGTCCCGGATTTCTAAATGAAACTCCTGTAACAGCAACACCCACCTAATCAGCCTAGGTTTTGCATCTTTCTTTTGGAGCAGATATCGCAAAGCTGCGTGGTCAGAGTATACCACAACCTTGGCGCCTACCAAGTACTACCTGAACTTCTCAAGAGCAAAAATGACAGCTAATAATTCCTTCTTTGTTGTCGAATAGTTCATCTGTGTGTCATTCAAAATCCGGGATGAGTAATATATGACATGTGGGTCTTTGCCAACCCTTTGACCCAAAACTGCACCTACAGCGAAGTCAGAAGCATCACACATTATTTCAAATGGTAAATCCCAAACTGGTGGGGCAATTACTGGAGATGAGGTCAAAGCCTCTTTTAAAGTTTGAAATGCCCCCGCACAATCTGAACTAAACACAAACTCTTTGTCCTTTTATAGCAACAAGCATAGAGGTCTGGAGATCTTTGAAAAATCTTTGATGAATCTCTTGTAGAAACCTGCATGACAAAGAAACGACCGGATGTCTTTGACATTGCGAGGAGGTGGTAAACTCTTGATAACTTCAATCTTTGCCTTATCTACTTCAATTCCTTTTTCAGATATTATGTGACCCAAGACAATCCCTTGTTGTACCATGAAATGGCATTTCTCCCAATTCAAAACCAAGTTGTTTTTCATGCATCTTTGAAGCACCAACGATAAGTTATTAAGGCATAACTTGAACGAGTCCCCGAATACTGAGAAGTCGTCCATGAAGACTTCAATAATCTCCCCCACCATATCTGAAAACAACGAAACCATACACCTTTGAAACGTACCTGGTGCATTACGAAGGCCAAAAGGCATTCTTCGGAAGGCATAGGTTCCATAGGGACTGGTAAAAGTGGTCTTCTCTTGGTCTTCTGGAGCGATAACTATCTGATTGTATCCGAAATACCCATCTAGGAAACAGTAGAACTGATGCCCTGTCGGCCGCTCTAGGACTTGGTCGATGAAAGGTAAGGGAAAATGGTCCTTCTTGGTGACCGCATTTAACTTTCGGTAGTCTACACAAACGCGCCACCATGTCTGGAGTCTTTGTGCCACTAACTCACTCCTCTCATTCTTTACTACTGTAACTTCGGATTTCTTTGGGACGACATGACTGGGACTAACCCATCTACTATCTGAAATTGGGTAGATAATACCTGCATCAAGAAGCTTCAATATCTCTTTCTTTACTACCTCCTGCATGATCGGATTTAGCCTCCTTTGTGCCTCCCGTGTCGGTTTGGCATTCTCTTCTAGCAAAATCTTATGCATACACATGGTAAGACTTATCCCCTTAATGTCATCTATGAACCAACCAATGGCCTCTCTGTACTCTTTCAACACTCCAAGTAGTTCCTCTTCTTGACCTGCCTCTAAATTTGCAGAAATGATCACTGGGTTCAACCTTTCTTTGTAGAGAAACACATACTTCAAGTTCGACGGGAGTGCCTTCAATTCAACTCTTTGAGGAAGTTCTTCTAATGGTACCAGGTCATCTGCATTTCCTTCTCTTTCGAATTCCTCCTCAATAGTGGTATCCAACTCCTCCTCTAAGAAATCCACAGTGTTACAGTCATGGGAACCCACTGGGTATGATAAAGAGTCAAAAATGTTGAACTCCACGGTTTCGTCTACTACCTTCATGGTCAGCTTCCCTGAATGCATATCAATCACTACCCTAGCGGTTGCCATGAAAGGTCTCCCTAAAAGTAACTTCACATCTCTCTCGTCTCTTCCTTCATCCATGTCAATCACCACAAAGTCGGCAGGTATGATTAACTTTTCAATCTTTATTAACACATCTTCGACAATGCCCTTAGGGCTTCTTGCAGAAGCATCTGCTAAGACAAGTGACATAGTGGTTTTTCTGAGGTCATTCAAACCCAGCTTCTTGTAGACCGAGAATGGCATGAGATTAATGCTTGCTCCTGAGTCCAACATCGCTCTTTCGCGATTCGACCCACCAATCGTAATGTCAATTATAAAACTCCCTGGGTCCTTCATTTTCTGGGCAATGACCGTTGAATTACTGCACTGACATTCTCATTTAGACGCTCCTGTTGTTTCGGTCTGAACCGCTCTTTATCTTTACTCAAGTCTTTGAAAACTTTACCATAAGCCGGCATTTTCTCAATAGCATCTAACAGTGGTAAGTTGATGGTTACCTTGGAAAGGAGATCATAGATTTCCTGATGTGATTTCTCCAACTTAGAGTTTTTCAGCCTCCCTAGGAACGGTATAGGCGGTACATAGGGGTTGGATGACCTATGGAGCTGAGGTCTTGGTTCTGGGTCTGCTATCCGGACATTTTTCTCTTTTTCTAACTCTTTCTCATTTTTCACTTCCGTGTCAACCACCTCGTCTTCTTCTTCTGTGACGGTATCTTTACCCTTTTCTCCTAAAACCTTTCCACTTCTGAGGAGTGTCCTTGCACTAGCCTGTTCCGGTTGACTTGGAAATTTTCCTTTTTCTCTTTCCTGTAATAATTCAGCCAACTGACCTATCTAAAACTCGATCCTATGAATAGATGCATCCATCTCGTTTGATTGCCTATCATTCTTCCACATGTATGTCTCCCAGATCTCTAAATGTGCCTGTTGTAGCATATGGACCTCTTGTGTATCCTGAATGGCTGACTGCATGACCTCTCCTATCCATTCATCAAATGTTCCCATATTCAGCTGGCTTGCATTAATTTCTTCTGAAACCTGTGCCGCTTGCACAATTTCTCTCGTTCTCTGCTCTACTAATGTGGTCTCTTCATTCTCTTGTAAGTAGTCCGTTAGCAACACTGCTAATCTCTCTTCGGTTGAAAGATCTTCACCCACATTGTAGCCCTCCTGGAAATCTTGATCACATCCCCAGTCTTGGTTATATGGGTCAATCCGGAGATCGTACTCAGATCCTGAATTGTTCCAGGGGGCAGCCATGAACCTAGGATATCAAGAAACAAAAACTACCCAAACGTGAAACTATACAAACACAGAAGTATAAGGATAAATATATATGTAAAAACAACTAAGTAACTATAAACCTTACTTAAGCAAAACTAATTAAACTAACATGCCGTTCCCCGGCAGCGGCGCCATTTGACAAGGACGCTTTTCCTTTATGTCGTTTTAAAAGATCAGTCCGTCAATAATATTTTAAGAAACCTCACAAAGCCTAAATCAGTTTACAAACATAAATATAGCGGCAAGTGGGTGTCGTCCACAGGGAACGGAGTTAGCCAAATTAGTTAAAGCTAAAGCAATGGTATGTATATATATATATATATATAATAGCAAAACCTAAATTGGTGAAAATGTAGATTGTGAACCAACTCTAAATAACACTAAATTAAATAAGTAAATAAAATGAAAGGGGAATATGGAGTGAAAGATATATAGATGATGGAAACTAAGGAGCTAATGGATTCGAAAGCAAATACTGGGCAATGTAACAAACTTGTCAATAGCACGGCTCTTCAAGGTAACCGACCTAGGATGTATAGAGTCGGTTATTTATCCCTAGAAGGTGGCCAACCTAGGATGTATAGTGCGGACCACCTATTAGGGATTAATCCTTGTAAACTACCAACCTAGGATGTATAGAGTTGATTGTTTACCGGATTCTAGAAATGAAGCTCGTCTACCTAACATTGACTCAACCGATTACAAATAGTCACCCTAGGATGTATAGTGATGACTTCTAACTCTTTCACGGATTCCGACCTAGGATGTATAGTGCCGGAAACATGATCGAGGTTAGATTAAAACCGCAGTTCAAGAGTCGGAATTCATGACTTTCCGTCTATTCTTTAGAGCATTAAACAACCAAATAGAATGTATATCTAGATGCAATACTCATTCATAATATAAAGACATCTTGCAAAGATCATGTATCTACACAAGATATCAATGATAAACACTCACAACAAGAATAGATCAATGGAAGATAGACATGAATATCAATATAATATCAAGTTTATGTACAAGCACAATATTAAACTAACTACTCCATCAACCCCTTAGAGGGGATTTAGCTACTCATTACAACTAGGAAATCAGTAGAGAGGAGAAAGAAATAACCCTTGGAGAACATCTCCTTCCTTGAAGTGGCTCCAATCTCCTAACTTTCTGAAGTTGAGTAGAGAATGTGAGGATGAGAGATAGAGAGAGAAACTAGATCTAAGAATGCCTAATCTGTCTAAAACGGAGTTAAAAGCTCCTTAAAACGTTTCTATACTTTTATATTTATACTAAATACAAAAATATGTCACTTAAGCTTTGAAAATCGGACTGGCGCGCTCGGAGTACGGGTAGAGTGCGGGTGGTTTACCCGCACCGTACCCGCACTGTATGGGTTGCCTGCAACTTCAGTTCTCGGATCAGGACATTAGTGCGGGTGGAGTGCGGTTGAATTACCCGCACTTGACCCGCACTTAGCCCGCACTTGGCATCGCACTGTGACCGCATTTCCTTCTCAGGTGCAAAATCT
Organism: Dipteronia sinensis; assembly: GCA_033220585.1. Lineage (NCBI taxonomy): Eukaryota > Viridiplantae > Streptophyta > Magnoliopsida > Sapindales > Sapindaceae > Dipteronia > Dipteronia sinensis. Next base: position 46,456,132 of record CM065640.1, read on the forward strand.
ACCTTCTGTCTTGAGCAACAGTGCGGGTAGAGTGCGGTTGGATGACCCGCACAGTACCCGCACTCTAATGTCAGGTGCAATTCTGCTCTTCTGTTCTTGATGCAAGTGCGGGTGGAGTGCGGTTTGCTGACCCGCACAGAACCCGCACTCTAATGTCAGGTGACTGTGTAACTTCTCTGATTTGGCAATAGTGCCGGTGGAATGCGGTTAGCTAACCCGCACTGTACCCGCACTTTATCTCTGTACTTGCATTCTACCCCGGCTATGCACTTAAGTGCGGCTGGAGTGCAGCTGGAGTGCGGTTGCGACCCGCACTGGACCCGTACAGGACCCGCACTATAGACCTGTTTGTGCTCCTTTTCTGCTGGAATCATCACAATGTGCTTCCAAGCCTGTCTCTGCATCATTTCCTTCAAATAAGCACAAAACAACCCATAAGAGACACAAAAACGCATGAAAACAGAACATAAGGTAAGGATCTGAGGGCCTGAATATAGTACATATTTGGCCCGATCAGCGGGGGGCAATACCTGGCCAAGGCAGCAGGATGGCCATTTAGCTGTCTTGGTCTTGAGGCGAAAACATATAGGCGAACATATTGGCGAAAATGGGTACCTCACATTCCTTTTCTTGGAATCTTGGTACTCTGGCAAAAACAAGGTGAACACATTGGCGGATCTAGGTACCTCGCATTCCTTTATAGGAATCTTGGTACTCTGGCAAAAATAAGGTGAACACATTGGCGGATCTAGGTACCTCGTATTCCTTTCTAGGAATCTTGGTACTCTAGCAAAAACTAGGCGTACACAGTGGCGGATCTAAGTACCTCGCATTCCTTTCTATGAATCTTGGTACTCTGGCGAAAACAAGGCGAACACATTAGCAACAAGATCCTGGTTGGTAACTAAGGCCACTTTAGCACCAGGTCTTTCTTGGCGAGGGGTGGTGCTCGGCCAATTTTGGAGAATCGTGGTACCCAGCCTTCCATTTTTCAGGAATCTGGGTACATTGGCGAAAACATTGGTGAATATACTGGCAACAAGATCCTGGTAGGCAACTAAGGCCACTTTAGCACCAGGTCTTGCTCAGTGGGGGGTGGTGCCCTGTTAAGGCCTTGATCTGGCTGGAAACTATGCTCTTATGTCCCAGAACCTTCTTAGCGGGGGGTAGTGCCCGACCAAGGTTTTGATCTGTCAAGCAACTATGCTCTTACGATCTAGATCCTTCCTAGCGGGGGGTAGTGTCTGGCCAGGGCAACAGGAGTGCCATATGGCTTTTCCTGGTCTTGAGGCGATCCTCTTGGAGGGATTAATTTGATTCAGGGCATCAGAATTGCTGTGTAGCTCTCCTGGTTTTATGGTGATCCTCCTAGAGGGATTAATCCTGTCCAGAGCATCAGGAGTGCTGTGTAGTTGTCCTAGTTTTATGGCGATCCTCCTGGAGGGATTAATCCGGTCCAGGGCATCATGAGGGTTGTGTAGCTCTCCTAGTTTTATGGCGATCCTCCTAGAGGGATTAATCCGGTCCACGGCATCAGGAGTGATATGTAGCTCTCTTGAATTTATGTCGATCCTCCTAAAGGGATTAATCCGGTCCAGGGCATCAGGCATTCCTGTGCAAGGATTCCCAGTCTTCAAGCGATGGTCATGGTAGGCAACTAAGGCCACTTTAGTACCAGGTTTTTCTTAGCGAGGGGTTTTACCCAGCCAAAGCATCAGGAGTGCCATGTGGCTATCCTGGTCTCGATCATAGGCTAAAAGCGATCATATGAGAACTACCAAGGCGATAATAGGAGAACTACTAAGGTGATCATACTCAAGGTGGTACAACTCTAGGCGATACTGGTCAATGCTCACCCCGCAGGTTTCATTAGTAAAACCTTTTGAGGTGATCCGCGTTCCGGGTATAAGTAATAGAGTGACGTTCTGTAAAGAAGCTTTTATCGTGGACCGATCATTATGAGAACTCTTTCCATGTTGAGGTCAGTACCACTCCCAAGGGAATACTAGGGAGAATGGTGAGCTTGTAGCCCCCAAGTGATGTAGCTGGTTCAGGGACCTACTTGGAGTAGCTGAGCATCTTTAACAATCATAATGGTGTTTGAGACTTTGCTTGAACTAACCTAGACCTTGGTAGCTTGCTGGGGGCGCTGCGTAGCCCAGTATTAAAAGTCAGGAACCGCTAATCTTGCAGCTGTGATCTAGGTCCCTCAAATGGGCACTGTGAGGGGGCTAAATAAAATAAGTGAGAAATAATAGGTCTTGTAGTAAGGCTGCTGCTCCAGAGGCATACTTAGGCATGTAGGAGGCCTCAGAAAATACAGAAAGCCTCTGGGCTCTCCTCGAACGGATCAGGACATCGGTGGCTCACTAGGGTGTTGAGAGGCCCGGTACAGAGGTAGTGAGCCACCGGTGTGATACTGGTCCAGAGGCATGCTTGGGATCCTAGAAGTCCCTAGCAACTGAAATATGGCTTTGGACCCAACTCGAACAGATCGGTACCGCAGTGGCTCACTTAGGCGCTGTCTGGCCCGGTACAAGAAGTGAGGAGCCGATGGGCCATGCAGCGGTGCTGCTACTCCAGAGGCTTGCTTTGGCATGTAGGGGACCTCAGCAATTGTAGGAAGCCTCTAGGATCTCCCCGAACGGATCGGGATATAGGTGGCTCGCTAGGGCGTTGAAGGGCCCGATACAAGAGGTAGGGAGTCACCGGAGTGATACTGGTCTAGAGGCATGCTTGGGAACATAAAAGTCTTCAGCAACTGAAACGTGGCTTTGGACCATCCTGGAATGAATCAGGACACAGTGGCTCACTTAGGCGTTGACCAGCCAGATAGAAGAAGTGAGGAGCCACTGGGCCATGCAGCTAGGTTGCTGCTCCAGAGGCTTGCTTAGGCATGTAGGAGGCCTCAGCAATGTGGGAAGCCTCTAAGCTTTACCTGAATGGATCGGGACATAGGTGGCTCACTAGGGCGTTGAAGGGCATGTACAGGAGTTAGGGAGCCATCTGTATGATACTGGTCCAGAGGCATGCGTGGGATCCTAGAAGTCCCCAGTAACTGAAATGTGGCTCTGGACCATCCTGGAATGAATCAGGACACAGTGGCTCACTTGGGCGTTGACTAGCCCGATACCAAGAGTGAGGAGCCACTGGGCCATGCAGTGGGGCTACTGCTCCAGAGGCTTGCCAAGGTATGTAGAAGGCCTCAGCAAAGTGGGAAGCCACTGAGCTCTACTTGAACGGATCGGGACATAGGTGGCTCACTAGGGCGTTGAAGGGCTCGGTATAAGAAGTAGGGAGCCACTTGCATAATACTGGTCCAGAGGCATGCGTGGGATCTTAAAAGTCCCCAGCAATTGAAATGTAGCTCTTGACCATCCTTGAATGAATCAGAATGGCAGTGGTTCACTTGGGCGTGTCCAGCCTAGTACACGAAGTAAAGAACCACTGGTTCTCTACCGGTCATGCTGCTCATATAGTTGAGTTAGCTTCTCGGGTATATGCGGTGACCTGCTACCTAGGAGTTTTTAAAGAATAGATCCGGTGACATGAGAGGATCTGCATGAACTGGTGCAAATCCAATGGTTCTGCTAGATAGGAGATCTACTGGTAGCGGATATGATGTATAAGAGATCGTAGCAGATCTGCTACAGAGAAGATCGTAGCAGATTTGGTACAGAGGAGATCGTAGCGGATCTACTGCATAAGAGATCTGCTGATACATAGGCAAACCCTCTGTAAGGAAGCATGAGAGGTGCAACTCTGCTGCATAGAAACTTTAGATTTACCGGAGCGAATCTACTGTAGAGGAGCTCCGCAAGTATATGAGCAGGTTTGTTGCATATGGCAGCATAGTAGACCGGTTTTGCCAGGAGTCCCACGTACCATATTTGTTAATAGTAGAATGTCAAATGTACATGTTAAGATAAGGAAGCCATGTTGGTCAAGTGAACTTCCCACAGACGGCGCCAAAAAGTGTTAACGGAAAAATCACTCAGGGAGCGAAAATCTCAATCAACACCCTCGACCTGCTACCCCGGAGGTCGCATCGGGTGTTGTAGGTACTTCGTACTGTGGTTCTGCTAAGCTGAAATCGAGATAGATGCCAGGGTAGGAGAACAGTCATCCCTACTATCTGGTGCAGTAGGCTGGTACCCGGTCTTGGTATCTGATCATGGTACCTAGTCACCTCTCTAGGTGCTTTCAATATTCCCCCGACCTAAATAATGAGCCGGGAAAGATACATGAGACAAGTGCCTAGCATGCATACATGCATTCATAACAAGGAGACATGTAGAAGAATGACAACTCTTTTAGTAGTGATGGACTGACCTAGGGGGAAAAAGCATCACGATTGATCACATGCTGAAAAACCCCTAGGCAGTATCCATTGGAAGGGAGAAAGACCCTTCTTTTATATTTATATATTACTAGAGGTGCTCCAACGAGCTTACATTAATACAAACTTAGTCCTAGTTTGTCACAGTTAGAGGGGTACCATTTGGTACCGGTACATTCATGGTGAAAACTGACATTCATAGCAGTCGATACAATGGTGGTGTAGAGGGAATTCGGGTATGGTCCCTTTTACACTCCAGGCGATGGCGAACTCATATTCCTAGCGGAGAAGTGGGCGAAATCTAAGATCAAAGACATCTTGGAGATATGGGGATGTAGGAGAGCTGTTGGAGAATGTTGGAGAGAATGTCAGGGAGTTGAAATGTTGGGGAATCGACCCTGAGAAAATGTCTGAACCCTTTAGATGGAGAAATTCGAGAGAATTGGTGGCCAAAGTCTGAACCAGAGCAGGTGAACTGTGTTTATCATTCGAACCCCTTTATTGGAGAGAACCTGGTCATATTTATATGTTCTGATTCTTGTTGCCCACTCCAATAATTAATATGCAATCAAAGGAACGTTGACCCGACATTAATGGAGTTGAATATTCTCTCACTAATGGCGCTAGGAATGGCGATTACAAAGTTGACTGATCTTCTCATTAATGGAGCTGATTATCTCCATTAACAGATTTGACTGATTCCCTCATTAATAGCGTTGTGAATGGCTATTAAAAAGTTGACTGATCTTCTCATTAATGGGGCTGATTATCTTCATTAATAAAGTTGACTGCTTCCTTCATTAATGGCGTTGTGAATGGCCGTTAATGGAGTTGACTGAATCCCTCATTAATGGAATTGACTGAGTCCCTTATTAATGTAGTTGTGAATGGCCATTAATGAGGTCAGATGGTGTTGCACGCTTCTTCCCTTCAGACGAGGTACTCTGGTGTACCAGTCCCTTCTGGCTGGCGTGGCGCTTATCGTGCCTAAATTGTTGTATATTTTGGCCCTCATTCCTATCCTTTTGTCTCGTTCATGAGTGTATTTTCTATATATTTTATGTCTTTTATGTCTAATGGGCTCGTTGGTGCTAATTGTAGGCAATAGATATAATTCTGGTGTTAGAAGCTAGTTGCAGTGGTTCCGGCAGAAAAGGGACAAAAGGAAAGACAAATGATCATAACCAGCTCTACAGTGCGGGTCAAGTGCGGGTCGCAACCGCACTCCAACCGCACTCCTTCCCACAGCCAGGACCTGAATCATGAAGGAAAGATAAAGTGTGGGTTAAGTGCGGGTCATCCAACCGCCCTTTACCCACACTATTGCTCAAGACAGAGAAGCTGATTCGTACCTGACAGATAAAGTGCGGGTAAAGTGCGGGTAAAGTGCAGGTAATCCAACCGCACTCAACCCGCACTGTTGCTCAAGATAGAGGAGCTGATTCGTACCTGACAAAAAAAGTACGGGTAAAGTGCGGGTAATACAATTGCACTCCACCCGCACTGTTGCTAAAGACAGAGGAGTGGATTTACACCTGACACCAAAGTGCGAGTACAGTGCGAGTAAAGTACGGGTAAAGTGCGGGTAATCCAACCGCACTCCACCCGCACTGTTGCCCAGAACAGAGAACTGAAGATGAAGAAAACATTTACCATGCCGGTACAGTGTGGGTAATTCACCCGCACTCCACCCGCACTATGCGCGCGACAGTTTCTGGTTTCAAGCTTAAGTGACCTATTTTTCCATCCTCTATAAATAGAAAAGGATGGGAACGAACCAAAAAATCACCATACCTCCCAACACTTGTATTTTTAGCTAGAAACATATCTCCCTATCATCCAACCCATCTCTACTCAATCAAGGCAACTAGGAGACTTGGATTCAAGCTTCAAGGAAAGAGATCAATCTTCAAGGGTTATCTCTACTCTCTCTCTCTTAGTTTATTGGTTTGTAATAGAACATGAGTAGCTAAAATACCCCACTATTGGGGTTGATGTTATTTGTATGATGGATATTTGGGCTTTGTAAATAAACTCTATATGTTATATTTATTCTATCTCTATGTTTTATTCCATTGCTTTAATTGATTTCCATTATTGATTTGCTTGGATACACCCTCTTTGCATGATTGATTTGGATTACTTGAGTAGGAAATTAGGTTGTCTAATGCTCAATTGAATGGAAGGATTTCCGAAAATCCGGCTCTAAAACCATGCCCTTAATCTAATCTTGAATTAGTGGCTTTCACTATACATCCTAGGTTAGCCACTTGTGAGAGAGTTAGAAGCCTCCACTATACACCCTAGGTTGGCTACTTTAGTGATTCTACGAGAACTAACCATCGAGTAGAATTCGGTTGATAACCTAAAGCCTCATCCAATCTCAAACGGGTGGCCTTCACTATACATCCTAGGTCGGCCACTTGTGAGGGAATTGGAAGCCATCACTATACATCCTAGGATGGTACATTAGTAATAGGTTGAGCCATAGCTAGATAGATGAGCATTCATGGAACAAGTCCCAATTGAGTAACTAGCCACTGTTGGTTGCTTAGGAGGGATTAATCTCTAGTAAGAAGTCTTCGCTATACACCCTAGGTTGACCTCTTGCTATAGATATATACCAACACTATACACCCTAGGTTTGTTACATTTGTCAAAACGTGTTTAATTGAGAGTTTGTTGCAATTACCCCAATATTCACTTACGAGTCCATCAACTCCGTAGTTACATCATCATACATTCATCACTCCATTTTCATCCCATTTTATTTGCTTTCATGGTTAAGTTTATATTATATTTTCATTCGCCATCACTTTTACTTTTATGCATACTAGTTATATTAATCCTAATCTTATCACCGCTACCCCGATCTCAGTGGACGACACCCATGCTTACTGTTTTACTTGTATCTACTTGTAAATGCATCGCATAGGTTTTATAAATTGTTTTGACGGACGGTTTTCTGACGGCAAAAACCTTCTCATCAAATGGCGCCGCTGCCGGGGATCGGTGTGCGTAGTAGTGATTAGATTAGTTTTAATACTATTAGTTTATTAGTTGTTTTTAGTTTTGTTAGTTTCTTTTTATTGCTTTGGTGGTTTTTGTTTCTGTTTGTTTCAGGACTCTATGGATTCCTTTTGGCAAAATTCAGGGTCAAGCTACGAGCCTAACGATAATACCTACATCTCATCATTCAAGTCAAATTCCGTTGAAGATCAACTACGAAATTTCATGAACAATCATGTGCGGGAGACTGAGCAGATGATAGCTTCTCAACAAGAGACTCAAGCCTTCATAGAAGAGAAAACTACCCAAATGCTAGAATCCGCCCTGCAGTCCACCCCGGTAAATCAGAGGTGTTTCCAAGTTAAAGCAACCAAACCGGTGGATTCCTCCAATTTCTCAAAAGAAGACATATATAAGCTCCGAATAGAATTTGAAGTGGAGCGAAGCAAGAGAATGGATGAGATGGACAGGATGATCAAGATAAACCAAGAGCTTATGAGTGTGAGCATAGAGCTAGTGTTGGAAAGGGGTGTGTTGAAGGAAGAGAATGAAGCACTTCATGAGAGAGAAGCCTTGGGAATGGAAAAGGCGAGTAATCTTTAAGAGTTGAACAAGAAACTATTATTTGAAGTGAAGATGCTCAGGGTTGAGAATGGTACTCTCAAGAAGACAAATGGTGAAGTCTCTGACAAGAACAAAGAATTGGAAGAACGAATTGAGAGATTTGAAGCCGAAAAGAGTACCGCATCGAAGGATTTGGAGAACTTAGTGAGGCTATCAAAAGATTTTGAAGATGAGATAGCTCACAAGTCAATGAAGATGCAAATGGAGGTTGATCAAAAAGCCAATGCCTTAGAGGAAGCAAAGGTAGCACTAAGCAAAAATGAGGAGGAGGTCAATGCGTTACAAGTAAGACAAATCAAACGTCCTCAAGACCACTCATCAAAGGGGAGTTCCTCTAACTCTAATATCTTTTGCTATGCATGTTCTAGGATAGAGCATTTTAAGGCTAAAAATTACAAGCCAAATCAACATAGGAAAACTAGAGGTCCTAGGAATAGATGGAGTCCACCTAGGGTCAAGTAAATATGGGTAAGGAAAGATCAAGTGCACTTATATAGAAACATGAACAAGGAAAAGATAATGAAGTCACCTAAATTTATTTGGGTAGTTAAAAATAGAGAATTTCCTAACTTGGTCAAACCACCCTTAGAGGACCCTAGCCTCTCTATGAATGCATCCCATTGAATAATTTTGATGCATGTAGTTAGTTTTATGTTTTATGTTGTTTACATTCAATAAATTGTGATGTTGGGATAGTTTGGTTAGAATGTTATATTTTGTGGATATTTGCACATTGAATTTATTGATTATATTTGTGGATGAAACAGCGGGAGGCCCTTGTGCAAGTATGAATGCATGTGCTTTATATTGTTTAATTCGGTTTGGGGGTTGTTCATGCCCCATTCCGTCAATTTTGATAAAATGCATGATGTTAAGCTTGACTTGTTTTTCAATGATATATTGCATGAATTGCCTTTATTTTGTGAGCCTTGTTTTAGTAATTTTTATTTTGTTGGGGCATTGGTTGTGTTTGATTAGTGCCTAGGGTTGTTTGAGTCATGTTAGGTGCATGCCGCTAGGCCAGATTCTCTTGTCTTCAACATTGAGGACAATGTTGGGTTTTGGTTTGGGGGTGTAGACGCCTTTTTGAGTCGTCTTTTGTGTCTTGAGTCATTTTTTGTTTTTTGTGTCTTGAGTAATTTTTGTGTCATATTTTCCAAAAAGTTGCTGCTTAGCCAGAATTTTGAGCTTATATAGCTTGGTGAGATACTAGGAGAATAGTGTTTGTGGCGAATGTGTGAATGCTTTGTGTGCTTATTCAATAACTCTTAGTCACTTTAGGGGTCTCACTTGCACTTCATGGGCTAGTCTCATCTTCTAGTGTCCAAGTTTAAGGAACTTGGTGCTCAAGTGCCTTGTTCTAATAGTGGAGATTTCCCTTGTGAGATCACAAACACAAGCCAAAAGCGTGTATATTTAAGGGAATATGTTTTTCAAATCTGTAAACACTATTCAAACACCATGCATAGTCTCACTACATCAAAAACCATCATTTGTTATTGAACATGCATCATATATGTGGACTGCTTGACGGAAACTTTTATTCCCTTAGTAGATTGATCCTTTGAAGTGATATTAGGCAATGTGTGTTTTAGCCACTCAAAAAGAAAGCCTAAATACTTCCCATTCCCGTAATATGTGTGCTCCCAAGCCAATTTTGAAGCCAAACACATATAGACTTCTCCATTCTACACCCACGTTATCCATAACCCAAGCAACCTAAACACTTAGCCAACCCTCTCTTAATTTATCTTGTTGAGGCTTAGGAATGTAAAGTTGTGCTTTAATTTGATAAATGGCGTGTACCTAGGCAAGAGTAATGAGTTGTGAAAATGTGCATAGTAAAAAGGCATGAAAAGAAAAGAAAAGAAAAGAAGCAAAAAGTAACAAAAGAAAAATATGCTTCAAATGCCTTGTGTAAATTGTAAATGCTACTCAAATGGGTAACATGAGTAATTAAAGATTGCACGTAGAGTCTAATTGTATGCCTGGACGCCATATTGTATTTGGAAGTAGAGTTGCACGAGAAATTAAATGCTTAAGCGTAGAATGTATTGCCTTAACTTGGTTGATTAGTGCTTGTGCCTGAATTCTCATTCTTCTAATCACCATTCACTGTGGCCACGTTACAACCAAATGGAAAGACCTAATTGATCTTAGGGGACGTCTAGATTGGGAATATTAGTTGATGAATGCTCTTTCCACGTTCATGACACGTGATTCTTTCATGGGACTCACTCACTGAAAACAGCGTTTATTCTACACTAAATGTATGCAACTAAGTTGATTCAGTTACATAAATTCATTGGCATACATGTTGCATGAGTGTGAACCTAGGTTCTGAGAGGAAAGATAAGAGAAAATCCATGTGAGAACTTAGTGTCGAAGCGAATTATGCTCGAGGTGTGAGAGTGAGTAGTTTCTGAGGCGCGGGCATTTTAAGTGTGGGATTCATGTTGTGCCAGTTTCCCTTGAGGTGCCTTCGAGTTGTTTAGAAAATTTTGCATATGCTCATTCCTCACTCCCATATTGCTTTTGCGTATCTCACTGCTATTTGGTTCTGCAGCAAGTTTTTCTTTGTGTCTAGGAAGTTCTTAGTTTGAGTCGTTTTTAGTTTGTGTCTTATTTTGTTTTAGATTATGTTTGCTCGAGGACGAGCAAAGGTTTGGTTTGGGGGTGTTTGATCGTGCCTAAATTGTTGTATATTTCGGCCCTCATTCCTATTATTTTGTCTCATTCTTGAGTGTAATTTCTATATATTTTATGTCTTTTATGTCTAATAGGCTCATTGTTGCTAATTGCAGGCAATAGATGTAATTCTGGTGTTAGAAGCTAGTTGCAGTGGTTCCGGCAGAAAAGGGGCAAAAGGAAAGACAAAGGATCATAACCAGCTCTACAGTGCGGGTCAAGTGCGGGTCGCAACCGCACTCCTTCCCACAGCCGGGACCTGAATCATGAAGGAAAGATAAAGTGCGCGTTAAGTGCGGGTCATCTAACCGCACTTCACCCGCACTATTGCTAAAGACAGAAGAGCTGATTCGTTCCTGACAGATAAAGTGCGGGTAAAGTGCGGGTAATCCAACCGCACTCAACCCGCACTGTTGCTCAAGATATAGGAGCTGATTCGTACCTGACAGATAAAGTGCGGGTAAAGTGCGGGTAATCCAACTGCACTCCACCCGCACTGTTGCCCAGATTAGAGAACTGAAGATAAAGAAAACATTTACAGTGCGGGTACAGTGCGGGTAATTCACCCGCACTCCACCCGCACTATGCGCGCGACAGTTTCTGGTTTCAAGCTTAAGTGACCTATTTTTCCATCCTCTATAAATAGAAAAGGATGGGAACGAACCAAAAAATCACCATACCCCCAACACTTGTATTTTTAGCTAGAAACACATCTCCCTATCATCCAAACCATCTCTACTCAATCAAGGCAACTAGGAGACTTGGATTCAAGCTTCAAGGAAAGAGATCAATCTTCAAGGGTTATCTCTACTCTCTCTCTTAGTTTATTGGTTTGTAATAGAACATGAGTAGCTAAAATACCCCACTATTGGGGTTGATGTTATTTGTATGATGGATATTTGGGCTTTGTAAATAAACTCTATATGTTATATTTATTCTATCTCTATGTTTTATTCCATTGCTTTAATTGATTTCCATTATTGATTTGCTTGGATACACCCTCTTTGCATGATTGATTTGGATTACTTGAGTAGGCAATTAGGTTGTCTAATGCTCAATTGAATGGAAGGATTTCCGAAAATCCGGCTCTAAAACCATGCCCTTAATCTAATCTTGAATTAGTGGCTTTCACTATACATCCTAGGTTAGCCACTTGTGAGAGAGTTAGAAGCCTCCACTATACACCCTAGGTTGGATACTTTAGTGATTCTACGAGGACTAACCTTCGAGTAGAATTCGGTTGATAACCTAAAGCCTCATCCAATCTCAAACGGGTGGCCTTCACTATACATCCTAGGTCGGCCACTTGTGAGGGAATTGTAAGCCATCACTATACATCCTAGGATGGTACATTAGTGAAAATACACTCTTAACGTGTGTCTACAACCAAGAGGGGGGGTGAATGGGGTGTATAGTGATGGCTTCCAATTCCCTCACAAGTGGCCGACCTAGGGTGTATAGTGAAGGCCACCCGTTTGAGATTGGATGATGCTCGAGGTTATCAACCGAATTCTACTCGAAGCTTAGTTCTCTTAAAATCACTAAAGTAGCCAACCTAGGGTGTATAGTGGAGGCTTCTAATTCTCTTACTAGTGGCTAACCTAGGGTGTATAGTGAAAGCCACTAGTTCAAGATTAGATTAAAGGCATGGTTGTAGAGCCGGATTTTCTAAAATCCTTCCATTCAATGGAGAATTAGACTACCTAATTGCCTACTCAAGTAATCCAAATCAACATGCGAAGAGGGTGTATCCAAGCAAATCAATAATGTAAATCAATACAAGCAATGGAATGAAATATAGAGATAGAATAAATATAACACATAGAGTTTATTTACAAAGCCTAAATATCCATCAAACAAATAACATCAACCCCATAGTGGGGTATTTTAGCTACTCATGTTCTATTACAAACCAATAAACTAAGAGAGAGTGTAGATTGTAAACCCTTGAAGACTGATCTCCTTCCTTGAAGCTTGAATCCAAGTCTCCTAGTTGCCTTTGATTGAGTAGAGATGGTTTGGATGATAGGGAGATGTGTTTCTAGCTTACAATACAAGTGTTGGGATAGATGGCTATATTTGGTTCGTTCCCATCCTTTTCTTTTTATAGAGGATGGAAAAATAGGTCACTTAAGCTTGAAAACAGAAGCTGTCGCGCGCAGAGTACGGGTGGAGTGCGGGTGAATTACCCGCACTCTACCCGCACTATATGAGTTGTCTTCATCTTCAGTTCTCTGATCTGGGCAATATTACGGGTGGAGTACGGTTGGATTACCCGCAATTTACTCGCACTGTACTCGCACTCTGGTGTCAGGTGTAAATCAACTCCTCTGTCTTGAGCAACAGTGCGGGTGGAGTGCGGTTGGATGAACCGCACTGTACCCGCACTTTAACGTCAGGTGCAACTCAGCTTCTCTTGCTTTGGCAACAGCGCTGGTGGAGTGCAGTTGGATTACCCGCACTTGACCCGCACTTTATTTTTCCTTCATGATTCAGGTCCCGGCTGTGGGAAGGAGTGCGGCTGGAGTGCGGTTGCGACCCGCACTTGACCCGCACTGTATAGCTACTTATGATCCTTTGTCTTTCCTTTTGCCTCTTTTCTGCCGGAACCACCGCAATTAGCTTCTAACACCAGAATTACATCTATTGCCTGCAATTAGCACAAACGAGCCTATTAGACATAAAATATATAGAAAATACACACAAGAACGAGACAAAGGAATAGGAATGAGGGCCGAAATATATAACAATTTAGGCACGATCAAACACCCCCAAACCAAACCTTTTCTCGTCCTCGAGCAAACTCAAAACAAAACAAATAAGACACAAACTAAAAATGACTCGAACTAAAAACTTTCCTAGACACAAAGAAAAACTTGCTGCAGAACCAACTAGCAGAGAGATACGCAAAAGCAAATGGGAGTGAGGAATGAGCATATGTAAAATGTTCTAAACAACTCGAAGGCACCCCAAGGGCAACTGGGACAACACGAATCCGACACTTAAAATGCCCTCGCCTCAGAAACTACTCACTCTCACACCTCGAGCATAATTCACTTCGACGCTAGGTTCTCACATGGATTCTCTCTTATCTTTCCTCTCAGAACCTAGGTTCACACTCATGCAACATGTATGCCAATGAATTTATGTAACTGAATCAACTTAGTTGCATACATTTAGTGTAGAATAAACGTTTTTTTCAGTGAGTGAGTCTCATGAAAGAATCACGTGTCATGAACGTGGAAAGAGCATTCATTAACTAATATTCCCAATCTAGACGTCCCCTAAGATCAACTAGGTCTTTTCCATTTGGTTGTAACGTGGCCACGGTGAATGGTGATTAGAAGAATGAGAAATTTAGGCACAAGCACTAATCAACCAAGTTAAGGCAATACATTCTACACTTAAGCATTTGATTTCCCGTGCAACTCCACTTCCAAATACAATATGGCGTCCAGGCATACAATTAGACTCTACGTGCAATCTTTAACTACTCATGTTACCCATTTGAGCAGCATTTACAATTTACACAAGGCATTTGAAGCATATTTTTCTTTTGTTACTTTTTGCTTCTTTTCTTTTCTTTTATTTTCTTGCCTTTTTACTATGCACATTTTCACAACTCATTACTCTTGCCTAGGTACACGCCATTTATCAAATTAAAGCACAAATTTATATTCCTAAGTCTCAACAAGATCAATTAAGAGAGGGTTGGCTAAGTGTTTAGGTTGCTTGGGTTATGGATACCGTGGGTGTAGAATGAAAAAGTCTATATGTGTTTGGCTTCAAAATTGGCTTGGGAGCACACATATTACGGGAATAGGAAGTATTTAGGCTTTCCGTTTGAGTGGCTAAAACACATATTGCCTAATATCACTTCAAAGGATCAATCTACCAAGGGAATAAAAGTTTCCGTCAAGCAGTCCACATATATGATGCATGTTCAATGACAAATGATGATTTTTGATGTAGTGAGACTATGCATGGTGTTTAAATAGTGTTTACAGATTTGAAAAATATTTTCCCTCAAATATACACGCTTTTGGCTTGTGTTTGTGATATCACAAGGGAAATCTCCACTATTAGAACAAGGCGCTTGAGCACCGAGTTCCCTAACTTGGACACTAAAAGATGAGACTGAAGTGCAAGTGAGACCCTTAAAGTGACTAAGAGTTATTGAATAAGCACACAAAGCATACACACATTCGCCACAAACATTATGCTCCAGGTATCTCACCAAGCTAAATAAGCTCAAAATTCTGGCTAAGCAGCAACCTTTTCAAAAATAAGACACAAAAATGACTCAAGACACAAAAGACGACTCAAAGAGGCGTCTACACCCCCAAACCAAAACCCAACATTGTCCTCAATGTTGAAGACAAGAGAATCCGGCCTAGCGGCACGCACCTAACATGACTCAAACAAACCTAGGCACTAATCAACCACAATCAATGCCCCAACAAAATAAAAATGACTCAAACAAGGCTCAAAAAATAAAGGCAATTCATGCAATATATCATTGAAACACAAGTCAAGCTTAACATTATGCATTTTATCAAAATTGACGGAATGGGGCATGAACAACCCCCAAACCAAATTAAACAATATAAAGCACATGCATTCATACTTGCACAAGAGCCTCTGGCTCTTTCATCCACAAATATAATCAATAAATTCAATGTGTAAATATCCACAAAATATAGCATTCGAACAAAAATATCCCAACATCACAATTTATTGAATTTAAACAACATAAAACATAAAACTAACTACATGCATCAAAATTATTCAATGGGATGCATTCATGGAGTGGCTAGGGTCCTCTAAAGGTGGTTTGACCAAGTTAGAAAATTCTCTATTTTTCACTACCCAAATAAATTTAGGTGACTTCATTATCTTTTCCTTTTTCATGTTTCTATATAAGTGCACTTGGTCTTTCCTTACCCATATTTGCTTGACCCTAGGTGGACTCCATCTATTCCTAGGACCTCTAGTTTTCCTATGTTGAATTAGCTTGTAATGTTTAGCCTTAAAATGATCTATCTTAGAACATGCATAGCAAAAGATATTAGAGTTAGAGAAACTCTCCTTTGATGCGTGGTCTTGAGGACGTTTGATTTGTTTCACTTGTAATGCATTGACCTCCTCATGCTTCCTTTGGGGCATTGGATTTTTTATCAACCTCCATTTGCATCTTCATTGACTTGTGAGCTATCGCATCTTCAAAATCTTTTGATAGCCTCACTAAGTTCTTCAAATCCTTCGATGCGGTACTCTTTTCGGCTTCAAATCTCTCAAGTCGTTCCTCCAATTCGTTGTTCTTGTCGGAGACTTCGCCATTTCTCTTCTTGAGAGTACCATTCTCAACCCTGAGCATCTTCACTTCAAATAATAGTTCCTTGTTCAACTCTTGGAGATTATTCGCCTTTTCCATTCCCAAGGCATCTCTCTCTTGAAGTGCTTTATTCTCTTCCTTCAACACACCCTTTTCCAACACTAGCTCTGTGCTCACGCTCATAAGCTCCTGGTTCATCTTGATAATCCTGTCCATCTCGTCCATTCTCTTGCTTCGCTCCACTTCAAATTCTATTCGGAGCTTATACATGTCTTTTTTGAGAAATTGGAGGAATCCACCGGTTTGGTTGCTTTAACTTGGAAACAACTCTGATTTACCGGGGTGGACTGCTGGGCCGATTCGAGCATTTGGGTGGTTTTCTCTTCTATGAAGGCTTGAGTCTCTTGTTGAGAAGCTATCATCTGCTCAGTCTCCCGCACATGATTCTTCATGAAATTTCTTAGTTGATCTTCAACGGAATTTGATTGGACTGACGAGATGTAGGCATTCTCGTTAGGCTCGTAGCTTGACCCTGAATTTTGCCAAAAGGAATCCATAGAGTCTTGAAACAAACAAAAACAAAAACTACCAAAGAAATAAAAATAAACTAACAAAACTAAAAACAGCTACTAAACTAATAGTATTAAAACTAATCTAATCACTACTACGCAAACCGATCCCCGGCAGCGGCGCCATTTGATGGGAGGATTTTTGCCGTTAGAAAACCGTCCGTCAAAACAATTTATAAAACCTATGCGATGCGTTCATAAGTAGAAATATAAGTAAAACGGTAAGCACGGGTGTCGTCCACTGAGATCGGGGTAGCGGTGATAAGATTAGGATTAATATAACTAGTATGCATAAAAGTATATGCATAAAAGTAAAGTGATGGTGAATGAAAATAAAATATAAACTAAACTATGAAAGCAAATAAAATGGGATGACAATGGAGTGATGAATGAATGATGATGGAACTACGGAGTTGATGGACTCGTAAGTGAATATTGGGGCAATTGCAACAAACTCTCAATTAAGCACGTTTTGACAAATGTAACCAACCTAGGGTGTACAGTGTTGGTATATATCTCTAGCAAGCGGTCAACCTAGGGTGTATAGCGAACACCTCCTACTAGTGATTAATCCCTCCTAAGCAACCAACAATGGCTAGTTACTCAATCGGGACTTTTTCCATGAATGCCCATCTATCTAGCTATGGCTCAACCTATTACTAATGTAGCCATCCTAGGGTGTATAGTGATGGCTTCCAATTCCCTCACAAGTGGCCGACCTAGGGTGTATAGTGAAGGCCGCCCTTTTGAGATTGCATGAGGCTCGAGGTTATCAACCGAATTCTACTCGAAGGTTAGTTCTCGTAAAACCACTAAAGTAGCCAACCTAAGGTGTATAGTGGAGGCTTCTAATTCTCTCACTAGTGGCTAACCTAGGGTGTATAGTGAAAGCCACTAGTTCAAGATTAGATTAAGGGCATGGTTGTAGAGCCGAATTTCCTAAAATCCTTCCATTCAATGGAGAATTAGACAACCTAATTGCCTACTCAAGTAATCCAAATCAACATGCAAAGAGAGTGTATCCAAGCAAATCAATAATGGAAATCAATACAAGCAATGGAATGAAATATAGAGATAGAATAAATATAACACATAGAGTTTATTTACAAAGCCTAAATATCCATCAAACAAATAACATCAACCCCATAGTGGGGTATTTTAGCTACTCATGTTCTATTACAAACCAATAAACTAAGAGAGAGTGTAGAGAGTAAACCCTTGAAGATTGATCTCCTTCCTTGAAGCTTGAATCCAAGTCTCCTAGTTGCCTTTGATTGAGTAGAGATGGTTTGGATGATAGGGAGATATGTTTCTAGCTTACAATACAAGTGTTGGGAGAGATGGCTATATTTGGTTCGTTCCCATCCTTTTCTATTTATGGAGGATGGAAAAATAGGTCACTTAAGCTTGAAAACAAAAGTTGTCGCGCGCAGAGTATGGGTGGAGTGCGGGTGAATTACCTGCACTCTACCCGCACTATATGGGTTGTCTTCATCTTCAATTCTCTGATCTGGGTAATAGTGCGGGTGTAGTGCTGTTGGATGACCCGCACTGTACCCGCATTTTAACGTTAGGTGAAACTCAGCTTCTCTGGCTTTGGCAACAATGCGGTTGGATGACCCGCACTTGGCCCGTACTTTATCTTTCCTTCATGATTCAGGTTCCGGCTATGGGAAGGAGTGCGGTTGGAGTGTGGTTGCGACCCGCACTTGACCCGCACTGTATAGCTACTTATGATCCTTTGTCTTTCCTTTTGCCTCTTTTCTGCTTGAACCACCGCAATTAGCTTATAACACCAGAATTACATCTATTGCCTGCAATTAGCACAAACGAGCCTATTAGAAATAAAATATATAGAAAATACACACAAGAACGAGACAAAGGAATAGGAATGAGGGACGAAACATACAACAATTTAGGCACGATCACTTGCCTTCCTCTACGAATACAGGTGCATCCCTGATTCGTCCAGTACCTAGGACACAGTGGCGCGCTTGCGAATGGATTTCAAAATCCCTAAAGATATCTCTATCGCTATACCTTCAAAAGGGTATGATGTGTACACCCCCAATCGCGGCGAGCTTCCAATTCATGCGGCAGCCTTCGACAGTGGAGTTAGGTTACCCCTTCACCCCACCTTGCATAGGGCGATGTACGCATTACAACTTGCCCCTCTCTAGCTAACACCAGGGTTTTGGAGGCACTTGGTGGGGTTCCTAGTTTTATGATGGGAGCAGTGTGTGAGAGACCACATTGATCGGGAACCTGGAGCTGACGAGCTCGGATATGTGTTTCAAATTGCTGCCAACGCCCCGGGTCCGAAGGGTGAGTTCTATGCTCGGGCCAAGAACAACCTGAAATTTGTGGTACCAGGAGCCACGAAGAAGGATAACTCCTAGAGGGAGGAATTGGTCGTCGTCAAGGGCAGATGGGGCAGCTCGGTTTACATCAGAGGAACCGAATTCGAGGTTCCTACCTGTTTTAGCAGAGACCCTCACTTGAGAACGGTAAGCTCTCTACTGAGTCAGAGAAGATCTTGAAGGCCATCATGGCAAGGAATTATGTCAATCTGCAGTATCCTTTCTTGGATGCCTTTGATGCAGGGAGGGTGGAGTACTCCCTCTGTATTTCCGACGCACTTTCTGGTAAACGTCTCTTTGATTACCCTTTCGTTGTACTATTTCATTAACTTTGTTGATATTAACTTGTGTTGTTGTGGTAGTTTCAGCATCATCTTCATCAGTTCCTGAGGTGGAGACCCAACAAGCCGGCGGTACTGTTGATTCTCCTCCAACTTCCCCTGTCAGGCTTCCAGCCAGTTCTCACCTTGATGCAGGGATTAGTGTACCTGCTGGCTCTGGTAGGATCCCGATCGACGTATCATGATCGCCAGCTCCCCTTCTTCCTACCTCGGCTAGGTGGCTGGAGGCTTTTACAGCCTGAGTGGGGAGGTATCGAGGTGCCTCCAGCAGGGTGCAAGATGTTTTGCCCCTCAGACCAGTCAATGTTACATCTGTCATAGATGTTAGTGCCTCTGCTTCTTCTGCTTCTCCCGTTATGGCAACTGGTCAGCCCAAACCGATCGAGAAAAGTTCTGACTCTGCTATGAAGAGGCGGGTGGTACCTCGAGATTAGGCGTGGTCGAGGTTGAAGGACAGCAGCCAGGATGAAGTTCTGGCCCACTTCGTGGCTTCCTGCCCAGGTGGGGGTCTAGATGTCATGACCGCCATGCCGACTGAGCTTCTAATTAGAAGGGGATCTGCCCTTCTGGCTGAGGTAAGCTGTCTTACTTTAATCCTCTATCCAGGTAAAAGGTTAAGAATATTCTAACAAGTGCATTGTTTTTGTCAGGCTTTTAAGTTCAACGTGGCCATGAACCAACATGTCGGCCTCCTTTTGAAATGTTCTAAACAACTCGAAGGCACCTCAAGGGAAACTGGCACAACACGAATCCCACACTTAAAATGCCCGCGCCTCAGAAACTACTCACTCTCACACCTCGAGCATAATTCGCTTCGACACTATGTTCTCACATGGATTTTCTCTTATCTTTCCTCTCAGAACCTAGGTTCACACTCATGCAACATGTATGCCAATGAATTTATGTAACTGAATCAACTTAGTTGCATACATTTAGTGTAGAATAAACGCTGTTTTTAGTGAGTGAGTCTCATGAAAGAATCACTTGTCATGAACGTGGAAAGAGCATTCATCAACTAATATTCCCAATCTAGACATCCCTTAAGATCAACTAGGTCTTTTCCATTTGGTTGTAACGTGGCCAAGGTGAATGGTGATTGGAAGAATGAGAAATTTAGGCACAAGCACTAATCAACCAAGTTAAGGCAATACATTCTACACTTTAGCATTTAATTTCTCGTGCAACCCTACTTCCAAATACAATATGGCGTCCAGGCATACAATTAGACTCTACGTGCAATCTTTAACTACTCATGTTACATTTGAGTAGCATTTACAATTTACACAAGGCATTTGAAGCATATTTTTTTCTTTTGTTGTTTGCTTCTTTTCTTTTCTTTTCTTTTCATGCCTTTTTACTATGCACATTTTCACAACTCATTACTCTTGCCTAGGTACACGCCATTTATCAAATTAAAGCACAACTTTACATTCCTAAGCCTCAACAAGATCAATTAAGAGAGGGTTGGCTAAGTGTTTAGGTTGCTTGGGTTATGGATAACGTGTGTGTAGAATAGAAAAGTCTATATGTGTTTGGCTTCAAAATTGGCTTGGGAGCACACATATTACGGGAATGGGAAGTATTTAGGCTTTCTTTTTGAGTGGCTAAAACACACATTGCCGAATATCACTTCAAAGGATCAATCTACCAAGGGAATAAAAGTTTCTGTCAAGCAGTCCACATATATGATGCATGTTCAATGACAAATGATGATTTTTGATGTAGTGAGACTATGCATGGTGTTTGAATAGTGTTTACAGATTTGAAAAATATTTTCCCTCAAATATACACGCTTTTGGCTTGTGTTTGTGATATCACAAAGGAAATCTCCACTATTAGAACAAGGCGCTTGAGCACCGAGTTCCCTAACTTGGACACTAAAAGATGAGACTAGCCCATGAAGTGCAAGTGAGACCCTTAAAGTGACTAAGAGTTATTGAATAAGCACACAAAGCATACACACATTCGCCACAAACATTCGCCACAAACATTATGCTCCAGGTATCTCACCAAGCTAAATAAGCTCAAAATTCTGGCTAAGCAGCAACCTTTTCGAAAATAAGACACAAAAATGACTCAAGACACAAAAGACGACTCAAAGAGGCGTCTACACCCCCAAACCAAAACCCAACATTGTCCTCAATGTTGAAGACAAGAGAATCCGGCCTAGCGGCACGCACCTAACATGACTCAAACAAACCTAGGCACTAATCAAACACAATCAATGCCCCAACAAAATAAAAATGACTCAAACAAGGCTCACAAATAAAGGCAATTCATGCAATATATCATTGAAGAACAAGTCAAGCTTAACCTCATGCATTTTATCAAAATTGACGGAATGGGGCATGACCAACCCCCAAACAGAATTAAACAATATAAAGTACATGCATTCATACTTGCACAAGAGCCTCCGACTCTTTCATCCACAATATAATCAATAAATTCAATGTGCAAATATCCACAAAATATAACATTCTAACCAAACTATCCCAACATCACAATTTATTGAATTTAAACAACACAAAACATAAAACTAACTACATGCATCAAAATTATTCAATGGGATGCATTCATGGAGAGGCTAGGGTCTTCTAAGGGTGGTTTGACCAAGTTAGGAAATTCCTTATTTTTCACTACCCAAATAAATTTAGGTGCCTTCATTATCTTTTCCTTTAACATGTTTCTATATAAGTGCACTTGGTCTTTCCTTACCCATATTTGCTTGACCCTAGGTGGACTCCATCTATTCCTAGGACCTCTAGTTTTGCTACGTTGATTTGGCTTGTAATTTTTAGCCTTAGAATTCTCTATCCTAGAACATGCATAGCAAAAGATATGAGAGTTAGAGGAACTCCCCTTTGATGCGTGGTCTTGAGGACGTTTGATTTGTTTCACTTGTAACGCCTTGACCTCTTCTTCCTTTTTGCTTAGTGCTACCTTTGCTTCCTCTAAGGCATTGGCTTTTTGGTCAACCTCCATTTGCATCTTCATGGACTTGTGAGCTATCTCATCTTCAAAATCTTTTGATAGCCTCACTAAGTTCTCCAAAGCCTTCGATGTGGTACTCTTTTCGGCTTCAAATCTCTCAATTTGTTCTTCTAATTCTTTGTTCTTATCTGAGACTTGGCCATTGGTCTTCTTGAGAGTACCATTCTCAACTCTGAGCATCTTCACTTCAGATAATAGTTTCTTGTTCAACTCTTGGAGATTACTCACCTTTTCCATTCCCAAGGCTTCTCTCTCTTGAAGTGCTTCATTCTCTTCCTTCAACACACCCATTTCCAACACTAGCTCTGTGCTCACGCTCATAAGCTGCTGGTTCATCTTGATCATCCTGTCCATCTCGTCCATTCTCTTGCTTCGCTCCACTTCAAATTCTATTCGGAGCTTGTACATGTCTTCTTTTGAGAAATTGGAGGAATCCACTGGTTTGGCTGCTTTAACTTGGAAACAATTTTGATTTATCGAGGTGGACTGCTGGGAGGATTCGAGCATTTGGGTGGTTTTCTCTTCTATGAAGGCTTGAGTCTCTTGTTGGGAAGCTATCATTTGCTCAGTCTCCCGCACATGATTCTTCATGAAATTTTATAGTTGATCTTCAACGGAATTTGACTGGAATGACGAGCTGTAGGCATTCTCGATAGGCTCGTAGCTTGACCCTGAATTTTTCCAAAAGGAATCCATAGAGTCCTGAAACAAACAAAAACAAAACTACCAAAATAAAAAAAAAAAACTAACAAAACTAAAAACAACTAATAAACTAATAGTATTAAACTAATCTAATCACTACTACGCACACCGGTCCCCGGCAGCGGCACCATTTGATGATGGGTTTTTGCCGTCAGAAAACCGTCAGTCAAAACAATTTATAAAACCTATGCGATGTGTTCACAAGTATAAATACAAGCAAAGCGGCAAGCACGGGTGTCGTCCACTGAGATCGGGGTAGCGGTGATAAGATTAGGATTAATATAACTAGCAAGCATAAAAGTAAAGTGATAGCGAATGAAGATACAATATAAAATAAACTATGAAAGCAAATAAATGGATGAAAATGGAGGGATGAATGAATGATGATGGAACTATAGAGTTGATGGACTCGTAAGTGAATATTGGGGCAATTGCAACAAACTCTCAAGTAAGTACGTTTTGACAAATGTAACCAACCTAGGGTGTGTAGTGTTGGCATATATCTCTAGCAAGAGGTCAACCTAGGATGTATAGTGAAAACCTCCTACTAGCGATTAATCCCTCTTATGCAACCAACAGTGGCTAGTTACTTAATTGGGACTTGTTCCATGAATGCTCATCTATCTAGCTATGGCTCAACCTATTACTAATGTAGCCATCCTAGGGTGTATGGTGATGGCTTCCAATTCCCTCACAAGTGGCCAACCTAGGATGTATAGTGAAGGCCACCCGGTTGGGATTGGATGAGGCTCGAGGTTATCAACCGAATTCTACTCGAAGGTTAGTTCTCGTAAAATCACTAAAGTAGCCAACCTATGGTGTATAGTGGAGGCTTCTAATTCTCTCACAAGTGGATAACCTAGGATGTATAGTGAAAGCCACTAATTCGAGATTAGATTAAGAGCATAGTTATAGAGCTGGATTTTCAGAAATCCTTCCATTCACTGGAGCATTAGACAACCTAATTGTCTACTCAAGTAATCCAAATCAACATGCAAAGAGGGTGTATCCAAGCAAATCAATAATGGAAATCAATACAAGAAAAGGAATGAAATATAGAGATAGAATAAATATAACACATAGAGTT
Organism: Dipteronia sinensis; assembly: GCA_033220585.1. Classification (NCBI taxonomy): domain Eukaryota; kingdom Viridiplantae; phylum Streptophyta; class Magnoliopsida; order Sapindales; family Sapindaceae; genus Dipteronia; species Dipteronia sinensis. Next base: position 46,480,177 of record CM065640.1, read on the forward strand.
TATTTACAAAGCCCAAAATATCCATCAAACAAATAACATCAACCCCATAGTGGGGTATTTTAGCTACTCATGTTCTATTACAAACCAATAAACTAAGAGAGAGAGTAGAGATAACCCTAGAAGATTGATCTCCTTCCTTGAAGCTTGAATCCAAGTCTCCTAGTTGCCTTTGATTGAGTAGAGGTGGTTTGGATGAGAGGGAGATGTGTTACTAGCTTAGAATACAAGTGTTGGGAGGTATGGTGATATTTTGGTTCGTTCCCATCCTTTTCTGTTTATAGAGGATGGAAAAATAGGTCACTTAAGCTTGAAACCAGAAGCTGTCGCGCATAGAGTGCGGGTGGAGTGCGGGTGAATTGCCCGCACTGTACCCGCACTCTGGTGTCAAGTGTAAATCCACTCCTCTTTCTTGAGGAACAGTGCGGGTGGAGTGCGGTTGGATTACCCGCACTTTACCCGCACTTTACCCGCACTTTAGTGTCAGTTGGAGCTGTTTTGAGCAATAGTGCGGGTGGAGTGCGGGTGAGTGCGGGTGGAGTGCGGGTGGATGACCCGCACTTTAATGAATTAAACTCTGTCTTGACCCGCACTTGACCCGCACTTTATCTGTCAGGTACGAATCAGCTCCTCTGTCTTGAGCAATAGTGCGGGTGGAGTGCGGTTGGATGACCCGCACTTTACCCGCACTTTATATTTCCTTCATGCTTCAGGTCTCGGCTGTGGGAAGGAGTGCGGTTGGCGTGCGATTGCGACCGGCACTTGACTCGCACTTTTGTGCTGCTTATGATCCTTGTCTTCCCTTTTGCCCCTTTTCTGCCGGAACCACTGCAATTAACTTCTAACATCAGAATTACATCTATTGCCTGCAATTAACACTAATGAGCCTATTAAACATAAAAGACATAATATATATAGAAAATACACACGAGAACGAGACAAAAGAATAGGAATGAGGGCCGAAATATACAACAATTTAGGCACGATCAGTATCCCATGCGTAGCACCTGGTAAGCCAATGCTTCTCCTCCGATATGATTTCCACAGTCTCCGGAGTGCACTTCCCTCAATGCCCAATTCGCATCCTCAGGATGTAGGCATCTGAGCAAGGGGAGTGATCTACCTCGGCGGTAAAGGTGCCCCTCTATCAAGCAGTATCGAAACGAGGTTCTTTTGATCTTGCGAGCTTGATCGGGGTTTTTAGGGAGCTTTTCTAATTGAAGGTACTCCTCGATAGGATACATCCAGCATGGAAATCGCTCCACGGGGTTTACTTCCTTGCCTTCAGAGATGCTTGATACAGTGATTACCTAGAGCGGAACTCCTTTCGACAGTGCTTGTCCTCCATTGGCAGCTATCTTGGCTAGGACGTCAGCTCGATGATTCTGCTGCCTAGGTATCTGCTCGATCCTGAAACCCTTGAAGCGAGGTAACAGTTCTTGCAATTTTTCGAGGTAGGCTACAATGTTATCCCCCTTGGCCTGGTATAAACCAGTTATTTGGTTGACTACCAGCTGGGAATAAAATTTGGTAAGGAGGTAATCAGCTCCCAGCTCTACTGCTGCTCTCATCCCTACTAACAAGGCCTTATATTCAGCCTCATTATTGGTGGTGTTACCAAATCTGAAACAGTTGCAGCATTCAACTTTCTCAGGATCTGTTAGAATGACCCCACCCTCACTTCCTGCCTGATTTGATGCTCCATCGGTATACATGATCCAGATATTTCGATCGGTAGGCCAATCTGCAGGCTCTTGTTCCTTCGGAGGAGCTCGATTCAGACTCAGGGTAGCATCTTGATCGGGGATTGCACTGAATTCTACCACAAAATCTGCCAAAGCCTGGGCCTTGATGGCAGTCCTTGCTTTGTATTTGATGTCGAACTAGGTAAGCTTAAGGGCCCACAGCACGAGTCTTCCCTATATATCCGGCCTTTGAAGAAACTGTCACAAAGGTTGATCAGTGACTACCATGATGGTGTGAGCAAGGAAATAAGGGCGGAGCTTCCTGGCTGCTATTACCAGTGCAAAGGAGAGCTTCTCCAGGATAACGTAGTTCTTTTCTGATTTTGTTAGGGCGCGGCTCACATAATAGACAGGGTGCTGGGTTCCATTCCCGCACTCTTTCACTAATGCTCCGCTGGCGGCGGTTTCAGACACTGCCAGGTATAACTGTAGTTCTTCTCCTAGTATCGGGCTAGCTAGCAGGGGCAGGCTAGTGAGGTACTTCTTCAACGACTGGAAAGCTTGCTCACTGCCTTGGTTCTATTTCATGTTCTTTCCCAGTTTTATTTCCTTGAAGAACGGGATGCACTTGTAGGTGGATCGTGATATGAAATGGTTCAGGGCTGCGATTCCCCCAGTCAAACCTTGCACTTATCTGAGTGAGGTGGGAGATTCAAGATCAGGATGGCTTTGATCTTTTCAGGATTAGCTTCAATCCCTCTTTCGTGGACCATGAATGTTTAGGACTAATACACACTGATGTATGTGGTCCTATAAGCATTCAAGCTAGAGGTGGATATGAGTACTTCATCACCTTCACAGATGATTACTCAAGATTTGGTTATGTGTATCTCATGCGACATAAGTCGGATGCTTTTGACATGTTCAAAGCATTCAAAGTTGAAGTAGAAAATCAGCTTGAGAAACATATAAAAATCTTGAGATCTGATCGTGGTGGAGAATATCTATCTGGAGAGTTTCAGCAATATCTTATTGATAATGGGATAGTTTCTTAGTTTTCTGCACCAGGTACAGCTCAACAAAATGGGGTAGCAGAAAGGAGAAATAGAACTCTTTTAGAGATGGTTAGGTCAATGTTGAGTTATTCAACACTTCCTATTTCTTTTTGGGGATATGCTCTACAAACAGCAATATACATTCTAAACGATGTACCATCTAAATCTGTTCCTAAAACCCCACATGAATTGTGGACTGGGAGAAAACCTAGTTTACAACACATGAGGATATTTGGTTGTCCTGCACATGTGTTGAAAGGAAAGACAGAAAAGATGGAGTACCTTTCAGAAACATGTATATTTGTGGGGTATCTAAAAGGAACTAAAGGATATTATTTCTATAGTCCTAATGATCAAAAAGTATTTGTTTCAACAAATGCTTCATTTCTAGAAAAGGACTATATGAATAATTTTGTGCCCAAAAGTAGAATTGTCCTGAATGAAATGTCAGGAAATACAATTCCACAAGAGGTTTCACAACCTAGTCCATTTGTAAGTTCCACTCCAACACAAAATCAACAACCTACCATTCCTCGTCATAGTGGGAGGGTTATAACACAACCCAAAAGATACATCGGTCTATGAGAATCTGTGGAGAATCTCCCGGACGACGATGATCCCTACACGTACAAGGAAGCAATGGAGGATGTTGATTGTCGTCATTGGCAAAAGGCAATGCAATCTGAGATTGAATCGATGTTCAATAACAAAGTCTGGTCCCTTGTAGACTTGCCTAAAGGGATAAAACCCATTGGGTGTAAGTGGGTATACAAGAGGAAAAGAGGTATGGATGGTAAGGTGGAAACCTTTAAAGCTAGACTGGTAGCTAAAGGTTATACACAGAAAGAAGGTATCGATTACGAGGAAACCTTCTCTCATGTGGCCATGCTTAAATCCATTAGGATACTCTTATCCATTGCAGCATCTCTAGACCTAGAGATTTGATAAATGGACGTCAAGATAGCTTTCCTTAATGGAAGTCTTGACGAGAGCATCTACATGATGCAACCAGAAGGATTCATTGAAAAGGGCCAAGAGGAAAGAGTATGCAAATTGCTAAAGTCCATATATGGACTGAAGCAAGCATCCAGATCCTGGAACATAAGGTTCGATCAAGCTATGAAAGGTTTTGGATTTATTCAAAACCCTGACAAACCTTGTGTATACAAAAGGATTAAAGGCGACAAGTTGGTTTTCCTCATTCTTTATATTGATGATATACTACTCATTGGAAACGATGTAGGTGTATTGACATCAGTAAAAGAATGGTTAGCAAAACAATTTGATATGAAGGACTTAGGAGAAGCAAGTTATATTCTTGGTATCCAAGTAATAAGGGATAGAAAGAATAGAACGATTACATTATCCCAAGCTTCATACATTGATAAAATCTTGTCTAGATTTTCCATGCAAGATTCCAAGAAAGGTATGTTACCTTTTAGACATGGAATCAAACTTTCTAAGGAACAGGTTCCTAAGAAAGAGCATGAAGAGCAATTCATGAGTAGAGTTCCATATGCCTCGGCAGTTGGAAGTCTCATGTATGCAATGCTCTGTACTAGACCAGATATTTGTTTTGCTGTTGGCATAGTTAGCAGGTTTCAATCGAAACCTGATCCTGATCATTGGACGGCAGTCAAGCATATTTTCAAGTATCTTAAAAGAACTAGATATTATATGCTTGTATACTCTGGAGGGGATTTAATTCCCGTTGGGTATACAGATTCTGATTTCCAGTAGGATTCTGACTCCAGAAAATCCACATCAGGATCTGTGTTTACCATTGGAGGAGGAGCAGTCATATGGAGGAGTATCAAGCAATCTTGTATTGCTGATTCCACCATGGAAGCTGAGTATGTTGCTGCATGTGAAGCTGCAAAAGAGGCTGTTTGGCTCCGCCAATTCTTGATTGACTTGGAAGTGGTTCCTAATGCGAATAGGCAGATCACTATACACTGTGACAACAGTGGAGCAGTGGCTAATTCGAGAGAACCAAGAAGTCATAAGAGAGGTAAACACATAGAAAGGAAATATCACCTTTTAAGGGAAATAGTTCATAGGGGAGACGTGACAATCACCAAAATCACGTCAGCAGAAAATCTAGCGGATCCTATCACAAAGGCTCTACCTTAGAAGAGTTTTGATGGGCACCTAGAGAATATGGGAATGAGAGTTATGACACACTTGCTATAGCGCAAGTGGGAGATTGTTAGGATTATGCTCAATAGCAAGAGTGTAATATTGTAATTGACAATCTTTTCATATTAATAAAGTGTTTTCTGATTCTTACAAATACTTATAGCATTTATTATTATAATTGTCAAGGTAAATAATCATAAGGTCAAAAGACTATGAGAAATGAAGAATTGTTCATACATCCGGATATGTGTGAGGTAGACACAATTCTTTAGTTAGTCTTGAATAACGTTCACAACTTAAGTTAAAGGTTGGGCACCTCTATCTTGATAAAGTTGTAGAATTCTTTTACTAGCATTTGAGTGGTATCAAATGAGTTATGATGAGTCTAAAATCATCGAAAGGTTTTCTAGTAAAAGAATCTAGTGCACTGAGTGCATTGAACTGGATCACAATGAAATACTTTATCTAGAACCGTCACTAGATATAAGTCTTTTCATTATTAGGACAATCGGAGAGTCTATCTTAATCCTGAGATAAATGATGGACTTATGGTTGCAAGTGTTATCATTTGAGCTATCAATGAGTATGATTATATAGCATAGTCTATCCTCGATAGTTTGGTGGTATTCATTTGTTAATCGATAGAGGACTTCATTTATAGATATGGACATCGTGGCTCCATTTATTAAATGAGAGTATAATATCATCATATGGATGTTTTGAGGTATTGGATATTAAATCTCAACGTTGAGTTTTCAATAATGAGTATTGAAGACATGACTTATGGACAAGTCAAAATAATCAAGTTCAAAATGTGGTCATATGAGGAAATATGGTAACTTGGAGAGCTATAGGCGGTTTATGAGCTCTTGGCAATTACTGATATTATTCACGAGGATACACCGTCTCCTATAAGATTGTCTAAGGTATGAATGAGAAACATCTCCTTATTCTATCTTTATTTAAGAGTTCAATTTTAGCTCTTTACTGGAATGAGTTAAAATTAATATATCGGACCTAAGCGAATCATTTATTGATTGTGATTATGTTATGTCTATTGAAGCTTAAATTTAGATAGCCCGCCAAGATCCACAATCCACACGTACTTGTATGGATCACTTCATATATTCTACCGGACCAATTTATGGGTCCATCTAGAATTGCATTTAATATATTAAGAATATAATATGTCTATTATTTATTTAATGGGCTGCTCTATTATATTAATATATTAAAAGGAGACATGTGGGCTTGTTTCTTTTAGTTAGAATAAGTCTGGTTCACATGTGAGCTTTTATTTAAAGTCTAATGGATTAAATAAAATAAGAAAAATATTATTAGGCACATATATATATGGTGTGGGCGGCAAGGCTAATAAAATAGCCCAAGATATTATATTATTTTATTGTTTTGATTAAATGGAAATTAATTAATTATTTAATCAATTAATAGTTTAAATCAAAATCTTTTCCTGATCAGTAAATAAAATACTATGTGTTGGATTAGGGTTAGAATTCTTTTAAGTGATAGGAGTCCTTATGTGGTAAGGATTAGTCCACATACACTCCATACCACACAAAGAATTCGGCCACCCTAGTCCTTTAAGTGTTAGGATTCTTAAAGTGATAGGAATTAGGGAAAAGCACAATTCCTTTTCAAGTAAGGAAATTGGTCAACCCTAGATTTCCTACACAAAGAATTCGGCCAACCCTATTTTGAGAAGGAGAAATTTCGGTCACCTTATATATATAAGGTGATAAATTTCGGCCACCAAGAAGCTTGAGTGAGAGAGATTTTTGTTTGCTTTGAAAATTAAAATCTTACTCAATACACATAGAATTTCGGCCTAGAGAGAAAAAGAAAAATAAGTTCTCATTTGATAGTGCACTTGCAAGCCTTTAACATCAAAAGGTTTTGTGCACACTTTCGATTTAGGGTTACGCGAGTTCCAATCATATCCATTGTGAATTCAAAAGTGACCGGAACTATTTTTCTAGGCTCTTGGTGTTTTGGGATTGAAGATCAGAATCAGAAGTTCCATACATCCATTCTCAGGTAAGCAATTCAAAGAAAAAAGGGAGACCACGCTCCTAGGTGATTCAAGTACGTGCTAGGATTGAAGATCTTACGGATTACCATCGACGTAAGACAATCGGATCATGCGACAAGAGTTATTTAACTCTAACCGTATATTTGTGTTTAATTAATTAAAGGGTTAAGGTTCAAATCTTTAGAAAAATTTTAAACTATACGAAAATCTACTTTTCGCCTTCCGCTGCGGTTTTAGTTAATTTTTCCCTACAAAGCATAGGGTCATCGTGGGGCTGCACGGTGTTATACACGTCCTCTTTTGTGAAGATGATCAGTGCAGTAGGAAGAGACTGAGGTGGCGCCCTAGTAACTTTGAAGATACTCTGGCTTGCTTCCAATCTAGAACTTTCCTGGCATGGTTCTTTCGAGCATTGTTGGAGATTCTGGCCAGGGTGGGACCTCCACTGATGGTATTGACAATGTGGATCTGCTCCATCAGATCTTTCCCATTTGTTTTCCTTCCTTCTTCATATGCTTTGATATCGGCCTGCACCTCATTTCCAGTGCGTATGTTGTTGCATAGCTATTGGAGGAATTCCTCCAAGCAACCTCCCCTAACCAAGGCTTCAATCTGGTTCCGTAGACTATAACACTCTGAGGTATTATGACCTATATCCTCATGGAAGTCACGATACTTGTAGCGGTTCCGCTGATCAGCTGGTACCTTTATTGGACCTGGCTTTCTGAACAGTCCCTTGTCGAGAATGGTGAGGTAGATAGTTTCGCGAGATGCGTTCAAGGGGGTGTAATGGGAGTATCCCCTTTCATCTCTATCGACCCGAGCTTCTTCCTTAGGTGGAGGTGTAACTCTGGGCGGAGTCCGTCTGGCAGTATGCCGGTTCCGCGGGGGCCTGTAGTGCGGTGACCGATATGTAGATTTGTTAGGAGGTTTGTTCTGACTATTCTGAACTAGTGCCGGCTTGAGCGCCTCCCTCTTATGGGGCTTGGCAATCCTCATATCATCATGCTCTATTTTGACTCGGAGCTGCTCGTCTATTTCAACCTGCTCTAGAGCTCTGTTGTAGGCTTCCTGGTAGGTCTCCGGGGGATGTTTGGCAAAGGATCTGAACAGCCTGCCTGCCCATATGTTTCTTGTGAAATTGGCCAAAGTCTCCTTTTCCGTGAAGACCCCCATCTGGATCACTTTCTTGTGGAACCTCTCTACCTAGGCTCTGAGCATTTCACCATGCTCCAGGATCATATATTGGAGATGAATGGGATCCTTAAGGCGAGGTTTGATGCCCTAAAACTGAGCACAGAAGTCAGTAGTCAATCTGGTGAATGAATCAACGCTTCCCGTCGGTAGTTTCCTGAACCATGTCTTGGCACAGTCAGTCAGTGTAGTAGGGAACATTCTGCACTTGGCGGCCCGGGTAGCATTCTAGACCTCTATCTGGTGAACAGAACTTTCTAGATGGCTCAAGGGATCCTCGGTTCTAGAAAATTTGTCGGTTGGCATCTTGAATTTGGGAGGTAGTTCTGTCTCCTTGATACTTCTAAAGAAGGGAGCATTTATCTCTCCCAAAGGATCTTTCCGATTTTCCCGGTGTTTACCCTTCTTCAGCTCCTAGATCTCCTTTTCCATTCTGGCGACCTGGTCCCTGATACATTTGTTGCCATCATTTCTTGATTCCACCTCAGAATCTTAGTAGTCATATCCCTCTAATGTCGCAGAGGTTTCATCCCGCTTCTCTCCATGGGGAGGGTCTTCTCTAAAGCCCCTGTTGCTGCCTCCTGCTATTGAACAAGGGCGCCTTCTGGTCGTTTCCTGTTGAGGCTGTCTAGAAGAAGCTTCTGGTTGGACCAGATGGCGATGCTCCCTAAGCGGGAGATCAATAGCGGATTTAGCACGTCGGGGTTGATAACCTGTAGGATTTCATAGAACCAGGGGTGCTGGCCCGAGTCTATTATGGATAGGTACAGGAGGTGGTGGTCCCAACCTGTCAAAGGGAGGTATCCTGGTACCCTTCTGATTGGCATCACCTCTGGGATCTGGTACCGCAGGCTGACTGGTACTGCCTACGGCGACCATTCAGAGGTGAATGCTCTCTATAAAGGCCGCGACCTGTGGTCTAGGTTGGCAGGTCCAGTTGTTGGGGTAGTAGGTACCTGAGGGGTAGCCAGCGCTACGGCTGATGGCTTTGAGGCGGGTTTGCGACCCTTTCCCCCTTTTTTCAGCTTCTGACCCTCTCAGGTTGAAGAGTTCGACTGATGTCCTGACAAGTCAGGATGATCCTGAGAGGATCGGAGCTTCATTCTGATAGTCTAGCAAGAAAAACGAGATACACAGGCTTTCTTTTAAAGGTGTGGTTTTCCCACAGACGGCGCCAAAAAGTGTTAACGGAAAAATTCACTCTCTTAGTTAGCACCCTCACCCACAACCGGTAGCAGCAGCGGGGCAGGTACCTTCGGTACCGGGGTCCCTCTTTTTTTGTATGATTGAGATTGATAGATCAAAGAAAGGAGAAAGAAGACAAGGGACCGGGAGATGTAAAATAAATACTATTTTATTCAATCAATCACTACTGTAATATGTATACATGCATATTCCTCCTTATTTTCACTCTTTACACAGGACGGAGATGGAGAAAACGTTTGTGTCGATAAGTGGATATTTTTACTCAAGTGATCGTCAACGGACTCTCACTAGCTTCTGAGAATCTCCTGGGATCTCTCTCTTGTTTTGGCGATCAAGAATACTCGAAGAAGCCCCCCTTGGTTTACCCTTCAATGCCGTATATATAGTACTCTTTAGAATCTCCCCAAAATCCGGTTGTCTTAATGAAGATTATAGAGAATCCTATTTACAGCATTGAAAGGCAATTGCGTGAAGCTGAAGGCGCGGGATTAGATCCTGTTAATCAATGGTGAATTTAAATTCTGATTCGGTTGACCATTAGGTCATTAATGGTGCTTTATTTTGGCGATGGAGTCAACTTTCCTTCTTTGTGGAGCTTGATGGTGATGGAATCGACCTTCCTTCTTCGTGGAGCTTGGAGGGAAATTTTGACTTTGAGTTCTGACGGAGGGTAGTGCTAATACCTCACTTTGATGAGCTTGTTCTGCCTCCTGCTGGAATGGTGCTTGTGTCTTTTTATACCCCATCGTATTGCTTGGGGGGTAGGATACTTGCCTTGAAAGAGCTCTGGATAAACATACTAAGTACCAGGCAGGAGTCGGGGTGGTACCAAGGCAGATATCAAGGTGGTACCGAGGTAGGTATCAAGGTACCTGGTACTTTGATCAACGTCGAGATGCTTGCAGGGTGCTGGGCGTGCAGGCTATCATCGTACTTGTCTTGAACTGGTATTAGGAGCTACAGTGGGGTGAGATACATGCTTTCGGAGCTGATATCCTTTCTAGCTAGATGGATAGTCGAGGTTCCCACCTCATCGGATATCGACTCCATCCAGGTGATCTCGCAGGTCTCTTTGAGTATCTGGATGAATCTTCCTGGATAGGTCTCTGTTTGGAAAATTCTCTTTTGGTCCCTTACTAGAAAAACCTGTTAACAGAAGTATATAGAGAAATTGCAGGTGACTGGTACCATGGTACCTTGTCAAAGAACCTTGGGGCCCTTTGATAGCCTCGCATAAATTTAGTCGAAAGTAATATGGGTACTGGAGGTCCTCATACTTTCTGTTCTAGGAATCTTGGTACCTTGATGATGGTGAGCATACCGGCGGACACTCTCGCACTCTAGGTACCTCGCATTCCCATTCTGGGATCCTCGGTAATATGGCGAGTAGTCTGGCGAAACTAGAAACCTTGTCGAATGATTGAGTACCTAGCTTTCCTGTTTCATGGAACCTAGGTCTCCAAGTGAGTATTCTGGCGAAACTGGGTACCTCGCACCTCCGTTTGTAGGAGCTTTGCCGCCTTGGCAATCAAATTTGGTGAATCTTCGTACCTCGCCATCCTGCCGTAGGAATCTTGGTACCCTGGCAAAAACAATGGCAAGTATATATGATCGTGCCTAAATTGTTGTATATTTTGGCCCTCATTCCTATTCCTTTGTCTCGTTCTTGTATGTATTTTCCATATATTTTATGTCTAATATGCTCGTTGGTGCTAATTGCAGGCAATAGATGTAATTCCGGTGTTAGAAGCATTTTATGGTGGTTCCCACAGAAAAGGAGCAAAAGGAAAGACAAAGGATCATAGGCAGCTCTACTGTGCGGGTCCAGTGTGGGTCATCTAATCGCACTCCACCCGCACTGTTGCCAAAGCCAGAGAAGCTGAGTTGCACCTGACGTTAAAGTGCGGGTACAGTGCGGGTACAGTGCGGGTCATCCACCCGCACTGTTGCCAAACCAGAGAAGCGGATTTACACCTGACATTAGAGTGCGGGTACAGTGCGGGTCTTGCAACCGCACTCCACCCACACTATTACTCAAGACAGAGGAGTGGATTTTGCACCTGTCAGTAAAGTGCGAATCAAGTGCGAGTCAAGTGCGAGTCAAGTGCAGGTAATCCAATCACACTCCACCCGTACTATTGCCCAGATCAGAGAACTGAAGATGAAGACAACCCATAAAGTGCGGGTACAGTGCGGGTAATTCACCCGCACTCCACCCGCACTCTGCGCGCGACAGCTTCTGTTTTCAAGCTTAACTGACCTATTTTTCCATCCTCTATAAATAGAAAAGGATGGGAACGAACCAAAATTTAGCCATATCTCCCTTACACTTGTAGTTTAAGCTAGAAACACATCTCCCTATCATCCAAACCACCTCTACTCAATCAAAGGCAACTAGGAGACTTGGATTCAAGCTTCAAGGAAGGAAATCAATCTTCAAGGGTTCTCTCTACACTCTCTCTTAGTTTATTTGTTTGTAATAGAACATGAGTAGCTAAAATACCCCACTATGGGGTTGATGTTATTTGTTTGATGGATATTTGGGCTTTGCAAATAAACTCTATGTGTTATATTTATTCTATCTCTATGTTTTATTCCATTGCTTAAATTGATTTCCATTATTGATTTGCTTGGATACACCCTCTTTGCATGATTGATTTGGATTACTTGAGTAGGCAATTAGGTTGTCTAATGCTTCATTTAATGGAAGGATTTTCGGAAATCCGACTCTACAACCATGTCTTTAATCTACTCTTGAATTAGTGGCTTTCACTATACATCCTAGGTTAGCCACTTGTGAGAGAATTAGAAGCCTCCACTATACACCCTAGGTTGGCTACTTTAGTGATTTTACGAGAACTAACCTTCGAGTAGATTTCGGTTGATAACCTCGAGCCTCATCCAATCTCAAACGGGTGGCCTTCACCATACATCCTAGGTCGGCCACTTGTGAGGGAATTGGAAGCCATCACTATACACCCTAGGATGGCTACATTAGTAATAGGTTGAGCCATAGCTAGATAGATGAGCATTCAAGGAAAAAGTCTCGATTGAGTAACTAGCCATTGTTGGTTGCTTAGGAGGGATTAATCGCTAGTAGGAGGTCTTAACTATACACCCTAGGTTGACCTCTTGCTAGAGATATATACCAATGCTATACACCCTTGGTTGGTTACATTTGTCAATACATGCTTAATTGAGAGTTTGTTGCAATTGCCCCAATATTCACTTACAAGTCCATCAACTCCGTAGTTCCATCATCATTCATTCATCACTCCATTGTCATCCCATTTTATTTGCTTTCATAGTTTAGTTTATATTGTATTTTCATTCACCATCACTTTTACTTTTATGCATACTAGTTATATTAATCCTAATCTTATCACCGCTACCCCGATCTCAGTGGACGACACTCGTGCTTACCGCTTTACTTGTACTTATACTTGTGAACGCATCGCATAAGTTTTATAAATTGTTTTGACGGACGGTTTTCTGACGGCAAAAACCTTCTCATCAATATACTGGCAGCAAGATTCAGGTAGGCGACTAAGGTCGCTTTAGCACCTGGACTTTCTTAGCAGGAGGTGGTACCTGGTCAAGGCCTTGATCTGGCTAGCAACTATGCTTTTACTATCCAGATTCTTTCCGGTGGGGGGGGGGGGGGGGTGACACCCAGCCAAGGCAGCAGGAAGGCCATACGGTTCTTTTTGGTCTTGAGGCGGTCATACTTGGGTACCTCGCATTCCTGTTTGCAGGAATCTTGGTACTCTGGCGAAAACAATGGCGACATAATACTGGCAGCAAGATCCAGGTAGGCAACTAAGGCCACTTTAGCACCTGGTCTTTCTTAGCGGGGGGTGGTACCCGGCCAAGGCCTTGATCTGGCTGGCAACTATGCTCTTACTATCCAGATCCTTCTTAGTGGGGGGTGGTGCCCGGCCAAGGTCTGATCTATCGTGCTGTCAGGATTATGCTCAATAGCAAGAGTGTAATATTGAAATTGACAATCTTTTCATATAAATAAAGTGATTTCTGATTCTGCAAAATCTTATAGCATTTATAATTATAATTGTCAAGGTAAATAATCATAAGGTCAAAAGACTATGAGATATGAAGAATTGTTTGTACATCCAGATATGTATGAGGTAGACACAATTCTTTAGTTAGTCTTGAATAACGTTCACAACTTAAGTTAAAGGTTGGGCACCTCTATCTTGATAAAGTTGTAGAATTCTTTTACTAGCATTTGAGTGGGATCAAATGAGTTATGATGAGTCTAAAATCATCAAAAGGTTTTCGAGTAAAAGAATCTAGTGCACTGGGTGCATTGAACTGGATCACAATGAAATACTTTATCTAGAACCGTCACTAGATATAAGTCTTTTCATTATCAGGACAATCGGAGAGTCTATCTAAATCCTGAGATAAATGATGGACTTATGGTTGCAAGTGTTATCATTTGAGCTATCAATGTGTACGATTATATAGCATAGTCTATCCTCGATAGTTTGGTGGTATTCATTTGTTAATCAATAGAGGACTTCATTTATAGATATGGACATCGTGGCTCAATTTATTAAATGAGAGTATAATATCATCTTATGGATGTTTTGAGGTATTGGATATTAAATCTCAACGTTGAGTTTTCAATAATGATTATTGAAGACATGGCTTCTGGACAAGTCAAAATATCCAAGTTCAAAATGTGGTCATATGAGGAAATATGGTAACTTGGAGAGCTATAGGCGGTCTATGAGCTCTTGGCGATTACTGATATTATTCACGAGGATACACCATCTCCTATAAGATTTTCTAGGGTATGAATGAGAAACATCTCCTTATTCTATCTTTATTTAAGAGTTCAATTTTAGCCCTTTAGTGGAATGAGTTAAAATTAATAGATCGGACCTAAGTGAATCATTTTTTGATTGTGATTAGGTTATGTCTACTGAAGCTTAAATTTAGATAGCCCGCCAAGATCCACCATCCACACATACTTGCATGGATCACTTGATATATTCTACCGGACCAATTTATAGGTCCATCTAGAATTGCATTTAATATATTAAGAATATAATATGTGTATTATTTATTTAATGGCTGCACTATTATATTAATATATTAAAAGGAGACATGTAGGCTTGTTTCTTTTAGTAAGAATAAGTCTGGTTCACATGTGGGCTTTTATTTAAAGTCTAATGGATTAAATAAAATAAGAAAAATAATATTGGGCCCATATATACATAGTGTGGGCGGCAAGGCTAAATAAAATAGCCCAAGATATTATTTTATTTTATTGTTTTGATTAAATGGGAATTAATTAATTATTTAATTAATTAATAGTTTAAATCAAAATCTTTTCCGGATCAGTAAATTAAATACTATGTGTTGGATTAGGGTTGGAATTCTTTTAAGTGATAGGAGTCCTAATGTGGTAAGGATTAAGTCCACATACACTCCATATTATACAAAGAATTCGGCCACCACTAGTCCTACAAGGGTTAGGATTCTTGAATTGATAGGAATTAGGGAAAAGGACAATTCCTTTTCAAGTAAGGAAATTAACCAACCCTAGATTTCCTGTTCAATGAATTCGGCCAACCCTACTTGGTGAAGGAGAAAATTCGGCCAACCTATAAATATAAGGTTATGAATTTTCGGCCACCAAGAAGCAAAATAGAGAGAGATTTTTGTTTGTTTTGAAAATAAAAAATCCTACTCTATACACATAGATTTTCGGCCAAGAGAGAAAAAGAAAATAAGTTCTCATTCGATAGTGCACTTACAAGCCTTTAACATCAAAAGGTTTTGTGCACACTTTCGATTTAGGGTTATGCGAGTTTCAATCATATTGATTGTGAATTCAAAAGTGACCGGAACTATTTTTTTTAGGCTCTTGGTGTTTTACTATTGAAGATCAAGATCAGAAATTCCATACATCCATTCTAAGGTAAGCAATTCAAAGAAAAAGGGAGACCACGCTCCTAGGTGATTCACGTACATGCTAGGATTGAAGATCTTGCGGATTACCATCGACGTAAGTCAATCGGATCACGCGACAAGAGGTATTTAACTTTAACCGTATATTTAAGTTTAATTAATTAAAGGGTTAAGGTTCAAATCTTTAGAAAAATTTTAAACTATACGAAAATTATTTTTTCGCCTTCCGCTGCGGTTTTAAGCAATTTTTCCCTACAATTGGTATCAGAGCCTTGGTAGTACCCTTTAATTAATTAACGTATATATACATGAATCTATTTCTTTTTATTGTGATTATGCATGTTTTAGAAAGAGATGGCACTCTAGGTATTCGCATATATAATTACATGTGGAATGTATGGATTTATATATGTTGTTATAAAGTGAATTGTTATTGCTCGATTTTGGTCCTAGAATTTCAATGTATTTTTTGTTTCGGAATTGTAACAAGAAGGGTGGTCTATTATCGCCATAATTCCTTCTTGGTAGTTGCTAAGTTCTTATTAATTTTATTATAAAAATACTGCAGTTTTTTATTGTATTAAAGTTTAGTTCAGTTTTTTATTGTATTAAAATAAGTGCAGTTTTTTATTTGTAAAAAAAAAAAAATACTGCAGTAGTTTAAATAAAAAAAATATTTCTGCAATATTTTATTGTATAAAATAAGTTGTAATATATTCAAGATTCGAAGACTCGAAGATTTGAAGAAATTGGAGCATCCGGAACCGAGCTTGGCACCCGCGCGCACCGAGACAATAAGCGCGCACGCAACCAAGCGTGCAGCTGTGCTTGTTGCTGTGCAGCAGCGCGCGCAACCCATGCATGGGCTGGCCATGCGGCAGCTCATGCCCTTGCATGGGCTAGGCGTGCGCATGGGCTGCTTGGTGATCTTCGGGCGCGCGAGTTACGTGCGCGAGATGGTCGCTTGAAGTCTTGTTCGCCAAGAAAGGAGTTTTTTGTATTCCGTACAATTTTAATTTACATGCTTTTCTAGGATGGACCAAAATTGTGGCTATTTATTTTTATGTATAAATATTACAATATTTGTTATTGTATGATAACATGTCATATAGAATAGGAGTGCCATCTCTTTTGGTATGAACATGCATTGAATGATTTAGGTATCTAATTGGCATCTAGATAACTTGGTAAAATCATTCTTTGGAATTTAATCACACGCCTTAAATAATTGAGTGGGAGAAGGTGTGTTAGAACACCTATGGCCTCCAAGGTTAGTTGAGCTTTATTATTTATTATTAATCCCCCCGAGGGGCATCCATAAATGGAATTTAGCAAAATACTTCCTTACAAGGATAGACTAGACAATTGACTCAAACGAGATCTACTCCCAGATGAGGGATTTTCGTGAGAGAAAATTGAGGGTCGATATCTTGGTAACACACTCAATGTAATTTTATTAATATCCTCCCGAGAGTTCTTGTTAATAAGATTGCAAGGTTAAAATTGAAAACTCTGGTTGTTATGTTAACAATTAGGTGGGACCTAGTCCAACTAGTAAATGGTGCGAACTCCCGAAGAAGGCGTAACATTTATGGGTGTTGGATCACCGTTGAATTTTTCAAGATTGAGTTATTTAATTAATTCAAGATCAATATTCGAAAGTGCTTTATCATGATTATTTACTTATATATGCTTTTTGTTTTATTCAGAAATCATGACCCCATCACTTATGACATCCTGAAAGATAACACTTTAACTGGAGATAATTATGTCAAATGGAAAAGGAAAATTGGGTTGTTGCTGCAAAGTGAAAAACATAAGTTTGTTCTAACTACTCCTAAACCACCTGCTCCTAATAATAAATCAAGTATTTTGCAAAGAGATGAGTATGAGCAGTGGAAGACCTCAGATGATATGGCCAAATGTTACATTATGGCTACTATCTCCGACGTGTTGCAACAGCAGCATGAAGGAATGGGGTCTGCTGCTGATATTATGATGTCTCTGGAAGAGATGTTTGCTATTAGGTCTAGGACGACTAAGAGAGAGGCAGTGACTGTTTTTATGAATCTTAGGATGAAACCTGGACAGGCTATGAAAGATCACATGATGAAAGTCATAGCACATCTAAATATTGCAGAATTAAATGGCGCTGAGATAGATGGTGAGACCAAAATTGACATGGTTGTCAACTCACTATCAGATTCCTTTGATCAGTTCAAGTTGGACTATACCTTGAATAAAAAGGAATACACCTTGCAAGGCCTGATGCAAGATGTTCAAAGCGTTGAAAAGATCCTTGTGAAAAGCAAAGGTCAAGAGATTCATATGGTTGGTAAAGTTGCTACTGTTAAGACCCGTCATAAGGTCAAGAAACAACAGAAGAAAAAACAACTTGGGCCTACCAAGAAGGAGACCAAGAAAGTAACCAAGATCAAAGGGAAATGCTTCCTTTGTGGTGAAAAGGGACATTGGAAAAGAAATTGCCCAAAGTCCCAGAACAAGAAGGAAGAAGGTAATATTAATTATCTTGAAACATGTTTTCTGGCAGATTCTACAGATTCTTGGATCATAGACTCTGGAGCCACTAATCATGTTTGTTATTCCTTACAGGGGTTCCAAGAAAGGAGAAGGCTGAATAAGAACGAAATCAATTTGTGCTTGGGCAACGGATCGTTAGTGTCTGCAAGTGCAGTGGGAGATATTAGAGTTATTATAGATTCTAGTAGGCATTTAGATTTAATAGACGTTTATTATGTACCTCAATTCAAGAGGAATTTAATTTCAGTTTCTTGTTTAAATAAATTTGGATATTCGGTTACTTTTAATAAAGCTTTTATTATTAGTAAGAATGACAAAATTGTTTGCAAAGGTACATTGGAAAACGGTCTATTCTTTTTGCATAGAAATATCTCTCACTCGTTAGACACAGAAATAACGGAACCTAATCATAAAAGAGTAAAATTATCAAAAGATGAAACCTACCTTTGGCTTTTACGCCTAGGTCACATTAACCTTAATAGTATTAAAAGATTGGTATGTGACGGACCTTTAAGTGACTTAAAGGTTGATGATCTACCAACTTGTGAATCTTGTTTGGAAGGTAAAATGACCAAAAGGCCATTCAATACCAAAGGTGCAAAAGCCACTGAATGTTTAGGACTAATACACACTGATGTATGTAGTCCTATGAGCATTCAAGCTAAAGGTGGATATGAGTACTTCATCACCTTCATAGATGATTACTCAAGATTTGGTTATGTGTATCTCATGAGACATAAGTCGGATGCTTTTGACATGTTCAAAGCATTCAAAGCTGAAGTAGAAAATCAGCTTGAGAAACGCATAAAAATCTTGAGATCTGATCGTGGTGGAGGATATCTATCTGGTGAGTTTCAGCAATATCTTATTGATAATGGGATAGTTTCTCAGTTTTCTGCACCAGGTACACCACAACAAAATGGGGTAGCAGAAAGGAGAAATAGAACTCTTTTGAACATGGTTAGGTCTATGTTGAGTTATTCAACACTTCCTATTTCTTTTTGGGGATATGCTCTACAAACTGCAATATATATTCTAAACATGGTACCATCGAAGTAGGTTCCTGGAACACCATATGAGTTGTGGACTGGGCGAAAGCCTAGTTTACAACACTTAAGGATATTTGGTTGTCCTGCACATGTGTTAAAAGGAAAGACAGAAAAGATGGAGTCCAGTTCGAAAACATGCATATTTGTGGGGTATCCAAAAGGAACTAAAGGATATTATTTCTATAGTCCTAATGATCTAAAAGTATTTGTTTCAAAAAATGCTTCATTTCTAGAAAAGAACTATATGAATAATTTTGTGCCCAAAAGTAGAATTGTCCTGAATGATATGTCAGGAGATACAATTCCACAAGAGGTTTCACAACCTAACCCAATGGTAATTTTCACTCCAACATAAAATCAACAACCTACCATTCCTCGTCGTAGTGGGAGGGTTAGAACCCAACCTGAAAGATACATCTATCTAGGAGAATCTGTTGAGAATCTCCCTGATGATGATGGTCCCTACACGTACAAGGAAGCAATTGAGGATGTTGATTGTCACCATTGGCAAAAGGCAATGCAATCTGAGATTGAATCCATGTTCGATAACAAAGTCTGGTCCCTTGTAGACTTGCCTAAAGGGATAAAACCCATTGGGTGCAAGTGGGTATACAAGAGGAAAAGAGGTATGGATGGAAAGTGGAAACTTCTAAAGCTAGATTGGTAGCTAAAGGTTACACACAGAAAGAAGGTATCGATTACAAGGAAACCTTCTCTCCTGTGGCCATGCTTAAATCCATTAGGATACTCTTATCCATTGTAGCATCTTTAGATTTAGAGATTTGGCAAATGGACGTCAAGACAGCTTTCCTTAATGGAAGTCTTGTCGAAAGCATCTATATGATGCAACAAGAAGGATTCATTGAAAAAGGCCAAATGGAAAAGGTATGCAAGTTGCAGAAATCAATTTATGGATTAAAGCAAGCATCCAGATCCTAGAACATAAGGTTCGACCAAGCTGTAAAAGGTTTTGGATTTTTACAGAACCTTGAAGAACCTTGTGTATACAAAAGGATAAAAGGTGACAAATTGTTTTTCCTTATTCTTTACGTAGATGATATATTACTCATTGGAAACGATGTAAGAGTATTGACATTAGTAAAAGAATGGTTAGAAAAACAATTTGATATGAAGGACTTAGGAGAAGCAAGTTTTATTCTAGGTATCCAAGTAATAAGGGATAGAAGGAATAAAACGATTGCACTATCCCAAGCTTCATACATTGACAAAATCTTGTCTAGGTTTTCCATGCAAGATTCCAAGAAAGGTATGTCACCTTTTAGGCATGGAATCAAACTTTCTAAGCAACAAGTTCCTAAGAATGAGCATGAAGAGCAATTCATGAGTAGAATTCCATATGCCTCGGCAGTTGGAAGTCTCATGTATGCAATGCTCTGTACTAGACCAGATATTTGTTTTGCTGTTGGCATAGTTAGCAGGTTTCAATCGAAACCTGGTCCTGATCACTGGACGGCAGTCAAGCATATTTTCAAGTATCTTAGGAGAACAGAAGATGATATGCTTGTATACTCTGGAGGGGATTTAATCCCCGTTGGGTATACAGATTCTAATTTCCAATCGGATTCTGACTCTAGAAAATCCACATCAGGATCTGTGTTTACTCTTGGAGGAGGTGAGTCATTTAGAGAAGTATCAAGCAATCTTGTATTGCTGACTCCACCATGGAAGCAGAGTATGTAGCTGCATGCGAAGCTGCCAAGGAGGCTGTTTGGCTTCGCCAATTCTTGATTGACTTAGAAGTAGTTCCTAGTGCGAATAAGCAGATCACTATCTACTGTGACAACAGTGGAGCAGTGGCTAATTCGAAAGAACCAAGAAGTCATAAGAGAGGAAAACACATTGAAAGAAAGTATCATCTTTTAAGGGAGATTGTTCATAGGGGAGACGTGACGATTACCAAAATCGCGTCGGCAGAAAATCTAGCAGATCCCTTCACAAAGGCTCTACCTCAGAAGAGTTTTAACGGGCACCTAGAGAACATGGGAATGAGAGATATGACACATTTGCTATAGCACAAGTGAGAGATTGTTAGGATTATGCACAACAGCAAGAGTGTAATATTGTAATTGACAATCTTTTCATATAAATAAAGTAATTTCAGATTCTGCAAAATCTTATAGCATTTATAATTATAATTGTCAAGGTAAATAATCATAAGGTCAAAAGACTATGAGATATGAAGAATTGTTTGTACATCCGGATATGTATGAGGTAGACACAATTCTTTAGTTAGTCTTGAATAACGTTCACAACTTAAAAGGTTGGGCACCTCTATCTTGATAAAGTTGTAGAATTCTTTTTACTAGCATTTGAGTGGGATCAAATGAGTTATGATGAGTCTAAAATCATCGAAAGGTTTTCGAGTAAAAGAATCTAGTGCACTTGGTGCATTGAACTGGATCACAATGAAATACTTTATCTAGAACCGTCACTAGATATAAGTCTTTTCATTATCAGGACAATCGGAGAGTCTACCTAAATCCTGAGATAAATGATGGACTTATGGTTGCAAGTGTTATCATTTGAGCTATCAATGAGTACGATTATATAGCATAGTCTATCCTCGATAGTTTGGTGGTATTCATTTGTTAATCGATAGAGGACTTCATTTATAGATATGGACATCGTGGCTCCATTTATTAAATGAGAGTATAATATCATCATATGGATGTTTTGAGGTATTGGATATTAAATCTCAACGTTGAGTTTTCAGTAATGATTATTGAAGACATGGCTTCTGGACAAGTCAAAATATCCAAGTTCAAAATGTGGTCATATGAGGAAATATGGTAACTTGGAGAGCTATAGGCGGTCTATGAGCTCTTGGCGATTACTGATATTATTCACGAGGATACACCATCTCCTATAAGATTGTCTAGGGTATGAATGAGAAACATCTCCTTATTCTATCTTTATTTAAGAGTTCAATTTTAGCCCTTTAGTGGAATGAGTTAAAATTAATAGATCGGACCTAAGTGAATCATTTTTTGATTGTGATTAGGTTATGTCTATTGAAGCTTAAATTTAGATAGCTCGCCAAGATCCACAATCCACACATACTTGCATGGAACACTTGATATATTCTACCGGACCAATTTATGGGTCCATCTAGAATTGCATTTAATATATTAAGAATATAATATGTCTATTATTTATTTAATGGGCTGCACTATTATATTAATATATTAAAAGGAGACATGTAGGCTTGTTTCTTTTAGTAAGAATAAGTCTGGTTAACATGTGGGCTTTTATTTAAAGTCTAATGGATTAAATAAAATAAGAAAAATAATATTGGGCCCATATATACATAGTGTGGGCGGCAAGGCTAAATAAAATAGCCCAAGTTATTATTTTATTTTATTGTTTTTATTAAATGGGAATTAATTAATTATTTAATTAATTAATAGTATAAATCAAAATCTTTTCCTGATCAGTAAATTAAATACTATGTGTTGGATTAGGGTTGGAATTCTTTTAAGTGATAGGAGTCCTAATGTGGTAAGGATTAAGTCGACATACACTCCTTATTATACAAAGAATTCGGCTACCACTAGTCCTACAAGGGTTAGGATTCTTGAATTGATAGGAATTAGGGAAAAGGACAATTCCTTTTCAAGTGAGGAAATTAACCAACCCTAGATTTCCTATTCAATGAATTCGGCCAACCCTACTTGGTGAAGGAGAAAATTCGGCCAACCTATAAATATAAGGTTATGAATTTTCGGCCACCAAGAAGCAAAATAGAGAGATATTTTTGTTTGTTTTGAAAATAAAAAATCCTACTCTATACACATAGATTTTCGGCCAAGAGAGAAAAAGAAAATAAGTTCTCATTCGATAGTGCACTTCCAAGCCTTTAACATCAAAAGGTTTTGTGCACACTTTTGATTTAGGGTTACGCGAGTTTCAATCATATTGATTGTGAATTCAAAAGTGACCGGAACTATTTTTTTTAGGCTCTTGGTGTTTTACTATTGAAGATCAAGATCAGAAATTCCATACATCCATTCTAAGGTAAGCCATTCAAAGAAAAAGGGAGACCACGCTCCTAGGTGATTCACGTACGTGCAAGGATTGAAGATTTTACGGATTACCTTCAACGTAAGTCAATCGGATCACTCCACAAGAGATATTTAACTTTAACCGTATATTTGAGTTTAATTAATTAAAGGGTTAAGGTTCAAATCTTTAGAAAAATTTTAAACTATACGAAAATTATTTTTTCGCCTTCCGCTGCGGTTTTAAGCAATTTTTCCCTACACGTGCAACTATGCTCTTACGCACTGGATCCTTCTTAGCGGGGGGTGGTGCCCGGCCAAGGTCTAATCCATCGGGCAACTATGCTCTTACATACTGGATCCTTCCTAGCAGGGGGTGGTGCCCGGCCAGGGCAACATGTGTTCCATATGGATTTTCCTGGTCTCGAGGAGATCCTCCTAGATGGATTAATCTGATCTAGGGCATCCGTAGTGGTGCGTAGCTTTCCTGGATTCATGGCGAGCCTCCTGGAGGGGTCTACCCAGTCCAGGGCATCAGGATTGCTGTGTAGCTTTCCTAGATTCATGGCGATCCTCGAGGAGGGATCTATCTGGTCCATGACATCAGGATTGCTGTGTAGCTTTCCTTGATTCATGGCGAGCCTCCTAGAGGGGTCTACCCGGTCCAGGGCATCATGATTGCTGTGTAGCTTTCCTGGATTCATGGCGAGCCTCCTAGAGGGATCTACCCGGTCCAGGGCATCAGGATTGGTATGTAGCTTTCCTGATCTGAAAGCGATAATCATGGCGGATTCAGTTGGTGACATAAAGTAGATAGATATAGACAAATGTAGGCAAGTACAGATGGAGAACGAATTCTTCTTTATTGATGACCAAAGAAAAATGAATACAAGTACTCATGATTATTAACATCTTCTAACATTCATTTCGGGGTAATCCTAGCCAATTTCCATTGCATGACTTATGGGTAGAACCTCTTGAGATGGTCAGCATTCCATGTGTGGTGTACTGGATGTCCGTCCATGTCATCCAACTTGTAGGCCCCACCTTGGATCACCATTTTGATTAGGTAAGGACCTTCCCAATTAGGTGACAGTACTCCGTCTGACCTCTTTTGGGTATTCTGAGTAACCTTTCCGAGCACCAGATCCCCTTCTTTGAAACTTCGGGATCTCACTTTCTTGTTGAAGTAACGAGTAATCCGGTTCTGGTAGACTGCTACTCTTTCTGCTATCTTGTCTTGCTTCTCCTCTACGAGGTCCAGGCTGGTCCTCAGCTTGTCTTCATTTCCATCGGGGTAAAAATACTGTACCCGGAAAGAGACGAGCTTATGTTCTATAGGAAGTACAGCTTCTACCCCGAAAGCTGGTGAGTAGGGGGTTTCTCCGGTAGTGGTCCTTTTCGTGGTGCGGTAAGCCTATAGCACGTCTGGGAGTTCATCAGCCTATCTTCCTTTCTTCTGCTAAAGCTTTTTCTTCAGGAGCCTCTTGATAGTTTTATTCGTGGCCTCTACCAGGCCATCAGTCTGGGGCTGTGCTACAGATGTGAAGCGAAGTTCAATCCCCATACTCCCATATAATTCTCGGAATCTGGCGTTATCAAACTGCTTACCTAGATCTGTGATGATGACCATCAGAGTCCCAAACCGATAGACCACATTTTTCTTGATGAACTCCATTATATTTGCTTCATTAATTCTGGAGAGGGGTTCTGCTTCCACCCACCTGGTGAAGTAGTCAATAGCCACGATCCCATGTTTTTGCTGACCTGGCGCTATTGGGAGAGGTCCAATTAGATCTATTCCCCAGAATGCAAATGGATACGGTGAGCTGATGGTTGATAACCGTTCTGGAGGTAGGTGATGTAGGTTGGCCGTTTTCTGGCATTGTTCACATGACTGTACGAACTGCCTAACATCATGGTGCAAGGTCGGCCAGAAATATCCTATGCGTAGCACCTGGTAAGCCAATGCTTCTCCTCCGATATGATTTCCACAGTCTCCTCAGTGCACTTCCCTCAATGCCCAATTTGCATCCTTAGGATGCAGGTACCTAAGCAAGGGGAGTGACCTACCTCTGCGGTAAAGGTGCCCCTCTACCATGCAGTATCAGACTGAGGTTCTCTTGATCTTGCGAGCTTGATCGGGGTTTTTAGGGAGCTTCTGTGACTGAAGGTAATCCGCGATAGGATCCATCCAGCATAGAAGCCGTTCCAGGGGGTCAACTTCCTTGCCTTCAGAGATGCTTGACGCAGTGATTATCTGGAGTGAAACTCCTTTCGGTAGCGCTTGTCCTCCGTTTACAGCTATCTTGTCTAGGACGTCAGCTTGATGATTCTGCTGCCTAGGAACCTGCTCGATCTTGAAACCCTTGAAGAGGGGTAACAAGTCCTGTACTTTTTCGAGGTAGGCTGCCATGTTATCCCCCTTTGCCTAGTATAGACCAGTTACTTGGTTAACTACCGGTTGCGAATCACATTTGGCAAGGAGGTAATCAGCTCCTAGCTCTGCTGCTATTCTCAATCCTGGTAACAAGGCCTCATACCCAGCCTCGTTATTGGTGGTGTTAAACTCAAATCCGAAACAGTGGCAGCATTCGACTTTCTCTGGGTCGGTTAAGATGATCCCACCCCTACTTCCTGCCTGATTCGATGCTCCATCGGTATACAAAATCTAGATGTTTTGATCGGTAGGCTAATTTGCAGGCTCTCGTTCCTTCGAAGGAGCTTGATTCAGGCTTGGGGTAGCATCTTGATCGAGAATCGCACTGAATTTTACAACGAAATCTGCCAAAGCCTGGGCCTTAATGGTAGTCCTGGCTTTGTAATTGATGTCGAACTGGGTAAGCTCAATGGCCCACATCACGAGTCTTCCCGATACATCCGACCTTTGAAGAAATTATCGCAGAGGTTGATCAGTGACTACCAAGATTGTATGAGCAAGGAAATAAGGGCGGAGCTTTCTCGCTGCTACAACCAATGCAAAGGCGAGCTTCTCCAGTAGAATGTAGTTCTTTTCTGATTTGGTTAGAGCGCGACTCACATAGTAGACAGGGCGCTGGGCTCCATCTCCGCACTCTTTCACCAATGCTTCGCTGACGGCGGTTTCAGACACTGCCAGGTATAACTGTAATTCTTCTCTTGGTACCGGGCTAGCTAGCAGGGGTGGGCTAGCGAGGTATCTTTTTAATGATTGGAAAGCTATCTCACTGCTTTGATCCCATTTCATTGTTGGAAAATTCTCCATTGGTCCCTTGCCAGAAAAACTTGTTAACACCTAGATTTATGCAAACTTGCCCTATTTTTCAACCGTTTTTCTTTCATGCTCTCTAATCTACACCTCTTAATGTAATTCAAGCAATTTGGTCTTAAGTGACCAATCATACCACAATAATGACAAGTAGGTACAAAGTAAGGATTTATACCATAGCATTGAGATCTCATCGAGGCATCGCCATCTTGATGAGGTTTTCTTTGATGGTGCTTCGGTTTGCTTCTCCTTAGAGCCTGAACCAATTGGCGGCACCTTTGTGGTTTAACTTGTTGAGGTGATTGAGCCGGTTGATCTTGCCTTCTTGGTTGAGCATGCCATTTATGGTCACCTCCTTTCTTGATAGTTGACTTGTTGGATGAGGTGGTTGGCTTCTCAAGGACTTGTCCTTTCTTCTTGGATTGCCTAGGCTTTGGTTGAGTTGCCAAGGCTTGTGTGGACTTTCCTTGAGTGGAATATTGCTTGGATGAAGCTTTGCCCTTGCCTTGAGCTTGATGTTGTTTGACCTTGGCCTTCTTTAATTCTTCAAGGCACCTCATCTCTCTTTCCTTGGTAATCTTTAAGGAGTTTTCTTTGTTGGCAAGTTCTTCTTTCATGGCCTTCATCTGTTGATGGCAATCTTTAATCTCCTTCTCATATTTGGACATATTATTCACGTCCGACTTCAAGGAGTCATTCAACTTGGTCCTTAGTTGAAGATTTTCTTCTTTTAACTTCTTGATTTCTTCATTCTTCTCCTTCAAGGACCATTGAAAACTTTCAATGAAGTCTTCATAACACAAACCTTCATCACTCAAGTTCTTGGAGTTTGAACTTTCTTCATCGAAGCTTCTACCACTTGTACTCTCGTGGCCATCATCATTCAAACTAGCTTCTTCATTGTTGACTTTGAGTGATGGGTGTCTTGTGGCTGCTTTTAAGTTGTCATCATGTAAAGCGGGGAAGGCTATGTGATTCCTTTCACATCTCTCGGAACCCGAAGAGCTTTCTTCACTTTCACTCCAAGAGTAGGCCTTTGATTTGCCTCTTCGACCCTTGGTCTTCGAGTTTCCACAATCCGTGGAGATATGCCCATAGCCACCACAATCATAACATTGAAGCTTTATCTTCAAGGTACCCAAATTCTTATCTTCTTCTTTCACGGCACCTTTGTGGGTGATTCTTAGAATCTCCCAAGCTTCTCGAACATCTAGAGTGGTTTGGATGAGTTTGGCTTGATTCTCATCCACTGCACAAGATAAGGCATGGATTCCCTTTGAATTCCACTCTACGGCCTTGAGTTCATCATTTGTCCACTTGGACTTGGGCTTAGGCATAGAAGCCTCATTCTCTAGTGTCTCCGTGGGAGTTGAGTATCCCTCTTCCACACACATCCACACATGCTCATCGAGGTCTATCAAAAAGACTTCCATCCTCACTTTCCAAGAGGAGTAGTTGCCCTTGGTGAGCAATGGTGGTTTAGAGATCAAAACACCCTCTAACATCTCAATGCCACTCATAGTGTTTAATGAATGAGATGAATGCAAATGAATGCAACAAACAAGATACACACAAATGCAAGACACACAAGCAAGAGCAAGGATCACCTAAGTATGTCTAGGAACCCGCTCTGATACCAATTGAAAATACTACTCAAGTGTGTGTCTAACAACCTAGAGGGGGGGGTGAATGGGTTGTTAATCGATTATTACCAATTTTTCGATTAGTCAATATTAAGCAATTAACCCAATTCAAACAAACATACAAAATCAAGTAAAAGTGCAGAAATATAAAGAACACTTGATTTTGACGTGGAAACCCTTCGACAAGGGAAAAACCACGGGCTATCCTTCTAGCCACACACGATCACAGAAATCCACTATATGAGTAAAAAGTTATACTCTCAAGTGATACTCGGAGTCTCACTCTCGACAACCTCAGGCTAAGGACACTACCACTCGCCACTCTTGGTTCAATCCCTAGTGATATCCCCTGATACATTACTCTTGGCGTGAGCACCTCCTACTCTACCCCACAGGTCTTTTATAGTGGCACTTGACTAATGCCTGCCAACTACACCTTTTTTGCAAGACTTCAATGCGTGTACAACTTCACCCTGAAGCCGCAAGACTTTGACTCAATGAAGAGTATAAAGGTCTAAGTGTGTATATGACACTCAAATGCTATAATGTGCAAGACCAAACACAAAATGCTTAACTAGATGTTATAATGCAATTAAACAACCTAGTTATTAAATAATGCCTACATGTACACACATGAGGTCTCAATTAGTTGTTGAGAAATTCTGACAACCTAATTGTCAAATAAATTCACATAAACATTCATAAACTTGACTAGATGCACAAAGTCAACCAAATCATCAATTAAGCATACATGAACATTTATGGATTAGCTATTTAGGCATATATGACCTAATAATGCAAGCTATCACAAACAAACACAATCAAATATTCATAAACATTAACTAGTTGATGTAGGGAAAAATCGATATAAAACGCAGCGGAAGAAACGAAAAATAGATTTCGTATGGTTTTAAAATTTTTCTCAAAGTTGAACCTTAACCTTTTAATTAATTAAACTCAAATATATACGGTTAGAGTTAAATACCTCTTGACGCGTGATCCGATTGACTTACGTCGATTGGTAATCCGTAAAATCTTTTCCGATGCCCGTGAACAGTACCCATGTGAACAGTGATTGTGAACAGTGATCGTGAACAGTACCGCGAGATCTTCCAATCCGAACACGTAGGTGAATCACCTAGGAGCGTGGTCTCCCTTTTTCTTTGAATTGCAAACCTGAGAATGGATGAACAAAGTTTTCTTTTTCTTTTATTAGTCACAAAACAGTCAAAAGAAGACAAAAATTATTCCGGTCACTTTTGAGTTCTCAATCTAATGATCGAAACTCGCGTGAACCTAATTCGATGTTGTACACACAATCTTATTGATGAAAAAGCAATCAGTGTACTATCAAAGAATAATCTCTTCTCTCTTTTATGTTTAGTAGAATAAAAATTATCATTTTCTATGAATTGAGAAGAAGAAGAAAAATTGAATCATTCAATCCACTATTTTTGTGGCCGAATTCTATATGTGGTATTATATAGGTGGCCGAAATTTTGCTTCCTCTTCTATTTAGGATTGCCGAAATCTTCCTCTAAATGGACTAGGGTTGCCGCAAATCACATACCAAAAAGAGTTTGTGTTGCATCCTAATTTCCATCAACCTTTAGACTTCAAAACCTAATCCAACTCATAGATATTTTTATTCTTTTATTGACTAAATAAAAAGACTTCTTATTTGATTAAATAAATAAAATTAATTATTTATTGTCTTATCAAACAAGTCTTTTACTTTTAATATACTACTACCAATAGTATAACTTTAGGAAATATATTTCCTGATCAGAAAATGATTTGTTTCTTAATTAAACAATTAATTAATAAATTAACTAATTCTTATTTAATTAAAACAATGAAACAAAATAATATATTAGGTTAATATATACACCTTGCCGCCCCACTTATATAAATGGGCCATATATTATTTTCTTATTTCATTTAATCCATTGGACTTTAAATAAAAGCTCACATGTGAACCAGACCCATTCTTACTAAAAGAAACAAGCCCACATGTCTCCTTTTAATATATTAATATAATAGTGTAGC
Organism: Dipteronia sinensis; assembly: GCA_033220585.1. Taxonomy (NCBI): domain Eukaryota; kingdom Viridiplantae; phylum Streptophyta; class Magnoliopsida; order Sapindales; family Sapindaceae; genus Dipteronia; species Dipteronia sinensis. The sequence goes on from CM065640.1 coordinate 46,509,991, forward strand.
CCATTAATTAAATAATAGACATATTATATTCTTGATATATTAAAAACAATTCTAGATGGACCCTTAAATCGGCCCGGTAGAATATATCAAGTGATCCATGCAAATACGTGTGGATTGGGGATCTTGGCGGACTATCTAAATTTAAGCTTCAATAGACACAACCTAATCACAATCAACAAATGATTCACTTAGGTCCAATCTATTAATTTTAACTCATTCCACTAAAGAGCTAAAATTGAACTCTTAAATAAAGATAGAATAAGGAGATGTTTCTCATTCATACCCTAGACAATCTTATAGGAGATGGTGTATCCTCATGAATAATATCAATAATCGCCAAGAGCTCATAGACCGCCTATATCTCTCCAAGTTACCATATTTCCTCATATGACCACATTTCGAACTTGGATACTTTGACTTGTCCAGAAGCCATGTTTTCAATAATCATTATTGAAAACTCAACGTTGAGATTTAATATCCAATACCTCAAAACATCCATATGATGATATTATACTCTCATTTAATAAATGGAGCCACGATGTCCATATCTATAAATGAAGTCCTCTATCGATTAACAAATGTATACCACCAAACTATCGAGGATAGACTATGCTATATAATCGTACTCATTGATAGCTCTAATGATAACACTTGCAACCATAAGTCCATCATTTATCTCAGGATTAATATAGACTCTCTGATTGTCCTCTTTAATGAAAAGACTTATATCTAGTGACGGTTCTAGATAAAGTATTTCATTGTGATCCAGTTCAATGCACCTAGTGCACTAGATTCTTTTACTAGAAAACCTTTCGATGATTTTAGACTCATCATATTCATTTGATCCCACTCAAATGCTAGTAAAAGAATTCTACAACTTTAACAAGATAGAGGTGCCCAACCTTTAACTTAAGTTGTGAACGTTATTCAAGACTAACTAAAGAATTGTGTCTACCTCATACATATCCGGATGTATGAACAATTCTTCATGTCTCATAGTCTTTTGACCTTATGATTATTTACCTTGACAATTATAATAATAAATGCTATAAGTAATTGGAAGAATCAGAATTCACTTTATTAATATGAGAAGATTGTCAATTACAATATTACACTCTTGCCATTGAGCATAATCCTAACAATCTCCCACTTGCTCTATAGCAAGTGTGTCATATCTCTCATTCCCATGTTCTCTAGATGTCCATCAAAGCTCTTCTGAGGTAGAGCCTTTGTGAAAGGATCCGCTAGATTTTCTGCTGACACGATTTTGGTGATCGTCACGTCTCTCCTATGAACAATTTCCCTCAAAAGGTGATACTTCCTTTCAAAGTGTTTACATCTCTTATGACTTCTTGGTTCTTTCGAATTAGCCACTGCACCACTGTTGTCACAGTGTATAGTGATCTGCTTATTTGCACTAGGAACCACTTCTAAGTCAATCAAGAATTGGCGGAGCCAAACAGCCTCTTTGGCAGCTTCGCATGCAGCAACATACTCAGCTTCCATGGTGGATTCAGCAATACAAGATTGCTTGATACTCCTCCATATGATTGCTCCTCCGCCAATGGTAAACACATATCCTGATGTGGATTTTCTAGACTCAGAATCCGACTGAAAATCAGAATCTGTATACCCAACAGGAATTAAATCCCCTCCAGAGTATACAAGCATATAATCTCTAGTTCTCTTGAGATACTTGAAAATATGCTTGACTGCCGTCCAATGATCAGGACCGGGTTTCGATTGAAACCTGCTAACTATGCCAACAGCAAAAGAAATATCTGGTCTAGTACAGAGCATTGCATACATGAGACTTCCAACTGCTGAGGCATATGGAACTCTACTCATGAATTGCTCTTCATGCACATTCTTAGGTGCTTGACCCTTAGAAAGTTTGATTCCATGTCTAAAAGGTAACATACCTTTCCTGGAATCTTGCATGGTGAATCTAGACAAGATTTTATCAATGTATGAAGCTTGGGATAATGCAATCGTTCTATTCTTTCTATCCCTTATTACTTGGATACCAAGAATATAACTTGCTTCTCCTAAGTCCTTCATATCAAATTGTTTTGCTAACCATTCTTTCACTGATGTCAATACACCTAAATCGTTTCCAATGAGTAGTATATCATCAACATAAAGAATGAGGAAAACAAACTTTTCGCCTTTGATCCTCTTGTATACACAAGGTTCGTCAGGGTTTTGAATAAATCCAAAACCTTTTACAACTTGATCGAACCTTATGTTCCAGGATCTGGATGCTTGCTTTAGTCCATATATGGACTTTTGCAACTTGCATACTCTTTCTTCTTGGCCTTTTTCAATGAATCCCTCTGGTTGCATCATGTAGATTCTCTCGTCAAGACTTCCATTAAGGAAAGCTGTCTTGACGTCCATTTGCCAAATCTCTAGGTCTAGAGATGCTGCAATTGATAAGAGTATCCTAATGGATTTAAGCATGGCCACAGGTGAGAATGTTTCCTCGTAATCGATACCTTCTTCCTGTGTATAACTTTTAGCTACTAGTCTAGCTTTAAAGGTTTCCACCTTACCATCCATACCTCTTTTCCTCTTGTATACCCACTTGCACCCAATGGGTTTTATCCCTTTAGGCAAGTCTACAAGGGACCAGACTTTGTTATTGAACATCGATTCAATCTCGGATTGCATTGCCTTTTGCCAATGACGACAATCAACATCCTCCATAGCTTACTTGTACGTGTAGGGATCATCGTCGTCCGGGAGATTCTCAACAGATTCTCCTAGACCGATATATCTTTCGGGTTGTGTTCTAACCCTCCCACTCCGACAAGGAATGGTAGGTTGTTGATCTTGTGTTGGAGTGGAACTTACAATTGGGCTGGGTTGTGAAACCTCTTATGGAATTGTATCTCCTGACATCTCATTCAGGACAATTCTACTTTTGGGCACAACATTATTTATATAGTCCTTTTCTAGAAATGAAGCATTTGTTGAAACAAATACTTTTAGATCAGAAGGACTATAGAAATAATATCCTTTAGTTCCTTTTGGATACCCCACAATATACATGTTTCCGAACGGGACTCCATCTTTTCTGTCTTTCCTTTCAACACATGTGCAGGACAACCAAATATCCTCATGTGTTGTAAACTACGCTTTCGCCCAGTCCACAATTCATGTGGGGTTTTAGGGACAGATTTAGATGGTACATCGTTTAGAATATATATTGCTGTTTGTAGAGCATATCCCCAAAAAGAAATAGGAAGTGTTGAATAACTCAACATTGATCTAACCATCTCTAAAAGAGTCCTATTTCTCCTTTCTGCTACCCCATTTTGTTGAGGTGTACCTGGTGTAGAAAGCTGAGAAACTATCCCATTATCAATAAGATATTGCTGAAACTCTCCAGATAGATATTCTCCACCACGATCAGATCTCAAGATTTTTATATGTTTCTTAAGCTGATTTTCTACTTCAGCTTTGAATGCTTTGAACATATCAAATGCATCTGACTTATGTCTCATGAGATACACGTAACAAAATCTTGAGTAATCATCTATGAAGGTGATGAAGTACTCATATCCACCTCTAGCTTGAATGCTCATAGGACCACATACATCAGTGTGTACTAGTCCTAAACATTCAGTGGCTCTTGCACCTTTGGTATTGAACGGCCTTTTGGTTATTTTACCTTGCAAACAAGATTCACAAGTTGGTAGATCATCGACCTTTAAGTCACTTAAAGGTCCGCCACATACCAATCTTTTAATCCTATTAAGGTTAATGTGACCTAGGCGTAAATGCCAAAGATAGGTTTCATCTTTTGATAATTTTACTCTTTTATGATTAGGTTCCGTTATTTCTGTGTCTAACGAGTGAGAGATATTTCTATGCAAAAAGAATAAACCATTTTCCAATGTACCTTTGCAAACAACTTTGTCATTCTTACTAATAATAAAAGTTTTATTAAAAGTAACCGAATATCCAAACTTATTTAAACAAGAAACTAAAATTAAATTCCTCTTGAATTGAGGTACATAATAAACGTCTATTAAATCTAAATGCCTACTAGAATCTAAAATAACTCTAATATCTCTCACTGCACTTGCAGACACTAACGTTCCATTGCCCAAGCGCAAATTGACTTCATCTTCATTCAACCTTCTCTTTTCCTGAAACCCCTGCAAGGAATAACAAACATGATTAGTGGCTCCAGAGTCTATGATCCAAGAATCAGTAGAATCTGGCAGAAAACATGTTTCTAGATAATTAACATTACCTTCTTCTTTCTTTTTCTGGGACTTTGGGCAATCTCTTTTCCAATGTCCTTTTTCACCACAAAGGAAGCATTTCCCTTTGATCGTGGTTACTTTCTTGGTTTCCTTCTTGGTAGGCCCAAGTTGCTTTTTCTTCTGTTGTTTCTTGACCTTCTTACGGTTCTTAACAGTAGCAACTTTACCAACCAAATGAATCTCTTGACCTTTGTTTTTCACAAGGATATTTTCAGCGCTTTAAACATCTTGCATCAGGCCCTGCAAGGTGTATTCCTTTTTGTTCAAGGTTTAGTCTAACTTGAACTGATCAAAGGAATCTGACAGTGAGTTAACCACCATATCAATTTTGGTCTCACCATCAATCTCAGCACCATTTAGTTCAGCAATATTGATATGTGTTATGACTTTCATCATGTGATCTTTCACAGATTGTCCAGGTTTCATCCTAAGATTCATAAAAGCAGTCACTGCCTCTCTCTTAGTCGTCATAGACCTCATAGCAAACATTTCCTCTAGAGACATCATTATATCAGCAGCGGACTCCATTCCTTCATGTTGCTGTTGCAACACGTCGGAGATAGTGGCCATAATGTAACATTTTGCCATATCATCAGAAGTCTTCCACTACTCATACTCATCTCTTTGCATCACATTAGATTCATTATTAGGAAGGGGTGGTTTAGGAGTGGTCAGAACAAACTTATGTTTTTCACTTTGCAGTAACAACCCAATTTTCCTTTTCCATGTTACGTAGTTATCTCTAGTTAAGGTGTTATCTTTCAGGATGTTCATAAGTGATGGGGTCATGATTTTTGATTAAAACAAAAACATATATAAGTAAATAATCATGATAATAGCACTTTTAAAAAATTTATCTTAAATTAAAATAAATAATTCAATCATAAAAATTCAACGGTGATCCAACACCCATAAATATTACGCCTCCTTTGGGAGTTCGCACTATTTACTAGTTAGACTAGGTCCCACCTAATTGTTAACATAACAACCAGCGTTTTTAATTTTAGCCTTGTAATTTTTATTAACAAGAACTCTTGGGAGGATATTAATAAAATTACATTGAGTGTGTTACCAAGATATCGACCCTCAATTTTCTCTCACGAAAATCCCTCCTTGGGGAGTAGATTTCGTTTAAGTCAATTGTCTAGTCGATCCTTGTAAGGAAGTATATTGTTAAATTCCATTTATGGACGCCCCTTGGGAGGATTGCCAAAAATAATAAAACTCAACTAATCTTGGAGGCTATAGGCGTTCTTGCACACCTTCTCCCACTCAATTATTTAAGGCGTGTGATTAAATCCCAAAGAATGATTTTTACCAAGTTATCTAGATGCCAATTAGATACCTAAATCATTCAATGCATGTTCATACCAAAAGAGATATATGAGTGGCACTCCTATTCTAAAATGTCATGTTATCATACAACAACAAATATTGTAATATTTAAGCAAAAATTAAATAGCGACAATTTTGGCCCATCCTAGAAAAGCAAGTAAATTACAATTGTTAGGAATACAAGATCTTCAGGTGGCCATCAACCATACGCTCATCCCTCGGCCTCCCCCCATGGACGTGCATAGCCCACAACCCCACAAAGGGGCTGCCTTGCGCAGCTCATAAGGCCACACAAGGCTGCCGTGCGCAGCCCACCAAGGATTGGGCTTGCCATGCGCAGCCCAATCCAGTCCTAGGGTGCGCACGGTGCTCGTTCTCGGTTCCGGTTGCTTCGTTTTTCTTCGTGTCTTCGAATTTTCAATACCTGAATACATTACATCATATTACGAATAAATTACTGCAGCAGTTTTTTTTTTTTTTACTGCAGTAAGATTTACAAAAAAAATACTGCACCTGATTACAAAAAAAATACTGCACTTATTTTACATACAAAAAAATAAATAAAACCCTAGCAACTACCAAGAAAGAATTATGGCGATAATAGACCACTCTTCTTGTTACAAATCCGAAACAAAAATTACATTGAAATTCTAGGACCAAAATCGAGCAATAACAATTCACTTTATAAAACATATATAAATCCATACATTCAACATGTAATTATATATGCGAATACCTAGAGTGCCATCTCTTTCTAAAACATGTATAATCACAATGAAAAAGAAATAGATTCACGTATATATATGTTAATTAATTAAAAGGTACAATCAAGGCTCTGATACCAATTGTAGGGAAAAATCGATATAAAACGCAGCGGAAGAAACGAAAAATAGATTTCGTATGGTTTTAAAATTTTTCTCAAAGTTGAACCTTAAACTTTTAATTAATTAAACTCAAATATATACGGTTAAAGTTAAATACCTCTTGACGCGTGATCCGATTGACTTACGTCGATTGGTAATCCGCAAAATCTTTTCTGATGCCCGTGAACAGTACCCGCGTGAACAGTGATCGTGAACAGTACTCGCGTGAACAGTGATGGTGAACAGTACCCCCGCCGTGAACAGTGATCCTGAACAGTGCCGCGAGATCTTCCAATCCGAACACCTACGTGAATCACCTAGGAGGGTGGTCTCCCTTTTTCTTTGAATTGCAAACCTGAGAATGGATGAACAAAGTTTTCTTTTTCTTTTATTAGTCACAAAACAATCAAAAGAAGACAAAAATTATTCCGGTCACTTTTGAGTCTCAATCTAATGATCGAAACTGGCGTGAACCTAATTCGATGTTGTACACACAAACTTATTGATGAACAAGCAATCAGTGTACTATCAAAGAATAATCTCTTCTCTCTTTTATATTTAGTAGAATAAAAATTATCCTTTTCTATGAATTGAGAAGAAGAAGAAAAATTGAATCATTCAATCAACTATTTTTGTGGCCGAATTCTATATGTGGTATTATATAGGTGGCCGAAATTTTGCTTCCTCTTCTATTTAGGATTGCCGAAATCTTCCTCTAAATGGACTAGGGTTGCCGCAAATCACATACCAAAAAGAGTTTGTGTTGCACCCTAATTTCGATCAACCTTTAGACTTCAAAACCTAATCCAACTCATAGATATTTTTATTCTTTTATTCACTAAATAAAAAGACTTCTTATTTGATTAAATAAATAAAATTAATTATTTATTTTCTTATCAAACAAGTCTTTTACTTTTAATATACTACTACCAATAGTTTAACTTTAGGAAATATATTTCCTGATCAAAAAAAGATTTGTTTCTTAATTAAACAATTAATTAATAAATTAATTAATTCTTATTTAATTAAAATAATGAAACAAAATAATATAGTAGGTTAATATATACACCTTGCTGCCCCACTTATATAAATGGGCCATATATTATTTTCTTATTTCATTTAATCCATTAGACTTTAAATAAAAGCCCACATGTGAACCAGACTCATTCTTACTAAAAGAAACAAGCCCACATGTCTCCTTTTAATATATTAATATAATAGTGCAGCCCATTAATTAAATAATAGACATATTATATTCTTGATATATTAAAAACAATTCTAGATGGACCCTTAAATCGGCCCGGTAGAATATATCAAGTGATCCATGCAAATACGTGTGGATTGGGGATCTTGGCGGGCTATCTAAATTTAAGCTTCAATAGACACAACCTAATCACAATCAACAAATGATTCACTTAGGTTCAATCTATTAATTTTAACTCATTCCACTAAAGAGCTAAAATTGAACTCTTAAATAAAGATAGAATAAGGAGATGTTTCTCATTCATACCCTAGACAATCTTATAGGAGATGGTGTATCCTCGTGAATAATATCAGTAATCGCCAAGAGCTCATAGACCGCCTTTAGCTCTCCAAGTTACCATATTTCCTCATATGACCACATTTCGAACTTGGATACTTTGACTTGTCCAGAAGCCATGTTTTCAATAATCATTATTGAAAACTCAACGTTGAGATTTAATATCCAATACCTCAAAACATCCATATGATGATATTATACTCTCATTTAATAAATGGAGCCACGATGTCCATATCTATAAATGAAGTCCTCTATCGATTAACAAATGTATACCACCAAACTATCGAGGATAGACTATGCTATATAATCGTACTCATTGATAGCTCTAATGATAACACTTGTAACCATAAGTCCACCATTTATCTCAGGATTAAGATAGAGTCTCTGATTGTCCTCTTTAATGAAAAGACTTATATCTAGTGACGGTTCTAGATAAAGTATTTCATTGTGATCCAGTTCAATGCACCTAGTGCACTAGATTCTTTTACTCGAAAACCTTTCGATGATTTTAGACTCATTATATTCATTTGATCCCACTCAAATGCTAGTAAAAGAATTCTACAACTTTAACAAGATAGAGGTGCCTAACCTTTAACTTAAGTTGTGAACGTTATTCAAGACTAACTAAAGAATTGTGTCTACCTTATACATATCCGGATGTATGAACAATTCTTCATGTCTCATAGTCTTTTGACCTTATGATTATGTACCTTGACAATTATAATAATAAATGCTATAAGTAATTGTAAGAATCAGAATTCACTTTATTAATATGAGAAGATTGTCAATTACAATATTATACTCTTGCCATTGAGCATAATCCTAACAGTTGATTAAAACATAATTTCTCAACCTAGTTATCAATTAATCACACATGAATATTTATGACCAAGCTTTTAGGCAAAAATGACCTAATCAATTTAGCTATCAAAATACAAACACAATCATGTTATCAAGACTCATAAATATGTAATAAAATAGAGTCTAGATATTTAATCATGCAATAAATACCTAATCTAGAGTAAGAAGAACAATAAATGATATTCAAGAAAGTTCTTGCTTACCTAGCCATGAAACAATGAAGTCCCATGCTCAAATGATGTGGAATGATGCAAGATAGAGATGGGTTTTGGGTTTTGAGAGTCAAAAATGCTTTCTTGAAGCTTTCTCTCTCTAGGAGCTCTAACCTCTCACTTAAAACTGATTTTTTGAGCTCTTGGTTAGCCAAGAAAAGAAGTGGAAGAATATATATGAAGCCCTAGTTAAAACTACGTCGTTTGGAACTTGGGAAATAAAATCCAGTCAAAATCGCTCTGCGTACAGCGGTTCAGGCTTGTTTCCGGACCGCGGTACATACATCAGTGCACTGTCTGGACAACACCGCTGTTGGGACCGCTGTACGTGCAAGTGCACATGTCGCGGTCCACGCTGCGCATGACGCACTAGAGAATACCGCTCCGTGCGCCACAGTGCAAGCAGAGCCTGCCAAGCGGTCTAGGCCGCGCTAAAGGGAAAAATTCCTTTTTAACACTCAAGAAAAATGCCTATCTTACAGGAATGTTGTGCAAGTGTGAAGTGAGTGAAATGTACACAAAATGAAGCACAATTAACATGCAAGACATGTTAGCAATTTAGATACAATGCAATATATGATATCCAATGCAAGCTAGTGAGTGTGTTTGAAAAGGATGCACACACATATAAACAATAAGGAACACAAATGCAAGATAAACAAAACATGCATGAAGTGTGTGTGTGTGTGTGTGTGTGTGTGTGCACCTAAACTCTTCAAGAGACAAAGTCAAGTGAGTATACCTTTTGCTCATGAAGTCATGGAGATGCTTGGAAGCTTGCCAACACAGACCTAAGCTACCCATTACACAATCATCCACAATGTGGTGTGGTTTGTCATGAAATAAGCCAATCATAAAATCGAGGTCCTTACAATGGAGATGTTGGAGGGCTGTTGGAGAATGTTGGAGAGAATGTCGGATTAGATAAAATGTTGGAACCCTTGAGATGGAGAAATTTGAGAGAGCTAGTGGCGAAGTCAAAACCCTCTTCTTGGAGAGAACTTGGTCATATTTATATTTTTTGATTCTTGTTGTCAACTCCACTAATTAATTCACAATCAAAGAAACGTTGACCTGGCATCAATGGAGTTGAATATTCTCTCATTAATGGCGTTGAGAATGGTCATTAAAGAGTTGATTGATATTCTCATCAATGGGGCTGATTATCTCCATTAATAGAGTTGACTGATTCCCTCATTAATGGCGTTATGAATGGCCATTAATGGAGTTGACTACTTCCTTCATTAATGGCGTTGTGAATGGCCATTAATGGAGTTTTCTGATTCCCTCATTAATGGAGTTGTGAATGGCCATTAATGAGGTCAGATGGTGTTGCATTCTTCTTCCCTTCAGGGGAGGTACTCTAGTGTATCAGTCCATTCTCGCTGGCGAGGCACTCATTTTAGTAGGCCAGTGGCTTCGTGGCGACATTCTTCTTGCTCGACGAATAAGATACCTGTCTATGGTGGATTCCAGGCTGATGTGAAGATACAAGGTACCAGGCAGATATCGAGATATTCGGGCACCAGGTAGATGTTGAGGTACCCTAGGGTACTGGATACATGTCGCGGTACCTAGGTGCCAGGTAGGAGGCACTGGGTATATGCGAGTTACTGGGTGCATGGTATCGTGGTACTAGCTTCACCAGGTGTCGGGGTAGATGTACCTGCTCTTCTTTGTTCAAATTTCTGGTGCCTCATCTAGGTAGACAGGCAGTCGAGGTTCTGGCCCTACCAGGTATAGATTCTTCCAAGGTCGTGGTATCGATCCTGCTGGGTACCTGAGAGTTGGGAATGGTCCCTACCAAGTGGTTACTTGGTGGAAAATTCTTCTTTGGACCCCTGCCAAGAAACCCTGTTAACAAGTACCTTGATCAAACCTATAGTCCATAAGCATTTGCTTCATCCAAAGGAGTTGTGTGCAAGCACTCCCGGAGGCTATGTATTCCGCTTCAGCTATGGATAGAGAGATGGAATTTTACTTCTTGCAAAATCATGAGATCAAGTTGTTGCCTAGGAAGAAGCAACCGTCAGATGTACTCTTCCTATCATCACAATTTCCTGTCCAATCTGCATCTCTAAAGCCAACTAAGTTAGCATTAGTGTCAAAGGAGTACAATATCCCATAGTTGGATATCCCATTCACATATCGAATGATTCTCTTCACGGAGGAGAGATGGGATTCCTTGGGATCCGCTTGGTACCTAGCACACACACCCACACTAAAGGCTATATCGTGCCTACTTGCGGTCAAGTAAAGCAAGCTACCAATCATGCCACGATATAGACTTTGGTCCACACTCTTGCCACTAGCATCCTTGCTTAGTTTCAAGGTGGTACTCATGGGTGTGTCACAATGTTTAGCATTCTCAAGGCCAAACTTCTTCACTAGGTTCTTAGCATACTTAGCTTGGGATATGAAAATCCCATCATACAATTGCTTGATTTGCAAACCTACGAAGTAGTTGAGCTCACCAACCAAACTCATCTCAAATTCATGAGACATGACATCAACAAATTGTTGGACTTTGAACTTGTAGGTGGAGCCAAAAACAATATAATCAACATATATTTGAGCTATAAAAAGCTCATCTTTGTTGCCCTTGATGAACAAATTCTTGTCAACACTACCCCTTAAGTAGCCATTGTCCACAAGATAGAGAGTGAGGCGCTCACACCAAGCCCTCGGTGCTTGTTTCAACACATATAGAGCCTTCTTGAGGCGATAGACATGGTTGGGGTGGTGTGGATCCACAAACCCCTTGGGTTGCTCAACAAACACTTCCTCATACAAGAAGCCATACAAGAAGCCATACAAGAAGCCATTGAGGAAGGCACTCTTAACATCCATTTGATACAATTTTAACTTATGCACACATGATATGGATAAGAGAAGCCTTATGGACTCAAGGCGGGCAACCGGAGCAAAAGTCTCCTCAAAGTCAATACCCTCAAGTCTAATCTTGTTGCGCACAATGTTGCCATCCTCATCCGACTTGTTCCTATACACCCATTTGGTGCCAATGACATTAGTGTCCTTGGGTCTAAGAACTAGAGTCCAAACCTCATTTCTTTCAAATTGATTTAGCTCTTCTTGCATGGCAAGAACCCAAAACTCATCATTCAAGGCTTCATCAACCTTTTTGGGTTCAATTTGAGAAGTGTAGCAAGTATAGCTAATTTGATTAGCTATTTGACGCCTAGTCCTAACACCCTCATTCACATCTCCAAGAATGTCATTCTTGTTGTGGAGATGTCTAACCTATTGATCGGGTTCTTTAGAGTCCAAAGATGGATCTCTATCAAGAGGTTGAATGACCTCTTCATCAAGACTTGACTTCATATCACTTGAAGTCTCACCATTCTTCTTCAAGGGAGAATCATCAATCACAATAACCTCCTCATCATGGTCTCTCATCTTAGGCCTACAATCATCTATGAAAACATTAGATGATTCCATGACACTTCGAGTTTTTAGATTAAACACTCTATAGGCCTTACTATTTAGGGGATAGCCAATGAAAATTCCCTCATCACTCTTGGCATCAAACTTGCCAAGTTGATCTCGGTCATTAAGTATGTAGCATTTGATTCCCAATAAGTGAAAGTAGCTAACATTTGGCTTCCTACCCTTCCACAATTCATAGGAGGTTTGCCTAGTTCCGGCCTTAGAAAAACTCTATTTCCTATGTAGCAAGCCGTATTGACGGCCTCGACCCAAAGGTTCCTAGGGACATTGTTGCTAAGCAACATCACACTGGCCATCTCTTGAAGCACCCTATTCTTCCTCTCTACAACCCCATTTTGTTGAGGAGTTCGAGGAGCCGAGAACTCATAGGAAATGCCAAAGCTATTGCAATAACTTTCAAAACAAGCATTTTCAAATTCCTTCCCATGGTCACTCCTAATTCTTTTAATGCTTTTGATATGTGAGCTCTTTTCATTTTGAATTTTAGTGCAAAGTATTTTAAAATTTTCAAAAGTTTCAGATTTTTCTCTAAGAAAATATGTCCATGTAAATCTAGAGAAATTATCAACACAAACAAAAATGTATCTCTTGCCACCGAGACTCTCGGTTTGCATGGGACCTATAAGGTCCATATGTAGGAGCTCTAATGGCTCCTTTGTGGTGAGATACTTGCCTTTCTTGTGCATGCTTTTGGTTTGTTTTCCTTGTTGACAAGGTCCACAAACACCCTCGACTTTCTTCCCAAGCTTAGGGAGGCCACGCACAACATTGAACTTATCTAAGATCCTCAAATCTCGATAGTTCATGTGGCCAAGTCTTTGATGCCACAATTCAACTTCCTCACACTTGGAAATGTTGCAAGAGATTACACTAGCTTTAAGACAATAGCAATTGTCACTAGAACTCTTTCCTTTTAGCAAGGTTTGTCCATTTGGCATTGAAAATACTATATAACGTGTGTCTACTAACCTAGAGGGGGGGGGGGTGAATAGGTTTTAGATGGTTTATTACCAACTTTTTGACTTTATCAATTTTAATAATCCTACCCCATATTAGCAATCAATCAATCCAACATAAACATGCAGAAAACAATAAAAACACAAGGATTGATTTGATTGAGAAACCCTCCAACAGGGCAAAACTCATGGGGTATCCTTCTAGCCACATACGGTCCTCAAATCCACTATTTGAACGAAAGTTTACAACCTAGGTTGACCTCAAGTCACACCTACTTGGTCACTAACCCTTTCACTCTACCCAACAGGCCTTTAATAGTGATTCTAGACCACAAGCTTGTGCACTAATCCACTTAGTCATAAAGCTTAACAATCAATGAAGAGGTTAAACAACCTATGTGAATATGTAAGAATATTCTAACATGCAATTAATGCTAGGCAACACTAAATGCTTATCTAGGGATTTAAAGATGTCAATGAGTGCAAATCCTAGATATCAATATCTAAATGCAAATGCATGAAGATTTAGCTAGAAGGGTAAAAACGTCCTAAATGCTAGCTATCAATGAACATACAACCTCAACCAACAAACATAATCACAAACATACTCAAATCATGCTAAACCAAATAAACATGCAATTAATTAACAAATAATTGCTAACCCTAGGTAAACAAGAACATAGAGATGAAAAGGAAGTTCTAAGACTTGTTTGATTACCTAGTCAAGAAGAGCATGAAGACCCATGAAGAATAGATGCAAGAATGAAGCTTATATGCACATGGGTATGAGTTTGGTTGAGTAAAAAGAGACTTCTTGGAGCTCTCTCTCTTGTATATACTTTCTCTCACTTAGGGATGTATTTTCAGAGCTCTAGGTCAAAATGATGGAGAAGATGATGTATTTATAGATACCAAAAATGAGCTGGTGTGAAATACCCGAAATGCCCAGTTCGGGTGAAAGAGGCGACATGCAAGGCGACATGACCAAGTCACCTTGTAAGTTGCCTAACACACTGGAAAGAAAACATGTTTCCTGAGGCGACATGTAAGGCGACATACCCAAGTCGCCTATGAAGTCGCCTAACACACTAGAGGAAAAACAAGATGCCAGAGGCGACATGTTAGGCGACATGCCCAAGTCGCTTATGAAGTCGCCTAACACACTATGAGAAAATATCAAAACTAAGGCGACATTAGGGGCGACATGCACAAGTTGCCTTGCATGTCGCCTAACACACTGTGGGAAAAATTCAAGTCTAAGGCGACTTGTCAGGCGACATGCACAAGTGGCCTTGCATGTCGCCTAACCCACTGTGCAACCCATCAACTCCAAAATGCAAGAAGTGTGTGTGCGTGCAACCATACATGCATGTCAGTACAAATGCATTTGATGTGAGTGTGTGCAACTAAAACCTCTTCAAAGAGAATTAAGCATGTGATATACCTTTGAAGTGCTCTTGAGAGAGATGATGTCCTTGAAGCTTGATCACACCCAATGAGGCCTAATTTACCCTTACAAAATTAATCCCCAATATGGTTTGTCAACGAAATAAGCCAATCAAAATATGAGGAACTTACAGGCATTAAAATAGAGCAATCATTTTTGTTAAACAAGGCGGAGAGTCCATCATCATTAAGATGAGAAATGCTTATAAGATTGGCTTGCAAGCCATCAACAAGTAGAGCATTGGACAAGGAGGGTAAATCGGGAATGGAAATGGTTCATTTCCCTACGAATTTCTTTCTAGATCCATCACCGAACGTGACAAATCCTCCATCCTCTATGACAAGAGATTTAAAGAAACTCGTGTTCCTCGTCATATGCCTAGAACACCCATTATCCAAATACCAAGTGTTGGAGGCATTTGCCTTTAAGGCAATTTGAGCCACATAGCAAAAATAATCATCTCTTCTAATCCACCTAGGTGAAATATTCTCTTTCCTATTAGTCATAGTCATATTGGCTCTAGATTTCCTAGGATCATGCGAATTGGCTCTAGATTTCCTAGAAACATGCATTTTGGCTCTAGCTCTATTTCTTTCAATCATGCTCTTGATTCTACACATTTCAATGTATTTGAAGCAATTAGGTCTAATGTGACCATCAACACCACAAAATGACAAGTGGGAATGAAATAAGAAGACATATTATGCCCTTGTGAATACAATGGGGCTTTCCCATGCATTTGGGCTTGTCTTTGGTGTTGGATTGGTTCTCTCCTTCTTTGTTGTTGAGTTGGAGTAGATTGTTTCCTTAGTTGAGCTTGCATGAACTGCTTCTTGACTTGGTGGTATTTGGGTTGAAGAAAACTTGCTTGATGAACCTTTGTTGGTTGAGCTTGAGCTTGTTTCCCATGTGCCACCTTGACTTGGGAATCCTTAGAGCACTCTCCTAGTTCAATCTTCTTGCTAGGATGTTGTGAAGGTGGAGGGTCTTTGATGTCCAAGCTCTTGACAAACACGGTCTTGCTTGAGGATGAGGTCTCCTTGTCATCTTCATAGCCAAGACCTTTCTTATCACTTGGCCTCTTGGCAACTCCCAACTTGTGGTCAAGTTTCTTCGTGCTTGAAGTCATCTTAGCAATGATCTCTCTTGCTTCTTCAAGCTCCTTTTCCATCAATGCCTCATTCCTTTTTGCTATCTTCACTTCTCTATTTAGGTGAGTAACTTTGGTAGATAGCTTGAGATTCTCTCCCTTTTGTCTTAGAATCTCTTTCTTCATCTTCAATCTTGAACTTTGAAAATGCTCAATGAACCCTTCAAGATCCATTCCTCCTACATCCATATTTGTTGAATGGGATGAAGAGTCACCATCACTGGAGTCATCTTCACTTTGTTTCTCTTCCTCTTCATCATCTATTTCTTCCTTACTCTTGAGAGAAGATGCAAAGGCAATAAAGTTTGCCACATGGTCCTTATCATCCGAGGATTCTCTTCTTCTTCCAAGTCATCACAATCGCTCCACGTGGCGGCCATAGCCTTTCCTTTCTTCTTGTTCTTTAAATTGCCACAATCCACAGAGATGTGTACAAAGCCTCCACATTCAAAGCATTGAATCCCTTTTCTTGTGGGCTTATCTTCACTTGACTCAAACATCTTAAAAGGGGTCTTCTTCTTCATTTCCTTTCCTTTGGATTCAAATCCCTTCTTCTCAAACTTGATGAACTTCTTGAATCTTTTCACCTTGAGGGCCATCTCCTCATCCAATTCATCTTCCTCTTTCTCTACTTTGGAGGTCTTCAAGGCTACGCTCTTTTTCTTCTTAGGTGGTGAGGGTGTAGGACCCTTTCTTGACTCATAGGCTAGAAGCCTTCCAATTACTTCACTTGGCTTCATGTTCTTGAAGTCGCTATTTTCTTCTAGTGTCGTCACCTTAGATTCGAATCTTTCGGGAAGCGATCTCATGATTTTTTGCTTGATCCTCCTATCCGAGTAAGGATCACCTAGTTGATGACTTTGATTGACGATGTCCATCAACTTCACTTGTGTTAACGGAAAAATTCACTCGGGATGAAAATCTCAGTTAACACCCTCACCCACTACCGATAGTAACAGGGGGTAGGTACCTTCGGTACCGGGGTCCCTCTTTTTTGTATGATCGAGATCGATAGATCAAAGAATGGAGAAAGAAGACAAAGGGACCAGGAGATATAAAATAAACACTGTTTTATTCAGTCAATCACTTCGATAGAATGACAATATGTATACATGCATATTTCTCTCTATTTTCACTCTTTCACACAGGATGGAGATGGAGAAAATGTTCGTGTCGATAAGTGGATATTTTTCCTCCAGTGATTGTCAATAAACTCTCACTGGCTTCGAGGAATCTCAGAGATAATTCACCCGGGGTCTCTCTGGTTATGGCGATCAAGAATACTCGAAAAAATCCTCCATTGCTTTACCCTTCAATGTCGTATATATAGTACTCCCCGAATCTCCTCAAAATCCGGTTGTCTTTAATGAAGATTATAGAGAGTCCTATTTTAAGTGTTGAAAGGCATTTGCGTGGAGCCGAAGGCGCGGGATTAGATCCCGTTAATCAATGGCGAATTCAAATTCTGATTCGATTGACCATTGGGTCATTAATGGCGCTTTATTTTGGCGATGGAGTCAACTTTCCTTCTCCGTGGAGCTTGATGGCGAGGGAGTCAAATTTCCTTCTTCGTTGAGCTTGATGGCGATGGAATCAACTTTCCTTCTTCCTGAAGCTTGGAGGGAAATTTTGACTTTGAGTTCTGACGGAGGATAGTGCTGGTACCTCATTTTGATGAGCTTGTTCTGCCTCCTGCTGGAATGGTGCTTGTGTCTTCGTGAACCCTATCGTATTGCTTGGGAGGTAGGATACTTGCCTTGAAGAAGCTCTGGATAAGAATACTAAGTACCAGGCGGGAATCAGGGTGGTACCAAGGCAGATATCGAGGTGGTACCGAGGTTGGTATCTAGGTACCTGGTACCTTGATCAACGTCGAGATGCTTGCGGGGTGCTGGGCGTGCAAGCTATCATCGTACTTGTCTTGAATGGTATCATGAGCTTCAGTAGGGCGAGATACATGCTTTTGGAGCTGATATCCTATCTAGATAGATGGATAGTCGAGGTTCCAACCTCGTCGGATATCAACTCCATCTAGGTGATGGTACCGATCTTGCAGGTCTCTTGGAGTATCTGGATGGATCTTCCTGGATAGGTCTCTGTTTGGAAAATTCTCCTTTGGTCCCTTGCCAAAAAAACCTGTTAACAACTTGAAAATCATTGAAGCACTCATGATCCTCCATTCTAATTTGCTCGAATTGTGTTTGGAGGACTTGAAGTTTGGAGTCCTTGACCACTTCGTGTTCCTTCATGGGCCGTCTCTAGAATCTCCCATGCCTTTTTTTGCAATTCTTGTTATTTGGATCAATTTGTATTGATTGTCATCCATTGCACAAAGAATGGCATGCATGGCCTTGTTGTTCCGCTTGGATGCTTCAAACTCTTGAGTTGACCATTCTGACTTTGGCTTGGGAACTACACTTTCGTCTGCAAGAGTCTTTTTCGAAGGAGTGTAGCCATCTTCAATTGCCATCCATGCTCGGTCATTTATTTGGAAAATATAAGATTCCATCTTGCCTTTCCAAGAGGCATAGTTTACTCTGGTGAGCAAGGAGGGTCTTGTGCTAGATGCTCCCTCATTTCCACCTCTGTTCCCACTCATAGTGTTTAGCTATGAATGAGATGAATGCTAATGTATACAACACGCAACAAACAAAATGAAAGATGCATGACACACAAAGAGCAAGGATCACCTAAGTATATCTAGGAACCCGCTGTGATACCAATTGAAAATACTATTAAGCGTGTGTCTACTAACCTAGAGGGGGGGGGGGGGGGGGGGGGGAGGGTGAATAGGTTTTAGTTGATTTATTACCAACTTTTCGACTTAATCAATTTTAATAATGCTACCCCATATTAGCAATCAATCAATCCAAAATAAACATGCGGAAAACAATAAAAACACAAGGATTGATTTACGTGAGATACCCTCGAACTGGGCAAAACTCACGGGCTATCCTTCTAGCCACACACGGTCCTCAAATCCACTATTTGAATGAATGTTTACAACCTAGGTTGACCTCAAGTCACACCATACTTGATCACTAACCCTTTCACTCTACCCAACGGGCCTTTAATAGTGATCCTAGACCAACAAGCCTGTGCACTAATCCACTTAGTCACAAGGCTTAACAATCAATGAAGAAGTTAAGCAACCTATGTGAATATGTAAAAATATTCTATCATGCAATTAATGCTAGGCAACACTAAATGCTTATCTAGGGATTTAAAGATGTCAATGAGTGCAAATCCTAGATATCAATATCTAAATGTAAATGCATGAAGATTTAGATAAAGGGCAAAATGGTCCTAAAAGATAGCTATCAATGAACATGCAATCTCAACCAACAAACAAAGTCACAAACATACTCAAATCATGCTAAACAAGTTAAACATGCAATTAATCAACTAATAATTGCTAACCCTAGGTAAACTAAGAACATAGAGATGAAACAAGAAGTTTTAGTTCATAGTTAATTACCTAGTCAAGAAGAGCATGAAGACCCATGAAGAATAGAGGCAAGAATGGAGCTTAGATGCACATGGGTATGAGTTTGGTTGAGTAAAAAATGACTTCATGGAGCTCTCTCTCTCTCTCTCTCAGATTTACTTTCTCTAACTTGAGGATATGATTTTCAGAGCTCTAGAGCTAAATGGTAAAGAAGAAGATGTATTTATAGGAACCAAAAATGTGTTGGTGTGAAATACCAGAAATGCCCAGAAAACGGGGTATTCGGTGGTTGGCAGCCGCCGAATCCTCAACCGCCGAATCTACTGGAGGAAATCGACGGTTCAAATCAGTGGTTCAAGCCACTGAATCCCCAACCGTTGAATCTACTAGAGGCGTTCGATGGTTCCAATCCTCGGTTCCCAGCCGCTGAATCCCCAACCGTCGAATATACTGGAGACATTCGACGGTTCAAAACTGCGGTTCCCAACCGCCGAACCTAGGCCGCCGAACCTACTGGGAGAGACAGTTTCCCAAGTGGCCAGTCATCGCCCTTAAACAAGCACACCATTGTGCATGTGCGGACATTTCCGATCAAACATCGAGAAACGACTTATACCACAAAACAACTAACAACAAGGTGCATGTGAGAGCGATGCAAAGAAGAGCACATACATGAAAGATTGAAACACAAAGCAAGATATAAGGCATGCATGATAGTGTGTGTGTGTGTGTGCAACAATAAATGCATGTCAATACAAATGCATAAGATGTGAGTGTGTGCAACTAAAACCTCTTCAAAGAGAATTAAGCATGCGATATACCTTTGAAGTGCTCTTTGAGAATGATGAAGCCCTTGAAGCTTGATCACATACAATAAGGCCTAATCTACCCTTACAAAATAAATTCCCAATGTGGTTTGTCAACAAAATGAACCAATCAAAAATATAAGGAACTTACAAGAACCCTATTCTTTCTCCCAACAACACAATTTTTTTGAGGTGTTCTAGGAGCCAAGCACTAATGGAAAATGCCTACACTATTGCAATAGTTTTCAAAACAAACATTTTCAAATTCTCTCCCACGATCACTCATAATTCTTTTAATGCTTCTAATATGAGAGTATTATTCATTTTGAATTTTTGTGCAAAGCATTTTAAATTTTTCAAAAGCTTCGGATTTTTCTCTAAGAAAATAAGTCCATAATAATCTAGAGAAATCATCAACACAAACAAAAATGTATCTGATCGTGCCTAAATTGTTGTATATTTCGGCCCTCATTCCTATTCTTTTGTCTCGTTCTCGTGTGTATTTTCTATATATTTTATGTCTTTCATGTCTAATAGGCTAGTTTGTCCTAATTGCAGGCAATAGATGGAATTTGGGTGTTAGAAGCGTTTTGCGGTGGTTCCGGCAGAAAAGGGACAAAAGGAAAGACAAAGGATCATAAGCAGCACTACAGTGCGGGTCAAGTACGGGTCGCAACCGCACTCCATCCGCACTCATGCTCATAGCCAGGACCTGATACAGAAGAAGAGTTACAGTATGGGTCAAGTGCAGGTAATCCAACCGCACTCCACCCGCACTGTTGCCAAAGCCAGAGAAGCTGAGTTGCACCTGACTTTAAAGTGCGAGTATAGTGCGGGTCATCCAACTGCACTCCACCCGCACTATTGCCGAAACCAGATAAGTTGAATTGCACCTGACATTAGAGTGCGGGTACAGTGCCAGTCATCCAACCGCACTATTGCTCAAGACAGAGGAGTGGATTATGCACCTGACTGTAAAGTGCGAGTCAAGTGCGAGTCAAGTGCGGGTCAAGTGCGGGTAATCTAACCGCACTCCACCCGCACTATTGCCCAGATCAGAGAACTGAAGATGAAGAAAACCTTTACAGTGCGGGTACAATGCGGGTAATTCACCCGCACTCCACCCGCATTCTGCGCGCGACAGCTTCTGGTTTCAAGCTTAAGTGACCTATTTTTCCATCCTCTATAAATAGAAAAGGATGGGAACGAACCAAGAGATCAATATACCTCCCAACACTTGTATTCTAAGCTAGAAACACATCTCCCTCTCATCCAAACCATCTCTACTCAATCAAATGCAACTAGGAGACTTGGATTCAAGCTTCAAGGAAGGAGATTAATCTTCAAGGGTTCTCTCTACACTCTCTCTTAGTTTATTTGTTTGTAATAGAACATGAGTAGCTAAAATACCCCACTATGGGGTTGATGTTATTTGTTTGATGGATATTTTGGGCTTTGTAAATGAACTCTATGTGTTATATTTGTTCTATCTCTATATTTCATTCAATTGCTTATATTGATTTCCATTATTGACTTGCTTGGATACACCCTTTTTGCATGTTGATTTAGATTACTTGAGTAGGCAATTAGGTTGTCTAATGCTCCATTGAATGGAAGGATTTCTGGAAATCCGGCTCTATAACCATGCCCTTAATCTAATCTTAAATTAGTGGCTTTCACTATACACTCTAGGTTAGCCACTTGTGAGAGAATTAGAAGCCTCCACTATACACCCTAGGTTGGCTACTTTAGTGATTTTACGAGAACTAACCTTCGAGTAGAATTCGGTTGATAACCTCGAGCCTCATCCAATCCCAACCGGGTGGCCTTCACTATACATCCTAGGTCAACCACTTGTGAGGGAATTGGAAGCCATCACTATACACCCTAGGATGGCTACATTAATAATAGGTTGAGCCATAGCTAGATAGATGAGCATTCATGGAACAAGTCCCAATTGAGTAACTAGCCACTGTTGGTTGCTTAAGAGGGATTAATCGCTAGTTGGAGGTCTTCGCTATACATCATAGGTTGACCTCTTGCTAGAGGTATACACCAACACTATACACCCTAGGTTGGCTACATTTGTCAAACCGTACTTAATTGAGAGTTTGTTGCAATTGCCCCAATATTCACTTACGAGTACATCAACTTCGTAGTTCCATCATCATTCATTCATCACTCCATTGTCATCCCATTTTATTTGCTTTCATAGTTTAGTTTATATTATATCTTCATTCACCATCATTTTACTTTTATGCATACTAGTTATATTAATCCTAATCTTATCACCGCTACCCCGATCTCAGTGGACGACACCCGTGCTTACCGCTTTACTTGCATTTCTACTTGTGAACGCATCGCATAGGTTTTATAAATTGTTTTGACGGACGGTTTTCTGATGGCAAAAACCTTCTCATCAAATGGCGCCGCTGCCGGGGATCGGTGTGCATAGTAGTGATTAGATTAGTATTAATACTATTAGTTTATTAGTTGTTTTTAGTTTTGTTAGTTTCTTTTTATTGCTTTGGTAGTTTTTGTTTTTGTTTGTTTCAGGACTCTATGGATTCCTTTTGGCAAAATTCAGGGTCAAGCTATGAGCCTAACGATAATACCTACATCTTATCATTCTAGTCAAATTCCGTTGAAGATCAACTACGAAATTTCATGAAGAATCATGTGCGGGAGACTGAGCAGATGATAGCTTCTCAACAAGAGACTCAAGACTTCACAGAAGAGAAAACCATCCAAATGCTAGAATCTGCCCAGCAGTCCACCCCGGTAAATCAGAGTTGTTTCCAAGTTAAAGCAACCAAACCGGTGGATTCCTCCAATTTCTCAAAAAAAGACATGTATAAGCTCCGAATAGAATTTGAAGTGGAGCGAAGCAAGAGAATGGACGAGATGGACAGGATGATCAAGATAAACCAAGAGCTTATGAGCGTGAGCACAGAGCTAGTGTTGGAAAGGGGTGTGTTGAAGAAAGAGAATGAAGCACTTCATGAGAGAGAAGCCTTGGGAATGGAAAAGGCGAGTAATCTCCAAGAGTTGAACAAGAAACTATTATTTGAAGTGAAGATGCTCAAGATTGAGAATGGTACTCTCCAGAAGACAAATGGTGAAGTCTCTAACAAGAACAAAGAATTGGAGGAACGACTTGAGAGATTTGAAGCCGAGAAGAGTACCGCATCGAAGGATTTGGAGAACTTAGTGAGGCTATCAAAAGATTTTGAAGATGAGATAGCTCACAAGTCAATGAAGATGCAAATGGAGGTTGATCAAAAAGCCAATGCCTTAGAGGAAGCAAAGGTAGCACTAAGCAAAAAGGAAGAGGAGGTCAAGGCGTTACAAGTGACACAAATCAAACATCCTCAAGCCCACGCATCAAAGGGGAGTTCCTCTAACTCTAATATCTTTTGCTTTGCATGTTCTAGGATAGAGCATTTTAAGGCTAAAAATTACAAGCAAAATCAACATAGGAAAACTAGAGGTCCTAGGAATAGGTGGAGTCGACCTAGGGTCAAGCAAATATGGGTAAGGAAAGACCAAGTGCACTTATATAGAAACATGAAAAGGGAAAAGATAATGAAATCACCTAAATTTATTTGGGTAGTGAAAAATAGGGAATTTCCTAACTTGGTCAAACCACCCTTAGAGGACCCTAGCCTCTCCATGAATGCATCCCATTGAATAATTTTGATGCATATACTTAGTTTAATGTTTTATGTTGTTTAAATTCAATAAATTGTGATGTTGGGATATTTTTGTTCGAATGTTATATTTTGTGGATATTTGCACATTGAATTTATTGATTATATTTGTGGATGAAAGAGCCGGAGGCTCTTGTGCAAGTATGAATGCATGTGCTTTATATTGTTTAATTCGGTTTGGGGGTTGTTCATGCCCCATTCCGTCAATTTTGATAAAATGCATGATGTTAAGCTTGACTTGTGCTTCAATGATATATTGCATGAATTGCCTTTATTTTGTGAGCCTTGTTTGAGTCATTTTTATTTTGTTGGGGCATTGATTGTGTTTGATTAGTGCCTAGGTTTGTTTGAGTCATGTTAGGTGCGTGCCACTAGGCCAAAATTCTCTTGTCTTCAACATTGAGGACAATGTTGGGTTTTGGTTTGGGGGTGTAGACGCCTTTTTGAGTCGTCTTTTGTGTCTTGAGTCATTTTTGTGTATTTGTGTCTTGAGTCATTTTTGTGTATTTGTGTCTTAAGTCATTTTTGTATCTTATTTTCTAAAAAGTTGCTGCTTAGCCAGAATTTTGAGCTTATTTAGCTTGGTGAGATACGTGGAGCATAGTGTTTGTGGCGAATGTGTGTATGCTTTGTGTGCTTATTGAATAACTCTTAGTAACTTTAGGGGTCTCACTTGCACTTCATGGGCTAGTCTCATCTTCTAGTGTCCAAGTTTAGGGAACTCGGTGCTTAAGCGCCTTGTTCTAATAGTGGAGATTTCCCTTGTGAGATCACAAACACAAGCCAAAAGCATGTATATTTGAGGGAAAATGTTTTTCAAATCTGTAAACACTATTCAAACACCATGCATAGTCTCACTACATCAAAAATC
The DNA here is from genome assembly GCA_033220585.1 of Dipteronia sinensis. NCBI lineage: Eukaryota > Viridiplantae > Streptophyta > Magnoliopsida > Sapindales > Sapindaceae > Dipteronia > Dipteronia sinensis. The sequence goes on from CM065640.1 coordinate 46,534,935, forward strand.
ATCATTTGTCATTGAACATGCATCATATATGTGAGAAACTTTTATTCCCTTGGTAGATTGATCCTTTGAAGTGATATTAGGCAATGTGTGATTTAGCCACTCAAAAAGAAAGCCTAAATACTTCCCATTCCCGTTATATGTGTGCTCCCAAGCCAATTTTGAAGCCAAACACATATAGACTTTTCCATTCTACACCCACGTTATCTATAACCCAAGCAACCTAAACACTTAGCCAACCCTCTCTTAATTGATCTTGTTGAGGCTTAGGAATGTAAAGTTGTGCTTTAATTTGATAAATGGCATGTACCTAGGCAAGAGTAATGAGTTGTGAAAATGTGCATAGTAAAAAGACATGAAAAGAAAAGAAAAGAAAAGAAGCAAAAAGTAACAAAAGAAAAATATGCTTCAAATGCCTTGTGTAAATTGTAAATGCTACTCAAATGGGTAACATGAGTAGTTAAAGATTGCACGTAGAGACTTATTGTATGCCTGGACGCCATATTGTATTTGGAAGTGGAGTTGCACGAGAAATTAAATGCTTAAGTGTAGAATGTATTGCCTTAACTTGGTTGATTAGTGTTTGTGCCTAAATTTCTCATTCTTCTAATCACCATTCGCCGTGGCCACGTTACAACCAAATAGAAAAGACCTAGTTGATCTTAGGGGATGTCTAGATTGGGAATATTAGTTAATGAATGCTCTTTCCACGTTCATGACACGTGATTCTTTCATGAGACTCACTCACTGAAAACAACGTTTATTCTACACTAAATGTATGCAACTAAGTTGATTCTGTTACATAAATTCATTGGCATACATGTTGCATGAGTGTGGACCTAGGTTCTGAGAGGAAAGATAAGAGAAAATCCATGTGAGAACCTAGCGTCGAAGCGAATTATGCTCGAGGTGTGAGAGTGAGTAGTTTCTGAGGCACGGGCATTGTAAGTGTGGGATTCGTGTTGTGCTAGTTTCCCTTGAGGTGCCTTCGAGTTGTCTAGAACATTTTGCATATGCTCATTCCTCACTCCCATATTGCTTTTGCGTATCTCTCTGCTATTTGGTTTTGCAGCAAGTTTTTCTTTGTGTCTAGGAAGTTCTTAGTTTGAGTCATTCTTAGTTTGTGTCTTATTTTGTTTTAGATTATGTTTGCTCGAGGACGAGCAAAGGTTTGGTTTGGGGGTGTTTGATCGTGCCTAAATTGTTGTATATTTCTGCCCTCATTCCTATTCTTTTGTCTCGATCTCGCGTGTATTTTCTATATATTTTATGTCTTTCATGTCTAATAGGCTCGTTTGTGCTAATTGCAGGCAATAGATGGAATTCGGGTGTTAGAAGCATTATGCGATGGTTCCGGCAAAAAAGAAAGACAAAGGATCATAAGCAGCACTACAGTGCGGGTCAAGTACGGGTCGCAACCGCACTCTAACCGCACTCATGCTCATAGCCGGGACCTGATACAGAAGAAGAGTTATAGTGCGGGTCAAGTGCGGGTAATCCAACCGCACTCCACCCGCACTGTTGCCAAAGCCAAAGAAGCTAAGTTGCACCTGACGTTAAAGTGCGAGTATAGTGCGGGTTATCCAACTGCACTCCACCTGCACTATTGCCGAAACCAGATAAGTTGAATTGCACCTGACATTAGAGTGCGGGTACAGTGCCGGTCATCCAACCGCACTCCACCCGCACTATTGCTCAAGACAGAGGAGTGGATTATGCACCTGACTGTAAAGTGCGAGTAAAGTGCGGGTCAAGTGCGGGTCAAGTGCGGGTAATCTAACCGCACTCCACCCGCACTATTGCCCAGATCAGAGAACCGAAGATGAAGAAAACCTTCACAGTACGGGTACAGTGCGGGTAATTCACCCGCACTCCACCCGCACTCTGCGCGCGACAGCTTTTGAGTTCAAGCTTAAGTGACCTATTTTTCCATCCTGTATAAATCGAAAAGGATGGGAACGAACCAAGAGATCAATATAGCTCCCAACACTTGTAGTCTAAGCTAGAAACACATTTCCCTCTCATCCAAACCATCTCTACTCAATCAAAGGCAACTAGGAGACTTAGATTCAAGCTTCAAGGAAGGAGATTAATCTTCAAGGGTTCTCTCTACACTCTCTCTTAGTTTATTTGTTTGTAATAGAACATGAGTAGCTAAAACACCCCATTATGGGGTTGATGTTATTTGTTTGATGGATATTTTGGGCTTTGTAAATGAACTCTATGTGTTATATTTATTCTATCTCTATATTTCATTCCATTGCATATATTGATTTCCATTATTGACTTGCTTGGATACACCCTCTTTGCATGTTGATTTGGATTACTTGAGTAGGCAATTAGGTTGTCTAATGCTCCATTGAATGGAAGGATTTCCGGAAATCCGGCTCTATAACCATGCCCTTAATCTAATCTTGAATTAGTGGCTTTCATTATACACTCTAGGTTAGCCACTTGTGAGATAATTAGAAGCCTCCACTATACACCCTAGGTTGGCTACTTTAGTGATTTTACGAGAACTAACCTTCGAGTAGAATTCGGTTGATAACCTCGAGCCTCATCCAATCCCAACCGGGTGGCCTTCACTATACATCATAGGTCAACAACTTGTGAGGGAATTGGAAGCCATCACTATACACCCTAGGATGGCTACATTAATAATAGGTTGAGCCATAGCTAGATAGATGAGCATTCATGGAACAAGTCCCAATTGAGTAACTAGCCACTGTTGGTTGCTTAAGAGGGATTAATCGCTAGTAGGAGGTCTTCGCTATACATCCTAGGTTGACCTCTTGCTAGAGGTATATACCAACACTCTATACCCTAGGTTGGTTACATTTGTCAAAACGTACTTAATTGAGAGTTTGTTGCAATTGCCCCAATATTCACTTACGAGTACATCAACTCCGTAGTTCCATCATCATTCATTCATCACTCCATTGGCATCCCATTTTATTTGCTTTCATAGTTTAGTTTATATTATATCTTCATTCACCATCATTTTACTGTTATGCATCTAGTGATATTAATCATAATCTTATCACCGCTACCCCGATCTCAGTGGACGACACCCGTGCTTGCTGCTTTACTTGTATTTCTATTTGTGAACGCATCGCATAGGTTTTATAAATTGTTTTGACGGACGGTTTTCTGACGGCAAAATCCTTCTCATCAGTATCTCTTGCCGCCAAGACTTTCAACTTGCATTGGACCCATGAGGTCCATGTGAAGAAGCTCGAATGGCCCATTGGTGGTGAGATGCTTGTCCTTTTTGTGCATGCTTTTGGTTTGATTCCCTTGTTGACAAGGTCGACAAACACCATCAACTTTATTTCCAAGCCCGGGAAGGCCACGCAAAACTTTGAACTTATCTAAGATTCTCAAATCTCGATAGTTCATGTGGCCATATCTTTGATTCTACAACTCAACTTGCTCACATTTGGACAAATTATAAGAGATTGCACTAACTTTAAGATAATAGAAATTGTCACTAGATCTCTTTCCTTTTAACAAGTGTTAATAGCCTTTTTTGGCAGGGGTCCAAAGAAGAATTTTCCACCAAGTTATTACCTGGTAGGAACCATTCCCAGCTCCTAGGTGCCCGGCAAAATCGATACCTGGTAGGGCCAGAACCGTGACTGTTTTTTCAACCTAGATGAAGCACTATAATTACGAGCCCAGGAAAACAGGTACAACAATGTGTTCGTTGTTCTTGATGCCAAGTAAAACCGGTACCGCAATACCACATATCTAATACCTCACATGTACCCAATACCTCCAGCCTAACACCTAGGTACCGCAACATCTACCCGGTACCCAAGTACCTCAACATCAGCCCAGAATCTAACCAAGATAGGCATCCTACCCACCCAACGGGAAGAATGTCGTTATGAAGATACCAGCATGCTAGAACAAAAACCACGCCAACGAGGGAAGACCGGTACACTACAGAGTAGAACAAGCACCACGTCGCATGATACAAAGCAAGTGCCACGTCAGCAAGAGACTACCAGTGCACCAGTGTACCTCGCCATCATAATACAGACCAATACCTTTCTCAAAGCAACGTAGGAGAAGAAAGTTGACTTCTTCGCCAGTTAAATGCACAATAAATGAGACCGAACTGTGAACTGAATCAGAGTTTAAATACCACAATAATTGGAGGGATAAAAAACATTCCTCACTAATACCACCAGATTCTCAGGAATATTGAGCGTCTATAAATACGGCCATGAAGGGCGAAGAAAATGAGGGAGATATTTTTATCATTTTCAAGAAACTTTCTTTTGAGTTTTCTGAAATCAGTAAGAGGTTCAGAACCATTACTAAGAGGATTTTAGCCACTTATCGACATGCACGATTTCACCATCTCCATTCTGTGTATAGAGAAAGACAAGAGAGTGATATTTTTGTATTGTTATCAAGCCTTATTCTATTTGTATAGCAATCTTGTGATTAATAAAACAACGCCACCTTTATTATCTCCACATATACCATCCCTTCATATAATTTCCCTTACTTGAGTTTTCGAAGAGCATTCCCTTGTTTCAAGATCGATTTCCTATTGCCTTGTAAGGGTAATCGCGGTACCGAAGGTTCCTACTCCGCTGCCACCTACCGATAGTGGTCAAGGGTGTTAACTAGAATTCTACTCCCTGAGTGAATTTTCCCGTTAACACTTTTAGGAGCCGTCTGTGGGAAGATTCCACACCCCTAAAAGAAAGCCAGTGAATCTCATTTTTTGTAGCATTACCAGAATGAGGCTCCGATCTTCTCAGAGGCAGCCCGATCCATCAGGGCACTAGTCTATAGCTTCTACCAGAAAGGGTCAGAAGCAAAAGAAGGGGGCGAAGAATCGCAACCCCACTCCAGTACCTGCAGTTGTTACGCAGGCTACCTCTCAGATCCCTGTGGCCCCAGTAACCAACCAGGCCAACCTGGACCATATAGTCGCGGCCTTCATAGAGAGTATCCGCCTCAAAATGGTTACAGATGCTATCACCCCCAGGTCACGGTACCCTATACTAGGTGAGGTACCAGCCGACCAGGACCTAAGGTACCAACCTTCGACAGATTGGGACCACCACCTCTAGCATCAGTCCACGATAGGCTAGCACCCATATCTCTAGTTCCACCTGTCTAAGACAGACTTGGGCCCACGCCTCTGGTTCTACGCCAACCAACGGGCTATCAACCCCGATAGATGAAGTCCGCCATTGAGCTCCCTTCTAGGGAGCGCTATCACCCGGTCCAGCCGGCAGCTGCTTCTCGACCTTGACCAGTAGCGGGAGCTTGCCCCAACCATAGAAGAAGCTCCCGGGAAACCTCTCCATAAGGAGAGGATAGGGACGAAGCCTCAGCTGTAGTAGAGGGGGCCGACAATGAAGACTTCGAGGTAGATTCTGGAAATGCTAGTAACAAACGCCTTCGAGACCAGATAGCCAGGATGGCAAAAGAGATCCAGGAGCTGAAAAAGGGAAAGCACAGAGAAAGCCAGAAGGATCCCTTGGGAGAAATGAATGCTCAATTCTTCAGGAGGATCACGGAGGCAGAGCTACCTCCCAAGTTCAAAATGCCAACCGATAAGTACTTTGGGACGGAGGACCCTTTCAGTCACTTATAGTGCTTTGTTCAACAGATGGAGGTCCAGAATGCTACCTCGGCCGCTATATGCAGGATGTTCCCAACCACGCTCACTGACTATGCCAAGATGTGGTTCAAAAAGTTACTAGCAGGTAGTGTCGATTCTTTCACCAAGTAAACCACTGATTTATGTGCTCAATTCCAGGGCATCAAACTTCGCCCCAAGGATCCCATTCACCTTCAATACGTGATCTAGGAGCGGGGTGAATCGATCAGAGCCTACGGGGAAAGGTTCCACAAAGAGGTAATCTAGATGGTGGTCTTCACTAAAAAAGAGATCCTGGCAAATTTTAGAAGGAACCTGTGGGCTGGCAGACTGTTCCAATCCTTTGCGAAACACCCACCAGAGACGTACCATGAGGCCTACGATAGAGCTCTAGAACAAGTAGAAATAGACGAACAACTCAGAGTCAAGATGAAGCATAATCACCTGAGAACTGCCAAGCCCCTAAAGAAGGAAGGGCACAAGCTAGCGCCTTTACAGAAGAGCCAGAACAGACCTCCAAACCAATCCATATACCAGCCACCTCCTTACCAGCCTCAGTGGGAACGGTACCAAGTCAGAAGGACCTCTCCTAGAGCGACGCCTCCACCAAAAGAAGTAGCTCGGATAGCTAAAGAAGATGAGGGGTACACTTATTACACCCCTCTTAATGCATCTCGTAAAACAATCTACCTCGCCATCCGCAATAATGGGCTTCTGAAGAAGCCTGGTCCGATGAAGGCACCAGCTGATTTACGGAATCGCTACAAGTACTGTGACTTCCATGTGGATGTGGGATATAGCACCTCGGAATGCTACAGCCTGCATAACCGAATTGAGGTGCTGGTAAGAGGAGGTTGCCTCGTAGAGTTTCTACAATAGGTGCCAGACAACATCCAGACTGGGAAGGAAGAACAAGCAGATATCATAGCAGCAGATGAGAAGAGGAAAGAAAAAGGAAACGATATGATGGAGCAGATCCACATAGTCCATATCATCATCGGAGGTCCCACCCTGGCAGGAACCTCCAACAATTCCAGGAAGAACCACGCCAGGAAGTTGCTCAGGCTAGAGGTGGGCCAAGATATCCTCAAGGTCACCAGGGGATCGCCAAGGTATCATCCTTCAGTACAAATTGTTTTCACTGAGGATGACATGTACAACACAATTCAGCCTCATGATGACCCCACAGTTGTCATCGTGCAGATAGCCAATCGCTTGGTCCACCGTGTCCTCATTGATACTAGTAGCAGCGTTGACATCCTTTTCAAAGGCGCACTGGAATAGTTCAACCTGAAAAATCCTTGCTACAATAGCTACACCACCCCGCTCTATAGGTTCACTAGGGACTCATTGATACTCATATGATCCATGATTCTACCTGTGATAGTGGGAATAACGCCGCTCCAGCAGAACCTCATGCGGATTTTGTTGTGGTTGACACCCCATCTGCCTACAACGCCATCCATGGGAGACCTTTTCTATCTGGCATCAAAGGCGTTCTGTCAATCTACCACAACGTCCTAAAGTTCACGATAGGAGACAGAGTAGGCGAGGTTCGAGGGGACCAGCATACAACACGCAAATGTTATGCAGTATCTATCAACCCAACTGTACTTGCCAAGCAATATGCGCAGATAACTGTCTTGTAGGCTCAGAAATTACCATGAGGGAACCATACGAACTTAGATGCAGAAGAAGAGATAGAGGAATAGAGGAGGAGCTTGAGGATAGAGAAATGAAAGGCGGAGGGTGGGCTAGTGACCACCCTATAGAAAGAATCGTAAGAAATCATGCCCACAAAAGAGCAGAAGTGTTTGAGTGAAGATTTATTGGTGCTACACCGGATAGGCATTAGCAGATGCGTATACCTCATAAATATTTGTACTGCCATTATATATATCAATAAAGAAGGATCTTTTTTTTTCTCCAATCTCTATTTGTCTACCTTCTGTCGCCATAGTTTGCCATGTGAATTAGCCTAAGATCAAGATAAGGAGAGCCATATGGCATTCCTGCTGCCCTGGCCGGGCACCACCCCCAGCTAGGAAGGATCTGGTTCGTAAGAGCATAGTTGCCCGCCAGATCAAGACCTTGGCCGAGCACCACCCCCTGACAAGAATGGTCCGATTCATAAGAGCATAGTTGGCCGCCGGATCAAGACCTTGGCCCGGGCACCACCCCCCGTCAAGAAGGGTCTGGTTCGTCAAAGCATAGTTGCTTACTAGACCAAGGTTATGAAGTTACGGCCTTAGTTACCCATCATTTCCTCAAGACCAGGACAAGCCGAACGGCCCTCCTACTGCCTTGGCCAGGTATCACCCCCCGCCAGGAAAGATCTGGATGGCATAGTTGCCTACCAGGATCATTTTCGCCTATGTACCCAGATTCCTGAAAAATTGAAGACTAGGTACCATGATTCACCAGAATTGTCGCCTATGTACCTAGATTCCTGAAAAATGGAAGACTAGGTACCACGATTAGCCAGAATTGTCACCTATGTACCCAAATTCTTGAAAAATGGAAGACTAGGTACCACAATTGGCCAGAATTATCGCCTCTGTACCCAGGTTCCTGAAAAATGGAAAGCTAGGTACCACGATTCACCAGTATTATCGACTAAGTACCAAGATTCCTTGAAACAAGAAGGCTAGGTACCGGTGTTCACCATAGATTTTCGCCTAAGTTTTGGGGTTCCCATAAAAGAAACCCATGGTACCTCGATCCTCCTAGATGGAATAATCGGTGCTGAAGATGTATCTTAGAAAGACACTCTAAGACTCATTGACTAAGTACCTAGTAACCTAGTACCAGTCACCTATCATGCCGTATTATTGTTTTTATCAGGTTTTCAATCTTCCTCATGTTACTAGGTATTGGTTAAGTCAGGTTTCAACTTGGGACTGTTTCTCAGATTTATGATACATAGAAATTAGAAGCATGCAAAGGAATTCAACCCAGGGGGTTGTGATGAAGGTTACCCAGACATATACGAAAAAGGGAAAAGAGAAGGTGTTAATAGCTAAATTTGGCTAAGGACCAAAGGAAAATTCTCCTTTCTCCTAGCCCGAATCCATGTCAAAAAATTATCCACCATGGAGCGCCTCCCGGGGTCAGGCCACAAAAATAAAGAAGGGTCACCGAGCTATGGAAACACCCAAGATGAAGCCTGACACAACCGGATCGAGCTTCCGACACTGAGGTGGAGACTACCTCGCAACCTCCCTGGAAGCCCGCCTTCTTCTCAAAATTCAAAGAGAAACTGTTAGGCTTTAAGCTCTTATTACAATGTTTTGCCACCTCACTGAATGGAGTTTCATACCTATTAAGATGGGTAGGAGGAAGCTCGTCAAAGCCTGTTGCCATCAAAGAGCGCCTACAGTAAGCCGTTTAAGCCTCCAAGGGACCTGGAAAGGTCGGACCAAGCTCCTAGCACCAAGACCAGGACATGTTGCTCTACTTAACAATAAGTGCCATACTCGCCATTCTCCATGAAGAATCATACCATGGAAACATACGAGATCATACCTACAACAAACATGAAAAAATTACGTGTAGAACAAGTGATTCAATCCAAAAAGGAAACAAACTTATCTCTACCTACGATACTCTCAAATCCGTCATTAAACCAAAGTCAATGACGTTTAAATAAAAAGATCCCGCCCAAAATGATCAAGCATGAGCAGAGAACGAAGAGACTACTTTTCGACAGGCATCAGAGTGCCACCCTACTATACCCTAGAGAGATGGAGAGTATTTTGAGAGATTTTTATACGTTACACACTATAGATAATAAAGCCAATTTGTTCTTATTCGTCTTGTATGAGTAGTCGTGGTTCGAGCAAATCATTTAAACAATCAACCATCGGCCATCACCTCTGTGGTAATGGTCTTGAGGGTGTTAACTGATATTTCTCATCCCGAGTAAATTTTCCGTTAACACTTTCTAGCGCCGTCTTATATATTTACTGTCTTTCTAGGCTAGGGCCCACGCCTCCAGTTCCTAGAAGGCCAGCACGATATTAACCCAGGCGAGTTAAGTCCGCAGCGGACTCTCTAACGCAGGAGCAACGAGAGGCCCCTCGCCCGAAGACTTCAAGGAGGCAAGCCCGGGCCCCAGATGAGGGTAGCCGGTAAATCTCCCGGATAGATCCCGCTCATGAAGAAGGCTGGGTTGAAATCACCGGTTCATCGAAGGGATCTAGTAGCTGAGAATCCGAGGTCTATTCAAAAAAGCCCAGGGACAAGCAATTGAGGGATCAGCTGGAAAAGCTACAGAAAAAGGTCCAGCAGATAAGAAAGGAAAAGAATATAGAGGATAAGAAAGATCCATTAAGCAAGATGAACGCTCCCTTCACTAGAAGGATCCGAGAAGCGGAGCTGTCTCCGAAATTTTAAATGCCTACAGATAAATTCTCTGGAACAGAAGACCCTTTTAGTCACCTAGAGAACCTCGTCCAGCAGATGGAAGTCTAGAATACCACCAAGGCTGCTATGTGCAGGATGTTCCCTACAACCCTGACCGACTATGCAAAAACTTGGTTTAGGAAGCTGCCTACTGGTAGAGTGGATTCTTTCACAAAGTTATCGACAGATTTTTGTTCGCAATTCCAAGAAGACAAACCTCGTTTAAAGGATCCCATACATCTTCAGTATGTGATTCAAGAACGAGGGGAAGCACTTCGGTCTTAAGTGGAACGTTTTCACAAGGAAGTCATCCAAATGGGAGTCTTCACCGAGAAGGAATCTCTCTTCAATTTCAGGTGGAACCTGTGGGTAGGAAAGCTTTTCCGTTCCTTTGCTAAGAGACCTCCAGAGACCTATCAGGAGGCTTATGATCGGGCTCTTGAGAACGGAAAATCACCAGGAAAAAGAAGCCCCCACATTTGAGCCAACTCAGAAAAATCAGAACAACCCTCCCTAAAGGTCAACATACTGCTTCCCCGCTGCTCAGCTCAGACAAGAAAGGTATCCAGCAAGGTTAACCCCTCCGTGAGCTTCGCCTCCTCCTAGGACTGTAGCCCCCATAATGCTAGGTGAGGAGGATATGATTACTACACCCCCTTGAATACCTCCCGGGAAATAATCTACTTTGTTATACGGGACAAGGGGCTCTTCCAGAAGCCCGCACCCATGAAAGCCCCAGTCGACCGGAGGAACCGGTACAAGTACTGTGACTTCCATAAGGACATGGACCACAACATTTCAGAATGTTGTAATTTGCATAATCAGATCGAGGCCCTGATAAGGGGAGGATGTTTGATCGAGTTCTTGTAGCAGGTCAGAGATAATATTCAGACTGGAAGGAAGGTACAAGCCAAGATCCGCGAGCATGCGGAGAAAAGAAAGGGGGAACAAACTGATTTAATGTAGTAAATCCAAGTGATACACACCATCAGTGGAGGGCCCACACTGGCTGGCACCTCCAATAATTCTAGAAAATTTCCCGTGTGGAAGAAGGTCGGGGTATCTTCAAGGTCAGCCAAAGCTCGGCTCGACCTTCCCAATCAGCTCAGATTATTTTCACCGAGGCAGATGTTTTCAACACCGTACAGTTGCATGATGATCCCATGGTGATCACGATACAAATTGCCAACTGCATGGTCCACTAGGTGTTAGTTGACATGGGCAGCAGCGTAGACATTCTCTTCAATAACACCTTGGAAAGGCTAAATTTAAAGCAATGGTGTTACAATAGTTGCACAACTCCACTCTATGGATTCACTGGGGATTCAATCATACCAGTGGGATCAAAGATCCTCCAAGTGATCATTGGAACCTTACCTCTCTAACAGAACGTAAAGACGGATTTCATTATGGTCGACGTCTCATCGGCCTATAACGTCATACTGGGGAGACCTTTCCTATCATCCTTGAAGGGAGTCTTATGTATCTACCATAATGTTCTAAAATTCCCGGTGGGAACCCTGGTCGGAGAGGTATGTGGGGACCAGCAAGCAGTTAGGAAATGCTACGCAGTATCTGCTAATCTGATAGTTTAGCAAAATAATTTGTACAAGTTGCAACGGTCCACGATACAGAAGCACCCAGGGTGATTCAGGAAGATGTGGAGCCCGAGGATCATCCAGAGAACGAACCCATAATGCCCGATAAGGAAAAACAAAGCAAGGACTGGACTAGCGGGAAACCCGTGGATAAACTAGAGGAGATACCTATCTAGAATGACGATCCCTCCAAGGTTGTCAAGATCGGAGCCGCCCTCGAACCGAAAGTAAAAATAGGCTTGATTGAGCTTCTCAAGGAATTCAGCGACATCTTCACTTGGAGCCATGATGAGATGCTCGGGATCCCGATATCTTTGGTCGCTCACCGATTAGCAATGGATCCAACATTCAAGCCCGTCAAGCAAAAGAGGCGTCACTTTAATGCCGAGAGAAACACTGTGGTACAAGAGGAAGTAGACAAATTGATCAGGGCAGGTTTCATCAGAGAAGTGCGTTACCCCGATTTGATTGCGAATGTGGTTATGGTTACAAAAGCAAATGGGAAATGGCGTATATGCGTCGACTACACCGACCTCAACCGGGCATGTCCAAAAGACAGCTTTCCTCTACCAAAGACCGACCAGTTGGTCGACTCCCCATCCAGAAATAAGCTTCTTTGTTTCATGGACTTGTTCTTGGGGTATAACCAGATTAGGATGCACCCAGCTAACCAAGATAAGACCAGCTTCATTACCGGGCATGGCCTATACTGCTACAAGGTGATGCCATTCAGCCTTAAGAATGCAGGGGTTTCATACCATCGGCTGGTTAACAAACTGTTCACGCCCGAGATTGGAAGGACGATGGAGGTATACATCGACGACATGATCACAAAATCACCAACGGCAAAAGGGCATCAAGAAGACCTTAGTAAGTGGGGCTTTGATCAAGAAGTGTGGAGACAGGGTTCAACGGCCTGTGTACTACGTGAGTTATGCCCTAACCAAGCCAGAAACAAATTATACCCTCTTGGAGAAGCTCGCCTATGCTTTGGTGACCTTAGCAAGAAAGCTATGTCTCTATTTCTAAGCTCACTCAATAGCGGTGGTGACAGACCAACCTCTCCATCAGTTTTTACAAAGGTCGGACGTGTCTGGAAGGCTAGTTCTATGGGCCCTAGAGCTTATGCAATTCGATTTGAAGTATAAACCCAGAACCACAATCAAAGCTCAGGCTCTGGCGGACTTCATGGCAGAATTCTCGGCACTCTCAGGCCAAGCCATCTCCCCAGCAAGGAATGAAGCCCCTAAGAAAATTTTGGAGATCGACAATTGGCCGGAAGATTGCAAGTCCTGGATCTTCTTCACAGATGGAGCGTCCGGGCAAGCTGGGGGAGGAGCTGGCGTAGTCTTAATAGATCCAGAAGGAACTGAATTCTGTCACTACTTCAGATTTGAGTTCAAGTCAACGAACAATGAGGCAGAATATGATACCCTCATAGTCGGGATGAAGGCGGCCATTGAACTTAAAACCAACTACCTACAGGTCAAGAGTGACTCGTTGCTCGTAGTCAATCAGGTTTTCTGGATTTACTAGGCAAAAGGGGATAACATGGTCGCTTAAGGATAGATTTAATGGATTTAAAATCGAGCAGGTGCCTCGACACCAGAACCATCATGCAGATATCTTAGCAAAGATAGCTGCAAATGGAGGCCAAGCCTTACCTCGGGAGTTCCTCTCCAAGTGATCTCCAAACTAAGCATAATCACGGGTAAGGAAATCTACAACTTGGATCGTCAGCCTTGTTGTATGGATCCGATCGTTGCCTATCTCCAAGAGGGAAAGCTACCCGAAGAGCCGGATCAAGCCCAAAGAATTAGAAGGCTCTCTATCCGATAGTGCTTGATAGACAGATACCTTTATAGGAGGGGAAGGTCCCTCTCTTTGCTTTGATGTTTGCATCATGATGATGCCAAATGGGCGTTAAGAGAGGTTCATTATGGGGACTGCGGGAACCATATTGGCGGTGAAGCTTTAGTGTATCAAGTGCTTCGTATAGGTACTACTGGCCAACTGATGAGAGGATTTTTGCCGTTAGATAACCGTCTGTTAAAACAATTTATAAAACCTATGTGATGCGTTCACAAGTAGAAATACTAGTAAAGCGGTAAGCACGGGTGTCGTCCACTGAGATCGGGGTAGCGGTGATAAGATTAGAATTAATATAACTAGTATGCATAAAAGTAAAAGTGATGGTGAATGGGAATATAATATAAACTAAACTATGAAAGCAAATAAAATGGTATGAAAATGGAGTGATGAATGTATGATGATGGAACTACGGAGTTGATGGACTCCTAAGTGAATATTGGGGCAATTGCAACAAACTCTCAATTAAGCACGTTTTGACAAATGTAACCAACCTAGGGTGTATAGTGTTGGTATATATCTCTAGCAAGTGGTCAACCTAGGGTGTATAGCGAAGACCTCCTACTAGCGATTAATCCCTCCTAAGCAACCAACAATGGCTAGTTACTCAATCGGGACTTTTTCCATGAATGCTCATTTATCTTGCTATGGCTTAACCTATTACTAATGTAGCCGTCCTAGGGTGTATAGTGATGGCTTCCAATTCCCTCACAAGTGGCCGACCTAGGGTGTATAGTGAAGGCCACCCGTTTGAGATTGGATGAGGCTCGAGGTTATCAACCGAATTCTACTTGAAGGTTAGTTCTCATAAAATCACTAAAGTAGCCAACCTAGGGTGTATAGTGGAGGCTTCTAATTCTCTCACAAGTGGCTAACCTAGAGTGTATAGTGAAAGCCACTAATTCAAGATTAGATTAAGAGCATGGTTATAGAGCCAGATTTCCAAAAATCCTTCCATTCAATAGAGCATTAGACAACCTAATTGCCTACTAAAGTAATCCAAATCAATCATGCAAAGAGGGTGTATCCAAGCAAATCAATAATGGAAATCAATTCAAGCAATGGAATAAAACATAGAGATAGTATAAATATAACACATAGAGTTTATTTACAAAGCCCAAATATCCATCAAACAAATAACATCAACCCCATAGTGGGGTATTTTTAGCTACCATAATCTATTACAAACCAATAAACTAAGAGAGAGTGTAAAGAGAAAACCCATGAAGATTGATCTTCTTCCTTGAAGCTTGAATCCAAGTCTCCTAGTTGCCTTTGATTGAGTAGAGATGGTTTGGATGATAAGGAGATGTGTTTCTAGCTTAGACTACAAGTGTTGGAAGATATGGGAGTTTTTTGGTTCGTTCCCATGCTTTTCTATTTATAGGGGATGGAAAACAAGGTCAATGAAGCTTGATAACAGACGCTGTCGCACGCAGAGTGCAGGTGGAATGCGGGTGAATTACCCGCACTGTATGGGTTGTCTTCGTCTTCAATTCTCATATATGGGAAATAGTGCAGGTGGAGTGCGGGTGAATTACCCGCACTTGACTCGCACCTGACCCGCACTTGATCGTACTTTACTGTCAGGTACAAAATCCACTCCTCTGTTTTGAGCAATAGTGCGGGTGGAGTGCGGTTGCAAGACCTGCACTATACCCGCACTCTAATGTCAGGTGCAAATTAGCTTCTCTGGTTTGGCAATAGTGCTGGTGGAGTGCAGTTGGATGACCTGCACTGTACCCGCACTTTAACTCTTTTCCTGTATCAGGTCCCGGCTATGAGCATGAGTGCCGTTGGAGTGCGGTTGCGACCCGTACTTGACCTGCACTTAACCCGCACTGTAAAGCTGCTTATGATCCTTTGTCTTTCCTTTTGCACCTTTTCTACCGGAACCACCGCAACATGCTTCCAAACCCATCATTGCACCATTTCCTACAATTATGCACATAACAACCCATTAGAGATACCAAAACGCATGAAAATAGAACACAAGGTAAGGATTTGAGGGCCTAAATATACTGCATATTTGGCACGATCACCAACCATCCACCAAGAGGCAAGAAGCTTTGTACAATCTTGCGAACCATGCCAAAGGACCTCGAGTTTGAGTCATCTCCCGCCAGAGCGACTGTCCTCTCTCAATTTGCCCTACCCCTTCGCCATATGGGGGATCGACCTAATTGGACCACTTCCCACCTCTCCGGGGCAAGCTAAATATGCAATCGTGGCCATCGATTTTGTTAACGGAAATTTTGCTCGGGATGAGAAATCTCAGTTAGCGCCCTCAAGACCACTACCACATAGGTGGTGGCCAAAATTTATTGTATATGTAACAGTTATTTATCAAGTGACAAGTAAGCAAGAATGTTTTTATTGAACATGCATGGTATACAAATACAGAGGTTCTTCTCTCTTTTCTCTCAACCCTCTCTAGGGAATGGTCGATTGTTAGTCGTATGCCTGTCGAATAGTAGTCCCCTCTTTTCATTTCTTTTCTTTTTTATTTATACATAGTTTGTAGGTCAACAGATTGATTCTCCCTTGATTTTCTCAGTCTCCTCCTTATCGGGCGGGATTTCTTGCTTTAATGTCATTGACTTTTGGATTGACGTCCGAATTGAGAGTATCGTGGTGGAGATCAGTTTGTTTCCTTTTTGGATTTTATTACTTGTTCTGCATGTAGGTAACGTTTCCAGACATGATTCAATGCATTCCTCGTATCCTTTCAGTATAATCCTTTATGGAGGTCGTTGGATATGACGATATGGTGTGGTGCATCAACCTGGGAGGTTGATTAGTATTTCGACCATGATATCTGAGAAGTTTCATCCAGTTTGGAGCCAAATCTGGCTTCCCTTGACCTTTTCGAAGCTAGGTGTGTCCTCGACTGACCTTTCGAAGCTAGGTGTGGCTTCGACTGACCTCGCGGCCTTTTGGGGACATTCTTCTGTGTCAATCGAGGTACAGACAAGTCTTTGGAGCACTTGTGAGATGACCTCGACTTCGGGGAGCTTCTAGTATTGGTGATGCGGGCTAGATCTGATCATTTCGGGCTTTATCCCGGATGTTTTCGGAGCCCGTCCTTGTTCCTGGGGTGGTATCGCAGTTCGACTCTGGATAGAGAGGTCTCCTGGTGGAAGCTCTTGGGTTAGGGCTCTATCCCGGATGTTTCCGGAGCCCGCCCTTATTTCTGGGATGGTACAGTAGCTCGGCTCTGGATTGAGAGGTCTCCTGGTGAAACTCTCGGGTATGGAACCAGATTTGGGAGGTGGAAAATTTCCCTTTGGTCCTTAGCCAATTTTGGCTATTAACAGAAGTCCACTCTGACTTGAACACCAGACGTCGAGCTCGGGGTTGAGGTCAGATTTTCACTTTATTTGGGAAATCTTCCTCTTTTTACCGTTACCGAATTATTGGGGAAATTTCTTCATTTGAATGACGTGTTGCGAACCGACTAATTTATCTTCGAATTAATCTGATTGCGTTACGGCAGTCCCCGAGATTTTTTACCGTTACCAGAATCTTGGGGAGATCATCCTCTTAACTGCATAAGTGATGTGGCATGAGATGATTAGCCCGCTTTCGATTTTAATCCGGTTACGTTACTGTAATCGATTTTTTACCGTTACCAGACAAGTATCTCGGTGCTGTTGCCCTTCTGCCTATATATATGTCTGTTTTCCTCCTTATCTTCCTCACATCTCTTCAAGCTAAAAACTTTTGGCTGAGAAATATTTCCATAACTTTTCCTCCGAGCTTGCTTCTTTCTTCATTCTTCGTCTTCTATAATGTCGAAAAACAGTCGTGACTCAACTAATTCCATATTCGACGGCGAGGAGGTCGTAAGTCTTATTCTGGGGAAGCGGACTATGAGGAGTTCTGACGGCGATGATTCCCCGCCGACCTCACAACGTCGGCGGTCAAGTAGGAATGTATCTATCGGGACTGGGTTCTCCAACCATCCCGACCACCCTTTAGATATCGTCGATGATGACTCCGACAAAGAAGCGGCCGGTGGTGCTGCGGGGGAGTGTCGGGTCATGGTTCCTGGACCCCTTGGGGAGAGGCTCCCTCCCTACGATTTTCGGGTTGTCCTAGATTCCATCGTTGACCCGGTGTCGATTGATCGCTTGAGGTCAAAGTTTGGCATCCCCGACAGCGTATCCATCTCGGTGCCTCCCAAAAATTACGAGTTTTTCAACCCCCCAAAAGGCATGCTTCCGATTCATGTGGCCTCTCTTGAGAACGGGGTCAGGCCTCCCCTCCATCCAACCCTTCGGCGGGCTCTCAACGCCATCCAGCTTGCTCCCTTCCAGTTGACACCTTGCTTCTGGAGGCATCTGATTGGTTTCCTTGTATTATGGAGGGAACAATGCCAGATAAGTAAAGTGACGAGGGAGGAGCTAGGTGCAGAGGATCTGGCTTATCTCTTCCAGATTGGGAGCTTGTTTGGGGCTCCTCGAGGCCAGTTCTATGCTAAGGCCAAGAATAAGCTCAACTTCATCGTTCCTGGTGCCTCGAAGAAGGACCCCTCATTGAAAGAGGAATGGATCCTAGCGTGGGATGACTGGGGGAGCTCGATTTTCATCGGAGGGCATGAATTCGAGGTTCCTATGGCTTTCAGTGACAAGCCCTCTTGGGACCGGGACTCCCAGCCTTCTAAGTCTGAAGCCGTCTTAAAGGCTATTCTAGCCCGAAATTATCTGAATCCGAAGTTCCCTACTGCTGAAGCTTTTGATCCTCGTAGGGTGAACAAGTATTTGCTGATTTCAGATGATGTTTCTCGTAAGTGTCATTGAGTTTCTTCTCCTTTTTACTTGGCTTGGTTCTAACATTTTTTTTTTACAGTTTTTGTCGTGGAGTCGGCCAGTTGTCACGTCTCACGCTCTCCTCAAGGTGGAGCTTATCTTCCCTCCTTTAGGGTTGAACCTGTCCTGGCTTTGTCTATCTCTCTAGCTGGGTCTAAGATGGCCACTCTTGCCTCGCAGGCTTTCCGAGCTTTGGGTAAAGCTCCCCAGGTGGTTAGCCCGGCAGCTTCTGCCCCCTCGGCTGTGGCCGCTAAAGTCGCTACCCCTTCGCTCAAACACCTGATTCCGCTGTGCTTCCAACAACCAAAGCCTCGGAGGTTTCTGGGAAAGGTGTTGCTTCTGGGAAAGGTGTGGCGAAGGTTCCTCCCAGTCGCTCCTGGCCTCAGTCGAGCTCGACGGGGCGGGATGAGGTTCTGGAGCAGTTCATAGTGTCATGTCCGGGTGGTGGGATCTCCAAGATGGCTTCTATGCCTGTGGACGTCCTTATAACCAAGGGGTCTGCTATTTTAGCTGAGGTAATTGTATTTCCTTCACGCTACTTTTGTTAATTCGTTTAGTTTCTAACTCGGGTTCTGTATTTTATAGGCCTTTAAGGTTAATGTCGCGATGGGCCAGCAGGTAGCCCTCCTTCGTGATCGGGCTGCAAAAGCCAAGGCTAAAACCGAGAAAGCCAGGGAAATGCTCAAGCAGGCTCGGTCTTTAGTGGAAGAGGTGACTTCCAGCCAGGGAAAAATCGAGCTCGAGATGGCTGAGCTTCGCTACGATCATGAGAGGATGAAGCAATCTTTTGATCAGGAGCGTCTTCAATCTCTCCGACGGGCTAGGCAGTGGGATTCCTGGAGGTCTGAGGCTAAGAAGCTGGACCTCGAGAACCAGTCTCTGATTACTCAGGTGGCCAAGCTGCAAGCTGATGCGGAGACCTCCTTCAGTGACGGGTACTTTTATGCTTCCTTTCAGGCCATAGAAGCTCTTCCTCCTCCCTTTGATTTATCGTCTATTGCGGGCTGAGACAGACAGAAAATAATGCTCAAAGCTGCCGAGTTATCTCGCCTTGAGGGCAATAAGGTGGTCCCTTCTAGCCCAGCAGGAACTGGGAAGCAGCCCGCTCAGTCAGATCCCTCATTCCATTTTCCTTCCTTTATCACATCGGGTCCTAGGGAGTCTTCCAGCAAAGTGATGTCTTCTTGATCCGAGGAGGACCAATCGGGAGATGGTGAAGAGGTTAGGAGCCCATCTGAGGATCCTCTTTTAATAGAGATGGAGGCCGACAGGAGCCAGATGGGGTCCTTGGCTGCCCTTCTTGACGCGGCTGTCCCTCTTGAGGTTATGGACGTAATTAATGAAGTTTTGGAGGAAGATCCAGCTGATCATCCGATGGAGCTTCTAAATAGAGAAGCGGTAGGTGAGGATAACCCATATGGACAGCTACCTGCAGAGGGGGTTGATACCGAGGATCGGCAGAAAGAGGAGGGCCAGCGGAGGGGAGCCATGAAGGTCCCAAAGCTTGAAGTGGATGACTTGTTTTTGATTGCCCGGAAAAGGGGGTGAGCACCCTGTTTTGCCATTATCAATTTTTCATTTTTCTTCTTCTTTTTGTAGCCCGAGTTCGGGGGTTGGGCTCCTCATTTGGATGTAGCCTTATCGGGGGATAGGCTCCCCTTGTCCTTAATGATAAATCGAAGCGCTTTTTTTTAGTTCTTTTATTCTGTTTCTGGTCTTGCATGGGATCCAGAGTAGCATCTGTAGCAACAATTAAGATTCGTGTAGGGAATTATGATGATTTTGATCCTGCACACGAAATCAAACATTATCTATATATATATATATATATATTTAGGGGTGATAACCCAACCAAGACTTTAGGAAGGCTACTTAGCTTTTTCCTAGTCTTTGGGATCTGGTGGGCAACTATGCTCTTACACTCAGATCCTTCTTGGGGGTGGTAGCCGGACCAAGGCATCAGGAGGGCTATCGAGCTATTTCCTGGTCTCGAGATCTGGAGGGCAACTATGCTCTTACACT
Organism: Dipteronia sinensis; assembly: GCA_033220585.1. NCBI lineage: Eukaryota > Viridiplantae > Streptophyta > Magnoliopsida > Sapindales > Sapindaceae > Dipteronia > Dipteronia sinensis. The sequence goes on from CM065640.1 coordinate 46,555,265, forward strand.
CAGATCCTTCTTGGGGGTGGTAGCCCGACCAAGGCATCAGGAGGGTTTATCGAGCTATTTCCTGGTCTCGAGATTTGGAGGGCATCTATGCTCTTACACTCAGATCCTTCTTGGGGGTGGTAGCCCGACCAAGGCATCAGGAGGGCTATCGAGCTATTTCCTGGTCTCAAGATCTGGAGGGAAACTATGCTCTTATACTCAGATCCTTCTTGGGGGTGGTAGCCCGACCAAGGCATCAGGAGGGCTATCGAGCTATTTCCTGGTCTCGAGATCTGGAGGGAAACTATGCTCTTACACTCAGATCCATCTTGGGGGTGGTAGCCCGACCAAGGCATCAGGATGGCTATCCAGCTATTTCATGGTCTCGAGATCTGGAAGGCAACTATACTCTTACACTCAGATCCTTCTTGGGGGTGGTAGCCCGACCAAGGCATCAGGAGAGCTATCGAGCTATTTCCTGGTCTCGAGAGGTTTATGTCGAATTCCCATACAAAGGTATAGTCACTAATGTTGAACATAGTTGGAGACATAGATGGAGGAGGAAAGGAAAATTACTTTATTAATGATCGAGATGTAGTACATCTTTATTAGGGTCTTGTAATGAAAACTAAGTGGGGGTAGTCTACTTGTGAACTTCTTTCAAGGGTAGAATTTCTTCAAATGATCTGCATTCCAAGTGTGGTTGATGGATTGTCCATCCATGTCTTCGAGTTTATAAGCTCCATTGCGAACAACTAGCTTTATCAAATATGGCCCTTCCCAATTTGGACTTAAGACTCCATCCGACCTTTTCTGAGTGTTCAGTGTCACTTTCCTAAGTACCAGATCCCCTTCCTTGAATTTCTGAGCTCTAACCTTTTGGTTGAAGTATCTAGCGATCTTGCTCTGGTAGATCGCTACTTTCTCTGCTACCCGGTCTAGCTTTTCTTCTAAGAGGTCTAGACTAGCCCGGAGCTTGACTTCGTTACTTTCGGGCTCAAAGTACTGTATCCTAAACGAGGTTAATTTATGCTCGATGGGGAGGACTGCTTCAACCCCGAAAGCCAGGGAGTAAGGTGTCTCTCCGGTAGCTGTTCTTTTTGTAGTCCGGTATGCCCAGAGGACTTCTGGTAGCTCTTCGGCCCATTTACCTTTCTTCTGCTGAAGTTTCTTTTTCAGAAGTTTCTTGATTGTCTTGTTGGTGGATTCTACCAGCCCATTAGTCTAGGGATGAGCCACTGAAGCGAGCCTGAGGTCGATCCCTAATCCCTTGCAGAAGTCTTTGAATCGGGCGTTGTCGAATTGCTTTCCTAGGTCGGTTATAATGATGAGAGCGGTCCCGAACCTGCAAACCACGTTAGTCTTGATGAACTTGGTTGTATTCTTTTCCGATATTCGAGAAAGAGGTCCTGCTTCTACCCATCTTGTGAAGTAGTCTATAGCCACGATAGCGTGTTTCATCTATCCAGGAGCGGTAGGAAGTGGCCCAATTAGGTCGATTCCCCACATGGCAAAGGGATAAGGTGAACTGAGGGACGACAGTCGCTCGGGTGGCTGGTGGTTCAAGTTTGAGGTTCTTTGACAAGGTTCGCAGGATTGTACAAAACTCTTTGCATCTTGATGGATGGTCGGCCAATAGTACCCCATACGAAGCACCTGATAGGCTAGAGCTTCCCCACCTATGTGGTTCCCACAGTCCCCAGAGTGGACCTCTCTTAATGCCCACTTAGCATCATCGGGATGCAAGCACCTAAGTAAGGGGAGGGATCTGCCCCTCCTGTAGAGGTATCCGTCCACCATACAGTATCGAACTGAGAGTCTCTTGGCTCTTCAGGAAGCTCTCCTTCAAGGAGGTAGGCGACAATTGGGTCCATCCAGCAAGGTAGGCGATCCAAGGAACAAATTTCTCCATTTGTGGCTATGCTTGGCTGGGTGATTACTTTGAGGGGAATTCCCCTTGGTAGGGATTGGCCTCCGTTCGCCGCTATTTTAGCCAGAACATCTGTGCGATGGTTTTGGTGTCGAGGCACCTGATCGATCTTGAATCCCTTAAATTTGCTTTTCAGCAGCCGAGCTAGATTTAGGTAGGCAACCATATTATCTCCCTTTGCCTGGTAGACCCCAGTCACCTGGTTTACAACAAGCAACGAATCGCTCTTGATCTGCAGGTAGTCGGCCTTTAGTTCGATGGCTACCTTCATCCCGGCTAGGAAGGCTTCATATTCCGCTTCGTTGTTGGTAGTTTTAAACTCGAATCTGAAACAGTGACAGAATTCAGTCCCCTCCGGATATATCAAAACTATGCCAGCTCCTCCCCCAGCTCCTCCGGATGCTCCGTCTGAAAAGAGGATCCATGGCTTGCAGTCTTCCGGCCAATTTTCATCCTCGGATACCTTCTCAGGGACCTCGTTTGATACTGAGGGATCATCTGGATCTGGGATCGTTGAGAATTCTGCCACGAAGTCGGCCAAAGCATGTGCCTTAATCATAGTCTGGGGCTTATACTTTAGGTCGAACTGAGTGAGCTCTAGTGCCCATAAAACTAGCCTTCCTGACACGTCTGGTCTTTGCAAGAATTGACGGAGGGGTTGGTCTGTCACCACTGCTATTGTGTGAGCTTGAAAATAGGGACGAAGTTTCCTCGCTGAGATCACCAGAGCATAAGCGAGCTTCTCCAGGAGAATGTAGTTCCTTTCTGATTTGGTCAAGGCATGACTCACATAGTATATGGGTCTTTGAAAGCCGTCGCTACAATCCTTGGCCAAAGCCCCACTTACTGCAGTTTCTGATACAGCCAGGTAAATCTGCAACTCATCTCCGAGAACCGGCTTGACCAACAAAGGGGGGCTTGTTAGGTACTCTTTCAAAGCCTGAAACACCTGCTTGCTTTCCTGGCTCCATTTCATGTTCTTTCCTTATTTGATGGCCTTGAAGAAAGGGAGGCATTTATCGGTGGAGCGAGAGATAAACCTGTTGAGTGCCGCCACCCGTCCAGTCAGACTCTGTACTTGCTTGAGCGAGGTCGGGGATTCTAGGTCCAAGATAGCTTTGATTTTTTCTAGGTTGGCTTCTATACCTCTCTCATGAACCATGAAGCCCAGAAACTTTCCTGCCGTTACCCCAAAGGCACATTTAGAGGGGTTCAAACGCATATGGTTTTCCCTCAGTATGAGGAAGGTTTTGCGAAGGTCTTCATGATGTCCCTTTGTGGTTGGGGATTTCGTGATCATGTCGTCGATGTACACTTCCATCGTCCTTCCTATCTTGGGTTTGAATAGTTTGTTAACCAGCCTTTGGTATGTGGCCCCTGCATTCTTCAAACCAAACGGCATCACCTTGTAGCAGTATAAGCCCTGCCCAGTAATGAAACTGGTCTTATCTTGGTCAGCCGGGTGCATTTTAATTTGGTTGTATCCTGAGAATGCGTCCATAAAACTCAAAAGTTTGTTTCCGGACGTCGAGTCAACCAACTGGTCGATCTTTGGTAAAGAAAAACTGTCTTTCGGACAAGCTCGGTTGAGGTCGGTGTAGTCGACACACATATGCCATTTCCCATTCACCTTCGTGACCATGACCACGTTAGCGACCCATTCGGGGTAACGTACCTCTCTGACGAACCCCGCTTTGATCAATTTATAAACCTCTTCCTGCACCGCCGCGTTCCTATCAGCGTTGAAGTGACGCCTCTTCTGCTTGATAGGCTTGACTGTTGGATCTATTGCTAGTCGGTGGGTGGCCAATGATGCCGGAATTCCGTGCATTTCATCATGGTTCCAGGTGAAGATGTCACTGAATTCCCTGAGAACATCAATCAGTCCTCTTTTTACTTCTGGATCAAGGGTGGCTCCGACCTTGATGACCTTGGAGGGATCGTCATTCCTCAAGGATATCTCTTCTAGTTTGTCCACGGGCTGCCCGCTGGCCCATTCCTTACTTTGTTCTTCCTGGTAGGGCATGATAAGTTCATCCTCTGGATGCCCAGGATGTTCCGCGGGCTCCTTCTCCTTTTGGATTATCCAGGATGTATCCATGTCTTCCTGGATTAATTTCACCTACACACACTGCTTCGCTAGGGCTGCAGGATTGGCAGATACAAAGTAGCATTTCCGCCTGCTGGTCTCCGCGTGCCTCTCTTACTTTGGTTCCTATCGGGAATTTCAAGACGTTGTGGTATATGGACAAGACTCCCTTCAAGGAGGACGGGAAAGGTCTCCCTAGGATGGCGTTGTAGGCCGATGGGGTGTCTACCACAACAAAGTCGGTCATTACATTCTGTTGGAGCGGGGTGACCCCGATTATTACTGGGAGGATCATTGACCCCCACTGGTATGATCGAGTCCCCAGTGAAACCGTAGAGCGGAGTGGTACAAGTGTTGTAACAATATTGCTTCAGGTTTAATTTTTCTAGAGTATCCTTGAAGAGGATATCTACACTGCTACCTGTATCCACGAGCACGCGATGGACCAGACAATTGGCGATCTGTATCGTGATGACCATAGGATCATCAAGAGGTTGCACAGTATCGAAGACATCTGCTTCGGTGAATACGATCTAAGCTGACTGGGAGGGCTCTGTCGGGCTTTGGCTGACTTCGAAGATCCCTCGGTTCTCTCCGAGGCAGGGAACCTTTCTTGCGTGGTTTTTCTGGGAGTTATTGGAAACGCCGGCCAATGTAGGACCTTCGCTGATAGTGTGTATCACCTGGATCTGTTGCATTAAGTCAGCCTGCTCCCCTTTCCTCTTTTCTGTGTCCTCACGGATTTCAGCTTGTACCTCCCTTCCAGTCCTGATACTATCTCTGACCTGTTGTAAGAACTCAATCAGGCATCCTCTCCTTATCAGGGCCTCAATCTGGTTGCGCAAGTTATAGCACTCCGAAGTGTTGTGGCCCACGTCTTCGTGAAAGTCGCAGTACTTGTACCGGTTTCTCCTGTCAGCTGGGGCCTTCATGGGAGCGGGCTTTTGGAGCAAACCTTAATCTCGTATGGCAAGGGAGACTGTTTCCCTGGAAGCATTCAAAGGGGTGTAGTAGTCATACCCTTTTTCCCCTTTCATTACTGGAGCCACTGTCCTGGAGGCGGTGAAGCCCGGGGAGGGGTTCGTTTAGCTGGATATCTTTCTTGCCTATGTGGAGGAGCAAGGAGGCGATAGGTCGTGAGCTTTCTGCACTGGCTCAAATTTGGGGGCTTCTTTCTTCAAACGCTTTGCCGTTCTCATGTCGTCATGTTCTATCTTGACCTTGAGTTGTTCGTCGATCTCGACCTGCTCCAGAGCCCGGTCATAGGCCTCCTGGTAAGTCTCGGGAGGTCTCTTGGCGAAAGAACGGAAAAGCTTTCCTGCTCAGAGGTTTCGTCTGAAGTTGGCGAGGGTTTCTTTTTCAGTGAAAACTCCCATTTGTATGACCTCCTTGTGAAATCGCTCCACATATGATCGAAGAGTTTCACTCCGTTCTTGGATCACATATTGAAGGTGTATGGGATCTTTCGGGCAAGGTTTAACTCCTTGGAATTGTGAGCAAAAATCGGTTGATAATTTTGCAAAAGAATCCACGCTTCTAACGGGTAGTTTCCTGAACCAGGTTTTAGCGTAGTCGGTCAAGGTAGTTGGGAACATTCTGCACATAGCTGCTCTGGTAGTGTTCTGGACCTCCATCTGTTGAACGAAGCTCTCTAGGTGGCTTAGAGGATCTTCTGTTCTAGAGAACTTATCTGCTGGCATTTTGAATTTTGGGGGGAGCTCTGCTTCCTGGATCCTCCTAGTGAAGGGAGCGTTCATCTCGCTCAGGGGATTCTTTTTGTCCTCCTTACTATTTCCCTTCCTTATCTGTTGGACCTCTTTTTGTAGCTTTGCCAGCTGATCCCTCAGTCACTTGTTCCCAGGTCTCTTTGAGTTAACCTCAGATTCCTCACTGTCGAATCTTTCTGATGAACTGGCAATTTCTATCTGGTCCTCCTCCTGGACATGATCCACTCGGGGAGTTTGTCTACTTTCCTCCTCTAGGGCCCGGGTAGTTCTCCTAGATGTAGTTGGATGAGATAGCCCTCGAGGCTTCCGGGTAATAGCATCCGCGGCAGACTTAACTAGCCGAGGTTGATATTGTGAAAGTCTTCTCAGAGTTGGGGGTATGGGTCCCAGCCTATCCCGGATCGAACGCTGGGGCCCTGATCTATCCCGAGCCGGCTCTGGACGAGGAGGTCCTAGGCGATCGAAAGCAGGTGGCCTAGCTACGAGCCTGCTCGGCTCTCCCTGATCATTCAGATTGGTTGGTTGGATTGTGATGCCTTCAGCGAAGAGGCGGACGCGGACGGATTCTACGAAGGCCGCTGCTTGTTGGTCGAGTGCTGCCTGGCTCACTATGGGGTGGCCAGTAGCCCGCGTATTGGTTGTCTGGATTGGAGCTTGACTACTATATCCAGACTTTCTCCCCCTTCCTGGGGCTTTTTGGGTTGGCCTCGCCGGAGATTGCTCCGGGACTCTGTGTTGGCCTTGGGAGGAGCGGAGCCTCATAGTTCCTGTAAAACAATGAAAATATAAATGCAAACGATTGGTTAGTTGGGTGTAATTTCCCACAGACGGCGCCAGAAAGTGTTAACGGAAATTTTGCTCGGGATGAGAAATCTCAGTTAACGCCCTCAAGACCACTACCACGTAGGTGGTGGCCAAAATTTATTGTATATGTAAAAGTGATTTATAAAGTGACAAGCAAGCAAGAATGTTTTTATTGAACATGCAAGGCATACAAATACAAAGGTTCTTCTCTCTTTTCTCTCAACACTCTCTAGGGAATGGTCGATTGTTAGTCGTATGCCTGTCGAATAGTAGTCCCCTCTTTTCATTTCTTTTCTTTTCTATTTATACATAGTTTGTAGGTCAACAGATTGATTCTACCTTGATTTTCTCAGTCTCCTCCTTATCGGGCGGGATTTCTTGCTTTAATGTCATTGACTTTTGGATTGACGTCCGAATTGAGAGTATCGTGGTGGAGATCAGTTTGTTTCCTTTTTGGATTTTATTACTTGTTCTGCATGTAGGTAACGTTTCCAGATATGATTCAATGCATTCCTCGTATCCTTTCAGTATGATCCTTTATGGAGGTCGTTGGATATGACGATATGGTGTGGTGCATCAACCAGGGAGGTTGATTAGTATTTCGACCTTAATATTTGAGAAGTTTCATCCAGCTTGGAGCCAAATCTGGCTTCCTTTGACCTTTTCGAAGCTAGGTGTGGCCTTGACTGACCTTTTGAAGCTAGGTGTGGCTTCGACTGACCTCGCGGCCTTTTAGGGACATTCTTCTGTGTCAATCGAGGTACAGACAAGTCTCTGGAGCACTTGCGAGATGACCTTTACTTCGGGGAGCTTCTAGTTTTGGTGATGCAGGCTAGATCTGATCGTTCCGGGCTTTATCCCGGATGTTTCCGGAGCCCGTCCTTGTTCTTGGGGTGGTATCGCAGTTCGGCTCTGGATAGAGGTCTACTGGTGGAAGCTCTCGGGTCCGGGCTCTATCCTGGATGTTTCCAGAGCCCGTCCTTGTTTCTGGGATGGTATAGTAGCTCGGCTCTGGATTGAGAGGTCTCCTGGTGAAACTCTCGGGTATGGAACGAGGTCTGAGTGGTGAAAAATTTCCCTTTGGTCCTTAGCCAATTTTGGCTATTAACAAATTTTTTCACAAGGTGGGTCGAAGCAGGGCCTCTCTCCTAAATATCAGAGAAGAATATGACTAAGTTCATCAAAACCAACATAGTCTGCAAATTCGGAACCCCTCTCATCATTATAGCCGACCTGGGCAAGCAGTTCGACAACACCCGATTCAAGAACTTTTTCAAGGTTTGGGAATTGACCTCGGGTTCGCTTCAGTAGCCCACCCTCAGACCAACGGGCTGGTAGAATCCACCAACAAAAGTATCAAGAGGCTGCTGAAGAAGAAATTACAGCAGAAGAAAGGCAAATGGGCTGAGGAGTTGCTCGAGGTCCTCTGGGCATACCAGACTACAAATAGGACAGCTATCGGGGAGACACCCTACTCCCTAGCCTTCGGAGTTAAAGCGGTCCTCTCCATCGAGCATAAATTGACCTCATTTAGGGTACAACACTTTGAACCTAAAAGCAATGAGGTCAAGCTCCGAGCTAATCTAGATCACCTGGAAGAGAAACAAGACCGGGTAGCTGAGAAAATGGCGATTTACCAGAGCAATATCGCTAGGTATTTCAAGGAAGGGGATTTGGTGCTCAGGAAGGTGACTTTGAATAACCGAAAAAGGTCAGATGGAGTCCTAGGTCCCAATTAGGAAGGACAATACTTGGTAAAGGTAGTAGCTCGCAATAGGGCTTACTAGCTCGAAGACATGGATGGTCGACCCATCGACCACACCTGGAACGCAAATCACTTGAGGAAGTTTTACCCCTAAGTAGGGGACTCTGAAGCAGATTACCCCCACTTAAGTTTCAATAAAATCCATAGTAACGATGTACTACATTTCGATCATCAATAAAGTCTGCTATTTTCTTATCTCCGACCATGTTCCACATTTATTTCTCCATATACGACTAGGTTATCCACGGATGAACTCACCATAATCGCATCAAGACTATGGATCAGCCGGGGAAGCCCCCTCGCTACCCTTGATGCCTTGGCTGGGCACCACCCCGTGCCAAGAAGGGTCTAGGTGTAAGAGCATACTTTCCATCCAGATCTCGAGACCAGGGATTAGCCGGGGAAGCCCCCTCGCTACACCAGATGCCTTGGTCAGGCTAACACCCCTAAAAAGGGTCTGAGTGTAGGAGCATAGTTGCCATCCAGATCTCGAGACCGGGAAATAGCTAGATAGCCCTCCTGATGCCTTGGTCGAGCTACCACCCCCAAGAAGGGTCTGAGTGTAAGAGCATAGTTTCCATCCAGATGAGACCAGGAAATAGCTAGACGACCCTCTTGATGCCTTGGTCGGGCTAAAACCCCCAAGAAGGATCTGAATGTAAGAGCATAGTTGCCATCCAGATTTCAAGACCAGGAAATAGCTAGGCAGCCCTCCTGATGCCTTGGTCGGGTTACCGCCCCCAAGAAGGGTCAAAGTGTAAGAACATAGTTGCCATCCAGATGTTGAGACCAGGAAATAGCTAGACAACCCTCATAATATCTCGATTGGGCTACCTCTCCAAAAATGGACTTAAGGTCATCATGATAAGAATCTCCTACAAAGCCGGTTCAAAAGGTAAACAAGTTATCGTCAAAATTGTAGGGTACGGTAGGACCTTTTCCCAATGATGGGGGTTCTTGTCAGATGCTGGAAATCTAGAACTGGGTGACGACCCCGCTAGCAGATTCATGTTTAGTAAATTATAGGTTTTTCCTTACCAAATTCCATTAAGTCAAAATTATCTCAAAGGTCGCATCATGGTCAAAATCAGGAATGAAGTAAGGAGTTCCCAAGCAGGGTGGAAACTCGCTATTAAGATCAATCAAAACTATTGCCAAGAAAATCACGATGAAATTTTCATTAACTATAAGGGAGCCTATCCCCTAGGAAAGGCTACAATCATCAAACGAGGAGCCCAACCCCTGGTTCCGGGCTGTATGGAAAAATGAAAAATTGACTAAACGAATCATGAGTAAAGTGGGTAATCAAAGCTAGTCATAAATAGATCGCATTAAGCTCCGGCACCCTCCTGATTCCCTCCTGCTACTTCTCCTTCATTCGGATCCTCACCATCAGCCCCTCCTCCAGGTGGTTGCCCGTCTTAGTTACCCTCACAAACCATCTCTTCTTCCAAATGTGCCTCTTGTTGTCCACTCGGGTTCTCCTCCAAGACTTAATTGATCACTGCCATAACATCAGGTGGGATGGCTACATCAAGAAGGGAAGCCATGGATCTCGTCTCTCTTGGTTCAACCCCCGACTTTACTCTAGAGGGTTCTTCCAGGCGATCTCTTACTCCCTCCTGAACTTCTGATAGGCCTCCCACATGTTGTAGGGGTAGAGCACCACTAGATGATTCTCCGGGAGATAAGACATGGAAGGAAGGGGAAGAAAGGGAAGAATATTCCTCAATAGGTCGCTTCCCAGTTCCCGCCTGACTAGAAGGTACCGGCCAATCACCCTCAGGGCGACATTTTCGGTGGATTTGGCCAACATCTCTTCCCTATCCTAGCCGGTAATACTAGATAGATCAAAGGGAAAAGGGAGAGCTTTCATAACCTGGAAGGAAGCATAAAAGTACCCATCACTGAAAAAGGCATCCTCCTCAGATTGCAGCTTGGCCACCTAAACATACAGGTCCTGATTCTCGAGATCCAACTTCTCGGCCTTGGCTTTCCAAGAATCTCTTTGCCTAGCCCGTCATTTATATTGAAGGATCTCTTGATCAAAAGATTGGTTGATCCTCTCGTAATCACAGCGGAGCTCGTTTAGCTCATCCTCCATTCCCTTTTGACATGAGGTCATCTCCTGCACCACTGTCTGAGCTTGCTTAAGTAATTCCATGGCTTTCTCAGCCTTGGCCTCAGCTTTCACAGCCCGATCACGGAGGGAGGTTACTTGATGACCCAAAGCCACGTTTAATTTGAAGGCCTACAATATGCAAAGCCAGAATCAGTGAACGATCAAGCAAACAGTTGCAGGGACAGTTCAAAGGAAAAATAATTACCTCAGCTAAGACAGCAGACCCATTGGTGAGCAAAACATCGATGGGCATTGAGGCCATTCTGGAGAGCCCACCACCCTTGCAGGATGTGATAAATTGTTCCAAGACCTCGTTCTGCCCTGTCGAGCTCGACTAAGGGTGGGAGCGGTTAGGAGGAATCCCTGCAACAACAGCCTCGAAGTCCTCCGAAGCTCGGGAAGTTGGAAGCACAGAGGCATCAGGTGGATTAATCGTAGGAGCAGCAGTGGTAGCAACAATAGCAGAGGGAGCAGAAGCAGTTGTATCAACGGCTTGGGGCGTAGAGGTTCCCCTATTCAACGCCCGAGAAGCCTGCGTTGCGAGGTTGGCCTCCTAGACCCAGTCGGGGAAATGGGCAAAGCAAGAGCGGGCATGACTTCTACGGAGGGAAGAGGAACGTGAGCTTGCCGGGATCATTGGGCTTCGCGAGAAGCTGGCTCAATGACAAAAAATATAAATAAATAAAACAAAAGAGAAAGCGTCAGAACTGAGCTAGTCAACTAGACAAAGCAAGACGATTCAGTGTTACTTACGAGAAGTAGCATCGGAGATCTGCAGATATTGATTCACCCTATGGGAATCGAAGGCATCAGTGGTTGGGAACTTCAGGTTCAAGTAGTTCCTGGCAAGGATAGCCTTCAAGACAGTTTCAGACTCAAGTAGCAGAGAGTCCCTGTCCCACAATGGTTTGTCATTAAAAGCCGTGGGGACTCTGAACTCGTGCCCTCCAATAAAAATCGAGCTTCCCCAGTCACCCCCTGCTAGGATCCACTCTTCCTTCTAGGCGGGATCCTTCTTCGAAGCACCAGGAATGATGAAGTTGAGCTTATTTTTAGCTTTTGCATAGAACTGACCTCGGGGAGCACCGGATAGACTCCCGATTTGAAAAAGGTAAGCCAGCTCTTTTGCTCCGGGCTCCCTCGCCACCTGGCTTAACTGGCATTGTTCCCTCCATAGCACAAGGAAGCTAATCAAGTTCCTCCAGAAGCCGAGCATCAACTGGAGAGGAGCTAGCTGAATGGCGTTAAGAGCTCGTCAACGGGTAGGGTGAAGAGGAAGCTTGACCCCATTCTGGAGAGCCGCCACAGGAATCAGAGTCACACCGCCAGAAGGATTGAAGACGTTATAACCTTTGGGAGGAACCGAGATAGAAACACTATCAGGGATGCCGTACTAGGACCTCAAGCAGTCAATCTAGTTCGAATCAAAGATAGAGTCGGGGATAACCCTGAAGTCATAATGAGGAAGCCTCTCCAAGAGAGGACCAGCAACCGTGACTTGACCCATCCAGGCAGCATCCTCTATGTTCTCTCCATCAGAGCCTTCATCAACAAATCCAGAGAATTGTCTGGTCGATTAGAGAAACTGGTCCCAATGGCTACGTTTCTAGTTGACTGTCGGCGTTGGGGACTTGGTGGAGAGTCCTCACTATTGAAACTCTTGCATGCTCTCTTTCTGCGACCGAGATTGGAAACCTCATCGCCATCGACACTAGAGTCAACGGAGTCGCGGCTGTTTTTTGACATGGTAGAGAGGGTTTAGCGAAGTCAATGAAAAGAAGAGAAATTTTTTTATCAAAAGAAAGTTTGAAACTTGAAAGAAGCAAAAGTATGAAGAGGGCGGTAGAGCTGTCAGGATTAAATAGAAGCGGACAAAGCCATGACGTCGGTAACCTAAGAGCAAAATCTTCGGTGGGGAGTTGCCTCGAATCGCTGAATGGCTGTAACGCAGCCAGATTATTTTGAGAATACCCCAGTCTACAGTCGCCATGTCACTTGGGCAATTAATGAAAAGATTTCCTCTGAGATCCTGGTAACGGTAATGGAGGGAAAAATTCCCAATTAAAACTTCACTAGTGTTCAAGTTAGAGGGGACTTCTGTTTATAGCCAAATTTGGCTAAGGACCAAAGGAAAATTCTCCTCCCTCCTAGCTCGAATCCGGGTCAAAAAATTATCCACCATGGAGCGCCTCCCGGGGTCAGGCCACGAATCCACCTCACAAAAATAAAGAAGGGTCACCGAGCTATGGAAACACCCGAGACGAAGCCCGACACAACCGGATCGAGCTTCAGACACCGAGGTTGAGACTACCTAGCAACCTCCCTAGAAACCCGCCTTCGTCTCCAAATTCAAAAAGAAACGGTTAGGCTTTAAGCTCGTATTACAATGTTTCACCACCTCGCCGAATGGAGTTTCGAACCTATTAGGATGGGTAGGAGGAAGCTTGTCAAAGCCTGTTGCCATCGAAGAATGCCTACAGTAAGCCGTTTAAGGCTCCAAGGTACTTGGAAATGTCGGACCAAGCTCCTAGCACCAAGACCAGGACATGTCGCTCTACTTAACAATAAGTGCCATACTCGCCATCCTCCTTGAAGAATCATACCATGGAGACACACGAGATCATACCCTACAACAAACATGAAAAAATTACGTGTAGAACAAGTGATTGAATCCAAAAAGGAAACAAACTTATCTCCGCCTACGATACTCTCAAATCCGTCATTAAACCAAAGTCAATGACGTTTAAATAAAAAGATCCCGCCTAATAAGGAGGAAAAGGATTGAGAAAATCATGGCGGTAAAGTTGCAAATGGAACCAATCTAGACTATGTATAAAACGATCAAGCATGAGCAGAGATAGAAGAGACTACTTTTCGACAGGCATCAGAGTGCCACCCTACTGTACCCTGGAGAGATGAGGAGTATTTTGAGAGATTTTTGTACGTTACACACTATAGATAATAAAGCCAATTTGTTCTTATTCGTCTTGTATGAGTAGTCGTGGTTCGAGCAAATCATTTAAACAATCAACCCTCGGCCATCACCTCCGTGGTAATGGTCTTGAGGGTGTTAACTGATATTTCTCATCCCGAGTAAATTTTCCATTAGCAGAAGGAATGCTTCATTGATCAAATTAGGGAGCCCAACACTTCTATCAGGCTACATTAAAAGAAATGAAAAGTCTGAGCATTCTGTTTTCCTCTCCAACTTCCTGACCACCTTCCTAGCATCAAGCTGGATGTAGTCAATGTCATCATGATCACTAGAGGAAGGAACAGAGACCGTTCTGGAACCATCAAAAATGATGGGGAATAGAAGGATAGCTCTTAAACCATCCACGTTCAAGATGCAACAAGACATGAGGTTGCAGCTTGTCTAAGCAACGCGTACACCACCAGTAAAGATATAGAGATGAGAGCCACCTCTTCTCCTGGTTCCAGGAACCATATAATTGTCCAGCCATAGTTGCCTGATGGCTCAGTTTATCTCACACTGCTCCCTCTAAAATACCAAGCATCCTGCCAGTCAGAGAATCGCATCTCCTCTTCCTCTCACATTGCTAACCACGGTAACGAAACCATCATCGGCTATGCCTCCATGTGATCCAGAATCATCGTCGAAGCTTACCCCGACGATCATCAATTGACTTACTAAAAATTTATATCCTGCTGAAGAATAAGAAGCAATGTGAAGAATAGTTAAGTAGCTCAAGGTATTTATAGAAGAGATAAATGGTTACCAGTAATAGGAGGGTAGGACCATTAATGAGGCGTGATACTCGGAGCATGGGAAAGGGCAGTTATGAGAAATGTGCGCCGCCAATATTGTCTCATTTTGACATAAACGAACCTCTCCTGACTTAGCACCTGAAATGGCAATTAAATACGACATTAAATAAAGGATTCCCCTATCAGAACCCCAATAAGAGATTTTTTTAACTGAAAATTTACTCGTGGTGAGAAATCTCAATTAACACCCTCGAGACCACTACCACGGAGGTAGGGTTAGGGTCTGATATACTTTATACCAAGCTTGTTCAAATGATAATTTAAAATGCTAATGTAGATACCATCGAAAGAAAACAAAGTTGATTTTATTATCAATGGTATATTACGTACAAATATCTCTCAAATGCTCTCAATTTCTCTGGGGTGTATTAGGGTGGTTCTCGTATGCTTAACGAAAAGAAGTCCTCTCTTTCTTTCTCTTTTTCTCCTATTTATACATAGTTTTGGTAGGTTAAACCAACTGATTCTCCCCTCAATCTCTTCCCTCTTTATCGGATGTGATTTCTCATATAAACGTCATTGACTTTGTGTTAATATCCAAGTTGAGAATATCTTGGTGGAGATCAGTTTGTTTCCTCTTTGGACTCTATTACTTGTTCTACAAGTACGTAATGTTTCCAGATATGATCCAGTGTATCTAGTTATCTTTACAGTGTGATCCCTCAAAGAGGTCGTTGAATATGGTATGTATTGTCTCGTATAGCAAGGTAGATCAGTGTCTCGGCTTCGGTATTCAGGAGCTTAGTCTAGCCAGGAGCTTCGTCTGACCTCCCTTGATCTCTTGGAGCTTGATGCAGCCCCCTGTGGACACTCTTCTATGGAAGCAGGGTTTTGTCTAGCTTCCAGAGAGGTTGCGAGGTAGTCTCGACCTCGGAGAGCTTCCCCATTCCTGGTTTGGTGGCGCGGGCTCGATCTGATCGCACCGGGCTCTATTCTGGGTGTTTCTGGAGCTCGCCTTTTACTTCTGTGGGGTGGTACCCTAGCTCGACTTCGGGAACCGTGGTCCCCTGGTGGATAACTGTTGGAACCCCATTCACTGGTAACGCAGCGTAAATATGTTTTAAAATTTTTAATACAGATCATAAATGATCTGGAACCAGTGAACTTGAGACAGTAATTATTTTTCCGGAACTAATACATACAATATGTAAATGCAGGAAATTGTAATCAATATATTAAAATAAAAATGTAGAACCTTACCAACTTTTGGAGGCTCCTTCAATTTACGATATGCTCCTGGTCTGTACCACTGATCTTCCTCGCTATATCCCGGAACTGGTAACTGCGTGTGGGCGCGTCACGTACTTAGGAACTTAGGAGGATGTAGAGAAAAATGAAGAAGATACTTTTTCTTCCAAGAGAATAATAACTAAAACAATTATAGTTCTTAAAAAAAATATTAATAATATATTTTTTTTTAATAATGCACAGCACTTTTCTCTTCTTTTGTTTTCTTGATTCACGCACACCAAGCACACAAATTGCACACCCTTTTAATGATGTGTTTTTTTTTCTCTTTTAAATTCAAAAACAATTTAATCAAAAACCAATTAATCTAATCTTTTAAGATATCAAATATCTTTAAAGATATTGCTTAATATATATTTTATTTAATATGATTTGAATTCAAACTATTTAAATTCAAAATTCAAAATATAATTTAATAAAATAAAATAATAATATTATCTTATTTTATTCAAAAACAAATATCAACAAACATCCTCCATTTAGTGATTAATAACATGATTAAATAATCTTATTATTTAATTTATTTAATCACCATTATTCATTAATTAAATAATCTCATTATTCAATTAATTCCCGAATAAATACGTGTCACTTTCGTAACACGATTAATTGGACTTTCCAATTAATTATCCGTGACCCTTGTTACCTAAATCGATCGGGCTAGCAAGGGGACCTAATGGACCCACAATATTTTGAGCTCCAATAATTTTTGGAATCATTAATTAAACTCTTTAATTAATATTCATTGATTATTAACTCCGGTGTTATTCCACTAAAAACCCAAAGCTGCACTCTCTCAACTGCAGACGTTTTTACACAGACCGATACAACTCAGTGTCCATCGATATAGCTATTACACATGGTGTGATCCTCCACAGTAGTTCATAATTAAAGCTGGGTCATAATGTCCGTTATACCCCTCTAATTACATATATCCTTTAAGTACCGTTGATTCTCTAATGGACAATAAATCCTATTTCCTCACGGAATTAGGAGAGCGCTCATATTGTCCAAGCCCCGAATCAACCCTTAAGGGAACTACCATCTACTTCTCACGAGAAGGAGTGGATTCCACTATTGTGTACATACCTTCCCAGCCACAAGCAAAACCGCAATCCCAAGATATGGAGTATATTGATCAGGAACTGCATCTGACCTCACCCATGGTATATCAAAGACCACTATCTAACCTGAAGGAGTCGATAAGACACTCAGGATTAAGATCACCCACATACAGCCATCATTAGTTGATATATATATGAATCTCTCCAGTAACCATATCTTGGTGAGAGATTCATATAGATCATGGCCTAGTCCTATATGATCATATCATACAAGGTGCCTCCATTCCCATATCTCATATGAATGATTCAGGATAGAATCACCGTACATTACGGAATGGACCGCAGCTATAGATTAACAACAAATAAAGTACCCAGCTTTATTTGTTATCTATGGACTCTTTAGATTGAACGTCTGTTACTGTATCCATCCGTATATGACACTCATATACACAGTTCGAGTTTACATCCGGCAATCTAGGATGTTAATATATGCACAAGTTATAAAATAAACAACACAACAGGAATGAATTGAACTTTTCTTTTTATTTATTTCATAAATCTATTTACAAATTACATCTTTAGGGTATAAACCCCAACAATAACCTCAGGCGTGGGGTCAGACTAGGAGGGTGGAAAATTTCCCTTTGGTCCCTAGCCAAATTTGGCTATTAACAGAAGTCCACTCTGACTTGAATGCCAGTTAATGAGTTTTGGGGTTGGAGTCAGATTTCCTATTTTTTTGGGAAGTTTTCCCTCCATTACCGTTACTAGAATCTCAGTGGAAATCTTTTCATTAATTGCCCCAAATGATGTGACGCATGTAGACTGGGGTATTCAAAATAATCCGGCTAACTTACGGCCACTCCATGATTTGAGGCAATCCAGCACCGAAGATTTTGTTCTTGGGCTATCGACTTCACTGCTCTGTCCGCTCCTATTTAAACTCTACAACTCCACCTCCTTCCTTACACTTTCGCCTCTTTCAAATTTCAAACTTTCTTTTGGAAAGAATTTCATCTTCTCTTTATCGACTTCGCTAGATTCTCTTCTACCATGTCAAAAAACAGCCGCAATTATATCGACTCTATTGTCGATGGTGAGGAGGTCGTTAGTCTCACCCTCAGAAAGCGAGCGCACAAAGGTTTCGACAGTGACGACTCTCCGCCAAGTCCCCAACGCCAGCGGTCAACTAGAAACGTAGCCATTGGGACCGGGTTCTCTAATCGACCTTACAATCCTGTAGATTTGGTTGTTGAAGGCTCTGATAAAGAGGACAGAGAGGATGCTGCCAGGAAGTGTCAAGTCACGGTTGTTGGTCCTTCTCTGGAGAGGCTTGCCCCTTATGACTTCAGGGTTGTCCTCGACTCTATCGTTGATTCGAACTCGATTGACCGTCTGAGGTCCAAGTACGGCATTCCTGATAGTGCTTCTATCTCGGTTCCTTCCAAAGGTTATGAATTCTTCAATCCCTCTGATGGCGTGCTTCCGATTCATGTGGCAGTTCTCGAGAATAGGGTCAGGCTCCCCCTTCATCCTACCCTTCGACAAGCTCTCAACGCCATCCAGCTTGCTCCTCTCCAGCTGATGCCCAGCTTCTGGAGGCATTTGATTGGGTTCCTCGTGCTGTGGAGGGAACAATGCCAGCTGAGCAAGGTAATGAGAGAGCCCGGAGCAGATGAGCTGGCCTACCTTTTTCAAATCAGGAGTCTCTCCGACACTCCCCGAGGTCTGTTCTATGCAAAAGCCAAGAACAAGCTCAACTTTGTCATTCCTGGTTCTTCGAAGAAGGATCCCGCCTGGAAGGAAAAGTGGATCCTAATAGGGGGTGACTGAGGAAGCTTGATTTTTAGCGGAGGGCATGAGTTCGAGGTCCCCACAGCTTTCAGTGACAAACCATCATGGGACCGAGATTCCCTACCACCTTAGTCTGAAACCATTTTGAAGGCTATTCTGGCCAGAAACTACTTGAACCTGAGGTTTCCAACCGCTGAAGCCTTTAATCCTTACAGGGTGAATCAATACCTGCGGATCTCCGATGCTATTCCTCGTAAGTATCACTGAATCATTTTGCTTTGTCTGGTTGACCAGCTCAGTTCTGGCGTTTCTCTTTTTTGTTTCATTTACTAATAGTTTTTGTTGTTGAGCCAGCTTCTCGCGAAGCTCAGCAGCTCTGGCAAGCTCGCATTTCTCCCCATCTATCATATTGACGCGGGGGGCTTCCCCTGCCATCTCGGAGAAGGAAGTGCTGATTGTCTCGGCCGAGATCACGCCTGCTCCTACTTCATTGCCTTCCCAGGCGAGATCCAAGATGGCTACCTTTGCGTCGTGGGCTTCCAAAGCGGTAAACAGAGGAGCCTCTGTTCCCCGAGTAGCTGGCATTACTACTCATGCCTCTTCTGCTCCTTCTGCTACTACTACTGTTCCTACGACTCACCTTCCTGATGTCGCTGCGCTTCCAACCCTCCGGCCTCTGAGGACTTTGAAGCGGGTCTCGTGGGGATTCCTCCTAGCCATTCTTACCCTCAATCGAGCTCGACGGGGTAGGACGAAGTCTTGGACCGATTCATCGCATCCTGCCCGGGTGGTGGGCTCTCTAGGATGGCCTCTATGCCCGTCGATGGTTTGCTCACCAAGGGGTCTGCTGTCTTAGCTAAGGTAATTGTTTTTTTTTCAGTACCACTTCTGAGACTGCCAACTTGATCTATTCCTAACCCCAGCTTTGTATCTTGTAGGCCTTCAAGTTTAACGTGGCTCTGGGCCACCAGGTAGCCCTCTTTCGTGATTGGGCTGCTAAGGCTAAAGCCAAAGCTGAGAGAGCCATGAGATTGCTCAAGCAGGCTCAGACATTAGTACAAGAGATGATCTCCAACCAAGGGAAAATAGAGACCGAGCTGGCCGAGCTTTGCCATGATTATTAGAGGATAAAGCTGTCACTTGATCAAGAAATCCTCCATTCTACCCGGCCGGCCAAGCAGAGGGATTCTTGGAAAACCGAGGCTAAGAAGTTAGACCTCGAGAATCAGGATCCGATTGCTTAGATGGCCAAGCTGCAGGCTGAGGCGGAGACCTCTTTTAGTGACAAATATTTATATGCTTCCTTTCAGGTTACAGAAGCTCTCTCCCTTCCCTTTGATCTATCATCCATCTCCGGTTGGGATAGAGAGGAAATAATGACCAAGGCTGCTGAAATGTCTCACCCTGATTGTGACGAAACAGTTCCCTCTAACCAGCCAGGAACTGGAATGCAGCCCATCTAGGCATATCCTCCTCTTCCTCCTCATATCTTTACTGCTTCAGGTCCTGGGAATCTTCAAGTAAGGTTCTGTCCGTGCAGTTCGAAGGAGATCAACCAGAATCTGGGGAAGGAACAAAGAGCCTGCATGAGAGATCCTCTAGAGTGGAAATGGAGGTCGACAGGAGCCAGACGGGGTCCATCGCTGCCCTTCTTGATGCGGTTATCCCTCCTAAAGTCATGGTAGTGATCAATGAAGTCTTGGGGGAGGATCCAGCTGATCAGTAGGAGGAACCTCTAGAGGGAGAGATGGTTGGTGAGGGTAACCAAGACGGGCAGCCACCTAAAGGAGGAGCTGATAGCAAGGATCAGCATGAGGAAAGAGGAGTAGCAAGGGGAATCAAGAGGGCTCCAAAGCTTGACGCTACCTGTTCATGACTGGCATTGATTGCCCAGAAAAGGGGGTGGGCACCCCGCTTTACTCATGATTAGTTTAGTTAATTTTTTTTCTTTTTGTAGCCCGGATTCGGGGGTTGGGCTCCCCACTAAATGGATATAGCCTTACTGGGGGATAGGCTCTTTCGTTATTAATGAGAAACTGATATAACTTCCTTCATATTTTTTTTGATTGACATTGATTATGAGCTTCCATATTGATTGAGAATATCTTGCTTTATTCCTGATCCCGACCGTGAATCGATCCTGCATCTTTGATGATAATTTGTTCATACTTTAATCTGGCTTCATAGGAAACTCTTATTACGATGATCTTAATCCTGCAAACGAAACAAATATTTATGTTTAAATCCGTTTCAGAAGAGGTAGCCAGATCGAGGCATCATGAGGGCAGTCTAGCTATTTCCTAGTCTTGAGATCTGGAAGGTAACTATGCTCGTATACTCAAGCCCTTCTTGGGGGTGGTAGCCCGACCAAGGCATCAGGAGGGCTGTCTAGCTATTTCCGGGTCTCGAGATCCAGATGGCAACTATGCTCTTACACTCAGACCCTTCTTAGGGGTTGTAGCCTAACCAAGGCATCAGGAGGGCTGTCTAGCTATTTCCTGGTCTCGAGATCTGGATAGCAACTATGCTCTTACACTGAGACCTTTCTTGGGGTGGTAGCCCGACCAAGGCATCAAGAAGGCTGTCTAGCTATTTTCTGGTCTCAAGATCTGGATGACAACTATGCTCTTACACTCAGACCATTCTTGGGGGTGGTAGCCCGACCAAGGCATCAGGGGTAATGAGGGGGCTTCCCTGGCTTGTCCCTGGTCTCGAGATCCTGTTGGCAACTATGCTCTTATGCTTAGACACTTCTTGGCGGGGGGTGGTGCCAGGCCAAGGAATCTTGAGCATCAAAGGGGTTTCCCCGGCTCATCCCTAGTCTTGAGGTGATTATGTCGAATTTTCCAGTCAAATATGTTGATATTATTATAGAATATAATCAAAGATAAAGAAAAAACGCGACTTTATTGGTGACCGAGATATAGTACATCGTTGTTAGGGATTTTATTGAAACCTAAATGGGGGTAATCTGCTCAAAAGTCCCCTGCTCAGTGGTAGAACTTCCTCAAATGATCTGCGTTCCAGGTGTGGTCGATGGGTCGTCCATCCATTTCTTCAAGTTTATAGGCTCCATTGCGAGCAACTACTTTTACCAAGTATGGCACTTCCCAATTGTGGCATAGGACTCCATCCGACCTTTTCTGAGTATTCGAGGTCTCCTTACTGAGCACCAGATCTTCTTCTTTGAAATTCTGGGCTCTGACCTTTCCGTTGAAATACCTAGCGATCTTGCTCTGGTAGATCGCCACTTTCTCAGCTACCCGGTCTTGTTTCTCTTCTAGGAGGTCTAGGTTAGCTCGGAGTTTGACCTCATTGCTTTTAGGTTTGAAGTGTTGCACTCTGAATGAGGTCAATTTATGCTCGATGGGGAGGACCACTTCAACTTCGAAGGCCAGGGAGTAAGGTGTCTCCCCGGTAGCTGTCTTCTTTGTAGTCCGGTATGCCCAAAGGACCTCGGCCAGCTCCTCGGCCCACTTGCCTTTCTTCTGCTGTAGTTTCTTCGTCAGAAGCTTTTTGATAGTCTTATTGGTGGACTCCACCAGCGCGTTAATCCGGGGATGGGCTACTGAAGCGAGCCTGAGGTCGATTCCCAAACCTTCACATAAGTCTTTGAATCGGACGTTATCGAACTGCTTACCCAAGTCGGCTACAATGATGAGAGGGTTCCCGAATTTACAGACCACGTTGGTTTTGATGAACTTGGTATTATTCTTTTCTGATATTTGAGAAAGAGGCCCCGGCTCGACCCATCTTGTGAAATAATCGATAGCCACGATAGCATATTTAACTTTCCCAGGCGCGGTGGGAAGTGGTCCAATTAGGTCGATCCCTCACATGGCAAAGGGGTAGGGCGAACTGAGTACCCCATACGAAGCACTTGATAATGGCATATCCTCACTGAACACGTGGACAGAACGTTAATGGAAGCATGTGAAAGGAAGATTTCATTCTACAAACGGTTACAGAAAATTTTTCAAGTGCTTCAAATCCTAACTCCAATCCCAACCTGGTACTGGTGTTAAAGTCAAAGGGGACTTCCTATCCCCCTTTTTTGTCCTACCAAGGAAGTGGGAGACCAGACATCTTCTACAAAGGAGGTGAGTTAACGGGAAAATTCACTCAGGGAGTAGAATTCCAGTTAACACCCTCGACCACTACCGGTAGGTGGCAGCGGGGTAGGTACCTTCGGTACCGCGATTACCCTTACAAGGCAATAGGAAATCGATCTTGAAACAAGGGAATCCTATTCGAAAACTCAAGTAAGGGAAATCTTATGAAGGGATGGTATATGTGGAGAAAACAAAGGTGGCGTTGTCTTATTAATCACAAGATTGCTATACAAATAGAATAAGGCTTGATAACAATACAAAACTGTCACTCTCTTTTCTTTCTCTACACACAAAATGGAGATGGCGAAATCTTGCATGTTGATAAGTGGCTAAAATCCTCTTAGTAGTGGTTCTGAATCTCTTACTGATTTCAAAAAACTCAAAAGAAGGTGTTAACAGAAAAATTCACTCAGGGTGAAAATCTCAATCAACACCCTCTACCCGCTACCCTAAAGGTTGCAGCGGGGGGTAGGTACTTCGTACCGTGATTCTGGTAAGAGTGAAAGAGAGAATCAGTTCGATCAACGTCCGTAGATGGGGTAGATACCGCGAGAGAGAGGTAAGATAGGTAGGAGAAAAATCATCACGCCCATCTGGTGCAATAGGCAGGTACCAGATCCTGGTATCTGCTCCTGGTACCTAGTAACCTTTCTAGGTGCCTTCAATATTCCCCCAACCAAGATAATGAGTCAGGAGAGGTACATAAGAGCTAGGACCAGCATGGTCGGTGCCTAGCACGATACATGCATTCATAACAAGGAGATGGATGAGAGAATGTCAACTCTTTTAGTAATGGTGGACTGACCTAGGGTGAAAAAGCATCACGATTAATCACATGCTGAAAAACCCCCAGGCAGTATCCATAGGAAGGGAGAAAGACCCTTCTTTATATTTATATATCTTGAGAGGTGCTCCAGAGAGCTTACATCAGTACAAAATGAGACCTGATAGGTCATAGTTGGAGGGGTATCACTTAGTACTGATACATATTTGGAGAAAATTAATGTGCATAATAGTCGATAAAATGGTGGGAGATGTCCAACTGTATTTCTGGTAGAGAAATGGACGAAATCTGGGATCAGAGACATCTTGGAGACATGGAGATGTTGGAGGGTTGTTGGAGAATGTTGGAACCCTTGAGATGGAGAAATTCGAGAGAGCTGGTGTCGAAGTCAGAACCCCCTTCTCGGAGAGAACTTGGTCATATTTATATGTACTGATTCTTGTTGCCCACTCCACTAATTAATTCGTAATCAAAGGAGCGTTGACTTGGCATTAATGGAGTTGAATATTCTCTCATTAATGGCGTTAGTAATGGCCATTAAAGAGTTTATTGATCTTCTCATTAATGGGGCTGATTATCTCCATTAATAGAGTTGATTGATTCCCTCATTAATGGCATTGTGAATGGCCATTAAAGAGTTGACTGATCTTCTCATTAATGGGGCTGGTTATCTCCATCAATAGAGTTGACTGATTTCCTCATTAATGGCGTTGTGAATGGCCATTAATGGAGTTGACTGATTTCCTCATCAATGGAGTTGTGAATGGCCATTAATGAGGTCAAATGGTGTTGCATGCTTGATAATATTATAATTGCTTATGTTTTATACCTCTATTCTTTAGTTTATTGCTTTGTTTTCAGTTGAACTCTTGCATTTTACGTTTCTTTTCGTAGTTCTCAGCTATTCAAGTCCTAGGAGATAATTGGAAGCAATTTGGAAGATTTTCGATCAAGCCCGAGAAAACAACATCTGCTGATGGGTCAACTTCAAGAATTAAACTGTATCATCTCAGAAAGAACTGGGTTTCGAGCCTTATATGGTTGGAAAGGTACGGAAGTTAGCTTGTCGTAGAAATTTACGGTTTGGGATTTCGAGTTTCCTAGAGGGAGTTATGACCATTTTACTACCCAAAGGTCAGCCCAGAATTTCTGCACTGGATTTTGGAAATAAAGCATTACGGGCTGCCTATTCGGGAATGAAGGTCTTAGACGAATTTATTATGTTTTAGAAGATTAATGAAGGCCTAAAAGTCACTTTAATTCAGTTTTAGTTGATCCTAAACTTTCCATGTTAGGATTAGTTGAAATTGGATTAAGATTCCTAAAATTAAAAGGATTGTATTTCCTATTTTGAGTCATATGGAATTAGCCTTATTAGAGGTTGATTAGGTAACTAAAAGAAGACCTAATTCATGCCTATTTAAGAAAAATCACACACAGCAGCAGCAGAGGCAAGTTGAAGAATTCTAAGGCGACATTCCATCGATTAACCGGGTTCTATCATTATTTTCTTCTATGTTTTCTCTTAGGCTTGTACTCATGACTTTGAGGAACTAATTCGTTTTACTAGGGCTACGATGTAGCCTAGCCATGACTATTTGATTTATTTGGTTAATGTTAATTTCGAATTTTCTTCCCTATTGAGTATTTTTTGCTTGCTGCACTTAATTTATGTGTGCTTGAATTTGGATGTTTGATCACCATCTATTTTTAAGTTACTTGATGCAAGTAAGATAGAGTAGATGACATACTTTACTTGAGTTTTGCTTCTTGCAATTGATACCATGAATGTTTAATTGTAGATGCCATGCAATAAGAATTTATGTGATGTTTTTAACAATTCCCAAAGAACTTAATGGGTTTTTACAAATTCAATTCATCTAGATGCCATAGAGGATTAATTTGTAGGAATACTTTTAGTGTAACCAGATGCCATGGCCATTAAATATATTTGGGAAAATTGATCATCAATAAGGGGAATTAATTAGAATTAACAAGCCAAAGAAATTGAGTATGATTGGTTACGGTGAAATCGGATGCTCTAGTGTTTCGCCTATTTGATTTTTGACTTTGTTTTGCTGTGAACTTTTATTATTTTTCTTTTATTTTCTGTTCTTAGTCAATAATTCACAAATCAATTCTCATTCATTAAAGTTTTCAATTTAAGGTTTAGTTATAGTTTAATTGGTAAGAATTGTAGGATTAATTCAGTCTCCGTGGGAACGATATCTGTGCTTTGCTAGCTATACTATCTTTTGATTCGTACACTTGCGAGCAATTATAATTTGGAGATAAATTGTTTATCATATTTTTGGCAACAAGTTTTTGGCGCCGCTGCCGGGGACTAAAATTTGATTCTTATTCTTGCATAATTAAATTGTTACTTGTCTTAATTTTGTTAACTTTAATTTTAATTTTAATTTCTTTTTTTTTCTTTTTTTCTCTTTTGGGTAATTTTGTTTGGAATATATGCACGGTAGTCGTTCACCAAGTCTCGAGCGGGTACCGTACGATCCTGAGATCGAGAGGACAATCCGACAACTCAGAAGGACGCACCTCGCACCCGAGGAGTGAATTGACGATATGGCTCTTCAGGAACCAAATCCGAACCAGACTTTGATGGATTATTCAGCTCCATTTGTCACCACTTCGCCATCATGCATTGTTCGACCTCCCGTCACAGAAAACCATTTTGAGTTGAAGCCATCTTTCATCCAGATGTTGCCTTCCTTTTATGGCAATTCAACTGAAGATCCTAATTTGCATATCAAAGAATTTCTTGAGATATGTGAAACTGTGAAGATAAATGGAGTAACGGAGGAAGCCATTAAATTTTGATTGTTCCCATTCTCACTGAAGGATAAGGCGAAATCGTGGCTTCATACACTTCCACCGAATTCCATCACTACTTGGACTGATTTGGCAAATAAATTTCTGCAGAAATATTTTCCTCCTTCAAAGATGGTTCAGCTAAGAAATGACATCATGATTTTTACCCAACAGGATACTGAGGTCTTTTATGAAAGTTGGGAGCGATTCAAGGAGATGTTATTGAAATGCCCACATCATGGACTATCGGAATGGCTGTAGCTACAATCATTCTACAAAGGTTTGAATGATGATAGCAAGAGAATGATAGATTCAGCTAGTGGAGGAGCCTTCATGACAAAAACAGTTGATGAGGCATCTCAACTCATCAACACATTAGCCACAAACACTCAGCAATGGGGTGTAGAAAGAGTAATGCCGAAAAGAGCTGGAGTCCATGAGATTAATGCATTTACCTCTATGGCTACACAAATGGCAAATTTGAATAAAAAAATGGATGCTTTAATGTCTGCAAAAGCTGTTAACTCATTCAATGATTTTGATGCCACTTGTGCAGGTGTACACCTTGGTATGGATTGTCCCATAAATGGTTCATTCTCAGAGACCATGCAAGAACAAGCAAATCAATTGAACAATTTTAGCCGTCAACAGAACAACTCGTACTCCAACACATACAACCCAGGTTGGCGCCAACATCCAAATTTTCAATGGAGCAACACTCAGAATGTTTTGAACCCACCAGCTAGACCACTGCCTAACTCTTTCCAGCCTTCTAAAAAAAATCATCTGTGGAAGACTTAACTGCTCAGCTAGCCCAAAATACAAACAACTTTATGCAAGCTACCCAAACCACTTTGCAAAATTAGCAAGCATCAATCAAAAATTTGGAGGTGCAAGTAGGTCAGATAGCTAATGTTTTGACTGAAAGGGAAAAAAGAGTGTTGCCAAGCCAAACTGAAGTAAATCCTAAAAGTCAAGAGCATGCAAAAGCGGTCACACTTCGGAATGGAAGGGAAGTAGAAACAAGAACAAAAGCAAGCTCTCCAAAGGAAGCCACAACCACAGAAATAACACCTGCTCAGAACAAGGCCGAACCGGTGAAGTCTTATATGCCACCAATCCCATTTCCGCAGAGGCTTAAGAAGGCTAAGAAGGATAAACAATTTTCTGACATTTTTGAGATTTTTAAGAAAGTGCAAATTAATATCCCTTTTCTTGATGGAGTAGAACAACTTCCATGTTATGCTAAATTTCTTAAAGAAATCTGCACCAATAAAAGATGATTCACTGAACATGAACGTGTGATGCTATCCGAGGAATGTAGTGCGATCCTTCAAAAGAAGCTACCACCTAAATTGAAGGATCCAAGGATTTTCACTATCCCTTGCACTGTCGGCAATCTTTTTTTCTTTTGATAAAGCTTTATGTGATTTTGCCTTTCTATGTGTTTAAACAACTAGGTTTGGGGGAAACGAAACCCACATCAGTTTCGTTGCAGCTAGCGGATCGATCAATCACATACCTACAAGGAATCATTGAAGACGTACTAGTGTGGGTAGATAAGATAATCCTCCCTGTAGACTTTCTTGTTTTGGAAATGGAAGAAGATCGAGAAATTCCAATTATTTTGGGTCGACCTTTCTTAGCTATAGGAAGGACTTCGATTGACGTTCAACAAGGTTTACTGACTCTTAGAGTTCAAGATCAGCATGTGGTGTTCAAGGTGTTTGAAGCTACAAAGTACCCAGATGATAAAGAAGAATGTTTTCAAGTTGACACAGTGAAACAATTGGTTTCTGAAAATTTTACAAATGTGCACCCTACCTATCCTGTTGAATCCTGTATAGTCAATGTTGCAACCACCAATAATGAAAGTGCTGAAATTGCAGAAATTGCTAAACAATTGGAAGGCTTGCATAAATCAGTAAAATGGAAGAATTATTTTGAAACTTTAGGGCCAGCCACAACCAAGGTTGCGTCATCTATTGAAGTTGCTCCAAAACTCGAACTGAAACCACTACCGCAACACCTAAAGTATGCTTACTTGGGTGAGTCTGAAACCCTTCCTGTCATTATTGCTGCAAACTTTGTCAAAGTAGAAGAAGAGAGACTGTTGCGAGTGCTGCGTGACAATAAAACTGCATTGGGTTGGACAATAGCAGACATCCAAGGAATTAGCCCGATAATGTGTATGCATCGAATTTTACTTGAGGAAGAGTGCAAACCATCTGTGGAAGCTCAGAGGAGGTTGAATCCCAACATGAAAGAAGTTGTTCGTGCTGAGGTGCTAAAATTGTTGAATGCTGGAATCATATACCCAATTTCAGATAGTAAATGGGTGAGTCCAGTTCAGGTGGTACCAAAAAAGAGTGGAATTACTGTGATACCAAATGACAACAACGAGTTTATATCGACAAGAAAAATCATTGGGTGGCATGTTTGCATTGATTTTTGAAAGCTTACTAGCTCAACTCACAAGGATGACTTTCCTTTGCTGTTCATTGATCAGATGTTGGAGCGACTCACCGGTCATTCTCATTACTGTTTTCTTGATGGTTACTCCGAGTACAATCAAATTCCTATAGCCCCAGAAGATAAAGAAAAGACAACTTTTACTTGCCCTTTCAGTACTTTTGCATATCGAAGGATGCATTCAGGCTATGCAATGCACTAGCTACTTTTTAAAGGTGTATGATGAGCATATTTTTAGATATGGTAGAACGTTTTATAGAGTTATTCATGGATGACTTCTCGGTCTTTGGATTCTCATATGATGATTGTTTGAATAATTTTGTTTTGGTGTTGAAACGGTGTCAAGAGACCAACTTGGTCTTAAACTGGGAAAAATGTCACTTTATGGTTCAAGAAGGTATAGTGCTTGGGCATAAAATTTCAGCTATGGGCATTGAAGTTGACAAGGCAAAAATTGAGCTAATTGAAAAGCTCCAACCACCAACTTCGGTAAAGGGAATCCGTAGTTTTTTGGGCCATGTTGGGTTCTATCGTCGCTTCATCAATGATATTTCTAAAATTACCAAACCACTTTGCAATCTATTACTTAAGGACACAGTTTTTCACTTTGATCATGAGTGTTTGAATGCTTTCAATACCTTGAAGAAGTTACTCACTACAGCACCCATTATCACTGCACCTGATTGGAGACTTCCTTTTGAATTGATGTGCGACGCCAGTGACTATGCAATAGGAGTGGTTTTGGGGCAAAGGAAGGATAAATTGCCGTATGTTATATATTATGCCAGCCACACCCTCAGTGATGCACAATTGAACTATTCTACTACAGAAAAAGAGTTATTGGCAATTGTTTTCGCACTAGATAAATTCAAGTCTTATTTAGTTGGGTCTAAGGTGATTGTGTTTATGGATCATGCAGCTCTCAGGTATTTATTTTCCAAAAAGGATGCAAAGCCACGGCTAATACGATGGGTACTCCTCTTACAAGAGTTTGATCTTGAGATTCGTGACAAGAAAGGTTCTGAAAAAGTGGTGGCTGATCATTTATTAAGACTGGTTCATGAAGAAGAAAGTGAAGAAATCTTGCCTATTAATGCAATGTTTCCAGATGAACAATTAATGGCTATCCAAGAAGTCACAGCTCCATGGTATGCTGATTATGTTAATTATTTAGCATGTGATGTGGTTCCAACTGATCTAAATTCGCAACAAAAGTTATTTTCAATGGTCAATCATTATTTTTGGGATGACCCATACTTGTACAAGCACTGCCCGGATCAAATAATTCAGAGGTGCGTACCTGAATCAGAGCAACAAAATATCTTGACCCACTGTCATACTCTAGCATGTGGAGAGCATTTTGGAGCTTCAAAAATAGCAGCTAAGGTGTTACAATCCAGGTTTTATTGGCCAACATTGTTCAAAGATTCTCACACTTTTGAAGCTGTTTGTGATCGTTGCCAAGAAACTGGTAATATTTCTCGACGAAATCAAATGCCTTTGAATAATATATTAGAGGTCGAGCTCTTTGATGTGCGGGGGATTGACTTTATGGGCCTTTTTCTTCTTCTTTCTCGAACAGGTACATATTGGTTGTCGTTGACTATGTTTCTAAATGGGTAGAAGCAGTGGCCTTACCTACTAATGATGCCCGAGTTGTTCTTCATTTCTTGAAAGCCAATATTTTTACCAGGTTTGGAACCCCCCATGCTATTATCAGTGACGGCGGCACTCACTTTTGTAACAAACAGTTTGATGCTCTATTATCTAAATACGGTATCACTCATAAAGTGGCTACGCCGTACCATCCCCAAACAAGTGGTCAAGTGGAAATCTCTAATAGGGAGTTGAAACGAATTCTAGAAAAGACTGTGAGCACTACAAGGAAAGATTGGTCGAAGAAATTAGATGATGCTTTATGGGCTTACCATACTGCTTTCAAGACACCTCTAGGAATGTCTCCATATCGGCTAGTCTTTGGGAAGGCATGTAACTTACCAGTTGAGTTGGAACATAAGGCTTATTGGGCAATTAAGACACTAAATTTTGAAATAGGTGCAGCTGGAGAGAAGAGGTTGCTACAACTTATTGAAATGGACGAGTTCCGTAATGATGCTTATGAGAATGCCAAAATTTGCAAGGAAGTAACCAAGCAATGGCATGATAAGAGCATCTTGCGAAAAGAGTTTGATGTAGGACAGAAGGTGTTACTCTACAATTCAAGGCTAAACTTTTTCCTGGTAAACTTTGCTCGCGTTGGTATGGTCCATTCCATGTGCTGAAAGTCTATCCTTACGGAGTAGTTGAAATTCAAAATCAGGAGACAGGTACTGCGTTCAAAGTCAATGGACAATGGTTGAAGCATTATGTGGAAGTTAACTTCAATGCCATGAAGTCGACACTTCCGCTTGCTGATCCATCTTAAGACAGTCCATAGTCTGGCTGAAGACTCTAAATAAAGCGTTTGTTGGGAGGCAACCCAACTCGGTACTTTCGTTCCTTTATTTTTCTTCGTTTTTGTGTTTGTGTGTTTATTTCATGATATCCATGTTTATTCTACTCATTGCATGCATTATATTTACTTGTAAACATTGAGGACAATGTTTAGATTAGGTTTGGGGGTGTGGATTTATTTTTCATTTTATTTTCGTGTGTCTTTGCGTTTTTATGTTCAGCTGGAGAAATTTTTGAGCAAAGATTTTCATTAAAATTGTACCTTTTGGAGAGGAAAATAAAATTTTCTGTCCACAATGTGTTCTTTGATTTTTCGATATGAATCCAACAGTATAAAATTTGTAAAATTCTGGGTAGTATTTTTGAAGTTATGATCAATTCTTAGACCAAAGGTCAGAGGCGATTCTCTGTTTCACCAATCCGCGAGTGAGCTGTTTTCATCGCTCGTTTTCTCACTTTTATGACCCGAATTTTGAAACAATTTCGGAATCAAAAGTGTGTGTTTGCATGTCTATTTTCTAGTATTAACATTTGAGCAAATATTGTTGAGTAATTTTAGAGGCACGCACTTGAATGTGGACATAGGTCAGATTTAAATTTCAGCAGAATTTGTTTTCGTAAATTGAGTCAATTTTTGTGTTGTTTTTGATAAGTTTGCTATTGATTTAAATTGATATGCTATGCACATGAATTCTTGACTTTAGGATTGCAATTATAGTTAGTGTATCATGTTTTGAGTTAAGGCCTAAATCTTGATGATTAGTAAGCGGATGCCATGCTTGTTTGCTTATGGAAGAATTGTGGAGACTACCCTAGTGAGTATCACAGTCTTAAATTGCGTAACTAAAGAGGGTTTTATTAATTCTACTCCTAAATACTCTTCATGTTCTTCATTGTTTTAGATTGATCTCATTAGGTTTTTGCATTGGATACTAATGAACTATTCTCTTATAAAGGTATCACATATTTTGCTTTTGTTCTCATGTTGGATGAACCTTAAGAAGTGATGTTAGGCAATGTGTGATAACCTAAAAAAAGGCCTTAAATTTCCCTACCCATGTGTGTGCTCCATTAGCCCTTTTGAAGCCAAACACTTATGAGCCTTTTTCTTTCATCAACCACATAATCCTTATCCCTTATACCCAATACATATTGGCTGTACCCTATAGCTTGGGATCATGTCGAGTGGAAGAAGAAGAAGTTCAAGTTCAAGTTCAAGATGAAGATGAAGAAATGAAGAAGAGGAGCATGGGTAAGTTCTAAAGCATGCATGTACGAAGGCAAAGAAAGGAATCAAAAGAATATTTTCTTCCCTAAAAAAAAGAAAAAAACAAGAATTGAAGAAGAAAAAAGCATTGAAAAGAAGAAAGAAGAATGGTGAGTAAAGAAGAATTCAAGTTGAATATTTACTTGCAAAAGAAGTTGAAGAAATCAATGAGGAAGCCTGGATACAATTTGAAAGAAGATTCAAAGGAGAGATGTATGCGCATCAACATACCACGATACATCTCTTGACATGATCTTAGGTTCTTTGATATCCTTTTTCTTTCTTTTTATATTACCCCTCACCCAATGGCCCCATTACAACCAAAAAGAAAGACCTAACTGATCTTTTAGGGATTCTAGCTTGGGAGTGGAGGTAAGTTTGTGCTCTATCTTGTTCTTAGTATTTGATTCCTTTCATGAGATATTTTGCATAAGTCTTAGCGTTGTTTCTACTATATACTCATATGCGATATAAAAATTGAAATTTTCTTGTACATAAATTCAATCGCTTATGCTTGTTATAAGTGTTGCCTAGGTTCCGAGTGAAAATTGAGTGATATCTTGTGAGGACCTAGAGTTGAGACGAATTCCCTCCATGGCATTTGAGTATGTTGTTTGTGAGCTGAGAATTTTGGTTAATGGCTGAGACATGAGATATGATGCATGGACTTGATCACATGATTTTAGTTTTGAGTAAGTGTGTTATGTGTGCATTGATTCTTATTGGTATGTGAATTTGTCTTGTCGTTTTTGTTTTATTTGTTTTTATTTGAAGTCTTGAGTCAAGTGTTTATGGGTATCGCGGCTGGTAAACCCTCAGGAGACTATAACTCCTCCTACTAGGAACACCTAGAGGATTAAAGGCTTGTAGCATACGCTCAATGCTATCGTGCTTCCCTACGAAAATGGCCTAGGTAGTTTAGTTTGTTTTTAGTTTTGGTTTTTAGTTTTAATTTTGCTTGAGGACTAGCAAAAACCAGGTTTGGGGGTATTTGATAATATTATAATTGCTTATGTTTTATACCTCTATTCTTTAGTTTATTGCTTTGTTTTGAGTTAAACTCTTTCATTTTACGTTTCTTTTCTTAGTTCTCAGCTATTCAAGTCCTAGGAGATAATTGGAAGCAATTTGGAAGATTTTCGATCAAGCCCGAGAAAACAACATCTGCTGATGGGTCAACTTCAAGAATTAAACTGTATCATCTCAGAAAGAACTGGGTTTCGAGCCCTATATGGTTGGAAAGGTACGGAAGTTAGCTTTTCGTAGAAATTTACGGTTTGCAATTTCGAGTTTCCTAGAGGGAGTTATGACCATTTTACTACCCAAAGGTCAGCCCAGAATTTCTACACGGGATTTTGGAAATAAAGCATTACGGGCTGCCTATTCGGGAATGAAGGACTTAGACGAATTTATTATGTTTTAGAAGATTAATGAAGGCCTAAAAGTCACTTTAATTCAGTTTTAGTTGATCCTAAACTTTCCACGTTAGGATTAATTGAAATTGGATTTAGATTCCTAAAGTTTAAAGGATTGTATTTCCTAGTTTGAGTCATATTGAATTAGCCTTATTGGAGGTTGATTAGGTAACTAAAAGTAGACCTAATTCATGCCTATTTAAGAGGACATACAGCAGAAAAATCACACACAGCAGCAGCAGAGGCAAGTTGAAGAATTCTAAGGTGACATCCCATCGATTAACCGGGTTCTATCATTATTTTCTTCTATGTTTTCTCTTAGGCTTGTACTCATGACTATGAGGAACTAATTCTTTTTACTAGGGCTACGATGTAGCCTTGACATGACTATTTGATTTATTTGGTTAATGTTAATTTCAAATTTTCTTCCCTATTGAGTATCTTTTGCTGCACTTAATTTATGTGTGCTTGAATTTGGATGTTTGATCACCATCTATTTTTAAGTAACTTGATGCAAATAAGAGTAGATGCCATACTTTACTTAAGTTTTGCTTCTTGCAATTGATACCATGAATGTTTAATTGTAGATGCCATGCAATTAGAATTTATGTGATGTTTTTAACAATTTCCATAGAACTTAATGGGTTTTTACAAATTCAATTCAATTAGATGCAATAGAGGATTAATTGGTAGGAATACTTTAAGTGTAACCAGATGCCATGGCCATTAAATATATTTGGGAAAATTGATAATCAATAAGGGGAATTAATTAGAATTAACATGCCAAAGAAATTGAGTATGATTGGTTACATTGAAATCAGATGCTCTAGTGTTTCGCCTATTTGATTTTTGACTTTGTTTTGCTGTGAACTTTTATTATTTTTCTTTAATTTTATGTTCTTAGTCAATAATTCACAAATCAATTCTCATCCATTAAAGTTTTCAATTTAAGGTTTAGTTATAGTTTAATTGGTAAGAATTGTAGGATTAATTCAGTCTCTATGGGAATGATATATGTGCTTTGCTAGCTATACTATCTTTTGATTCGTACACTTGCGAGCAATTAGAATTTGGAGATAAATTGTTTATCATATTTTTCGCAACAATGCTTCTTCCCTTCAGGCGAGGTACTCTGGTGTACCAGTCCCTTCTCGCTGGCATGTCGCTTGTTCTAGCATGGTAGTGGCTTCGTGGCGACATTCTTCTTGCTCAGCGAGTAGGATACCTGTTTATGGTGGATTCCAGGTTGATGTCAAGGTACTAGGTACCAGGCAGATATCGAGGTATTCGGGCACCAGGTAGATGTTGAGGTACCCTGGGTACTAGATACATGTCGCGGTACCTAGGTGCCAGGTAGGAGGCACTGGGTATATGAGAGATACTGGGTGCATGGTATCGCGGTACCAGCTTCACCAGGTGTCAGGGTAGATGTACCTGTTCTTCCTGGTTCGTATTTCTGATGCCTCATCTAGGTAGATAGGCAGTCAAGGTTCTGGCCCTACCAGGTCTCGATTCTTCCAAGGTCGTGGTATCGATCCTGTTGGATACCTGGGAGCTGGGAATGGTCCCTACCAGGCGGTTACTTGGTGGAAATTTCTTCTTTGGACCCCTGCCAAAAAACCATGTTAACAGAAGTCCCGTCTTACTTGAACACCGGTATTAACTTAGGGTTGGAGTCAGGATCTGTAACGCTTGAAGAATTTTACTCTTCATTTCTTTCTCATAACCGCTACTTGAAACGAGAAAACGGTCTTAGCATTCTTGGCTTAGGCAAATCAGGGTACCTGGCATTCCTGTTCAAAGAATACTGGTACTTAGGTGAAACGATGCATTCAGATCTGGGTACCTGCACTTAAGCTTTGAAAATCAAACTGGCGCGCGCCGAGTGCGGGTGGAGTGCGGGTGGTTTACCTGCACTGTATGGGTTGTCTGCAACTTCAGTTCTCGGATCAGGGCATTAGTACGGGTGGAGTGCGGTTGAATTACCCGCACTTGGAATCGCACTTGAATCGCACTTCCCTGTCAGGTGCAAAATCTACCTTGTGTTCTTGGTGCAAGTGCGGGTGGAGTGCGGTTTGATGACCCGCACAGTACCCGCACTCTATTGTCAGGTACAATTCTGCTCTTCTGTTCTTGGTGCAAGTGCGGGTGGAGTGCAGTTTGATGACCCGCACTGTACCCGCACTCTAATGTCAGGTACATCTTTAACTTCTCTGGTTTGGCATTAGTGCGGGTAAAGTGCGGTTGGATGACCCGTACAGTACCCGCACTTTATCGTCAGGTGCAACATCAGCTTCTCTGGTTTGGCAACGGTGCGGGTGGAGTGCGGTTGGATGACCCGCACTGTACCCGTACTTTATCGTCAGGTGCAACATCAGCTTCTCTGGTTTGGCAACGGTGCGGGTGGAGTGCGGTTGGATGACCCGCACTGTACCCGTACTTTATCTCTTTACTTTCATCCTTCCCCGGCTATGAACATAAGTGCGGCTGGAGTGCAGTCGGAGTACGATTGCGACCCGCACTGGACCCGCACTATAGAGCTGTTTGTACTCTTTTGCCTTTACTTTCGCCCTTTTTCTGCCAGAATCACGCAATATGCTTCCAAACCTGTCCCTGGAGAGATGCCAATCGGCAAGGTGCCAGGGTACCTCCCTTCGACAGGTTGGGACCACCACCTCCTGTACTAGTCCATGATAGACTCGAACCCATGCCCCTAGCACCATCGGTCCACGACAGACTCGGGCCTATGCCCCAGGTTCCAGGATATCCTACAGGTTACCAAGCCGGGCGTGCAAGATTCGCCATCGACCTCCCGCCCAGAGAGCACCACCACCTGGCCCAACCAGTGGCCTATTCTACACAGCCTCAACAAGAAATGACCAGGGAAAGCCCTCATTCAGTGGTGGGAGGTAGCAACAAGGGCGCCGAAGAAGACCCTCCTTAGGAAGAGAATCAGGATGAAGCATCTGCGACAATGGAAGGGCCTTACGACAGAGATTCTGAGGTGGAATCGGGGAATGATGTCGGTAAACGTCTGTGGGACTAGGTCGCCAGAATGGTGAAAGAAATCTAGGAGTTGAAGAAGGGCAATCATCATGAAAACTGGAAAGACCCCTTGGGAGAGATGAATGCTCCCTTCTCTATGAGGATCAAGGAGGCTGAATTGACTCCCAAATTCAAGATGCCAACCGACAAATATTTTGGGACTGAGGACCCTCTGAGTCGAGAGCCAGATGGCCCTCCTGATGCCATGGACAGGATAAATCCTTCTAGGAGGAGCGCCTTAAAGACCAGGAAAGCCAGATGGCCCTCCTGATGCCCTAGACAGGATAAATCCCTCCAGGAGGATCGCTTTAAGGACTACACAGCACTCCTAATTTCCTGGACTGGATTAATCCCTCCAGGAGGATCTCCTCGAGACCAGGATAAGCAGCATGCCATTCCTGATGCCATGGCCGAGCACCACCCCCCGCTCGGAAGGATCCAGTATGTAAGAGCATAGTTACCTTACGGATCAAACCTCGGCCGGGCACCACCCCCCGCTGAGAAGGGTCAAGTGCATAGTTGCCCGCCAGATCAGGGACTTAGCAGGGTACCACTCCCCGCTAAGAAAGACTTGGTGCTAAAGGGGCCTTAGTTGCCTACCAGGATCTTGTTGCTAGTATGATAGCCTTATTTTCACCAATAATCGCCTCAAGACCAGAAAGGACCATATGACCTTCCTGCTGCCTTGGCCGGGTGCCACCCCCTGCCAAGAAGAATCTGGTTAGCGAGGACGTAGCCGCATGCTAGATAAAGGCCTTGGTCGGGTACTACCCCCCGCCAAGAAAGACCTGGTTCTAACATGGCCCTAGCCGTCTACCAGGATCTTGCTGCCAACATATTCTCCATCACATTAGCCACGGTACCAAGATTTCCAGAGCAGGAATGTGGGGTACCCGGATTCGGCAAATTCATTCTCCAAGGCACCAAACGAGAATGCGAAGTGCCCTGTTTCGCCAGAATATTTGCCTAGAGACCTAGGTTCCTTGAAACAAGAAGGCTAGGTATCAGGTTATTCGTCGAAGTACCAAGATCCATGTTAACAGGAATGTGAGGTACCCAGATTCGCCAAAATATTTGCCATAGTACCAAGATTCCTAAAATAGGAAGGCTAGGTACCTAGATTGCAAGATTATTCGTCGGAACATTCATTATCATTAACGAACCAAGATTCTCAGAACTAGAGTGCGAGGTACCATGGTACCGATCAACTGCTGTTCCTCTACTTTACTCTCATCAGGGTTCTCGCTTTACCAAGTATTGATTAAGTCAAGTTTATGCTAGGGACTTTTGCCCGAATTTATGCTACAATCAGAAGCGTGCGACTGAATTCAATCGACATATACAGATGGAAATGAGTTTTCTTTTGATTGATCAAATCAGGGAACCCAGCCCTTATTTTAAGCTACATACAAGATACAAGAGAGAAAGTGACAAGTCTGAAAAAGCCAGCTTCCTCTTTAACTTCTCACCTACTTTCTAGATCTGCCTACCTAGCAACATTGATCTTAATCAAAATCTATGTTGACAATGCTGCCATGAACCCCGGAGGTAGGAAAAGAAGCTATGTTGGGGTCAGCAAAAATAAGGGGGGAGTAGAGATTCCCCCATGTCCAAGATGCAACAGGGCACGAAGCTGCTACTCACCCAGGTAATGTCTACACCATTGGCAAGACTGCAGCTCCAAAGCCCACCATTCATCATGATCCTGGGAATCTCTACCATTCATGTTCCTCTGGTAGTTAAATCCACCGAGCACAGCTCATTCCATAATACCAAGCATCCTGCCAGTCATAGAGCTGACATCTCCTCCTCCTCCTATAGTGTTAGTTGATACGACGATCATCGATCAGCCTATAGGGGGTTGCCTACTAAAATGGAAAAGAAATTGTCCGAAGATCCATCTAACAGATAAGGGATATTTATAGAATGAAAGATCGAGTATCGAGAGTTAAAGGATAAAGTCATTTATGGACACAACATTCGATACATGGGAAAGGGTAGCCTCGTAAAGTGTGCCCCCCTGAGGCTTAATGCTTGGGGCAATCGAACATGTCCTAGACTGACATCTGGAAAGGCAGTTGAATGCAGAATTCGAACCAATAATGTCTATGTTGGAATCCATAAAAAAATGAGTACCCCGATCTATATCCGGTTAAGGTCTTGGTACTCCTCCCGGACCACTCATGATATCAACTACATCGAGCGCAATAGTGGATGGACCACCGAATCTCCACCTAAGTACTAAGAGTCATCCAAGAGCAAGCATTTATAGAATCGAGATTACATTGAAGATCCTACTTCAGATTTAAGCAAGTTTCAACCTAGGGTGTAATAAGCTACACACGCATGAAGTCAAGGAAAATAAAAAATTCTCATTTCTAAAACTGGGGAGCCCATCCCCTGATCACGGGCTACAAAGAGATAAAATTATCTGGATACTACTGGGTAAGGGGTCAAGCTGGGTCATGCATCCTCCTATTTCTGATTGGCGGTCTCCTCGCCAACTCCGCCAGTTAGAGTTCCTCCCTCTTCAGCACCAGACAGAACCCCTCCTACTTCTTGGGTGCCCACCATAACCAGAAGCTCCACCTAGGACAGATCACCCCGAAGTTCTCCCGCTGCTAGGTCAGAATCTCCTCCAACTTCCTTGATCAAAGTAGCCTGACCTTCCTCTACCTTGACATGGTTAGAAGATGAGATAGGCGGGGCAGATTCTCCATCATCAGTAGCAGGCTGATTCCCTACCTCCTTGACGGGCTCTGACAAAGGAGCTGAAGGGGTAGAAATCCCTCCTTCACCCAGAGCCACACCAGCCTTAGGATCCTTCAAACTGGGATTTGCTTCAGCATTACTTGGTGGAAGAAGGGAGATATAACTTTGGTCTGCCCCTCTAACCACTCCACTGGCTCCAGCTACATGGGAGGGTCCAGCCACATCAGAAGGCGCTACCCCTGCCAATTCAGCAGCCTTTGCCATAATTTCCTCTCGGTTCCATCCAGGGATGGCACTCAGATCAAACGGATGAGGGAAAGCGAGGCCACCTGGTAGCCGGTAAAAAAGTAACCATCCCCGAAGGCGGTGTCTACTTGGGCATTCAGGTCAGCCACGCTACCACAGAGGGATAGAACATCTTTCTCTAGCTCTATCACCTTTCCCCTAGCAACATCCCTCTCCTCCTTACGGCGAAGGGACCTGAGCCTCTCAGTATCCAAAGCATGCTGCATCCTCTCTCTGTCAACCTTCGCCTCGTCAGCTTCCTTTTGGACATTTACCAGCGACTGGTTCAGAGCTTACATTTCACGAGCAGCCTTAGCGAGCTCCTCCTTAGACTTCTCCAGCTCGGCTGTAGCACCTCTAACTTGCTCCAAGAGGGAACCGACCTGTTGGCTCATGGCCACGTTGAACTTTAAAGCCTGACAAAAACAAAGCACTAGTCAGGATATCTCCCACCCTTAATTGGGATAGAAGATTAAAACGAGACAACTTACCTCAGCCAGAAGAGCAGACTCTCTTCTAATTACCAGTTCGGTAGGCATGGCCGTCATGACACCCAAGCTCCCACCGGGGCAGAAGGTAACAAAGTGGGCTAAAACTTCATCCTGGCTGTTGTCCTTCGACCTCGATCGCACCATATCCCGAGGTGCCACCCACCTATAGCAGGGTCAGAACTCTTCTCGACCGGTTTAGATTGACCAGTTGCCACAACGGGAGAATCAGAAGGAGCTGAGGCACCAGCATCAGCAGCACTGGCAACATTGACTGGTCTGATGGGTGACGTATCCTGCACCCGACCAGAAGCACCTCGATACCTCCCCACTCTAGCTGTAAAGACCTCTAGTGATCTAATCGAATCAGGGGGAGGGAGAGCTGGAGATCTAGATACCTTGGCCAGGACCCTACCAGGTCCAATAGATATGCCAACTTCTGTATTGAGATCAGAACTGGTAAAAAGCCTGGCAAAGGAGGATGAAGGAGAATCGACGGCGCCCCCAGCCTAGTTGAGCTCCACCTCAGGGATCGATGAAGCTACTGCTGAAACTACCAAGACAACACAAGTTAATATCAGCAAAGTTAATAAAGTAGTACAGCAAAAGGAGAATCAGAAAGATGTTTACCGGGAAGTGCGTCAGAAATACGGAGGGAATATTCCACCCTCCCTATATCAAAGGCATCCGAGGTAGGATACTACAGGTTAACATAATTTCTGGCCATGATGGCCTTCAAGATCTTCTCTGACTCAGTGGAGAGCTTACCTTTCTCTAATGGGGGTTTCCTGCTAAAGCATGTAAGAACCTTGAATTCAATTCCTCCGATGTAAATCGAGCTGCCCCATCCGCCCTTGATGACGACCCATTCCTCCCTCCAGGAGGTATCCTTCTTCGTGGCTTGATCGTGCCTAAATTGTTGTATATTTTGACCCTCATTTCCTATTCCTTTGTCTCGTTCTTATGTGTATTGTCTGTATATTTTATGTCTTATAGGCTCGTTGGTGCTAATTGCAGGTAGTAGATGTAATTCTGGTGTTAGAAGCTTTTTACCGGAGTTTTGGCCGAAAATGGGCAAAAGGTGGTTGAAGGAAAGATAAAGGGTCATCAGCAACTCTAAGGGTATGGGTCAAGTACGGGTCGCAACCGCACTCCTTCCTACAGCCGGGGTCTGATTTATGAAGGAAAGATAAAGTGCGGGTCAAGTGCGGGTCATCCAACCGCACTCCAACCGCACTCCACCCGCACTGTTGCTCAAGACAGAGAGTTTGATTTGCACCTGACTTTAAAGTGCGGGTACAGTGCGGGTCATCCACCCGCACTCCCCCCGCACTACACCTGCACTCCACCCGCACTGTTGCCAAAGCCATAGAAGCTGATTTGTACCTGACAGATAAAGTGCGGGTCAAGTGCGGGTAATCCAACCGCACTTCACTCGCACTCTATGTGCGACATCTTCTGTTTTCAAGCTTAATTGACCTATTTTTCCATCCCCTATAAATAGAAAAGCATGGGAATGAACCAAAGGACTCCCATATCTCCTAACACTTGTATTTTCTATTTTCTTTACATAGTCTAAACTAGAAACACATCTCCCTATCATCCAAACCATCTCTACTCAATCAAAGGCAACTAGGAGACTTGGATTCAAGCTTCAAGGAAGGAGATCAATCTTCAAGGGTTTTCTCTCTACACTCTCTCTTAGTTTATTGGTTTGTAATAGAACATGAGTAGCTAAAATACCCCACTATGGGCTTGATGTTATTTGTTTGATAGATATTTGGGCTTTGTAAGTGAACTTAATGTGTTATATTTATTCTATCTCTATATTTTATTCCATTGCTTGAATTGATTTCCCTTATTGATTTGCTTGGATACACCATTTTTGCATGTTGATTTGGATTACCTGAGTAGGCAATTATGTTGTCTAATGCTCCATTGAATGGAAGGATTTCTGGAAATCTG
This sequence comes from Dipteronia sinensis, assembly GCA_033220585.1. Taxonomy (NCBI): domain Eukaryota; kingdom Viridiplantae; phylum Streptophyta; class Magnoliopsida; order Sapindales; family Sapindaceae; genus Dipteronia; species Dipteronia sinensis. Next base: position 46,597,404 of record CM065640.1, read on the forward strand.
GCTCCACAACCATCCCCTTAATCTAATCTTGAATTAGTGGCTTTCACTATACACCCTAGGTTAGCCACTTGTGAGAGAATTAGAAGCCTCCACTATACACCCTAGGTCGGCCACTTGTGAGGGAATTGGAATCCATCACTATACACCCTAGGATGGCTACATTAGTAATACGTTGAACCATAGCTAGATAGATGAGCATTCATGGAAAAAGTCTCGATTGAGTAACTAGCCATTGTTGGTTGCTTATGAGGGATTAATCGCTAGTAGGAGGTCTTCGCTATACACCCTAGGTTGACTGCTTGCTAGAGATATATATCAACACTATACACCCTAGGTTGGTTACATTTGTCAAAACGTGCTTAATTGAGAGTTTGTTGCAATTGCCCCAATATTCACTTACGAGTCCATCAACTCCGTAGTTACATCATCATACATTCATCACTCCATTTTCATTCCATTTTATTTGCTTTCATAGTTTAGTTTATATTATATTTTCATTTGCCATCACTTTTACTTTTATGCATACTAGTTATATTAATCCTAATCTTATCACCGCTACCCCGATCTCAGTGGACAACACCCGTGCTTACCGCTTTACTCGTATTTATACTTGTGAACTCATCGCATATGTTTTATAAATTGTTTTGACAGATCGGTTTTCTAACGGTGAAAATCTTCTCATCATGGCTCTTGGTACCACAAATTCCAGGTTGTTCTTTGCCCGAGCATAGAACTGCCCCTTCGGACCCGGGGCATTGGCAACAATTAGAAACACATATCCGAGCTCGTCAGGTCCCGGTTCCTGATCAATGTTGTCCCTCGCACACTGCTCCCTCCATAATACCAGAAACCCCACCAGGTGCCTCCAAAACCCTGGTGTTAGCTGAAGAGGGGCAAGCTGCAAGGCGTACAGCGCCCTACGCAAGGTGGAGTGGAGAGGTAGCCTGACTCCACTATCGAAGGCTGCAGTATGAATCAGAAGCTTGCCGAGAATGGGAGAATATATATCATACCCAGGCGGGGGTATGGTAATCAAAATATCCTTAGGGATCTTAAAATCCCTCCTCAAGCGCTTCACAGTATCCAAAGTGCTGGCAGAATCGGGGATGCATCTATACTCGTAAGGAAAGGCGAGTACCCTTCCCACAGTATTTGTAACCTTGCCAGCCCGGTCTTCGATTACCCTGACGACAGCTCCAGTTTCTCCACTCGACTCTTGATCGACATCAACCGGAGCAGTGGGACTGTTCGAAAAGCCCGTCCCGATTCCCAAATTCCGGTTGGAACGCCGGCGCTGAAAGGGAACATTGTCTCCGCAATCACTGTCGACGCATGCCTTTTTTCTAGGGGCAAGACTTCCGCTGGCCACCACATCGCCGCCAAACAACTGCTCAATACTATCGCCATCAGGTGAAGACATATTCACAAAGCCGAAATTTCGTTTCTCAGAGAAGGGAAAATTCAAAGATCAACCGAGAGAAAGTTAGATTTTCTTGCAAAGACTCTTATTCGCAATGATTTGCTTAAGTGAGTACACCTTGAAAAAGTGGGATTTATATAGAGATAGTTACTTGTAACTGGCAGAGAGGGTAATCAATACCGCGGGAATACAGCAATGTGGAAGGAACAGTTTTGGTAAACGTGCGCCTCTAAAAAAAATTTCCTTCTTTTGAATTTGGCCTACCCTGGTCAGCCACGTGGAAGACTATCGGCGTGCAAAGAGAAGATTCCCTCCTACAAGACGGTTGCAAAAAATTTCTCTAAGTATTATCTATCCTGACTCCAACCCCAACCTGGTACCAGTGTTCAAGTCAGGGGGGACTTTTGTTAACATGGATTTTTGGCAAGGGACCAAATGAGATATTTCCAACTAGTATCAACCCGATGGGCGCCAGTCCTAGCTTTCGAGTGACTAGCGAGGTCGATGCCACTACCTAGATGGAGATGATACTTGGTAAGGCCAGGACCTCGATTACCTATCTATCTAGATAGAACACTAGTACCGCAAGCTAACGAAGGTACATACCTCGCCCTACTGAAGCTCCTAATATCAACTCAAGACCCGTACAATGGTAAATCGCACACCCAGTACCCCTCTAGTGCCTCGACATCAGTCAAGGAACCCGGTATCCTGATACCCACCTTGGTACTGCTTTGACTTCCACCTGTTACCTAGTACCTCAATGTATATATTCAGAGCCCTTCTAAGGCAGGTACCTTACCTGCCAAGCAATATGAAGATGATTGCGAAGACACAAGCACCACTCCATCAAGAGATAGAACAAGCTCCATGCAAGTAGGATCCGACTGGTATACCAGTACCTCACCTTACCAACAAAATTCAGAATCAGAGTTTCCCTCCAAGCTCCATGAAGAAGGAAAGTTGACTACATCGCCAAAATAAAGCGCCATTAATGAAATCTAATTAGAATTGGAATTCGACAGTGATTTCATGGGAGCAAATCCCACGCCTTCTGCCTCACACAATGCTTTTCAACGCCTAAAAAAGGACACTCAATAGTCCTCATTAACACAACCGGATTTCATGGGGATTCTTTGGAGAACTATATATACGGCGTTTAAAGGTAAACAAGGGAGGCTTTTTTAAATATTAGGATCTTCAAAGACAGAGAGAGGGAGAGAGAGTTTTTCCTATTGAATTCCCTTGTGAAATTTTCAGAATCTAGTGAGAGTCCACTGACGATCATTGGGAGAAAATATCCACTTGTCGACATAAACGTTTTCTCCACCGTCACCCTGTGAAAAATAGTGAGAAACGAAAGAAGAGTGTATATCGTGTAACTTCGTTATAGTATTGTTTAATAAAGCAGTGTTCTTCTATATCTCCTGGTATTTTTTTCTTTCTTCTCCATCATATTACTACTTGCTTTCGATTATAAAAAGGATCCCAGTACTGAAGGTACCTATCCCGCTACTGGCTACCGGTAGTGGGTGAGGGTGCTAACCAAGATTTCGCTCCCTGAGTGATTTTTCCGTTAACAAAAGGTTATTGTTAACAGAAAAATCACTCAGGGAGCAAAATCTCGGTTGACACCCTCACCCACTACCGGTAGCCAGTAGCGGGATAGGTACCTTCGGTACCACGATCCTTCCTCGTAATGTAAATAAGAAGCAATATGGGAAAGATCGAGGAGATATGAAATAACACTGTTTTATTCAAGAATAGTATAACGAAGTTACATAGTATACTCTCTTCTCTCGTTTTTCACTCTCTTACATAGGGTAGCGGTAGAGAAAATGTATATGTCGACAAGTGGATATTTTCTCCCAATGATCGTCAGTGGACTCTCACGGGCTTCGGAGAATTTCACAAGGGAATTCCACCAGAAAACAACTCTCTCTCTATCTTTGGCGATCTTAATATTCAGAAACAAGCCTCCATGTGTCTACCTTTCAATGCCGTATATATAGTTCTTCAAAGAATCCCCACGAAATCCGGTCCCTTTTAATGAGGATTATCGAGTGTCCTTTTTTAAGCGTTGAAAGGCATTGTGTGGGGCTAAAGGCGCTTGATTTGATCCCGTTAATTACTGTAGAATCCGAATTCTAATCGAATCACATTAATGGAGCTTTATTTTGGCGATGGAGTCAACTTTCCTTTTTCATGGGGCTTGGAGGGAAACTCTGATTTTGAATTCTTTGGTAGGACGCAGTGCTGGTCACCGGGAAGCTAGGACTGGCGTCCATCGGGTTGATACTAGTTGGAAAATTCTCCTTTGGTTCCTTGCCAAAAATCCCTATTAACAGAAGTCCCCCCTGACTTGAACACCGGTATCAGGTTGGGGTTGGAGTCAGGATAGTTAATATTTTGAGAATTTTTCGTAACAGTCTCGTAGAAAGGAATCTTCCTTTTGCACGCTGATTTCACTGAGTCTTCCACGTGGCTGACCAGGGTAGGCCAAGTTCAAAAAAGGAAAAACAAAATTTTTAGGGGTGCACGTTTCCCAAAACCGTTCCCTCCAAGTCGCCGATTATCCCGCGACATTAATTACCCTCTCTGCTAGTTACAAGCATCTAACTCTATATAAGTGAACCATGCTCCTTCAATATGGACTTACTTCTTCTTTCATTAGCTTTCCCAATTTACACGCGTAGCAAGATAAAAAAAATCTCAGATTTTTCCTCGTCTTCAACCCTTTAATTTCTCTTCTTTTAGAAATCGAACTCTGAGCTTGTGATCCTGTCTTCACCTAATGGCGACAGCATTGAACAGCTGTTCGATGGTGACGCGGCTGCTAGTGGCAGTCTCACCCATAGAAAAAGGGGACGCGTTGATAGTGATAGCGGGGATGATGTTCCCTTTCAACGCTGGCGTTCCAATCAGAATGTGGCAATTGGGATGGGCTTTTCAAATAATCTCAATGATCCGGTTGATATAGACTGGGAATCGAGTGTAGAAACAGGAGCTGCTGGGGTTGAGAGGGCTGGAGAGGTCAGGGACTCCATGGGAAGGATGCTCGCTCTCCCCTATGAATACAGATGCATCCCTGATTCAATGATTACTTCAGAAGCCATCACGCGTTTACGGGAGGGATTTCAAGATCCCTAAAGACATCACGATTGCCATACCTCATAAGGGGTATGATGTATACACCCCTAATCCCAGTGAGCTTCCAATTCATACGACGGCTTTTGATAGTGGGGTCAGGCTACCTCTCCACCCTACCTTGCGTAGGGCACTGTATGCTCTGTAGCTTGCCCCTCTCCAGCTGACGCCAGGGTTCTGGAGGCACCTGGTGGGGTTCCTGGTACTATGGAGAGAGAAGTGTGATAGAGATAAAATCGACCAGGAACCGGGACCAGACGAGCTCGGATTAGTGTTCCAGATGGCTGCCAATGCCCTAGGTCCAAAGAGGCAATTTTATGCTTGTGCCAGGAATAACCTGTAATTTGTTGTTCCAGGGGCCATGAAGAAAGACACCTCCTGGACGGAGAAGTGGGTTATCATCAGAGGTGAATGGGGGAATTCAGTCCATATCGGAGGAACTGAGTTCAAGGTTCCTACTTGTTTCAGCTGGAAGCCCGCGTTGGAGAAGAACAAACTCCCTGCAGAGTCAGTTAAAATCTGGAGGGCCATCATGGCCCGAAATTATACCAATTTGAGGTATCCCGCTGTGGATGCCTTTGAAGCAGGAAGGGTGGAATACTACCTCCGAATCTCCAATGCACATCCAGGTAGAAACATTCCTGACTTTGCTTTTATTGTCTTGCTTGTTTGATTCTATGGATATTGACTCTAGCTATCCTTAGTACCCCGATGGTCATTATCACAGATTTAGGCAAATAGTTTGACAATGCCAGATTCCTGGATTTCTGTGAGAACCTGGGAATCGAGCTTCGTTTTGCATTTGTAGCACATCCCCAAACGAATGGCTTGGTAAAAGCCACAAATAAGACTATAAAGAGACTCTTGAAGAAGAAACTCCAATAGAGAAAAGGTAGATGGGCAGATGAACTCCCAGATGTGTTATGGGCCTACCGCACCACGAGAAGGACCGCTACTGGAGAAACCCCATATTCATTAGCTTTTGGGGTAGAAGGTGTCCTCCCCATCGAACATAAACTCACCTCTTTCCGGGTTCAACACTTTGATCTAGAAAGAAACGGGTTCAACACTTTGATCTAGAAAGAAAAAGGGTTCAACACTTTGATCTGGAAAGAAACGAAGACAAGCTGAGAACCAACCTAAACCTCCTGGAGGAGTAACAAGATAGGATTGCAAAAAGGGTGGTAGCTTACCAAAGCCAGATTGTTCTGTTAGGACCTCGATTTTATGATTAGCTTATTTCATGACAAACCACCACATTGGGGATGATTGTGTAATGGGTAGCTTAGGTCCATATTGGCAAGCTTCCAAGCATCTCCATGACTTCAAAAGCAAAAGGTATATTCACTTGACTTTGTCTCTTGAAGAGTTTAGGTGCACACACACACTTCATGCATGTTTTGTTTATCTTGCATTTGTGTTCTTTATTGTTTGTATAAGTGTGCATCCTTTTCTAAAACACTCACTAGCTTACATTAGATATCATATCTTGCATTATATCTTAGTTGATAACATGTTTGACATGTTAATTGTGCTTCATTGTGTGCATCCCACTCTCTTCACACTTGCACAACATTCATGTAAGATTGACTTTTGTCTTGAGTGTTAAAAAGGGATTTTTTCCCTTTGGCGCGGCCTAGACCGCTCGGCAGGCTTTGCTTGCACCGCGGCGCACGGAGCGGTATTCTCCAGTGCGTCATGCGCGACGTGGACCGTGACCTGTGCACTTGCACGCACAGCGGTCCCAACCGTGGTGTAGTCCAGACGGTGAACTGCTGTATGTACCGCGGTCTGGACACTTACTTGTGCCGCGGTCTAGCAAGCGGTTTTGACGGGATTCTGGTTCCCAAGTTCAAAACGATGTAGTTTGATCTAGGGCTTCATATATATTCTTCCTTTTCTCTTCTTGGCCGACCAAGAGCTCACAAATTCATTTTTAGAGAGAGGTTAGAGCTCCTAGAGAGAGAAAGCTTCAAGAAAGCATCTTTGACTCTCCAAACCCAAAACCCATCTCCATATTGCATCATTCAACATCATTTGAGCATGGGTCTTCATTGTTTCATGACTAGGTAAGCAAGAACTTCTTTGAATATCATTTATTGTTCTTCTTACTCTAGATTAGGTATTTATTGCATGATTAAATACCTAGACTCTACTTATTGCATATATTTATGAGTCTTTATAACATGATTGGGTTTGTTTGTGATAGCTTAATTGATTAGGTCATTTTTGCCTAAAAGCTAGGTCATAAATATTCATGTGTGATTAATTGATAACTAGGTTGAGAAATTGTGTTTTAATCAACTAGTTAATGTTCATGAATATTTGATTGTGTATGTTTGTGATAGCTTGCATTATTAGGTCATATATGCCTAAATAGCTAATCCATAAATATTCATGTATGCTTAATTGATGATTAGGTTGACTTTGTGCATCTAGTCAAGTTCATGAATGTTTATGTGAATTTAATTGACAATTAGGTTGTTAGAATTTCTCTACAACTAATTGAGACCTCATGTGTGTACATGTAGGCATTATTTGATAACTAGGATGTTGTATTGCATTATCTACATCTAGTTAAGCATTGTATGTTTGGTCTAACATATATTGTGTTGAGCATTCATTGATTGTTCACTTAGACCCTATACTCTTCATTGAGTCAAAGTCTTGTGGCTTCAGGGTGAAGTTGCACAAGCATTGAAGTCTTGCAACCAAGTTGTGGTTGGCAAGCATTGGTCAAGAATCCATTGTAAAAGGCCTGCGGGTAGAGTAGGAGGTGCTCACGCCAATAGTAGTGTATCAGTGGATATCACTAGGGATTGAACCAAGAGTGGCGAGTGGTAGTGTCCATAGCCTGAGGTTATCTAGAGTGAGAGTCCGAGCATCACTTGAGGGTGTAACGTTTTACTCATATAGTGGATTTGAGGATCGTGTGTGGCTAGAATGATAGCCCGTGGTTTTTCCCTTCGTTTAAGGGTTTCCACGTAAAAATCAAGTGTTATTTATTATTCCGCACTTTACACTTGATTTTGTATGTTTGATTTAATTGGGTTATTTGTTTAATATTGACTAATCGAAAAATTGGTAATAATCGATTAACAACCCATTCACCCCCCCCCCCCCCCCCCCCCTCTAGGTTGTAGACACACGTTAAGAGTGTATTTTCATGTTCGATATTTCAACAAGAAAGTCAAGAATCGAAGTTTCAAGGAAGGGGACCTGGTCCTCAAGAAAGTAACTAAGAACACCAGTAAAAGGTCTAATGGGGTACTGTCACCCAATTGGGAAGGTCCTTACCTGGTTAAAATAGTAATTCGAAATGGGGCCTACAAGCTGGAAGACAAAGGACGCCTCATCGACCACACTTGGAACGAAGATCATTTAAGGAGATTCTACCCATAAAGCCTACAACGAAGACCAACCAGAATCATTTTAAATAGGTACTAGTAAACATTAGTGCTCATGAATAATTGTATCGCCTCTTGATTCATCAATAAAGAAGATTTTTCTCCATCTACGTTTGTCTACATCCGTCTACGCTATATCGCCATGATTCACCGTGCTCACCCTAAGACCAGGATAGCGACATAGCTTTCCTGATGCCCTGGGCTGGACTAATTCCTCCAGGAGGATCGCCTAGAGACCAGGATAGCTACATGGTTTTCCTGATACCTTGGACATGATTAACCCTTCAAGGAGGATCGCCTAAAAACCAGGAAGGTTGCATAAGCCCTCCTGATGCCTTGGACTGGGTTAACCCCTCAAGGAGGATCTCCTCGAGACCAGGATAAGCCACATGGCATTTTTGATGCCCTGGCCGGGCACCACCCCCTGCTAGGAAGGATCTGGTAGATAAGAGCATAGCTGCCCGACGGATCAAACCTTGGCCGGGCACCACCCCCCACCGAGAAGGGTCTAGATAGTAAGTGCATAGTTACCTGCCAGATCAAGGCCTTGGTCGGGCACCACCCCCCTCTAAGAAAGACTTGGTGCTAAAGTAGCCTTAGTTGCCTACCAGGATCTTGTTGCCAATACGATCGCCTTATTTTGGCCAATGGAAGGATCCGGTACGAAAGAGCATAGCTGCCCGACGGATCAAACCTCGACCGAGCACCACCCCCCACCGAGAAGGGTCTGGATAGTAAGTGCATAGTTGTCTGCTAGATCAATGCCTTGGTCGGGCACCACCCTCCGCTAAGAAAGACTTGGTGCTAAAGTGGCCTTAGTTGCCTACCAAGATCTTGTTACTAGTACGATCGCCTTATTTTAGCCAATGGAAGAATCTGGTACGTAAGAGCATAGTTGCTCGACGGATCAAACCTCGGTCAGGCACCACCCCTCGCTAAGAAGGGTCTGGATAGTAAGTGCATAGTTGCCTACCAGATCAAGGCCTACGTTGCCTACCAGGATCTTGTTGCCAGTATGTTCGCCTTATTTTTGCCATGGTTCCAGATTCCTAATACAGGAATGCGAGGTACCCGAACTTATCAAGTCTATTCGCCAACACTATCAACCATGTACCTAGATTCCCCGAAACAGGAAGGCTAGGTACCATGAGTCACCAGCATTACCAACAACGTACCAGGATTCTCAAAGCAAGAATGCCTGGTACCCAGATTTCCTCCAGAAAAGGATTAATCAAGAGACCGTTGTATTGGCTACGAGCCACGATACACCGTCAGGTCTCATCTGCTCTCACAGATTTTTATGTTACCAAATATCAATTAAGTGACATATATGCTGGGGGACTATTACTCGAGTCTTCACTACAGTTAGAGGTATGCAACGGAATTCAACCATGTGAGCGGTAAACTACGCACGCACAGAGCTAAAGAAAGGAAAGAAATGTTTCTATTACTAAAAGTGGGGAGCCCATTCCCCAATCACTTGCTACAGAATTAAAGAAAAATTAAGCTTGGTCACTGACAGGACATTTTTTTCTAGTGTCGTTTTAAAAGATCAATCTGTCAACGATATTTGATAAAACCTCACAAAGCCTAAATTAGTTTGAAAACACAATTATAGTGGCAAGTGGGGTGTCGTCCACAGGGAGCGGAGTTAGCTAAAATTAGTTATTGCTAAAGTAATGGTATGTATATATATAATAATGAAACATGAAATGGGGAAGATGTAGATGGTGAATTACACTATCAATAACACTAAAGTAATTATGCAAACTAAATGAAGGGGGAAATGGGATGAAGGATATATATAGATGATGGAAACTAAGGAGTTAATGGATACGAAAGTAAATACTGGGCAATGCAACAAACTTGTCAATAGCATGGCTATTAAAGGTAACCGACCTAGGATGTATAGAGTCGGTTATTTATCCCTAGAAGGTGGCCAACCTAGGATGTATAGTGCGGACCACCTATTAGGGATTAATCCGTCGTAAACTACCAACCTAGGATGTATAGTGTTGGTTGCTTATCGGATTCTGGAAATGAAGCTCGTCTACCTAACAATGACTCAACCGATTAAATGCAGTCACCCTAGGATGTATAGTGATGACTTCTAACTCTCTCACGGGTTCCGACCTAGGATGTATAGTGCCAGAAACTCGATCGAGGTTAGATTAAGACCGCGGTTTAAGAGTCAGAATTCATGACATTCCGTCCATTCTTTAGAGCATTAAACAACTAAATAGGATGTATATCTAGATGCAATACTCATACATAATACAAAGACATCTTGCAAAGAGAGTGTATCTACACAAGAAATCAATGGTAAACATTCACAACAAGAATAGATCAATGAAAGATAGACAGGAATATCAATATAATATCAAGTTTATGTACAAGCCCAATATTCAACTAACTACTCCATCAACCCCTTAGAGGGGATTTAGCTACTCATTACAACTAGGAAACTAAGAGAACGGAAAGAGAAAGAACCCTTGGAGAACATCTCCTTCCTTGAAGTGGCTTCAATCTCCTAATTTCCTTGAAGTTGAGTAGTAAATGTAAGGATGAGAGAGACAGAGAGAGATTCTAGGTCTAAATGTGTTTTACCTTTAAAAAACGGAGTCAAAAAGCTCCTAAAAACATTTCTATACTTTTCTATTTATACAACATACAAAAATAGGTCACTTAAGCTTCAAAAATCAAACTGGCGCGCACGAAGTGCGGGTGGAGTGCGGTTTAATTACCCGCACTGTACTCGCACTGTATGGGTTGTCTTCATCTTCAGTCCTCTGATCTGGGCAGTAGTGCGGGTGAAGTGCGGTTGCATTACCCGCACTTGACCCGCACTTGGAATCGCACTGTGATCGCACTTGAATTGCACTTCCCTGTCAGGTGCAAAATCTACCTTCTGTCTTGAGCAACAGTACGAGTAGAGTGCGGTTGGATGACCCGCACAGTACCCGCACTCTAATGTCATGTGCAATTCTGCTCTTCTGGTCTTGGTGATAGTACGGGTAGAGTGCGATTTGATGACCCGCACAGTACCCGCACTCTAATATCAGGTGTATCTTCAACTTCTCTGGTTTGGCATAAGTGCGGGTATAGTGCGGTTGGATGACCCGCACAGTACCCGCACTTTATCGTCAGGTGCAACTTCAGCTTCTCTGGTTTGGCAACACTGTGGGTGGAGTGCGGTTGGATGACCCGCACTTGACCCGCACTTTATCTCTTCACTTGCATCTTGTCCTGGCTTTGAGCATGAGTGCGGCTGGAGTGCGGTTGGAGTGCGGTTGCGACCCGCACTTGACCTGCACTTGACCCGCACTGTAGAGCTGCCTGTGCTCATTTGTCTTTCCTTTCACCCCTTTTCTGCCGGAATCACAACGACATGCTTCCAAACCCATCTTTGCACCATTTCCTATAATTCCAGACAAAACAACCCATCAGAGATACAAAAACGCACGAAAACAGAACCAAAGGTAAGGGTTTGAGGGCCTAAATATACTACATACTTGGCCTGATCAGTCACGCATCCCATTGGTCCTGGTTTGCCCCCTTCTCTCCAGCTCCTATGGCTTGAACTTTAACTTCACGTCCCACTGGGAGCTTACCAGATACCTGAACCACCATCTCAACTGAAGTCTCGCTTGTTACTGGGACACCTTCCACTATAGGGATCTCCATCTGAACCGGCCCAACTTGGGGCTCCTCCGACGCCATACCCGAGGATTCCCCCACTTCCTGGGTCGAGGTAGCCTGATCCTCCACCTCTTTGACAAGGCCTGATAAGGGGACTGGTACATCGGACCCTCCATCCTTAGTAGCAGGCTGGTTCCCTGCCTCCTTGCCGGATCGAGATGGATAGATATGTGGGTCAAGAATTCTACCTTCAACTTAGGCCACCCCAACTTCAAGAGCCTTCGGACTAGGATCTGATCCAACATTTCTTGGTAGAGGAAGGGAGATAGGACTCTGGTCTTCAACACCTGCTGCTCCATTTGCTCTGGCAACCTGAGAGGGCCCAGCTATATCGGAGGGAGCTGCCCCGGCTAGCTCAGCGGCTTAAGCCATTATCTTCTCCATGTTCCATCCCTCAATGACCCTCAAATCAAATGGAGAAGGAAAACCTGGAGTCACCTGGTAGCCAGCAAAGAAGTAACCATCCCCGAAGGTGGTGTCTACTTGAGCGTCCAAACTGGTCACATTATCACGAAGAGATTGAACCTCCTTCTCCAGCTCAGCTACTCTCTCCTTCGCGACCTCCTTCTTCTCTCTGCGATGGAGGGACCTAAGTCTCTTTGTATCAAAAACAGCATGTATTCCCTCCTTATCCACTATCACCTTATCTGCTTCCTCCTTAGCACTGGCCAGAGACTGATTCAGGACTACCATGCCTCTAGCAGCCTTAGCGAGCTCCTACTTGGATTTCTCTAGCTCGGTGGTAGCATCCTTGACCTGAGCCTAAAGAGAGCTGACTTGATGGTTCATCACCACATTGAACTTGAAGGCTTGCCAAGTACGAGGCGTGAGATGGAATACTGCCAATTATGAAATCGAGATAAAAGACTAAACGAGATAGCTTACCTCAGCCACGAAAGCAGATCCCTTGGAGATCAAATAATCAACAGGAATGGAAGTCATGGCCTTCAAACCCCCACCTGGACAGGAAGCTGTAAACTTGGCCATGACTTCATCTTGGCTGCTATCTTTCGACTTCGATCGCGGTCTATCAGGAAGTGCCACACCGCTAGCAGTAGCAAGATCAGAACTCTTCTCGACCCGAGTAGGTCGATCGGTTGCCACGGTAGATGAGAGAGAGGGAGCAAGTCGATCAGCAGCAGCAGCTGCAACGGTAGTAGCTAGGGCGATGGATGACAAGTCTTGTGCCCGGTTGGGAGTGCCTCGGGCCCTACCAACTCGGGCTGTAAATGCTTCTATTGATCTAACTACGAGGGAAGCTAAATCCCCAGGTACATTGACCGAGGTCCTACTGGGTTCAATAGGAGTACCTACCCCTGCACCAAGGTCAGAACCAGCTGGAACAGGAAACCTGGTAGGAGAAGCATGAGGAGAAACATTTGTACTACCAGTTAGATGGAGCTCCACCTCTTGAACTGATGGAGGCACCGCAAAGACTGCCGAGATAGCAAAAAGTTAATATCTACAAAATTAATAAAGCAGTATAGTAGAAGCAGAGTCAAAAATATTTTTACCTAGGGATGCACCGGAGATGCGGAGGTAAAATTCCACCCTGCCAGCTTCGAAGGCATCCGAGGTAGGATACTTCAGGTTGGTGTAGTTGTGAGTCATGATAGCTCTCAAAAATTTCTCCGATTCGGTGGAGAGTTTGCTCTTTTCCAACGTGGGTTTCCCACTAAAACAAGTATGAACCTTGAACTCGGTTCCTCCAATATGAACCGAGCTGCCCCATTCGCCTTTGATGATGACACATTCCTCCCTCTAGGAGGTATCCTTCTTCGTTGCCCTAGGTACTATAAATTTCAAATTATTCTTGGCTCGAGCATAGAACCGCCTCTTCGGGCCAAGAGAGTTGGCAGCAATCTAGAACACGCATTCAAGCTCGTCCGGCCCCGGCTCCTGATCAACTTTATCTATTGCACATTGTTCTCTCCATAAGACCAGGAACCCTATCAGATGTCTCCAGAACCCTAGTGTTAGCTGGAGAGGGGCGAGCTGCAAGGCATACAGTGCTCTACACAAGGTGGGGTGGAGCGGTAGTCTGACTCCACTATCAAAAGCCGCCGTTTGAATTGGAAGCTCACCGAGATTGGGAGTATATACATCATACCCACGATGAGGGATGGCGATCGAGATATCCTTAGGGATCTTAAAATCCCTCCGCAAGCGCCTCATAGTGTCCGAGGTACTAATTGAATCTGGGATGCATCTATACTCATAGGGAAGAGCGAGTATCCTTCCCACGGTATCCGTGACTTCGCCAGCCCGGTCTCGACCAACCCTGATAGCGTCGGGGACTCCACTTGATCCAATAGTGCCCGATTCTCCGCTCGATTCTTTGTCGACATCGATGGGAGCACTGGGATCGTTAGAAAACCCGGTCTCAATTGCAATGTTTCGGTTTGAGCGACGACGTTGAAGAGGAGCGTCATCTCCACTATCGTCATCAACGCGTATCCTTTTCCTATATGCTAGGTTCCCGCTAGCAGATACATCACCAGTGAAGAGATGTTTGATACTATCGCTACTTAAAGAAGACATGATCACAAATTCGAAGTTCACTTTTTGGGAACAAGAGAATTTTGAAGAAGAAAAGGAAAGCTAGGGTTTATACAGGTGCAAGAATTTGGGAAATTTGCTTGAAACAGGAACAAGAATACCGTGGAGGGACAATGTTTATATAGAAGCAGGTACTTGTAATGGGCAGAGAAGGTCATTATTATCACAGGATAATCAGTAACTTGGGGGAAACGGTTTCAAGAAACGCGCGCCCCCCAAGATATTTCCTTTTTTGAATTTGGCCAACCCAGATGAGCAACGTAGAAGACCCATTTAAATCAGTGTGTAATGAGAAGATCCCATTCTACAGGATGCTTACTGAAAATTCTCCATGTACACTAAATTCTGACTCCAACTCCAACCCCAACCTGGAACCGACGTTCAAGTCAGGGGGGAGTTCTGTTAATAGGGTTTTTTAGTAAGGGTCCAAAGGAGAATTTTCCACCGAGTATCTACCTAGAAAGGACCAGCCCCTGCTTCCAGGTACCTCGCGGGGCAGGTATTGCGAGCCTGACAGAAGCAACACCTTGTGAGACCAGAACCTCGACTACCTATCTACCTCGCTGAACGTCCATGCTGACATCTGATGTGAGGGGTATTTTGATATCCCGCTTCCAGTACCTTGCAGGTACCCGATACTTCTCACCTGGTACCTCGGTACCGCGACATGCACCCGATATCCCAGGGTACTTCGATACCAACCCAGAAATTCTATCAATACAGGCATCCTACCCGCCCAGCGGAACCAACGCCACTACAAGGTTGCCATTATGAGTAAAGCAAGCGCTATGGACCAGCGTGCCAGTGTATCACGCCGTGAGATCAGTATTTTCCTCCAAGTAACTCTAGCAGAAAGAGTTGACTCCTTCGCCATTTAAAGGGCCATAAATGAGACCAAACGGTCAACATAATCAGAGTTTGAATACGACAGTGATTAATGGGATCAAATCCCGCGCCTTTAGCCTCACTCAACCCCTTTCAACGCCTAAAATAGGACTCTAATTAATCCTCATCAATACAACCGAATTCTGAGGAATATTATGGGCCTATATAAATACGTTTCTGAAAGACAAAGAGGGAGAGAGAAAATTTTCTAAAAAGAAAAGAAAGTTCGACATTCAGAGTAACTCCGTGAGAGCTCTCTGAAAATTAGTGATCGTTTATATACTCTCACCGGATAAATAATAGCCACTTATCGACATATATGGAATTCTCCATCTCCATTTTTTGTATAGAAAGAGTGAAAAAAACAAAAAAATCATTGTAACCTTTACACAAATTTTTATTCAGTAAAACAGTACTTACTTATATCTCCTTGGTTCCTTCATACTTGACCACACCGATCTTCAGCATAGAAAAGAACCTCGGTACCGAAGGTACCTATCCCGATACCACCCAGCGGAAAGGGACGAGGGTGCTAACTGGAAATTTGCCCCTTGAAACGATTTTTCCATTAACAACAACTTTACCCCATGACGACAAGCAATCATTCAATAAAAACAATGAGGAACACGGTCCAACTGGGAAAAATGCACTGGTTATCCATCTTGCCACACACGGTCCTCAAATCCACTATACATAATGAAGTTTACAACCTAGGTTGACCTTAAGTCACACCAATCTTGGAACGTAACACACCACTACTACCCGAAGGACTTTTATGGTGATCCTAGACCAATTACTTGTGCACCAATCCACTTAGTCACTAGGCTTAGCACACAATGAAGAGATAAACAACCTATGTGAATATATAACATTATTCTAAAATGCAACTAATGCTAGACTACACTAAATGCTTATCTAGAGATTCATGGTAGCAATTAAAGCAATCCTAGATATCAATATCTAAATGCAAGGCATGAAGATTTGCTAAAGGGCAATAACTTCCTAAATGCAAGCTATTAATAATAACTAATCTCAACCAACATATGAAGACTCAAACATATTGGAAATAACATTAAGCAAGGTTTACGTAAGGCGCCTGAACAGTGCCAAACTATTGGAATCGCACACGACATCGCACCAGCTCGATATTCCAGCGTCCCAAAATATAACCAAACGACATTGAAATCTGTTGTATAATATACCATTGGAAAGGTATGGATGTCTACTTTCTACTATTTTACAAAACAAGATTTTGATATCTGTAGAAAGAGTTGTGGTCATTTGAGCGACCAAAGATCATATTTGGACAGCAACATGATTGCTCAAACTCATGGTATAAGACCATGTGACCCAAGACCAATTCAAGAGAGGAAAATGGGACCTCTCTAATGGTCACACATCGCGCTAAGACAAGCACACCATCGTGCAAGCACAGACGTTTTTCGATTCAACAATCGGAAACGAATTACACAACATAAAACCACACTTAGATCTAACAATGAAGTGCAAGTGTGATATGTGTAATGGATGCACACATATAAGCAATGAACACAATGTAAGATGAATAAAACATGCTTGAATAGTGTGTGTGTGTGTGTGTGTGTGATATGTGTAATGGATGCACACATATAAGCAATGAACACAATGTGAGATGAATAAAACATGCTTGAATAGTGTGTGTGTGTGTGTGTGTGTGTGTGTGTGTGTGTGTGTGTGTGTGCAACTAAATCTCTTCAAGGAATTAAGCACAAGTGATATACCTTTGAAGTGCTCCTGATCTTACGGTCTTGAGAATGCCTTTGAAGTTTGATCATGTACAACGAAGTCCTAGTCTACCCTTACAACATAAAACCCCAATGTAATTTGTCAACGAAATAAACCAATCAAAAATATAAGAAATTTAAAATTTCATTTTCACAAATTCAAGTAGTTCACGCCATAAATGAAATAATCAAAAACTGTCACAAATCAAAAAATGTCACAGTCCCGGTTGAAATGATAGATATAGGAAGCACACACAAATCCGATAACGATTGCATTATATTTTATAATATCTGCACATTGTGTGGCTTGCAAACCAGTTATATAATAATAATAATAATAATAATGTCCCAAAATGAACATATACACTTTCATGATGCTCTCTTGAAAAAACATGAATCTTTGGTTACATTACAAGTCAATTGACTAAAACACAAAAAAAAAAATCAATCGATCATGATTCATAACTTGGAGGATGCGATGCTCTTTTGAAAAAACATGAATCTTTGGTTACATTACAAGTCCATTGACTAAAATATAAAAATAAATTCAATCGATCATGATTCAAAACTTGGAGGATTATCGATTAGAAAAACAACACCGAGGAACCCGGCGGAACTTGGAACGATCCGGTTGGTGTGTGTAAACGCTGTATCTTGGAGAAGGAAATAAATGTGAGGGATCTTAATTGATCAGATGAAATTAATAATTCTGTAGTGTTACATAATTATTTATTAAATGGGATAAAGATTCTATACTTTTTTCATTAAGACTAAAAGCATTTCCAATGCTACGATTGGATTGTGAAAAACTTATATACCACAGAAAAAAATCTTGGACATTATATTAAAATATCTCTCTAATACAATCATTATTGTTTTATGTGAATCCGATGTGGCAAAATTTGTAGGCTAACTCAGTAAATATTTAAAAACTATTAAACAAAAAAATTTAAGTTAAAAATAAAAAGGAATAAAATAACAAGATAAGTGATTAATAAATATTTTTTGAAAAAGAGTATTGGAGATAGTTTTTTTTTATCGAGTTCGAAAATTTATATTCTTTAAAGAGTAAGTTTTAAAATTATCAGCAACTTAATAACTTACATTTTAATAGCATATAAAGTGTGGATCTGATAAAAATATCCTTAAAATACACTCACAAAAATAAGTCTTGTATATTTTGTGTGTTTCCGAGACTTATTTTTGTGTTTCCGAGACTTATTTTGGTGTTTTTAAGACTTATTTTCTAATTTTTGAGACTTATTTTATTGTTTTTGAGATTTATTAGTTAGTTTTCGAGACTTATTAGATATATATACAATTTCCGAGACTTATGGATAAACATGAAATTTTATATAATATTAATTTTGTAAGTAAATCTTTTTTATATAATATTAATTTTGTAGATGATGAGACTCCTCTGCCTTGCCTCTCCATTTCACTGTGAGGAGTAGGGGTGGGCACGGTTGTGTGAACCGAACCGAACCGAACCGATTTTGGGTGTTTGGTTCGGTTTTACACTTGAATTCGGTTCAATTCGGTTCGAACTGAATGAACCGTATTCAATACGGTTCGGTTTCGGTTTTGGGTCTTCAAAACCGAACCGACCCATATGAACCTAGATATATATTAAAAAAAAACCCTACATTTTTCTAACTTGTCCAGCCTATCTGATATCTCTCAACTTTATCTCTATCTTTCAACTTTGTCTCTCTCTTCCGCCGCGTCTTCAACCAGCAACCCACCTGAAATCTCTCTTCCGCCTGCGATCGTCTCTCTTCCACGATTCCGACTTCCGACTTCCAACTTCCGCCTACAATCGTCTATCTTCAAGGTATTTTTCTTCTTCTTTCGCCATTCCGATCAACAATTTTCTTTAACTTTTTTCCCTTTTTTTGTTGTCTACTTACCTGGTTCGATCTGGTGACTTAGATTTATTTGATTTATTTGAATATATTTCGTTTTATGTTGGATTTCTATTTATTTAATTTTTCTCTGACTTTGACTTTGAATTTGATTTATGTTGGTTTTCTAACTTGATTTATTTGAATATATTTTGTATTTGAATTTATTTGATTTATGTTCATTGCTTACTTAGTAACAGTTTTCTTTGATTTCGTTTTATGTTGGTTTCCCTATTGTTCATTGTCAAGCTTTGATTTCGTTTTGTACAAAATTGATTACTGACTTTGATTTCGTTTTATATACAGGCATACAACTTTCTTTAGTCGATTTGATGTAATCTGTAAAGGTCAATTTTATTATGGATTGTATGTTGGATTGTGTGTGTTCATATTTTATTTTGGATTGCATTTTGGACTTCTATTATTCTATGTAATTGAAATTATTTGGATTCAACTGGACTGAATTTGGTAGCTTTTTAGAAGCTACTTTTGATTGATTGGGACTATATTTGTGCTTATATGTTGATTATGTGGACAAATTTGATTATGTAAACAATAATTTAGTCTAAATTTGGACTGAATCAGTTGTCTAAAGGCCTAATTACAATACTAGGTGTTAAAAGGTAAAAACGAAATGAAAAAAAAAAAACTGAGCCATTAGGCCCAAAACCGAACCGAACCGAACCGAACCGAACCGACATTAGGGTGTTCGGTTCAATTCGGTTTTGGGTTCAATACGGTTCGAACCGATTCACATTTTTAAAAACCGAATATAACTCGGTTCAATATGGTTTTGGCCAAATCCGAACCGAACCGAACCGCGCTCACCCCTAGTGAGGAGGATTGAGATCCATGGATCTCATTGAAGATCCAATCTCCCTAGATTGAATCTCTATCGGCTATTAAGATTCGTGACGGAGAGGATTAAGGTCCATGGAGATCTTCATGGATCTCCACCAACTTTATTATTATTTTAAAATAAAATTATTTTAATTAATCACCAACTGCACATCATAGTGATGGATGGTTAGAGCTTAAATTTTATTTTTATTTTTATTTTATTTTTAATTTTCTGTTTTTAAAAAAAATATTAATTTCTTATTGTAGTTTTTTTTTTCAATTCTTTTAAAGTGTATTTAATCTCCACCATCCATCTCAAAGATAGATGGTGGAGATCCATTTTTTAATTTTTTTTTTCACTTTTTCAAATTAATATTTAAGGGCAAACTGTCTTTTATACACTTTTGTTAATATTGAGGGTTAATTACAATAGCATGCCCTAGCGTTTTGTAATAACACAACTATATTCAACTTTTGCGTTTATTACCGAAAATATACCCTTGACTACTTTTACCAACCGGAAACTTAATGGTGCACTTAACAGCAGAAGGGTAAAAATGCCTTTTGATAACAAAAATAAAAAGATATATATTTTATAATATATATATATAAATAGAAAAATCCTTTAAAAAATATTAAAAGAACAAAATAGAATATACATATATATATATATATATAAAGTATTCATGACATCTATTGGAGATCTGGTTCGAATGGAAATCTAGTTCATGGATCTCTCAAGGAGTAGATCCCATATCTCCTCCATGGCACCCTTGTTTGTGTTCCTCTAAACCACCAACCTCTACAACCTTCTTTTTGGTCATCTCACTCACTCCCTCTTCTTCCGACCGTCTTCCTTCCTCCTCAAGTCGTCTCCCTTCTTCTTCTTCTTTTCAATCCTCTGCCGTCAATCTCACTCCTCTGGTTTTGGGCTACACTGTTCACTTTTTTTTTCTTGACTTTTTTGTTGTTGATTTTGTTGGGTTTGGTGTTAAATATTTTAGTTGATTGATGTTTGAGTGATTAAATGTGTTTGGAGTGGTTGATTTTGGGATTTTTCATATATGGGCCATTGAATTTGTGTGGTTTAGATGAGATTTTTGGGTAAGATTTTATTTATTATTATTTATTATTATTATTATTTTTTTTGTAAGAAACAAAACTTCATTGCTGAAAAGAAAAGAAATCAACATCATTCTCAATTTTATTTTTGGGTAAGTTAATCCATAACATGATATTTAGCTTTTTGTTTTCTTAAATTGGCTTAGATAATTTCCTTTTTTTTTTAATCTATCTTAGATAATTTTTGGTGGATGAGATAAAGATCAATTATTTTTCCTTATTTTTTTTAAATTTTTATTGTTATGAATTATTTTTACAAAATTGTTTAAAGAATAATATTATTATCCTTGGTAACACAGTAAAAGGATAATTTTGACAATTCATAATAAAGTGTTAGTCCATCGTTAAGTTTCCAGTTAGCCAAAGTAGTCAAGAGTATGTTTTCGTTAATAAACACAAAAGTTGAATATAGTTGTATTATTGTAAAATGTCAGGGTCTGTAGCTGCAATTAACCCTAATATTGACCGGCAACATTTTGGTCAAAGAGACAATTTTGATGTATTTTCAAAAAGGTGTGGGCCAAAAGTCCTAAT
Organism: Dipteronia sinensis; assembly: GCA_033220585.1. Lineage (NCBI taxonomy): Eukaryota > Viridiplantae > Streptophyta > Magnoliopsida > Sapindales > Sapindaceae > Dipteronia > Dipteronia sinensis. The sequence goes on from CM065640.1 coordinate 46,618,684, forward strand.
ACATATAAGACAAGTAAAAAAAGTGACATTGCATTAAAATATAAGAACAAAATTGTAATTTTCCCTTTTCTAAATAACCTTTTGATTTAAAAGGTTCATGAAAATAGTTGAGCCAAGAGGTTTTATAAAACACAAGATAAAGAAAACTTAAAGATAAAAAAAATATTAAAAATTGAAATAAAAGAGTCAAAATGATAAAAGTACGGGACAGGATAAAGGTGTACCATTGCTTATACACAATTAAAATTTTAAAATGGTAACATTAAATTAATTATGGGTCTTGTGCTCTGTGTTATACGATAAGAATTCAAAATTTAAATAATAATACGTCAATATGCAAATAGTTGTATTTTGAAATAATACATGTGACTTTTCTATTTATACTTTCTCAATTCTTAATATATGACTTTGAAGAATGTATAACGGTTTAAATTAATAATTTCATATTTAATATCCTAATGATGACTCTAAATAATTCAATAAAGAGAAAAACTTGAATGAGATTGTCTCTTTGCACAATTTTAGTGATCTCATACATGTTTTTCTCCTCAATAAGATATTGAATTGTTTTTTTTTTAAATGATATTGAATTGATTTTGTGTTGTCTTTGCTTAGCAATGGAGCAGGAGCACCGAGCACCTTTGGTCTTGTCCAGCAATAATTTAACGAAATAGAGATACAATAAATAAAGTAACCTCCTTGTGGTGGATAATAGATAGTCAAATGTTGTTCAAGTGGACATTATATAAATGATTAAGTGCAGACAGCATCTAAAAAGTAAAGGAGAAACTAAAGAAAGCAAGAATAAAAGTAGCAATTAATCATCAAACATCCCCTGTATCACTCATTCATACTTTGACATTATTTAGATTTTTTTTTTAACAGTAAATTTATTGAACACAAAATAAAGGACTACAAGGGAAGCAAGAACAACCCAACACTGACAAAACAAACCCGAACCAAAACAAAAAACACAGACAACACAAAAAGGAAGCCAAAGGGCCTCAAAGTACCAATGGTAATTTCGAGTTTGAGGAGGTGGACAAGATTTGAATTCATAACCTCAATGGTAATTTTAACTTCTTATTTCTAAATCAAGTTATTAATAATAGTATAACATCTGAGAGTTGTCAATTGTGTAAATTTAGTGAAAGTGGGTGTAAATAACACATTTTCTCCTAATTTTATGAGCTTATCGCTAATTTAATAAATTGAGTTTCAATACCACTAAAATATTACAATTGACAAAAATGCCATGTTAACTTCACTTAAAATACCCAATTCCTCTTTCTCCGACATTTTTTCCCTTTCATCTTTCTTTCACCATTTATTCTCAGGCTCTCTTGATTGCATATTCTCTCTCCCCAGATATTACCTTTCTTAGAGAAAAAATGGTCTTTGGTGTTTGAATTTACGATTTAATTTATTGTCTGTAGCAAAATTCCATGATTATTGTTTTGAAGCTCGATTAATTTTAAGATTGAATTTTAGGATTGTTTAATTTTTTATAAATTAAAAAATGGGTTGTGAACCTCTTCATTTATTATATATGATTTTATTGTTTTTTTTTTTGTAAATCATAAAATACCAATTTTACCCTGCCTTTAATTTTTGGGTAGTGCTTTAATCTGGACACAAACAATTTTAATAAACTCTACAATAACAACCGAATCAAAACCCCAGAAGATGAATCGTCTCTACCATTGTTCATTTTAACTCTAACTGTGATTGTGGTTCTTGTGAAAGATAATAAGGTAATTTCTTATACTTTTACATTTTTGTCTTACTAAAAAAAAATTTGGTAGAACACTATATGATTTATATTCAACGTTCACCTTTTATTTATAATTTTTATTTTGATTGAATGTTTGTACTTATCTACCACCAGTGTTAAACTTGTGAAGTTATCTATTCCATCAATTGGTTATAAGATAAGCACATAAATTTTTACTGTGTTCTAAGGAATTTATATTGATGAATTTTAAATTTAACTATTTGAGTTTATTGTATAAAAATTAAATTAATTAACAAAGACAACTATTTGAGTGTAGAACTAAGACATCTACTTTTATTTGAGTTTTAGTTTTAACTATAGCAGAACTTTTGACGGAATTTATTTTTGTAGATTTTACATTTAACTATTTGAAATTAATGAATACAAAAAAAAATAAACAAGACAGCTGTGTAGATCAAAAACATTATCAAAAAATTAAAGGCAGGGTAAAATTGGCAATTTACGATTTACAAAAAACAATAAAATCAAACATAATCAATGAAGAGGTTCTGTTTTTTACCCAATTTCTAGGTGTTAACATGTGCTCTTAAGGGACACGTTAACACTGCTATTAAAAATTACAAACTTATTTATTAAAATGAAATTAAAATATTAAATCGATATTCGTTGGGTTGATATAAAAAGGAAAACCAAAAAAAGAAACAAAGATGTTCTGAAAATAAAATTTGTTGAAACTTATTAAATTGTGATGAGACTTAACTCCACGATTGGTGTAGTCTCGACAATTGTGCCGTGACTTATTTTTGTAGAGTTACTATTAGAGATAACCGTTGTTCGGTTCTGGTTCTGGTTCAATTTTTTTGAATACTATATACTATCCAAAAAATTTATTAGACCTATAAAGATGTGAAATTGTAAATGAAGTTGATTAAATAAGCCGAAATTAAAATAAAATAAATATGTAAAAAAAAAATTGAAATAAAACTAAAAAATTTAAATTGGTCTTGCACTTAATTGGTACCACAATTAAGTTGACTACGTATTTTCTTAGGGTTTAGAGGAATCAAATGACACGTAGTTCTTTTACCTTTTATTGTCGGTTAGGTGAAGTGAGTTGGGAGTTGGGACTGTAACTAATTGCCACCTTTCGTTCCCGTGGTTTGGTCACGTCGAACAAATAGTAAGTGCTTCTTGTTCGATTTCTTGTTGTCTATTTTACGCCTTGGTCCAATCATCAACACAAACTTGGACTTGCATTGATTCTGGACTCAAAAGCGAACGTCTTTCGTCCAGAATATTTCTACCAGTGCTAAACTCTTGTTCCACAACCACTGTAGAAATTAATGTTGCACGAATTTGTTTGGCTATAATAGCCAAGATTGGGAAGTGCTTTTCGTGATCCCTCCACCAATGTAGGATGTCAAATTATTCCACATCACCGTCTCCTATAAACTCAAAACTGGTATTGTGATAAGTTTCAATCTCAGAATTTTTTGGTCTTTTGGGATAACAGTTGAGACCCTAACCCCAAAAATCTGGAGGATCAAATATGGGAAACAATTTAAGTTTGTGGAACATTAATGTTCGGTGATGGACCATAAACTTTACGATATTCATCATATAACTTATGAAATAATGTCCTAATTGTAGAACAATAACTATGAATGTCTACATCTATTTCTAAACAACTATAATAAAGAGTTAAATAATTAGATAAATTTTGTAATTTACAACGTGGATCAAAACATAATGCAAGCAAATAAATAATTGGAAAATCCCCATAATAGTCTAACCATTTTTTTTCATAGCTTTAATGTAGGCCTGTAATTATATATCAGTTGAACACTCAAAAAATGCACCAAAAATATTACAACTCTCAATAATAAAAAATTGAGTAGTATGATAATAAATACCAGAAAAATTGTTAGTACTATTATTAAATACATTTAACAAATTACAATATTTTGTACAAACATCTCAATGGTGTTGATAAAGATTGATGTGACTAACATTATATTGCATAAAAAAACTAATAAATCTCTATTATCATAATGAAAATACTACTCAAGCGTGTGTCTAATACAACCTGGGGGGTTGAATGGGTTGTTAATAGATTATTACCAACTTTTTCGATTTGTCAATATTAAACATATAACCCAATAAAACAAACATATAAAATCAAGTAAAAGTGCGAAAATATAAAGAACACTTGATTTTTACGTGGAAACCCTTCAACAAGGAAAAAACCACGGGCTATCCTTCTAGCCACACATGATCACATAAATCCACTATATGAGTAAAAAGTTACACCCTCAAGTGATACTCGGACTCTCACTCTCGACAACCTTAGGCTATGGACACTACCACTCGCCACTCTTGGTTCAATCCTAGTGATATCCCTTGATCCACTACTCTTGGAGTGAGCACCTCCTACTCTACCCCGCGACCCTTTTACAGTGGCACTTGACCAATGCTTAGCAACCACACCTTGCTTGCAAGACTTGAATGCTTGTGCAACTTCACCCCGAAGCCACAAGACTTTAACTCAATGAAGAGTATAAAGGTCTAAGTGTGTATATGACACTCAAATGCTATAATGTGCAAGACCTAACACAAAATGTTTAACTAGATGTTATAATCCAATTAAACAACCTAGTTATCAAATAATGCCTACATGTACACACATGAGATTTCAATTAGTTGTAGAGAAATTCTAACAACCTAATTGTCAAATAAAACTCACATAAATATTCAAGAACTTGACTAGATGCTCAAAGTCAACCTAATCATCAATTAAGCATACATGAACATTTATGGATTAGCTATTTTTGGTATAAATGACCTAATAATGCAAGATATCACAAACAAACCCAATCATGCAATTTTGACTCATAAATATATGCAATAAAGTGAGTCAAGGTATTTAATCAAGCAATAAATACCTAAGCTAGAGTAAGTAGAATAATAAATGATATTCAATGAAGTTCTAACTTACCTAGTCATGAAACCAAGAAGACCTATGCTCAAATGATGTTGAATGATGCAAGATGGAGATGGGTTTTGGGTTTGGAGAGTTAATGAAGCTTAATGAAGCTTTCTCTCTCAAGACTCTCTCTTTCTCTCTCTAGGGTTTCTGTAAATGCAGGAGAGTTGGAGAAGAAGAAGAAGAGAATGAGGAGATTTTGTAGAGGAGAAAACGAGCTGATGGGAAAAGTAAAAAATGCTCCAGATTTTTCGTCGGTCGCGGGAGGCGTTTTCGTCGCTCCTCCCACGACCTCTCCCGCGACCACACTTCTAGTGGTTTTCGCGGGCCAAGTGGTCATCTCTCCTCCAGCGACCTCTCCCGCGACCATATAGATACAGCTCTGCAGTTTGAACTTCAAACGGCTCAAAACATGACCAAACGATATCGAAATTTATCAAATGATATACCGTTTGAAATGTAAGGATGTATACTTTCTACTCCAATTGACAAAACAAGATTTGGATGTCTGTAGAAATATTTATGGTCAAAAGAGTGACCAAATGTCAGAATTGGTCAGTAACAAAAATCCCCAAACTCTAAGTATAAGACCATGTAACCAAATACTAATCCAAGAGAGCACAAACGGAGCCTCTCTGAAAATACACAAAGTGTGTCTAATACAACCTAGGGGGGGTGAATAGGTTTTAGTTGATTTATTACCAACTTTTTGACTTAATCAATTTTAATAGTCCTACCTTATATTAGCAATTAATCAATCCAATATAAATATGCGGAAAACAATAAAAACACAAGGATTGATTTACGTGAGAAACCCTCCAACTGGGCAAAACTCACGGGCTATCCTTCTAGCCACATACCGTCCTCAAATCCACTATTTGAACGAAAGTTTACAACCTAGGTTGACCTCAAGTCACACCTACTTGGTCACTAACCCTTTCACTCTACCCAACGGGCCTTTAATAGTGATTCTAGACCACAAGCTTGTGCACTAACCCACTTAGTCACAGAGCTTAACAATCAATGAAGAGGTTAAACAACCTATGTGAATATGTAAAAGATATTCAAACATGCAATTAATGCTAGGCAACACTAAATGCTTATCTAAGGATTTAAAGATGTCAATGAATGCAAATCCTAGATATCAATATCTAAATGCAAATGCATGAAGATTTAGCTAGAAGGGTAAAATCATCCTAAATGCTAGCTATCAATGAACAAAGCTCTCAACCAACAAACAACAACTCAAACATGTTATAAATGCCAATAAACATAAAGATATGCAATAAAATCATATAAAAGAGCTAACCATAGGCAAACAAGAGCATAAATAAATACGATGAGATTTATGGCATGGTCAAGTTACCTAGTCAATGAAAGCAAGAAGAATCCATGATGAGATGATGCTTGTAAGATGTTAGATGCACATGGATTTGTGTTTGGTTGAGTAAAGATGAGTTCTTGGGAGTTTCTCTCTCTAAAGGAAGCTTGGCCTCTCAAAAATGGCTTCTTGAACTCATAAAAATGAGCAAGGAAGAAGATATAATATATATAAGGAAGCCCTAGTCAAAACTGCGTCGTTTGGTGGCGCGGGCTCGATCTGATCTCTCCGGGCTCTATTCCTGGTGTTTCTAGAGCTCGTCTTTTATTTCTATGGGCCGGTACCGTAGCTCGACTTCGGGAACCATGGTCCCCTGGTGGATAACCTCGGGCCTGGGGTCAGACTATGAGGGTGGAAAATTTCCCTTTGGTCCCTAGCCAAATTTGGCTATTAACAAATTTTTTCACCAGGATGACTCGAGATAGATTTTGGACAGCGACCATCTCGGTACCCCGATACCAGGAAACATCGACACTATGATTTAATAGAGACTCGATGCCACGTTACGCCTTGGCTTTGGTATCTAAAGAAGGCCGGTACCATCGATCCTGTTTACCCTGTACCCTAGTACCGCGATATCTGCCCTGAAACAATCCTGTTAACGGCCGTTCTTGATAGCAGTTCGGAGAAGAATCCTTCCACAAGTACCAAGATTCCACAAGTAACGAGTATCCCTGGTACCTGGATTCTTTGGACTAAATTTTCGTCTAAGTGCCAGGATTCTCAGAGCAGGAATGTCGGGTACCTTGATTCTCTCAAATAAGATCGGTTGCTAACAATTCTCCTCGGGAATACTATTGAAATTCTTAGGCTAAGTGTCGAAAGATCCTCGTACCGGCTAAAAGTTGTGCTACGCATTCTGATCTTGACAAATTTCAAAGTTTCTTCTTTTACTAGGAAATTATTAAGTCAGGTTTTACGCTAGCGACTGCTCCTTAGATCAAGGCAGGATTCAACCAAGAAATCAGTAAACAGGACATACACTGCTAGAGAAAAGAAAGGGAATGTTTCATTGCTTAAAACTAGGAGCCCATCCCCCAGTTACGAGATACAAAAAAATAAAATGAAAGGCAAATGATAAATGGTCAAGCTGGGTCATGCGTCCACTTGACCTTGGTTGGCCACCTCCTCTACAGCTCCTGTTGAAGCCCTATCTTCTCGTCCAGTTGGGACCTCGTCTGCTACCTGGGCACCTACCTCGCCAGAGGCCTCCACCGGAGATGGACTGGTCTGAAACTCCTCTAATACCACCAAGAGAGCTTGCTCATCTGCCCCCTTCGTGAGATCAGTCTGGTCCTCTACCTTATTAGCAAGACCAGAAGACATGTCATACTCTTCATCCTTAGAAGCAAGCTAGACCTCTACCTCCCGGACAGTTTCAGATGAAGAAGTAGGAGGATTGAGAGCTTCACCTTCAACCTGGTCCGCTACAACATCATGAATCTCCAAACTGGGATCTGCCCTAACATAGCCTGGTAAAAGAGAGGAGATGGGTCGCTGGTCTTCATCATCCACCCCTTCATTGCCCCCGTAGCCCGAGAAGGACTAGCCTCATTAGACGGAGCAGTCTTATATAGCTCGACATCTCTAGCTATGATCTCCTCCCTGTTCCACCCGTCGATAATGCTCATGTCAAACGGATGAGGGAGAGCCTGGGCTACGTAGCCTTCGAAGAAATAGCCATCCCCAAAAAACGGTATCCACATGAGCCTCCAGGCCAGCCATGCTAGCGCGCAGAGCCTGAACCTCCTTTTCCAGCTCTACTGCCTTTTCTTTCATGGCATCCCATTCGGTTTTGCATCTCAGAGACCTGAGCTGCTCCGTGTCCAAAACGCGCTGTATTTGCTCTCTATCTATCTGCACCTTGGTCATTACCTTCTCAGCTTTATCCAAGGATTGGTGCAGAACTACCACCCCTGGCAGCATTGGCTAGCTCTTATTTGGATTTCTCTAGCTCAGTGGTAGCATCTTTGACCTACTTCTAGAAAGAGCTGGCCTGGTGGCTCATTGCTATGTTGTACTTAAAGGCCTGTCAGGTACAAGACACGAGTTAGAATGTTACCAAATATGCAATCGAGATAGAAGACCAAATGAAGCAACTAACCTCAGCCAGGAGAGTAAATCCTTTGAAGAATAAAAGATCAGCGGGCATGTAGGTCATGGCATCCAAACTTCCACCTGGCAGGAAGTAGCGAACCTGTCTAGAACCTCATCTTGGCTATTATCTCTTGATCAAGATCAAGACCGATCATGAGAAACAGCCGGAGTAGAAGGGGTAGAATCAGAACCCCTCTCAACCCTGGTAGATCGCTCAGTCCCATTGGAAAGCGAGGGAGAGGAGACTGGTTGAACAAAAGTGACAACAGCAGTAGTAATAACAGGGACAGTAGGCGTCTTACCTTACACCGGACCTGAAGTACCCCCAACCCTAGCCGTTCTAGCTGCGAGGCCCGCCAGAGGTGATCTAGCTGAAGCATGAGAAGGCAGAGGAGATGCCCCGGGTACCTCGGCAGGAATTGATACGAGCCTGCTAGACCCAGCGGAGATACCAACTCCCACGACAGATCCAACGTGAAAGGAATGCTTGGTAGGGGAATCCGATGGGGAAGCATATCAGCCATTAGTCTTGGTAAGCTCCTCCTGCGAATCTGATAGGGGCACTGCAGAAACTATCAAAAGAAAAGAATTAGTACCAGCAATCTATTGCAAATTCTAAAAGAATGGAAGTACCATCAATCTATTGCAAATTCTAAAAGAATGGAAACAAGAAGTCGAGCTACCTGGTAAAGAATTGGAAATGCAGAGGTAGTGGTCTACCCTCCCCGCGTCGAAGGCATCTGAGGTAGGAAACCTCGTGTTGAGGTAAGATCGAGCCATGACAGCCTTCAAAACCTTTTTCGATTCGCCGGGGAGAGTGCTTTTCTCCCATGTGGGCTTACCGTTGAAACTGGTGGGAACCTTGAACTCATACTCTCCAATGTGAACCGAACTATCCCAGTCTCCTCCAACAATGACCCATTCCTCATTCTAGGAAGAGTCTTTCTTCGTGGCACCCAACATTATAAATTTCGGATTATTATATGTACGAGCATAGAACTGCCCCTAGAACCTAGGGAGTTGGCAGCGACTTGAAAGAAAAATCCCAGCTCGTTCGACCCCAGCTCTAGGTCGATTTTGTCCTTCTTGTATTGTTCCTTCCATAGCATGAGGAACCCAACCAGGTGCCTCCAGAACCCAGGTGTCAGCTGAAGGGGTGAGCTGCAAAGCATGTAGTGCCCTGCACAGAGTAGTGTAAAAGGGTAGCCTGACTCCACAATCAAAAGCCACCGTATGAATTGGAAGCTTGCCAGAAGAATGGGTATACATGTCATACCCCTGACGGGGTACGATGATAGTAATATCATCAGAAATCATAAAATTCCTCTTCAAGCGCCTAATCGTGTCATCAGTACTGGTAGAATCAGGGATGCATCGATACTCGTAATTAACTGAGAGAACCCTCCCCACTGAATCCGTAACTTCACCAGCCAGGTCTCCACCTACCCTGGCAGCACCTGATTCCCCGCTCGATTCCTTGTCGACATCAATAGCGTTATCGAGATTGTTCAAGAAACCAGTCCCGATAACAAAATTCATGTTTGAGCGGCGACGTTGAGAAGCAGGAATGTTCCCTTCACTATTGGAGTCTTTACGAGACCTATTCCCAAGGACTAGGCTCCCACTGGTAGCATCATCATCACCAAAAAGTTTCTCCAGACTGTCAGAAATAGAGGAAGACATGGTAACATAATTGAAGGGCTTCTGAGAATGAGAGAGTTTTGAAGAGTGAAGAAGAGGAAGAGGGTTGAAGAATGAGGAAGAACGAAAGCTAGGGTTTGTGAAAGTTGAAGAATTTCTTGAGAACATGAAAAACAATTTGAAAGCACAATGCCAAGAAGGAAAAAGGGTTGGGGTATAAATAAAGAAAGAAACGGCTACCTACAACTGGTAAGGCACTTAATGAAGCGAGATACTTGGAGAGTGGGAAAACGGTTTCGAAAACACGCACCTCCCAAATCTTTCCTTTTTTGAAAATGGCATATCCTCACTGAACACGTGGACAGAACGTTAATGGAAGCATGTGAAAGGAAGATTTCATTCTACAAACGGTTACAGAAAATTTTTCAAGTGCTTCAAATCCTAACTCCAATCCCAACCTGGTACTGGTGTTAAAGTCAAAGGGGACTTCCTATCCCCCTTTTTGGTCCTACCAAGAAAGTGGGAGACCAGATAGCTTCTACAAAGGAGGTGAGTTAACGGGAAAATTCACTCAGGGAGTAGAATTCCAGTTAACACCCTCGACCACTACCGGTAGGTGGCAGCGGGGTAGGTACCTTCGGTACCGCGATTACCCTTACAAGGAAATAGGAAATCGATCTTGAAACAGAGGAATCCTATTCAAAAACTCAAGTAAGGGAAATCTTATGAAGGGATGGTATATGTGGAGATAATAAAGGTGGCGTTGTCTTATTAATCACAAGATTGCTATACAAATAGAAAAAGGCTTGATAACAATACAAAACTGTCACTCTCTTTTCTTTCTCTACACACAAAATGGAGATGGCGAAATCTTGCATGTTGATAAGTGGCTAAAATCCTCTTAGTAGTGGTTCTGAATCTCTTACTGATTTCAAAAAACTCAAAAGAAAGTGTTAACAGAAAAATTCACTCAGGGTGAAAATCTCAATCAACACCCTCTACCCGCTTCCCAAGAGGTTGCAGCGGGGGGTAGGTACTTTGTACCGTGATTCTGGTAAGAGTGAAAGAGAGAATCAGTTCGATCAACATCCATAGACGGGGTAGATACTGCGAGAGAGAGGTAAGATAGGTAGTAGAAAAATCATCCCGCCCATCTGGTGCAGTAGGCAGGTACCCGGTCCTGGTATCTGATCCTGGTACCTAGTCACCTTTCTAGGTGCCTTCAATATCCCCCCAACCAAGATAATGAGTCAGGAGAGGTACATGAGAGCTAGGACCAGCATGGTCGGTGCCTAGTACGATACATGCATTCATAACAAGGAGATGGATGCGAGAATGTCAACTCTTTTAGTAATGGGACTGATTATCTCCATCAATAGAGTTGACTGATTTCCTCATTAATGGCGTTATGAATGGCCATTAATGGAGTTGATTGCTTCCTTCATTAATGGCGTTGTGAATGGCCATTAATGGAGTTGACTGATTTCCTCATCAATGGAGTTGTGAATGGCCATTAATGAGGTCAAATGGTGTTGCATGCTTGATAATATTATAATTGCTTATATTTTATACATCTATTCTTTAGTTTATTGCTTTGTTTTGAGTTAAAGTCTTGCATTTTACGTTTCTTTTCTTAGTTCTCAGCTATTCAAGTCCTAGGAGATAATTGGAAGCAATTTGGAAGATTTTCGATCAAGCCCAAGAAAACAACATCTGCTGATGGGTTAACTTCAAGAATTAAACTGTATCATCTCAGAATGAATTGGGTTTCGAACCTTATATGGTTGGAAAGGTACGGAAGTTAGCTTTCCGTAAAATTTTACGGTTTGCAATTTCGAGTTTCCTAGAGGGAGTTATGACCATTTTACTACCCAAAGGTCAGCCCAGAATTTCTACGCGGGGTTTTGGAAATAAAGCATTACGGGCTGCCTATTCAGGAACGAAGGTCTTAGACGAATTTATTATGTTTTAGAAGATTAATGAAGGCCTAAAAGTCACTTTAATTCAGTTTTAGTTGATCCTAAACTTTCCATGTTAGGATTAGTTGAAATTGGATTAAGATTCATAAAGTTAAAAGGATTGTATTTCCTATTTTGAGTCATATGGAATTAGCCTTATTGGAGGTTGATTAGGTAACTAAAAGAAGACCTAATTCATGCCTATTTAAGAAAAATCACACACAGCAGCAGCAGAGGCAAGTTGAAGAATTCTAAGGCGACATTCCATCGATTAACCGGGTTCTATCATTATTTTCTTCTATGTTTTCTCTTAGGCTTGTACTCATGACTTTGAGGAACTAATTCGTTTTACTAGGGCTACGATGTAGCCTAGCCATGACTATTTGATTTATTTGGTTAATGTTAATTTCGAATTTTCTTCCCTATTGAGTATTTTTTGCTGCACTTAATTTATGTGTGCTTGAATTTGGATGTTTGATCACCATCTATTTTTAAGTTACTTGATGCAAGTAAGATAGAGTAGATGCCATACTTTACTTGAGTTTTGCTTCTTGCAATTGATACAATGAATGTTTAATTGTAGATGCCATGCAATAAGAATTTATGTGATTTTTTTAACAATTCCCACAGAACTTAATGGGTTTTTACAAATTCAATTCATCTAGATGCCAATGAGGATTAATTTGTAGGAATACTTTTAGTGTAACCAGATGTCATGGCCATTAAATATATTTGGGAAAATTGATCATCATTAAGGGGAATTAATTAGAATTAACATGCCAAAGAAATTGAGTATGATTGGTTACGGTGAAATCGGATGCTCTAGTGTTTCGCCTATTTGATTTTTTACTTTGTTTTGCTGTGAACTTTTATTATTTTTCTTTTATTTTATGTTCTTAGTCAATAATTCACAAATCAATTCTCATTCATTAAATTTTTCAATTTAAGGTTTAGTTATAGTTTAATTGGTAAGAATTGTAGGATTAATTCAGTCTCCGTGGGAACGATATCTGTGCTTTGCTAGCTATATTATCTTTTGATTCGTACACTTGCGAGCAATTAGAATTTGGAGATAAATTGTTTATCATATTTTTGGCAACAAGTTTTTGGCGCCCCTGCTGGGGACTAAAATTTGATTCTTATTCTTGCATAATTAAATTGTTACTTGTCTTAATTTTGTTAACTTTAATTTTAATTTTAATTTCTTTTTTTTCTTTTTTTCTCTTTTGGGAAATTTTTTTGGAATATATGCACGGTAGTCGTTCACCAAGTCTCGAGCGGGTACCATACGATCCTGAGATTGAGAGGACAATCCGACAACTAAGAAGGACACACCTCGCACCCGAGGAGTGAATTGACCATATGGCTCTTCAGGAACCAAATCCGAACCAGACTTTGATGGATTATTCAGCTCCATTTGTCACCACTTCGCCATCATGCATTGTTCGACCTCCCATCACAGAAAACCATTTTGAGTTGAAGCCATCTTTCATCCAGATGTTGCCTTCCTTTTATGGCAATTCAACTGAAGATCCTAATTTGCATATCAAATAATTTCTTGAGATATGTGAAACTGTGAAGATAAATGGAGTAACGGAGGAAGCAATTAAATTGTGATTGTTCCCATTCTCACTGAAGGATAAGGCGAAATAGTGGCTTCATACACTTCCACCGAATTCCATCACTACTTGGACTGATTTGGCAAATAAATTTCTGCAGAAATATTTTCCTCCTTCAAAGATGGTTCAGCTAAGAAATGACATCATGATTTTTACCCAACAGGATACTGAGGTCTTTTATGAAAGTTGGGAGCGATTCAAGGAGATGTTATTGAAATGCCCACATCATGGACTACCGGAATGGCTGTAGCTACAATCATTCTATAAAGGTTTGAATGATGATAGCAAGAGAATGATAGATTCAGCTAGTGGAGGAGCCTTCATGACAAAAACAGTTGATGAGGCATCTCAACTCATCAACACATTAGCCACAAACACTCAGCAATAGGGTGCAGAAAGAGTAATGCCGAAGAGAGCTGGAGTCCATGAGATTAATGCATTTACCTCTATGGCTGCACAAATGGCAAATTTGAATAAAAAAATGGATGCTTTAATGTCTGCAAAAGCTGTTAACTCATTCAATGATTTTGATGCCACTTGTGCAGGTGTACACCTTGGTATGGATTGTCCTATAAATGGTTCATTCTCAGAGACCATGCAAGAACAAGCAAATCAATTGAACAATTTTAGCCGTCAACAGAACAACTCGTACTCCAACACATACAACCCAGGTTGGCGTCAACATCCAAATTTTCAATGGAGCAACACTCAGAATGTTTTGAACCCACCAGCTAGACCACTGCCTAACTCTTTCCAGCCTTCTAAAAAAAAATCATCTGTGGAAGACTTAATTGTTCAGCTAGCCCAAAATACAAACAACTTTATGCAAGCTACCCAAACCACTTTGCAAAATTAGCAAGCATCAATCAAAAATTTGGAGGTGCAAGTAGGTCAGATAGCTAATGTTTTGACTGAAAGGGAAAAAAGAGTGTTGCCAAGCCAAACTGAAGTAAATCCTAAAAGTCAAGAGCATGCAAAAGCAGTCACACTGCAGAATGGAAGGGAAGTAGATATAAGACTAGAAGCAAGCTCTCCAAAGGAAGACACAACCACAGAAACAACACCTGCTCAGGACAAGGCCGAACCAGTGAAGTCTTATATGCCACCAATCCCATTTCCGCAGAGGCTTAAGAAGGCTAAGAAGGATAAACAATTTTCTGACATTTTTGAGATTTTTAAGAAAGTGCAAATTAATATCCATTTTCTTGATGCAGTAGAACAACTTCCATGTTATGCTAAATTTCTTAAAGAAATCTGCACCAATAAAAGATGATTCACTGAACATGAACGTGTGATGCTATCCGAGGAATGTAGTGCGATCCTTCAAAAGAAGCTACCACTAAATTGAAGGATCCAAGGATTTTCACTATCCCTTGCACTGTCGGCAATCTTTTTTTTTTTTGATAAAGCTTTATGTGATTTAGGTGCAAGTGTTAATTTAATGCCTTTCTATGTGTTTAAACAACTAGGTTTGGAAGAAATGAAACCCACATCAGTTTCATTGCAGCTAGCGGATCGATCAGTCACATACCTACAAGGAATCATTGAAGACGTACTAGTGTGGGTAGATAAGCTAATCCTCCCTGTAGACTTTCTTGTTTTGGAAACGGAAGAAGATCGAGAAATTCCAATTATTTTGGGTCGACCTTTCTTAGCTATGGGAAGGACTTTGATTGACGTTCAATAAGGTTTACTGACTCTTAGAGTTCAAGATCAGCATGTGGTGTTCAAGGTGTTTGAAGCTACAAAGTACCCAGGTGATAAAGAAGAATGTTTTCAAGTTGACATAGTGAAACAATTGGTTTCTGAAAAATTTACAAATGAGCACCCTACCTATCCTGTTGAATCCTGTATAGTCAATGTTGCAACCACCAATAATGAAAGTGCTGAAATTGCAGAAATTGCTCAACAATTGGAAGCCTTGCATAAATCAGTAAAATGGAAGAATTATTTTGAAACTTTAGGGCCAGCCACAACCAAGGTTGCGCCATCTATTGAAGTTGTACCAAAACTCGAATTGAAACCACTACCGCAACATCTAAAGTATGCTTACTTGGGTGAGTCTGAAACCCTTCATGTCATCATTGCTGCAAACCTTGTCAAAGTAGAAGAAGAGAGACTGTTGCGAGTGCTGCGTGACAATAAAACTGCATTGGGTTGGACAATAGCAGACATCCAAGGAATTAGCCCGATAATGTGTATGCATCGAATTTTACTTGAGGAAGAGTGCAAACCATCTGTGGAAGCTCAGAGGAGGTTGAATCCCAACATGAAAGAAGTTGTTCGTGCTGAGGTGCTAAAATTGTTGAATGCTGGAATCATATACCCAATTTCAGATAGTAAATGGGTGAGTCCAGTTCAGGTGGTACCAAAAAAGAGTGGAATTACTGTGGTACCAAATGACAACAACGAGTGTATACCGACAAGAAAAATCACTGGGTGGCATGTTTGCATTGATTTTCGAAAGCTTACTAGCTCAACTCGCAAGGATGACTTTCCTTTGCCGTTCATTGATCAGATGTTGGAGTGACTCGCCGATCATTCTCATTACTGTTTTCTTGATGGTTACTCCGAGTACAATCAAATTCCTATAGCCCCAGAAGATCAAGAAAAGACAACTTTTACTTGCCCTTTCAGCACTTTTGCATATCGAAGGATGCATTTAGGCTATGCAATGCACTAGCTACTTTTCAAAGGTGTATGATGAGCATATTTTTAGATATGGTAGAACGTTTTATAGAGGTATTCATGGATGATTTCTCAGTCTTTGGATCCTCATATGATGATTGTTTGAATAATTTTGTTTTGGTGTTGAACCGGTGTCAAGAGACCAACTTGGTCTTAAACTGGGAAAAATGTCACTTTATGGTTCAAGAAGGTATAGTGCTTGGGCATAAAATTTCAGCTATGGGCATTGAAGTTGACAAGGCAAAAATTGAGCTAATTGAAAAGCTCCCACCACCAACTTCGGTAAAGGGAATCCGTAGTTTTTTGGGCCATGTTGGGTTCTATCGCCGCTTCATCAAAGATATTTCTACAATTACCAAACCACTTTGCAATCTATTACTTAAGGACATAGTTTTTCACTTTGATCATGAGTGTTTGGATGCTTTCAATACCTTGAAGAAGTTACTTACTACAGCACCCATTATCACTGCACCTGATTTGAGACTTCCTTTTGAATTGATGTACGACGCCAGTGACTATGCAATAGGAGTGGTTTTGGGGCAAAGGAAGGAGAAATTGCCGCATGTTATATATTATGCCAGCCGCACCCTCAGTGATGCACAATTGAACTATTCTACTACAGAAAAAGAGTTATTGGCAATTGTTTTCGCACTAGATAAATTCAAGTCTTATTTAGTTGGGTCTAAGGTGATTGTGTTTACAGATCATGCAGCTCTCAGGTATTTATTTTCCAAAAAGGATGCAAAGCCACAGCTAATACGATGGGTACTCCTCTTACAAGAGTTTGATCTTGAGATTCGTGACAAGAAAGGTTCTAAAAATGTAGTGGCTGATCATTTATTAAGACTGGTTCATGAAGAAGAAAGTGAAGAAATCTTGCCTATTAATGCAACGTTTCCAGATGAACAATTGATTGCTATCCAAGAAGTCACAGCTCCATGGTATGCTGATTATGTTAATTATTTAGCATGTGATGTGGTTCCAACTGATCTATTCACAACAAAAGAAAAAGTTATCTTCAATGGTCAAGCATTATTTTTGGGATGACCCATACTTGTACAAGCACTGCCCGGATCAAATAATTCGGAGGTGCGTACCTGAATCAGAGCAACAAAATATCTTGACCCACTGTCATACTCTAGCATGTGGCGGGCATTTTGGAGCTTCAAAAATAGCAGCTAAGGTGTTACAATCTGGGTTTTATTGGCCAACATTGTTCAAAGATTCTCAAACTTTTGTAGCTGTTTGTGATCGTTGTCAAGAAACTGATAATATTTTTCGACGAAATCAAATGCCTTTGAATAATATATTAGAGGTCGAGCTCTTTGATGTGTGGGGGATTGACTTTATGGGGCCTTTTTCTTCTTCTTTCTCGAACAGGTACATATTGGTTGTCGTTGACTATGTTTCTAAATGGGTAGAAGCAGTGGCCTTACCTACTAATGATGCCCGAGTTGTTCTTCATTTCTTGAAAGCCAATATTTTTACCAGGTTTCGAACCCCCCATGCTATTATCAGTGACGGCGGCACTCACTTTTGTAACAAATAGTTTGATGCTCTATTATCTAAATACGGTATCACTCATAAAGTGGCTACGCCGTACCATCCCCAAACAAGTGGTCAAGTGGAAATCTCTAATAGGGAGTTGAAACGAATTCTAGAAAAGACTGCGAGCACTACAAGGAAAGATTGGTCGAAAAATTAGATGATGCTTTATGGGCTTACCGTACTGCTTTCAAGACACCTCTAGGAATGTCTCCATATCGGCTAGTCTTTGGGAAGGCATGTCACTTACCAGTTGAGTTGGAACATAAGGCGTATTGGGCAATCAAGACAATAAATTTTGAAATAGGTGCAGCTGGAGAGAAGAGGTTGCTACAACTTAATGAAATGGACGAGTTCCGTAATGATGCTTATGAGAATGCCAAAATTTGCAAGGAAATAACCAAGCAATGGCATGATAAGAGCATCTTGCGAAAAGAGTTTGATGCAGGACAGAAGGTGTTACTCTACAATTCAAGGCTAAACTTTTTCCTGGTAAACTCCGCTCGCGTTGGTATGGTCCATTCCATGTGCTGAAAGTCTATCCTTACGGAGTAGTTGAAATTCAAAATCAGGAGACAGGTACTACGTTCAAAGTCAATGGACAATGGTTGAAGCATTATGTGGAAGTTAACTTCAATGCCATGAAGTCGACACTTCCGCTTGCTGATCCATCTTAAGACAGTCCATAGTCTGGCTGAAGACTCTAAATAAAGCGTTTGTTGGGAGGCAACCCAACTCGGTACTTTCGTTCCTTTATTTTTCTTCGTTTTTGTGTTTGTGTGTTTATTTCATGATATCCATGTTTATTCTACTCATTGCATGCATTATATTTACTTGTAAACATTGAGGACAATGTTTAGATTAGGTTTGGGGGTGTGGATTTATTTTTCATTTTATTTTCGTGTGTCTTTGCGTTTTTATGTTCTGCTGGAGAAATTTTTGAGCAAAGATTTTCATTAAAATTGTACCTTTTGGAGAGGAAATAAATTTTTCTGTCCACAATGTGTTCTTTGATTTTTCGATATGAATCCAACAGTATAAAATTCGTAAAATTCTGGGTAGTATTTTTGAAGTTATGATCAATTCTTAGACCAAAGGTCAGAGGCGATTCTCTGTTTCACCAATCCGCGAGTGAGCTGTTTTCATCGCTAGTTTTCTCACTTTTATGACCCGAATTTTGAAACAATTTCGGAATCAAAAGTGTGTGTTTTCATGTCTATTTTCTCGTATCAACATTTGAGCAAAGATTGTTGAGTAATTTTTGATGCACGCACTTGAATGTGGACATAGGTCAGATTTAAATTTCAGCAGAATTTGTTTTCGTAAATTGAGTCAATTTTTGTGTTGTTTTTGATAAGTTTGCTATTGATTTAAATTGATATGCTATGCACATGAATTCTTGACTTTAGGATTGCAATTATAGTTAGTTTATCATGTTTTGAGTTAAGGCCTAAATCTTGATGATTAGTAAGCGGATGCCATGCTTGTTTGCTTATGGAAGAATTGTGGAGACTACCCTAGTGAGTATCTCAGTCTTAAATTGCGTAACTAAAGAGGGTTTTATTAATTCTACTCCTAAACACTCTTCATGTTCTTCATTGTTTTAGATTGATCTCATTAGGTTTTTGCATTGGATACTAGTGAACTATTCTCTTATAAAGGTATCACATATTTTGCTTTTGTTCTCATGTTGGATGAACCTTAAGAAGTGATGTTAGGCAATGTGTGCTAACCTACAAAAAAGGCCTTAAATTTCCCTACCCATATGTGTGCTCCATTAGCCCTTTTCAAGCCAAACACTTATGAGCCTTTTTCTTTCATCAACCACATAATCCTTATCCCTTATACCCAATACATATTGGCCGTACCCTATAGCTTGGGATCATGTCGAGTGGAAGAAGAAGAAGTTCAAGTTCAAGTTCAAGATGAAGATGAAGAAATGAAGAAGAGGAGCATGGGTAAGTTCTAAAGCATGCATGTACGAAGGCAAAGAAAGGAATCAAAAGAATATTTTCTTCCCTAAAAAAAAAAGAAAAAAAAAGAATTGAAGAAGACCAAAGCATTGAAAAGAAGAAAGAAGAATGGTGAGTAAAGAAGAATTCAAGTTGAATATTTACTTGCAAAAGAAGTTGAAGAAATCAATGAGGAAGCCTGGATACAATTTGAAAGAAGATTCAAAGGAGAGATGTATGCGCATCAACATACCACGATACATCTCTTGACATGATCTTAGGTTCTTTGATATCCTTTTTCTTTCTTTTTATATTACCCCTTACCCAATGGCCCCATTACAACCAAAAAGAAAGACCTAACTAATCTTTTAGGGATTCTAGCTTAGGAGTGGAGGTAAGTTTGTGCTCTATCTTGTTCTTAGTATTTGATTCCTTTCATGAGATCTTTTGCATAAGTCTTAGCATTGTTTCTACTATATACTCATATGCGATATACAAATTGAAATTTTCATGTACATAAATTCAATCGCTTATGCTTGTTGAGAGTGTTGCCTAGGTTCCGAGTGAAAATTGAGTGATATCTTGTGAGGACCTAGAGTTGAGACGAATTCCCTCCATGGCATTTGAGTATGTTGTTTGTGAGCTGAGAATTTTGGTTAATGGCTGAGACATGAGATATGATGCAAGGACTTGATCACATGATTTTAGTTTTGAGTAAGTGTGTTATGTGTGCATTGATTCTTATTGGTATGTGAATTTGTCTTGTCGTTTTTGTTTTATTTGTTTTTATTTGAAGTCTTGAGTCAAGTGTTCATGGGTATCGCGGCTGGTAAACCCTCAGGAGACTATAACTCCTCCTACTAGGAATACCTAGAGGATTAAAGGCTTATAGCATACGCTCAATGCTATCGTGCTTCCCTACGAAAATGGCCTAGGTAGTTTAGTTTGTTTTTAGTTTTGGTTTTTAGTTTTAATTTTGCTCGAGGACTAGCAAAAACCAGGTTTGGGGGTATTTGATAATATTATAATTGCTTATGTTTTATACCTCTATTCTTTAGTTTATTGCTTTGTTTTGAGTTAAACTCTTGCATTTACGTTTCTTTTCTTAGTTCTCAGCTATTCAAGTCCTAGGAGATAATTGGAAGCAATTTGGAAGATTTTCGATCAAGCCCGAGAAAACAACATCTGCTGATGGGTCAACTTCAAGAATTAAACTGTATCATCTCAGAAGGAACTGGGTTTCGAGCCCTATATGGTTGGAAAGGTACGGAAGTTATCTTTTCGTAGAAATTTACGGTTTGCTATTTCAAGTTTTCTAGAGGGAGTTATGACCATTTTACTACCCAAAGGTCAGCCCAGAATTTCTACACGGGATTTTGGAAATAAAGCATTACGGGCTGTCTATTCTGGAATGAAGGACTTAGACGAATTTATTATGTTTTAGAAGATTAATGAAGGCCTAAAAGTCACTTTAATTCAGTTTTAGTTGATCCTAAACTTTCCACGTTAGGATTAGTTGAAATTGGATTTAGATTCCTAAAGTTAAAAGGATTGTATTTCCTAGTTTGAGTCATATTGAATTAGCCTTATCGGAGGTTGATTAGGTAACTAAAAGAAGACCTAATTCATGCCTATTTAAGAGGACATACAGCAGAAAAATCACACACAGCAGCAGCAGAGGCAAGTTGAAGAATTCTAAGGTGACATTCCATCGATTAACCGGGTTCTATCATTATTTTCTTCTATGTTTTCTCTTAGGCTTGTACTCATGACTATGAGGAACTAATTCTTTTTACTAGGGCTATGATGTAGCCTAGCCACGACTATTTGATTTATTTGATTTATTTGGTTTATGTTAATTTCAAATTTTCTTCCCTATTGAGTATCTTTTGTTGCACTTAATTTATGTGTGCTTTAATTTGGATGTTTGATCACCATCTATTTTTAAGTAACTTGATGCAAATAAGAGTAGATGCCATACTTTACTTGAGTTTTGCTTCTTGCAATTGATACCATGAATGTTTAATTGTAGATGCCATGCAATTAGAATTTATGTGATGTTTTTAACAATTTCCATAGAACTTAATGGGTTTTTACAAATTCAATTCAATTAGATGCAATAGAGGATTAATTGGTAGGAATACTTTAAGTGTAACCAGATGCCATGGCCATTAAATATATTTGGGAAAATTGATAATCAATAAGGGGAATTAATTAGAATTAACATGCCAAAGAAATTGAGTATGATTGGTTACGGTGAAATCAGATGCTCTAGTGTTTCGCCTATTTGATTTTTCACTTTGTTTTGCTGTGAACTTTTATTATTTTTCTTTAATTTTATGTTCTTAGTCAATAATTCACAAATCAATTCTCATTCATTAAAGTTTTCAATTTAAGGTTTAGTTATAGTTTAATTGGTAAGAATTGTAGGATTAATTCAGTCTCTATGGGAATGATATATGTGCTTTGCTAGCTATACTATCTTTTGATTCGTACACTTGCGAGCAATTAGAATTTGGAGATAAATTGTTTATAATATTTTTTTGCAACAATGCTTCTTCCCTTCAGGCGAGGTACTCTGGTGTACCAGTCCCTTCTCGCTGGCATGTCGCTTGTTCTAGCATGGTAGTGGCTTCGTGGCGACATTCTTCCTGCTCAACGAGTAGGATACCTGTTTATGGTGGATTCCAGGTTGATGTCAAGGTACTGGGTACCAGGCAGATATCCAGGTATTCGGGCACCAGGTACATGTTGAGGTACCCTGGGTACTAGATACATGTCGCGGTACCTAGGTGCCAGGTAGGAGGCACTGGGTATATGTGAGATACTGGGTGCATGGTATCGCGATACCAGCTTCACCAGGTGTCGGGGTAGATGTACCTGTTCTTCCTGGTTCGTATTTCTTGTACCTCATCTAGGTAGATAGGCAGTCAAGGTTCTGGCCCTACCAGGTATCGATTCTTCCAAGGTCGTGGTATCGATCCTGTTGGATACCTGGCAGCTGGGAATGGTCCCTACCAGGCGGTTACTTGGTGGAAAGTTCTTCTTTGGACCCCTGCCAAAAAACCCTGTTAACAGAAGTCCCGTCTTACTTGAACACCAGTATTAACTTGGGGTTGGAGTCAGGATCTGTAATGCTTGAAGAATTTTACTCGTCATTTCTTTCTCATAACCGCTACTTGAAACGAGGAAACGGTCTTAGCATTCTTGGCTTAGGCAAATCAGGGTACCTGGCATTCCTGTTCAAGGGATACTGGTACTTAGGTGAAACGATGCATTCAGATCTGGGTACCTGCACTTAAGCTTTGAAAATCAAACTGGCGCGCGCGGAGTGCGGGTGGAGTGCGGGTGGAGTGCGGGTGGTTTACCCGCACTGTAGTAGGAGGGCGATTTAGCTGTTCTAGTCTTGAGGCGAAAACACGTAGACAAACATATTGGCAAAAATGGGTACCTCACTTTCCTTTTCTAGGAATCTTGATACTCTTGCGAAAATAAGGTGAACACATTGGCAGATCTAGGTACCTCGCATTCCTTTCTAGGAATATTGGTACTCTGGCGAAAACAAGGCGAACATATTGGCAACAAGATCCTGGTAGGCAACTAAGGCCACTTTAGCACCAGGTCTTTCTTGGGGGGGGGGGGGGGGGGGGGGGTGGTGCACGGCCAAGGCCTTAATCTAGCAGGCAACTATGCTGTTACGAAATAGACCCTTCTTAGCGAGGAGTGGTGCCCGGTCAAGGTTTAATCTGTCAGGCAACTATGCTCTTACGTATCGGATCCTTCCTAGCAGGGGGTGGTACCCGGCAAGGGCAGCAGGAATTCCATATGGCCTTTCCTAGTCTTTAGGCGATCCTACTGGAGGGATTAATCTGGTCCAGGGCATCAGGAGTGCTGTGTAGCTCTCCTAGCTTTATGGCGATCCTCATAGAGGGATTAATCTGGTTTAGGGCATCGGGAGTGCTGTGTAGCTCTCCTGGATTTATAGCGATCCTCCTGAAGGGATTAATCCGGTCCAGGGCATCAGGAGTGCTGTGTAGCTCTCCTGGATTTATGGTGATCTTCCTGGAGGGATTAATCCGGTCCAGGGCATCAGGAGTGCTGTGTAGCTCTCCTGGATTTATGGCGATCCTCCTAGAGGGATTAATCCGGTCCAGGGCATCAGGCATTCCTATGCAAGGATTCCCAGTCTTTAAATGATGGTCTTGGTAGGCAACTAAGGCCACTTTAGCACCATGTTTTTCTTGGCGGGGGGTGGTACCCAGCCAAAGCATCAGAAGTGCCATGTGGCTATCCTGGTCTCGATCATGGGAGAAAAGCGATCAAATGAGAGCTACCAAGGTTATAATAGGAGAACTACCAAGGCGATAATACTCAAGGCGATATTGGTTAATGCTCATCTCGCTGGCTTCATTGGTGAGACCTTCTGGGGTAACCTGTGTTCCCGGTATAGGTATATAGAGCGACCTACTATAATGGTGCTTCTTATTGTGGACTGGTCACTAGGAGAACTCTTCTCATGTTGAGGTCACTAGCCCTCTTACAGGGGTACTAGGGAGAATGGTGAGCTTCTATTTCCCAAGTGATGTAACCAGCTTAGGATCCCGCATGAAATAACTAGAAGTCTTCAGAAATGATAATGGGGCTCGAGACTCTGCTTAAACGGACCGGGACATCGGTAGCTCACTGGGGCGTTGGGTACCCCGGTATAAAATATCAGGAACCGCTAATCTTATAGCTGTGCTGCTACTCTAGAGGCTTGCTTAGGCATGTAGGAGGCTTTAGCAA
Source organism: Dipteronia sinensis (assembly GCA_033220585.1). Lineage (NCBI taxonomy): Eukaryota > Viridiplantae > Streptophyta > Magnoliopsida > Sapindales > Sapindaceae > Dipteronia > Dipteronia sinensis. Next base: position 46,643,068 of record CM065640.1, read on the forward strand.
CTGAAATAGGGCACTGGACTTCGCTCAAACGAGTAAGGACCTAGGTAGCTCACATGGGCGATGTAAGGCACCCAATACTATAAGTGAGGAACCACTGGTCTTGCAGCGGTATTGCTGCTCCAAAGGCTTACTTTGGCATGTAGCAGGCCTTAGAAAATGTAGGAAGCCTCTGGGATCTCCCTGAACAGATCGGGACATCGGTGGCTCTCTAGGATGTTGAATGGCCAGGTACAAATGAAGAGGAGCCATCGGCCTGGTACTGGTCAAGAGGCATGCTTGGGATCCTAGAAGTCCCCAACAACTGAAATGTAGCTCTGGACCATGCTCGAATGGATCGGGGCACAGTGGCTCACCTGGGCGTTGACCGGCCCGGTACAATAAGTGAGGAGCCACTGGGCCATGCAGTTGGGCTGCTACTCTAAAGGCTTGCTTTGGCATGTAGGAGGCCTCAGCAATGTGGGATGCCTCTGGGATCTCGCCAAACATATCGGGACATCAGTGGCTCTCTAGGGCGTTGAATGGCCCGGTACAAATGAAGTGGAGCTACCTGCCTGGTACTGGTTCAGAGGCTTGCTTGGGATCCTTAAAGTCCTTAACAACTGAAATGAAGCTCTAGACCATGCTCGAATGGATCGGGGTATAGTGGCTCACCTGGGCGTTAACCGGCCCTGTAAAATAAGTGAGGAGCCACTGGGCAATACAGCTTGGCTGCTACTCTAGAGGCTTGCTTCGGCATGTAGGAGGCCTCAGCAATATGGGAAGCCTTTGGGATCTCCCCGAACGGATTGGGACATCGGTGGCTCTCTAGGGCGTTGAATGGCCCGAAACAAATGAAGATGAGCCACCAGCCTGGTGTTGATCCAGAGGCATGCTTGGGATCCTAGAAGTCCCCTGCAACTCAAATGTGGCTCTAGACCCTCCTGGAATGAATCGGAACCGCAGTGGCTCACTTGGGCATTGTCCGGCCCACTACACGAAGTGAAGAACCACTGGTCCTCTACTGGTCATGCTGCTCATATAGTTGAGTTGGCTTCTCGGGTACATGCGGCGACCTGCTAGCTATGAGCTTTTAAAGAATATATTCGGTGACATGAGAAGATCTGCGTGAACTGGTTCAAATCCAATGGATCTGCTGGATAGGAGATCTATTGGTAGCGGATATGTTACATAGGAGATTGTAGTGGATCTGCTACATAGGAGATCGTAGCGGATCTGCTGTATAGGAGATCGTAGCGGATCTGCTGCATAGGAGATCTGCTGATACCTAGGCAAACCCTCTGTAAGGAAGCAAGAGAGGTGCAACTTTGCTGCATAGAATCTTAAGATGTACCGGAGCGGATCTGCTGTGAAGGAGCTCCGTAAGTATATGAGCAGGTTTGTTGCGTAGGGCAGCATAGTAGACTGGTTTTGCCAGAAGTCCCATGTACCATATTTGTCAATAGTAGAATGTCGAGCGTACATGTTAAGATAAGGAAGCCAAGTTGGTGAAGTGAACTTCCCACAGACGGCATAAAAAAGTGTTAACAGAGAAATTCACTCGGGGTGAAAATCTCAATCAACACCCTCTACCCGCTACCCCGGAGGTTGCAGCGGGGGGTAGGTACTTCGTACCGTGATTCTGGTAAGAGTGAAAGAGAGAATCAGATCGATCAACGTCCATAGAAAGGGTAGATACTGCGAGAGAGGTAAGATAGGTATGAGAACAATCATCCCGCCCATCTGGTGCAGCAGGCAGGTACTCAGTCCTGGTATCTGATCCTGGTACCTAGTCACCTTTCTCGGTGCCTTCAATATTCCCCCAACCTGGATAACGAGTCAGGAGAGGTACATGAGAGCTAGGACCAGTATGGTCTGTGCCTAGTATGCATACATGCATTCATAACAAGGAGATGGATGAGAGAATGACAACTCTTTTAGGAGTGGTGGACTGACCTAGGGGGAAAAAGCATCACGATTGATTACATGCTGAAAAACCCCCAGGCAGTATCCGTAGGAAGGGAGAAATACCCTTCTTTATATTTATATATCTCGAGAGGTGCTCCGGAGAGCTCACATCAGTACAAACAGAGACCTGATAGGTCATAGTTTGACGGGTACCACTTGGTACCGATACATATTTGGAGAAAATTAATGTGCATAATAGTCGATACAATGGTGGGAGATGTCGAACTGTATTTCTGGTGGAGAAATGGATGAAATCTGGGATCAGAGACATCTTGGAGACATGGAGATGTTGGAGGGCTGTTGGAGAATGTTGGAACCCTTGAGATGGAGAAATTCGAGAGAGCTGGTGTCGAAGTCAAAACCCCCTTCTCGGAGAGAACTTGGTCATATTTATATGTACTGATTCTTGTTGCCCACTCCACTAATTAATTCGTAATCAAAGGAACGTTGACTTGACATTAATGGAGTTGAATATTCTCTCATTAATGGTGTTGGAAATGGCCATTAAAGAGTTGACTGATCTTCTCATTAATGAGGCTGATTATCTCTATTAATAGAGTTGATTGATTCCCTCATTAATGGCGTTGTGAATGGCCTTTAAAGAGTTGACTGATCTTCTTTTTAATGGGGCTGATTATCTCTATTAATAGAGTTGATTGATTCCCTCATTGATGGCGTTATGAATGGCCATTAATGAAGTTGACTGCTTCCTTCATTAATGGCATTGTGAATGACCATTAATGTAGTTGACTGGTTCCCTCATTAATGGAGTTGTGAATGGCCATTAATGAGGTCATATGGTGTTGCATGCTTCTTCCCTTCAGGCAAGGTACTCTGGTGTACCAGTCCCTTCTCGCTGGCATGGCGCTTGTTCTAGCATGGTAGTGGCTTCGTGGCGACATTCTTCCTGCTCAGCGAGTAGGATACCTATCTATGGTTGATTCCAAGTTGATGTCAAGGTACTGGGTACCAGGCAGATATCGAGGTATTCGGGCACCAGGTAGATGTTGAGGTACCTTGGGGTACTAGATACATGTCGCGGTACCTAGGTGCCAGGTAGGAGGCATTGGGTATATGCTAGGTACTGGGTGCATGGTATCGCGGTACCAGCTTTACCAGGTGTCGGGGTAGATGTACCTCCTCTTCCTGGTTCGTATTTCTGATGCCTCATACAGGTAGACAGGTAGTCAAGGTTCTGGCTCTACTAGGTATCGGTTCTTCCAAGGTCGCGGTATCGATCCTGCTGGATACCTGGGAGCTAGGAATGGTCCCTACCAGGTGGTTACTTGGTGGAAAATTCTTCTTTGGACCCCTGCCAAAAAACCCTGTTAACAGAAAGTTTCTGGAAAAAGATAAAAATCTACCCCCCCCCCCTCTCTTCGTCCTTCATGGTCATATTTTTAGACGCCCAATATTCCTGAGAATCTGGTCGTATTAATTAGGATTTTTTAGGGTCTTTCTTTATGCGTTGAAAGACGTTGAGTGAGGCTAACAGCGCGGGATTTGATCCCTCCCATTATTGTAGCTTTTAAGCTCTAAAGTAGTTGACCATTCGGTCTCATTTATGGCGTTTTTAAATGGTGAAGAAGTCAACTTTCTTCTCCTACATTGCTTGGAGATAGGTACCGGTTCTGTATTATGATGGTGAGGTACACTTGTGCACCGGTCTGCTCTTGTTGGCTTGGCGCATGCTTTGTATCCTACTGGCATGGCGCTTGTTCTACTCTGTAGTGTACCGGTATTCTCTCACTGGCGTGGTTCTTGTTCTAGCATGCTGGTATCTTCACGGTGACATTCTTCCCTTTGGGCGGGTAGGATGCCTATCTTGGTCAGATTCTGGGTGGATGACGAGGTACTTGGGTACAGGGTAGACGTCGCGGTACTTAGGTGTTAGGCTGGAGGTACTGGTACATACGAGGTATTGGATACGTGGTATCGCGGTACCAGTTTTACTTGGCATCAGGAACAACGAACACAGTGTGGTACCTGTTCTCTTGGGCACGTAATTCCGGTGCTTCGTCTAGGTAGAAAAAACAGTCACGGTTCTGGCCCTACCAGGTATCGATTCTACCGGGCACCTAGGAGCTGGGAATGGTTCCTACCAGGTAATAATTTGGTATAAAATTCTTCTTTGGACCCCTGCCAAAAAAGGTGTTAATAGGGATTTTTGGCAAGGGACCAAAGGAGAATTTTCCAACTAGTATCAACCCGATGGGCGCCACTCCTAGCTTCAGGGTGACTAGCGAGGTCGATGCCACTACCTAGATGGAGTCGATACTTGGTAATGCTAGGACCTCGATTACCTATCTATCTAGATAGAACACTAGTACCGCGAGCTAACGAAGGTACATACCTTGCCCTATTAAAGCTCTTGATATCAACTCAAGACCTGTACAATGGTAGATCGCATACCCAGCACCCCTCAAGTGCATCGACATCAGTCAAGGAACCTGGTATCCCGATACGCGCCTTTGTACTGCCTTGACTTCCACCTGGTACCTAGTACCTCGATGTATATATTCAGAGCCCTTCCAAGGCAAGTACCTTACCTACCAAGCAATACAAAGATGATCGCGAAAACACAAGCACCACTCCATCAAGAGATAGAACAAGCTCCATGCCGGTAGGATACGACTGGTATACCAGTACCTCGCCCTACCAAAAAAATTCAGAATCATAGTTTCCCTCCAAGCTCCATGAAGAAGGAAAGTTGACTCCAACGCCAAAATAAAGCACCATTAATGAAATCTAATTTGAATTCGAATTCGATAGTGATTTCGTGGGATCAAATCCCACGCCTTCAGCTCCACATAATGCTTTTCAACGCCTAAAAAGGACACTCAATAATCCTCATTAACACAACCGGATTTTATGGGGATTCTTTGGAGAACTATATATACGGCGTTGAAGGGTAAACAAGGGAGGCTTTTTTGAATATTAGGATCACTAAAGAAGGAGAGAGAGAGGTTTTCCAGTTGAATTCCCTTATGAAATTCTCCGAAGCCAGTGAGAGTCCACTGACGATCATTGGGAGAAAATATCCACTAGTCGGCATAAACGTTTTCTCCACCGTTACCCTGTGAAAAAGAGTGAGAAACGAAAGAAGAGTGTATATCGTGTAACTTCATTATACTATTGTTTAATAAATCAGTGTTCTTTTATATCTCCCGGTCCTTTTTTGTTTCTTCTCCATCATATTACTCCTTGCTTTCGATTATAAAAAGGATCCCGGTACCAAAGGTACCTATCCCGCTATTGGCTACCGATAGTGGGTGAGGGTGCTAACTGAGATTTCGCTCCCTGAGTGATTTTTCCGTTAACACTTTTTGGCGCCGTCTGTGGGAAACACCACACCCTCAAAAGAAAGCCAGCATGCCTCGTTTTCTTGTCTTATCATCAAAATGAAGCTCTGATCCTCTCAGGATCATCCTGACCCGTCAAGACATCAGTCAAACGCTTCAACCCGAAAGGGTCAGAAGTCGAAGAAGGGGGGAAAGGATCGTAAACCAGCCTCGAAGCCGTCAGCTATCGTGCGGATTACCCCTAGGTACCTGCTACCCCAGCAGCTAGACCTGCCAATCTAAACCAATAGGTCGCGGCCTTTATAGGGAGCATTCACCTCCGAATGGTCGCCGAAGGCAGTACCACTCAGCCTGCGGAACTAGATCCCTGGAGAGATGCCAATCGGCAAGGTACCAGGGTACCTCCCTTCGACAGGTTGGGACCACCACCTCCTGTACCAGTCCATGATAGACTCGGACCCATGCCCCTAGCACCATCGGTCCACGACAGACTCGGGCCTATGCCCCCAATTCCAGGATATCCTATAGGTTACCAAGCCGGGCGTGCAAGATCCGCCATCGACCTCCCGCCCAGAGAGCACCACCACCTGGCCCAACCAGTGGCCTATTCTACACAGCCTCAATCGGAAATGACCAGGGAACGCCCTCATTCAGTGGTGGGAGGTAGCAACAAGGGCGCCGGAGAAGACCCTCCATAGGGAGAGAATCAGGATGAAGCATCTGCGATATCGGAAGGGCCTTACGACAGAGATTCTGAGGTGGAATCGGGGAATGATGGCGGTAAACGTCTGTGGGACCAGGTCGCCAGAATGGTGAAAGAAATCTAGGAGTTGAAGAAGGGCAAGCATCGAGAAAACTGGAAAGACCCATTGGGAGAGATGAATGCTCCCTTCTCTAGGAGGATCAAGGAGGCAGAATTGACTCCCAAATTCAAGATGCCAACCGACAAATATTTTGGGACTGAGGACCCTCTGAGTCGAGAGCCAGATCGCCCTCCTAATGCCCTGGACAGGATAAATCCTTCCTGGAGGAGCGCCTTAAAGACCAGGAAAGCCAGATGGCCCTCCTGATGCCCTAGACAGGATAAATCTCTCCAGAAGGATAGCCTTAAGGACTACACAGCACTCCTAATTCCCTGGACTGGATTAATCCCTCCAGGAGGATCTACTCGAGACCAGGATAAGCAGCATGCCATTCCTGATGCCATGGCCGAGCACCACCCCCCGCTAGGAAGGATCCAGTATGTAAGAGCATAGTTGCCTTACAGATCAAACCTCGGCCGCGCACCACCCCCCGCTGAGAAGGGTCTGGATAGTAAGTGCATAGTTGCCCGCCAGATCAGGGACTTAGCAGGGTACCACTCCCCGCTAAGAAAGACTTGGTGCTAAAGGGGCCTTAGTTGCCTACCAGGATCTTGTTGCCAGTATGATCGCCTTATTTTCACCAATAATCGCCTCCAGACCAGAAAGGTACCAAGATTTCCAGAGCAGGAATGTGGGGTACCCCGATTCGGCAAATTCATTCTCCAAGGCACCAAACGAGAATGCGAAGTGCCCTGTTTCGCCAGAATATTTGCCTAGAGACCTAGGTTTCCTTGAAACAGGAAGGCTAGGTATCAGGTTATTCGTCGAAGTACCAAGATCCATGTTAATAGGAATGTGAGGTACCCAGATTCGCCAAAATATTTGCCATAGTACCAAGATTCCTAAAATAGGAAGGCTAAGTACCTAGATTGCAAGATTATTCGTCGGAACGTTCATTATCATTAACGAACCAAGATTCTCAGAACTAGAGTGCGAGGTACTATGGTACCGATCAACTGCTGTTCCTCTACTTTACTCTCATCAGGGTTCTCGTGTTACCAAGTATTGATTAAGTCAAGTTTATGCTAGGGACTTTTGCCCGAATTTATGCTACAATCAGAAGCGTGCGACTGAATTCAATCGACATATACAGATGGAAATGAGTTTTCTTTTGATTGATCAAATCAGGGAACCCAGCCCTTATTTTAAGCTACATACAAGATACAAGAGAGAAAGTGACAAGTCTGAAAAAGCCAGCTTCCTCTTTAACTTCTCACCTACTTTCTAGATCTGCATAACTAGCAACATTGATCTTAATCAGAATCTATGTTGACAATGCTGCCACGAACCCCGGAGGTAGGAAAAGAAGCCGTGTTGGGGTTAGCAAAAATAAAGGGGGAGTAGAGATTCCCTCATGTCCAAGATGCAACAGGGCACGAAGCTGCTACTCGCCCAGGTAATGTATACACCATTGGCAAGACTGTAGCTCCAAAGCCCACCATTCATCATGATCATGGGAATCTCTACCATTCATGTTCCTCTGGTAGTTAAATCCACCGAGCACAGCTCCTTCCACAATACCAAGCATCCTGCCAGTCACAGAGCTGACATCTCCTCCTCCTCCTATAGTGTTAGTTGATACGACGATCATCAATTACCGTATAGGGGGTTGCCTACTAAAATGGAAAAGAAATTGTCCGAAGATCCATCTAACAGATAAGGGATATTTATAGAACGAAAGATCGAGTATCGAGAGTGAAAGGATAAAGTCATTTATGGACTCAACATTCGATACATGGGAAAGGGTAGCCTCGTAAAATGTGCCCCCCCCCAAGGCTTAATGCTTGGGGCAATCGAACATGTCCTGGACTTACATCTGGAAAGGCAGTTGAATGTATAATTCGAACCAATAATGTGTATGTGGGAATCCATAAAAAAATGAGTACCCCGATCTATATCCGGTTAAGGTCTTGGTACTCCTCCCGGACCACTCATGATATCAACTACATCGAGCGCAATAGTGGATGGACCACCGAATCTCCACCTAAGTACTAAGAGTCATCCAAGAGCAAGCATTTATAGAATCGAGATTACATTGAAGATCCTACTTCAGATTTAAGCAAGCTTCAACCTAGGGTGTAATAAACTACATACGCATGAAGTCAAGGAAAATAAAAAATTCTCATTTCTAAAACTGGGGAGCCCATCCCCTGATCACGGACTACAAAGAGATAAAATTATCTGGATACTACTGAGTAAGGGGTCAAACTGGGTCATGCATCCTCCTATTTCTGATTGGCGGTCTCCTCGCCAACTCCACCAGTTAGAGTTCCTCCCTTTTCAGCACCAGACAGAAGCCCTCCTGCTTCTTGGGTGCCCACCATAACCAGAAGCTCCACCTAGGACAGATCACCCCGAAGTTCTCCCGCTGCTAGGTCAGAATCTCCTCCAACTTCCTTGATCCAAGCAGCCTGACCTTCCTCTACCCGGACATGGTCAGAAGATGAGATAGGCGGGGCAGATTCTCCATCATCAGTAGCAGGCTGATTCCCTACCTCCTTGGCGGGCTCTGACAAAGGAGCTGAAGGGGCAGAAATCCCTCCTTCACCCAAAGCCTCACCAACCTTAGGATCCTTCAAACTGGGAGTTGCTCCAGCATTGCTTGGTGGAAGAAGGGAGATATAACTTTGGTCTGCCCCTCTAACCACTCCACTAGCTCCAGCTACGTGGGAGGGTCCAACCACATCAGAAGGCGCTACCCCCGCCAATTCAGCAGCCTTTGCCATAATTTCCTCTCGGTTCCATCCAGCGATGGCACTCAGATCAAACGGATAAGGGAAAGCAAGGCCACCTGGTAGCCGGTAAAAAAGTAACCATCCCCAAAGGCGGTGTCTACTTAGGCATTCAGGTCGGCCACACTACCCTAGAGGGATAGAACATCTTTCTCCAGCTTTATCACCTTTCCCCTAGCAACATCCCTCTCCTCCTTACGGCGAAGGGACCTGAGCCTCTCAGTATCCAAAGCATGCTGCATCCTCTCCCTGTTAACCTTCGCCTCGTCAGCTTCCTTTTGGGCATTTACCAGCGACTGGTTCAGAGTTTACATTCCACGAGCAGCCTTAGCGAGCTCCTCCTTAGACTTCTCCAGCTCAGCAGTAGCACCTCTAACTTGCTCCAAGAGGGAGCCGACCTGCTGGCTCATGGCCACGTTGAACTTAAAAGCCTGACAAAAACAAAGCACTAGTCAGGATATCTCCCACCCTTAATTGGGATAGAAGATTAAAATGAGACAACTTACCTCAGCCAGAAGAGCAGACTCCCTTCTAATTAGCAGTTCGGTGGGCATGGCCGTCACGAAACCCAAGCTCCCATCGGGGCAGGAGGTAACAAAGTGGACTAAAACTTCATCCTGGCTGCTGTCCTTCGACCTCGATCGCACCTTATCCCGAGGTACCACCCACCTCGCCATAGCAGGGTCAGAACTTTTATCGACCGGTTTAGATTGACCAGTTGCCACGACGGGAGAAGCTGAAGGAGCTGAGGCACCAACATCAGTAGCACTGGCAACATTGACTGGTCTGATTGGTGACGTATCCTGCACCAGACCAGAAGCACCTTGATACCTCCCCACTCTAGCTGTAAAGACCTCTAGTGATCTAATCGAAACAGGAGGAGGGAGAGCTGGAGATCTAGATACCTCGGCCAGGACCCTACCAGGTCCAATAGATATGCCAACTCCTGTATTGAGATCAGAGCTGGTAGTAAGCCTGGCAAGGGAGGATGAAGGAGAATCGACGGCGCCCCCAGCCTAGTTGAGCTCCACCTCAGGGATCGGTGAAGGTACTGCTAAAACTACCAAGACAACACAAGTTAATATCAGCAAAGTTAATAAAGTAGTATAGCAAAAGGAGAATCAAAAAGGTTTTTACCGGGAAGTGCGTCGGAAATACGGAGGGAATATTCCACCCTCCTTATATCAAAGGCATCCGAGGTAGGATACTACAGGTTAACATAATTTCTGGCCATGATGGCCTTCAAGATCTTCTCTGACTCAGTGGAGAGCTTACCTTTCTCCAATGGGGGTTTCCTGCTAAAGCATGTAAGAACCTTGAATTCAATTCCTCCGATATAAACCGAGCTGCCTCATCCGCCCTTGACGACGACCCATTCCTCCCTCCAGGAGGTATCCTTCTTCGTGGCTTGATCGTGCCTAAATTGTTGTATATTTTGACCCTCATTTCCTATTCCTTTGTCTCGTTCTTGTGTGTATTTTCTGTATATTTTATGTCTTATAGGCTCGCTGGTGCTAATTGCAGGTAGTAGATGTAATTTTGGTGTTAGAAGCGTTTTACGGGAGTTTTGGCCGAAAAGGGGCAAAAAGTGGTTGAAGGAAAGACAAAGGGTCATTAGCAACTCTAAGGGTGTGGGTCAAGTGCGGGTTGTAACCGCACTCCTTCCTACAGCCGGGGCCTGATTTATGAAGGAAAGATAAAGTGCGGGTCAAGTGCGGGTCATCCAACCGCACTCCACCCGCACTGTTGCTCAAGACAGAGAGTTGGATTTGCACCTGACTTTAAAGTACGGGTACAGTGCGGGTCATTCACCCGCACTCCACCCGCACTACACCTGCACTACACCCGTACTGTTGCCAAAGCCAGAGAAGCTGATTTGTACCTGACAGATAAAGTGCTGGTCAAGTGCGGGTAATCCAACCGCACTTCACTCGCACTCTATGCGCGACATCTTCTGTTTTCAAGCTTAATTGACCTATTTTTCCATCCCCTATAAATAGAAAAGCATGGGAATGAACCAAAGGACTCCCATATCTCCCAACACTTGTATTTTCTATTTTCTTTACATAGTCTAAGCTAGAAACACATCTCCCTATCATCCAAACCATCTCTACTCAATCAAAGGCAAATAGGAGACTTGGATTCAAGCTTCAAGGAAGGAGATCAATCTTCAAGGGTTTTCTCTCTACACTCTCTCTTAGTTTATTGGTTTGTAATAGAACATTAGTAGCTAAAATACCCCACTATGGGCTTGATGTTATTTGTTTGATAGATATTTGGGCTTTGTAAATAAACTCAATGTGTTATATTTATTCTATCTCTATATTTTATTCCATTGCTTGAATTGATTTCCATTATTGATTTACTTGGATACACCATCTTTGCATGTTGATTTGGATTACTTGAGTATGCAATTAGGTTGTCTAATGCTCCATTGAATGGAAGGATTTATGGAAGGATTTATGGAAATCCGGCTCCACAACCATCCCCTTAATCTAATCTTGAATTAGTGGCTTTCACTAACACCCTAGGTTAGCCACTTGTGAGAGAATTAGAAGCCTCCACTATACACCCCAGGTCGGCCACTTGTGAGGGAACTGGAATCCATCACTATACACCCTAGGATGGCTACATTAGTAATACGTTGAACCATAGCTAGATAGATGAGCATTCATGGAAAAAGTCTCGATTGAGTAACTAGCCATTGTTGGTTGCTTAGGAGGGATTAATCGCTAGTAGGAGGTCTTCGCTATACACCCTAGGTTGACCGCTTACTAGAGATATATACCAACACTATACACCCTAGGTTGGTTACATTTGTCAAAACGTGCTTAATTGAGAGTTTGTTGCAATTGCCCCAATATTCACTTACGAGTCCATCAACTCCGTAGTTCCATCATCATACATTCATCACTCCATTTTCATCCCATTTTATTTGCTTTCATAGTTTAATTTATATTATATTTTCATTCGCCATCACTTTTACTTTTATGCATACTAGATATATTAATCCTAATCTTATCACCGCTACCCCGATCTCAGTGCTTACCGCTTTACTCGTATTTATACTTGTGAACACATCGCATATGTTTTATAAATTGTTTGACGGACCTATTTTCTAACGGTGAAAATCTTCTCATCATGGCTCTTGGTACCACAAATTTCAGGTTGTTCTTTGCCCGAGCATAGAACTGCCCCTTCGGACCCGGGGCATTGGCAACAATTTGAAACACATATCCGAGCTCGTCAGGTCTCGGTTCCCGATCAATGTTGTCCCTCGCACACTGCTCCCTCCATAATACCATAAACCCCACAAGGTGCCTCCAAAACCCTGGTGTTAGCTGAAGAGGGGCAAGCTGCAAGGCGTACAGTGCCCTACGCAAGGTGGAGTGGAGAGGTAGCCTGACTCCACTATCGAAGGCTGCAGTATGAATCGGAAGCTCGCCGGGAATGGGAGAATACATATCATACCCAGGCGGGGGTATGGTAATCAAAATATCCTTAGGGATCTTAAAATCCCTCCTCAAGCACTTCACAGTATCCAAAGTGCTGGTAGAATCGGGGATGCATCTATACTCGTAAGGAAGGACGAGTATCCTTCCCACAGTATTTGTAACCTTGCCAGCCCGGTCTTCGATTACCCTGACAACAGCTCCAGTTTCTCCACTCGAATCTTAATCGACATCAACCGGAGCAGTGGGACCGTTTGAAAAGCCTGTCCCGATTCCTAAATTTCGGTTGGAACACCGGCGCTGAAAGGGAACATTGTCCCAGCAATCACTGTCGACGCATGCCCTTTTTCTAGGGGCAAGACTTCCGCTGGCCACCACATCGCCGCCAAACAACCGCTCGATACTATCGCCATCAGGTGAAGACATATTCACAAAGCCGAAATTTCGTTTCTCAAAGAAGGGAAAATTCAAAGATCAACGGAGAGAAAGTTAGATTTTCTTGCAAAGACTCTTATTTGCAAAGATTTGCTTAAGTGAGTACACCTTGAAGAAGCAGGATTTATATAGAGATAGTTACTTGTAACTGGCAGAGAGGGTAATCAATACCGCGGGAATACGGCAACGTGGAAGGAACAGTTTTGGGAAATGTGCACCTCTAAAAAAAATTTCCTTCTTTTGAATTTTGCCTACCCTGGTCAGCCACGTGGAAGACTGTCGGCGTGCAAAGAGAAGATTCCCTCCTACAAGACGGTTGCAAAAAAATTCTCTAAGTATTATCTATCCTGACTCCAATCCCAACCTGGTACCGGTGTTCAAGTCAAGGGGGACTTTTGTTAACAGGGATTTTTGGCAAGGGACCAAATGAGATATTTCCAACTAGTATCAACCCGATGGGCGCCAGTCCTACCTTTCGGGTGACCAGCGAGGTCGATGCCACTACCTAGATGGAGCCGATACTTGGTAAGGCCAGGACCTCGATTACCTATCTATCTAGATAGAACACTAGTACCGCGAGCTAACGAAGGTACATACCTCGCCCTACTGAAGCTCCTAGTATTAACTCAAGACCCGTACAATGGTAGATCGCACACCCAGCACCCCTCTAGTGCCTCGACATCAGTCAAGGAACCCAGTATCCTGATACCTACCTTGGTACTACCTTGACTTCCACCTGTTACCTAGTACCTGGATGTATATATTCAGAGCCCTTCTAAGGCAGGTACCTTACCTGCCAAGCAATATGAAGATGATTGCGAAGACACAAGCACCACTTCCTCAAGAGATATAACAAGCTCCATGCCGGTAGGATCTGACTAGTATACCAGTACCTCACCTTACCAACAAAATTCAGAATCAGAGTTTCCCTCCAAGCTTCATAAAGAACGAAAGTTGACTACATCGCCAAAATAAAGCGCCATTAATGAAATCTTATTAGAATTCGAATTCGACAGTGATTTCATGGGAGCAAATCCCACGCCTTCAGCCCCACACAATGCTTTTCAACGCCTAAAAAAGGACACTCAATAGTCCTCATTAACACAACCGAATTTCGTGGGGATTCTTTGGAGAACTATATATACGGCGTTGAAGGGTAAACAAGGGAGGCTTTTTTAAATATTAGGATCGTCAAAGACATAGAGAGAGAGAGAGAGTTTTTCCTGTTGACTTCCCTTGTGAAATTTTTCGAATCCAGTGAGAGTCCACTGACGATCATTGGGAGAAAATATCCACTTGTCGACATATACGTTTTCTCTACCGCTACCCTATGTAAGAGAGTGAAAAACGAGAGAAGAGAGTATACTGTGTAACTTCGTTATACTATTCCTGAATAAAACAGTGTTATTTCATATCTCCTCGATCTTTCCTATATTGCTTCTTATTTACATTACGAGGAAGGATCGTGGTACCGAAGGTACCTATCCCGCTACTGGCTACCGGTAGTGGGTGAGGGTGTCAACCGAGATTTCGCTCCCTGAGTGATTTTTCTGTTAACAATAACCTTTTGTTAACGGAAAAATCACTCAGGGAGCGAAATCTTGGTTAGCACCCTCACCCACTACCGGTAGCCAGTAGCAGGATAGGTACGTTCGGTACCGGGATGCTTTTTATAATCGAAAGCAAGTAGTAATATGATGGAGAAGAAAGAAAAAAGGACCGGGAGAAATAGAAGAACACTGCTTTATTAAACAATACTATAACGAAGTTACACGATATACACTCTTCTTTCGTTTCTCACTATTTTTCACAGGGTGACGGTGGAGAAAACGTTTATGTCGACAAGTGGATATTTTCTCCCAATGATCGTCAGTGGACTCTCACGGGCTTCAGAGAATTTCACAAGGGAATTCCACCGGAAAACAACTCTCTCTCTATCTTTGGCGATCTTAATATTCAGAAAAAAGCCTCCATGTGTCTACCTTTCAATGCCGTATATATAGTTCTTCAAAGAATCCCCACGAAATCCAGTCCCTTTTAATGAGGATTATCGAGTGTCCTTTTTTAAGCGTTGAAAGGCATTGTGTGGGGCTAAAGGCGCTGGATTTGATCCCGTTAATTACTGTCGAATCTGAATTCTAATCGAATCTCATTAATGGCGCTTTATTTTGGTGATGGAGTCAACTTTCCTTTTTCATGGGGCTTGGAGGGAAACTCTGATTCTGAATTCTTTGGTAGGACACATTGCTGGTCACCCGGAAGCTAGGACTGGCGTCCATCAGGTTGATACTAGTTGGAAAATTCTCCTTTGATCCCTTTTAAAAAATCCCTGTTAACAGAAGTCTCCCCTGACTTGAACACCGGTATCAGGTTGGGGTTGGAGTCAGGATAGTTAATATTTGGAGAATTTTTCGTAACAGTCTCGTAGAAAGGAATCTTCCTTTTGCCCGCTGATTTCACTGAGTCTTCCACGTGGCTGACCAGGGTAGGCCAAGTTCAAAAAAGGAAAAATAAAATTTTAGGGGCGCACGTTTCCCAAAACCGTTCCCTCCAAGTCGCCGATTATCCCGCTACATTAATTACCCTCTCTGCCAGTTACAAGCATCTAACTCTATATAAGTGAACCATGCTCCTTCATTATGGACTTACTTCTTCTTTCATTAGCTTTCCCAATTTACACGCGTAGCAAGATAAAAAAAAATCTCAGCTTTTTCCTCGTCTTCAACCCTTTAATTTCTCTTCTTTTAGAAATCGAACTCTGAGCTTGTGATCATGTCTTCACCTGATGGCGACAGCATTGAACAGCTGTTCGACGGTGACGCAGTTGTTAGTGGGAGTCTTGCCCCTAGAAAAAGGGGATGAGTTGACAGTGATAGCGGGGACGATGTTCCCTTTCAACGCTGGAGTTCCAATCAGAATGTGGCAATTGGGATGGGCTTTTCAAATAATCTCGAGGATCCGGTTGATATCGACTGGGAATCGACTGGGAATCGAGTGTAGAAATAGAAGCTGCTGGGGTTGAGAGGGCTGGAGAGGTCAGGGACTCCATGGGAAGGATGCTCGCTCTCCCTTACGAATACAGATGCATCCATGATTCAATCATTACTTCATAAGCCATCACGCATTTACGGAGGGATTTCAAGATCCCTAAAGACATCACGATTGCCATACCTCCTAAGGGGTATGATGTATACACCCCTAATCCTAGTGAGCTTCCAATTCATACGACGGCTTTTGATAGTGGGGTCAGGCTACCTCTCCACCCTACCTTGCGTAGGGCACTGTATGCTCTGCATCTTGCCCCTCTCCAGCTGACGCCAGGGTTCTGGAGGCATCTGGTGGGGTTCCTGGTACTATAGAGAGAGCAGTGTGATAGAGATAAAATCGACCGGGAACCGGGACCAGATGAGCTCGGATTAGTGTTCCAGATCGCTGCCAATGCCCCAGGTCCAAAGAGGCAATTTTATGCTCGTGCCAGGAATAACCTGTAATTTGTTGTGCCAGGGGCCACGAAGAAAGACACCTCCTGGAAGGAGAAGTGGGTTATCATCAGAGGTGAATGGGGGAATTGAGTCCACATCGAAGGAACAGAGTTCAAGGTTCCTACTTGTTTCTGCGGGAAGCCCGCGTTGGAGAAGAGCAAACTCCCTGCTGAGTCAGTTAAAATCTGGAGGGCCAACATGGCCCGAAATTATACCAATTTGAGGTATCCCATTGTGGATGCCTTTGAAGCAGGAAGGGTGGAATACTACCTCTGAATCTCCAATGCACATCCAGGTAGAAACGTTCCTGACTTTGCTTTTATTGTCTTGCTTGTTTGATTCCATGGATATTGACTCTAGCTATCCTTAGTACCCCGATTATTACAGATTTAGGCAAATAGTTTGACAATGCCAAATTCCTGGATTTCTGTGAGAACCTGGGAATCGAGCTTCGTTTTGCATCTGTAGCACATCCCCAAACGAATGGCTTGGTAAAAGCCACAAATAAGACTATAAAGAGACTCTTGAAGAAGAAACTCCAATAGAGAAAAGGTAGATGGGAAGATGAACTCGCAGATGTGTTATAGGCCTACCGCACCATTAGAAGGACAGCTACTGGAGAAACCCCATATTCATTAGCTTTTGGGGTAGAAGGTGTCCTCCCCATCGAACATAAACTCACCTCTTTCCGAGTTCAACACTTTGATCTAGAAAGAAACGGGTTCAACACTTTGATCTAGAAAGAAAAGGGTTCAACACTTTGATCTAGAAAGAAACGAAGACAAGTTGAGAACCAACCTAGACCTCCTAGAGGAGAAACAAGATAGGATTGCAGAAAGGGTGGTAGCCTACCAAAGCCAGATTGTTCGATATTTCAACAAGAAAGTCAAGAATCGAAGTTTCAAGGAAGGGGACCTGGTCCTCAAGAAAGTAACTAAGAACACCCGTAAAAGGTCTGATGGGGTACTGTCACCCAATTGGGAAGGTCCTTACCTGGTTAAAATAGTAATTCGAAATGGGGCCTACAAGCTGGAAGACAAAGGACGCCTCATCGACCACACCTGGAACACAGATCATTTAAGGAGATTCTACCCATAAAGCCTACAACGAAGACCAACCATAATCATTTTAAATAGGTACTAGTAAACATTAGTGCTCATGAATAATTGTATCGCCTCTTGATTCATCAATAAAGAAGATTTTTCTCCATCTACGTTTGTCTACATCCGTCTACGCTATATCGCCATGATTCACCGTGCTCACCCTAAGACCAGGATAGCGACATAGCTTTCCTGATGCCCTAGGCTGGACTAATTCCTCCAGGAGGATCGCCTTAAGACCAGGATAGCTACATGGTTTTCCTGATACCTTGGACAGGATTAACCCTTTCAGAAGGATCGCCTAAAAACCAGGAAGGTTGCATAAGCCCTCCTGATGCCTTGGACCGGGTTAACCCCTCAAGGAGGATCTCCTCGAGACCAGGATAAGCCACATGGCATTCCTGATGCCCTGGCCGGGCACCACCCCCTGCTAGGAAGGATCCGGTAGATAAGAGCATAGCTTCCCGATGGATCAAACATTGGTCGGGCACCACCCCCCGACCGAGAAGGGTCTAGATAGTAAGTGCATAGTTGCCTGCCAGATCAAGGCCTTGGTCGGGCACCACCCCCCTATAAGAAAGACTTGGTGCTAAAGTAGCCTTAGTTGCTTACCAGGATCTTGTTGCCAATACGATCACCTTATTTTCGCCAATGGAAGGATCGGGTACGAAAGAGCATAGCTGCCCGACGGATCAAACCTCGACCGGGCACCACCCCCCACCGAGAAGGGTCTGGATAGTAAGTGCATAGTTGCCTGCCAGATCAAGGCCTTGGCCGAGCACCACCCCCCGCTAAGAAAGACTTGGTGCTAAAGTGGCCTTAGTTGCCTACCAAGATCTTGTTGCTAGTACGATCGCCTTATTTTAGCCAATGGAAGAATTTGGTACGTAAGAGCATAGTTGCCCGACGGATCAAACCTCGGTCAGGCACCACCCCTCGCTGAGAAGGGTCTGGATAGTAAGTGCATAGTTGCCTACCAGATCAAGGCCTACGTTGCCTACTAGGATCTTGTTGCCAGTATGTTCGCCTTATTTTTGCCATGGTTCCAGATTCCTAATACAGGAATACGAGGTACCTGAACTTGTCAAGTCTATTCGCCAACACTATCAACCATATACCTAGATTCCCCGAAACAAGAAGGCTAGGTACCATGAGTCACCAGCATTACCAACAGCGTACCAGGATTCTCAAAGCAAGAATGCCTGGTACCCAGATTTCCTCCAGAAAAGGGTTAATCAAGAGACCGTTGTACTGGCTACGAGCCACGATACACCGTCAGGTCTCATCTGCTCTCACAGATTTTTATGTTACCAAATATCAATTAAGTCACATTTATGCTGGGGACTATTACTCGAGTCTTCACTACAGTTAGAGGTATGCAACAGAATTCAACCATGTGAGTGGTAAACTACGCACGCACGGAGCTAAAGAAAGGAATGAAATGTTTCTATTACTAAAAGTGGGGAGCCCATTCCCCAATCACTTGCTACAAAATTAAAGAAAAATTAAGCTTGGTCACTAACAAGATGTTTTTTTCTAGTGTCGTTTTAAAAGATCAATCTGTCAACGATATTTGATAAAACCTCACAAAGCCTAAATTAGTTTGAAAACACAATTATAGTGGCAAGTGGGGTGTCGTCCACAGGGAGCGGAGTTAGCTAAAATTAATTATTGCTAAAGTAATGGTATGCATATATATAATAATGAAACATGAAATGGGGAAGATGTAGATGGTGAATTACACTATCAATAACACTAAAGTAATTATGCAAACTAAATGAAGGGGGAAATGGAATGAAGGATATATATAGATGATGGAAACTAAGGAGTTAATGGATACGAAAGTAAATACTGGGCAATGCAACAAACTTGTCAATAGCACGGCTATTCAAGGTAACCGACCTAGGATGTATAGAGTCGGTTATTTATCCCTAGAAGGTGGCCAACCTAGGATGTATAGTGCGGACAACCTATTAGGGATTAATCCGTCGTAAACTACCAACCTAGGATGTATAGTGTTGGTTGCTTATCGAATTCTGGAAATGAAGCTCGTCTACCTAAGAATGACTCAACCGATTAAATGCAGTCACCCTAGGATGTATAGTGATGACTTCTAACTCTCTCACGGGTTCCGACCTAGGATGTATAGTGCTAGAAACTCGATCGAGGTTAGATTAAGACCGCGGTTTAAGAGTCGGAATTCATGACATTCCGTCCATTCTTTAGAGCATTAAACAACTAAATAGGATGTATATCTAGATGCAATACTCATACATAATACAAAGACATCTTGCAAAGAGAGTGTATCTACACAAGAAATCAATGGTAAACATTCACAACAAGAATAGATCAATGAAAGATAGACATGAATATCAATATAATATCAAGTTTATGTACAAGCCCAATATTCAACTAACTACTCCATCAACCCCTTAGATGGGATTTAGCTACTCATTACAACTAGGAAACTAAGAGAAGGGAAAGAGAAAGAACCCTTGGAGAACATCTCCTTCCTTGAAGTGGCTTCAATCTCCTAACTTCCTTGAAGTTGAGTAGAGAATGTAAGGATGAGAGAGACAGAGAGAGATTCTAGGTCTAAATGTGTTTTCCCTCTGAAAAACAGAGTCAAAAAGCTCCTGAAAACATTTCTATACTTTTCTATTTATACAACATACAAAAATAGGTCACTTAAGCTTCAAAAATCAAACTAGCGCGCGCGGAGTGAGGGTGGAGTGCGGTTGAATTACCCGCACTGTACCCGCCCTATATGGGTTGTCTTCATCTTTAGTCCTCGGATCTGGGCAGTAGTGCGGGTGAAGTGCGGTTGCATTACCCGCACTTGACCCGCACTTGAATCGCACTTCCCTGTCAGGTGCAAAATCTACTTTCTGTCTTGAGCAACAGTGCGGGTAGAGTGCGGTTGGATGACCCGCACAGTACCCGCACTCTAATGTCAGGTGCAATTCTGCTCTTCTGGTCTTGGTGATAGTGCGGGTAGAGTGCGGTTTGATGACCTGCACAGTACCCGCACTCTAATATCAGGTGCATCTTCAACTTCTCTGGTTTGGCATAAGTGCGGGTATAGTGCGGTTGAATGACCCGCACAGTACCCGCACTTTATCGTCAGGTGCAACTTCACCTTCTCTGGTTTGGCAACAGTATGGGTGGAGTGCAGTTGGATGACCCGCACTTGACCCGTACTTTATCTCTTCACTTGCATCTTGTCCCGGTTTTGAGCATGAGTGTGGCTGGAGTGCGGTTGGAGTGCGGTTGCGACCCGCACTTGACCTGCTTTTGACTCGCACTGTAGAGCTGCCTGTGCTCCTTTGTCTTTCCTTTTGCCCCTTTTCTGCCGGAATAACCGCGACATGCTTCCAAACCTATCTTTGCACCATTTCCTACAATTCCACACAAAACAACCCATCAGAGATACAAAAACGCACGAAACAGAACCAAAGGTAAGGGTTTGAGGGCCTAAATATACTACATACTTGGCCTGATCAGTCACGCATCCCATTGGTCCTGGTTTGCTCCCCTCTCTCCAGCTCCTATGGCTTGAACTTCAACTTCAGGTCCCACTGGGAGCTCACCAGATACCTGAACCACCATCTCGACTGAAGTCTCGCTTGTTACTGGGACACCTGCCATTATAGGGATCTCCATCTGAACCTGCCCAACTTGGGGCTCCTCCGATGCCATACCCGAGGATTCCCCCACTTCTTGGGTCGATGTAGCATGATCCTCCACCACCTTGACAGGGCCTGATAAGGGGAATGGTATATTGAACCCTTCATCCTTAGTAGCACGCTGGTTCCCTGCCTCCTTGCCGGATCGAGATGGATAGATAGGTAGGTCAAGAATTCTACCTTCAACATAGGCCACCCCAACTTCAGGAGCCTTCGGACTAGGATCTGATCCAACATTGCTTAGTAAAGGAAGGGAGATAGGACTCTGGTCTTCAACACCTGCTGCTCCATTTGCTCTGGCAACCTGAGAGGGCCCAGCTATATCGGAAGGAGCAGCCTCGGCTAGCTCAGCGGCTTTAGCCATTATCTTCTCCCTATTCCATCCCTCAATGACCCTTAAATCAAATAGAGAAGGAAAAGCTGGAGCCACCTGGTAGCCAGCAAAGAAGTAACCATCCCCGAAGGTTGTGTCCACTTGAGCGTCCAAACTGGTCACATTATCACGAAGAGATTGAATCTCCTTCTCCAGCTCAGCTACTCTCTCCTTCGC
Organism: Dipteronia sinensis; assembly: GCA_033220585.1. Lineage (NCBI taxonomy): Eukaryota > Viridiplantae > Streptophyta > Magnoliopsida > Sapindales > Sapindaceae > Dipteronia > Dipteronia sinensis. The sequence continues at coordinate 46,664,614 of CM065640.1, forward strand.
GACCTCCCTCTCTTTACTGCGGCGGAGGGACCTAAGTCTCTTTGTATCAAAAGCAGCATGTATTCCCTCCTTATCCACTATCACCTTATCTGCTTCCTCCTTAGCACTGGCCAGAGACTGATTCAGGACTACCATGCCTCTAGCAGCCTTAGCGAGCTCCTACTTGGATTTCTCTAGCTCGGTGGTAGCATCCTTGACCTGAGCCTAGAGAGAGCTGACTTGATGGTTCATCACCACATTGAACTTGAAGGCTTGCCAAGTACGAGGCCTGAGATGGAATACTGCCAATTATGAAATCTAGATAAAAGACTAAACGAGACAGCTTACCTCAGCCACGAAAGCAGATCCCTTGGAGATCAAATAATCAACAGGAATGGAAGTCATGGCCTTCAAACCCCCATCTGGACAGGAAGCTGCAAACTTGGCCATGACTTCATCTTGGCTGCTATCTTTCGACTTCGATCGCGATCTATCAGGAAGTGCCACACCGCTAGCAGCAGCAAGATCAGAACTCTTCTCGACCCGAGTAGGTCGATCGGTTGCCCTGGCAGATGAGAGAGAGGGAGCAAGTCGATCAGCAGCAGCTGCTGCAACGGTAGTAGCTAGGACTATGGGTGACAAGTCTTGTGCCCGGTTGGGAGTGCCTCGGGCCCTGCCAACTCGGGCTGTAAATGCTTCTATTGATCTAACTACGAGGGGGGCTAAAGCCCCAGGTACATTGACCGAGGTCCTACTGGGTTCAGTAGGAGTACCTACCCCTCCACCAAGGTCAGAACCAGCTGGAGCAGAAAACCTGGTAGGAGAAGCATGAGGAGAAACATTTGTACTACCAGTTAGATGGAGCTCCACCTCTGGAACTGATGGAGGCACCGCAGAGACTGCCGAGATAGTAAAAAGTTAATATCTACAAAATTAATAAAGCAGTATAGTAGAAGCAGAGTCAGAAATATTTTTACCTAGGGATGCACCGGAGATGCGGAGGTAAAATTCCACCCTGCCTGCTTCGAAGGCATCCGAGGTAGGATACTTCAGGTTGGTGTAGTTGTGAGTCATGATAGCTCTAAAAAATTTCTCCGATTCGGTGGAGAGTTTGCTCTTTTCCAACGTGGGTTTCCCACTAAAATAAGTAGGAACCTTGAACTCGGTTCCTCCAATATGAACCGAGCTGCCCCATTCATCTTTGATGATGACACATTCCTCCCTCTAGGAGGTATCCTTCTTCGTTGCCCTAGGTACCATAAATTTCAAATTATTCTTGGCCCGAGCATAGAACCGCCTCTTCGGGCTAAGAGAGTTGGCAGCAATCTAGAACACGCATCCAAGCTCGTCCGGCCTCGGCTCCTGATCAACTTTATCTATTGCACATTGTTCTCTCCATAAGACCAGGAACCCTATCAGATGTCTCCAGAACCCTAGTGTTAGCTGGAGAGGGGCGAGCTGCAAGGAATACAGTGCTCTACACAAGGTGGGGTGGAGAGGTAGTCTGACTCCACTATCAAAAGCCGCCGTTTGAATTGGAAGCTCACCGGGATTAGGAGTATATACATCATACCCACGATGAGGGATGGCGATCGAGATATCCTTAGGGATCTTAAAATCCCTCCGCAAGCGCCCTATAGTGTCCGAGGTACTAATTGAATCTGGGATGCATCTATACTCATAGGGAAGAGCGAGTATCCTTCCCACGGTATCCATGACTTCGCCAGCCCGGTCTCGACCAACCCTGATAGCGTCGGGGACTCCAATTGATCCAATAGTGCCCGATTCTCCGCTCGATTCTTTGTCGACATCGATAGAAGCGCTGGGATCGTTAGAAAACCCGGTCTCGATTGCAATGTTTCTGTTTGAGTGACGACGTTGAAGAGGAGAGACATCTTCACTATCGTCATCAACGCGTATCCTTTTCCTATATGCTAGGTTCCCGCTAACAGATACATCGCCAGTGAAGAGCTGTTTGATACTGTCGCTACCCAAAGAAGACATGATCACAAATTCGAAGTTCACTTTTTAGGAACAAGAGAATTTTGAAGAAGAAAAGGAAAGTTAGGATTTACACAGATGCAAGAATTTGGGAAATTTGCTTGAAACAGGAACAAGAATACTGTGGAGGGACAAGGTTTATATAGAAGCAGGTACTTGTAATGGGCAGAGAAGGTCATTATTATCGTAGGATAATCAGTAACTTGGGGGAAACGGTTTCAAGAAACGCGCGCCCCCAAGATATTTCCTTTTTTGAATTTGGCCAACCCAGATGAGCAACGTAGAAGACCCATTTAAATCAGCATGTAATGGGAAGATCCCATTCTGCAAGATGCTTACTGAAAATTCTCCATGTACACTAAATCCTGACTCCAACTCCAACCCCTACCTGGAACCGACGTTCAAGTCAGGGGGGACTTCTGTTAACAGGGTTTTTTGGTAAGGGTCCAAAGGAGAATTTTCCACCGAGTATCTACCTAGAAAGGACCAGCCCCTGCTCCCAGGTACCTCATGGGGCTGGTATTGCGAGCCTGACAGAAGCAACACCTGGTGAGACCAGAACCTCGACTACCTATCTACCCAGATGAAGCGTCTGAGATATTCGACCAGGAGGAACAAGTACCTCGCTGAACGTCCATGCTGACATCTGATGTGAGGGGTATTTTGATATCCCGCTTCCAGTACCTCGCAGGTACCCGATACTTCTCACCTGGTACCTCGGTACCGCGACATGCACCCGATATCCCAGGGTACTTCGATACAACCTCAGAAATTCCATCAATACAGGCATCCTACCCGCCTAGCGGAACCAACGCCACTACAAGGTTGCCATTATGAGTAAAGCAAGCGCTATGGACCAGCGTGCCAGTGTATCACGCCGTGAGATCAATATTTTCCTCCAAGTAACTCCAGCAGAAAGAATTGACTCCTTCGCCATTTAAAGGGCCATAAATGAGACCAAAAGGTCAACCGAATCAGAGTTTGAATACGACAGTGATTAAAGGGATCAAATCCCGCGCCTTTAGCCTCACTCAACCCCTTTCAACGCCTAAAATAGGACTCTAATTAATCCTCATCAATACAACCGAATTCTGAGGAATATTATGGGCCTATATAAATACGTTTCTGAAAGACAAAGAGGGAGAGAGAAAATTTTCTAAAAAGAAAAGAAAGTTCGACATTCAGAGTAACTCCGTGAGAGCTCTCTGAAAATTAGTGATCGTTTATATACTCTCACCGGATAAATAATAGCCACTTATCGACATATATGGAATTCTCCATCTCCATTTTTTGTATAGAAAGAGTGAAAAAAACAAAAAAATCATTGTAACCTTTACACAAATTTTTATTCAGTAAAACAGTACTTACTTATATCTCCTTGGTTCCTTCATACTTGACCACACCGATCTTCAGCATAGAAAAGAACCTCGGTACCGAAGGTACCTATCCCGATACCACCCAGCGGAAAGGGACGAGGGTGCTAACTGGAAATTTGCCCCTTGAAACGATTTTTCCATTAACAACAACTTTACCCCATGACGACAAGCAATCATTCAATAAAAACAATGAGGAACACGGTCCAACTGGGAAAAATGCACTGGTTATCCATCTTGCCACACACGGTCCTCAAATCCACTATACATAATGAAGTTTACAACCTAGGTTGACCTTAAGTCACACCAATCTTGGAACGTGACACACCACTACTACCCGAAGGACTTTTATGGTGATCCTAGACCAATTACTTGTGCACCAATCCACTTAGTCACTAGGCTTAGCACACAATGAAGAGATAAACAACCTATGTGAATATATAACATTATTCTAAAATGCAACTAATGCTAGACTACACTAAATGCTTATCTAGAGATTCATGGTGGCAATTAAAGCAATCCTAGATATCAATATCTAAATGCAAGGCATGAAGATTTGCTAAAGGGCAATAACTTCCTAAATGCAAGCTATTAATGAATAACTAATCTCAACCAACACATGAAGACTCAAACATATTGGAAATAACATTAAGCAAGGTTTACGTAGGGCGCCTGAACAGTGCCAAACTATTGGAATCGCACACGACATCGCATCAGCTCGATATTCGAGCGTCCCAAAATATAACCAAACGACATTGAAATCTGTTGTATAATATACCATTGGAAAGGTATGGATGTCTACTTTCTACTATTTTACAAAACAAGATTTTGATATCTGTAGAAAGAGTTATGGTCATTTGAGCGACCAAAGATCATATTTGTCAGCAACATGATTGCTCAAACTCATGGTATAAGACCATGTGACCCAAGACCAATTCAAGAGAGGAAAAGAGGACCTCTCTAATGGTCACACATCGCACTAAGACAAGCACACCATCATGCAAGCACAGACGTTTTTCGATTACACAATCGGAAATGAATTACACCACATAAAACCACACTTAGATCTAACAATGAAGTGCAAGTGTGATATGTGTAATTGATGTACACATATAAGCAATGAACACAATGTAAGATGAATAAAACATGCTTGAATAGTGTGTGTGTGTGTGTGTGTGATATGTGTAATGGATGCACACATATAAGCAATGAACACAATGTGAGATGAATAAAACATGCTTGAATTGTGTGTGTGTGTGTGTGTGTGTGTGTGTGTGTGTGTGTGTGTGCAACTAAATCTCTTCAAGGAATTAAGCACAAGTGATATACCTTTGAAGTGCTCCTGATCTTACGGTCTTGAGAATGCCTTTGAAGTTTGATCATGTACAACGAAGGTCTAGTCTACCCTTACAACATAAAACCCCAATGTAATTTGTCAACGAAATAAGCCAATCAAAAATATAAGAAATTTACAATTTCATTTTCACAAATTCAAGTAGTTCACGCCATAAATGATATAATCAAAAACTGTCACAAATCAAAAAATGTCACAGTCCCGGTTGAAATGATTGATATAGGAAGCACACACAAATCCGATAACGATTGCATTATATTTTATAATATCTGCACATTGTGTGGCTTGCAAACCAGTTATATAATAATAATAATAATAATAATGTCCCAAAATGAACATATACACTTTCATGATGCTCTCTTGAAAAAACATGAATCATTGGTTACATTACAAGTCAATTGACTAAAACACTAAAAAAAAATCAATCGATCATGATTCATAACTTGGAGGATGCGATGCTCTTTTGAAAAAACATGAATCTTTGGTTACATTACAAGTCCATTGACTAAAATATAAAAATAAATTCAATCGATCATGATTCAAGACTTGGAGGATTATCGATTAGAAAAACAACACCGAGGAACCCGGCGGAACTTGGAATGATCCGGTTGGTGTGTGTAAACGCTGTATCTTGGAGAAGGAAATAAATGTGAGGGATCTTAATTGATCAGATGAAATTAATAATTCTGTAGTGTTACATAATTATTTATTAAATGGGATAAAGATTCTATACTTTTTTCATTAAGACTAAAAGCATTTCCAATGCTACGATTGGATTGTGAAAAACTTATATACCACATAGAAAAATCTTGGACTTTATATTAAAATATCTCTCTAATACAATCATTATTGTTTTATGTGAATCCGATGTGGCAAAATTTGTAGGCTAACTCAGTAAATATTTAAAAACTATTAAACAAAAATATTTAAGTTAAAAATAAAAAGGAATAAAATAACAAGATAAGTGATTAATAAATATTTTTTGAAAAAGAGTATTGGAGATAGTTTTTTTTTTATCGAGTTCGAAAATTTATATTCTTTAAAGAGTAAGTTTTAAAATTATCAACAACTTAATAACTTAAATTTTAATAGCATATAAAGTGTGGATCTGATAAAAATATCCTTAAAATACAATCACAAAAATAAGTCTTGTATTTTTTGTGTGTTTCCGAGACTTATTTTTGTGTTTCCGAGACTTATTTTGGTGTTTTTAAGACTTATTTTCTAATTTTCGAGACTTATTTTATTGTTTTTGAGATTTATTAGTTAGTTTTCGAGACTTATTAGGTATATATACAATTTCCGAGACTTATGGATAAACATGAAATTTTATATAATATTAATTTTGTAAGTAAATCTTTTTTATATAATATTAATTTTGTAGATGATGAGACTCCTCTGCCTTGCCTCTCCATTTCACTGTGAGGAGTAGGGGTGGGCACGGTTGTATGAACCGAACCGAACCGATCCGAACCGAACCGATTTTGGGTGTTTGGTTCGGTTTTACACTTGAATTCGGTTCAATTTGGTTCGAACTGAATGAACCGTATTCAATACGGTTCGGTTTCGGTTTTGGGTCTTCAAAACCGAACCGACCCGTATGAACCGAGATATATATTAAAAAAAAAAACCCTACATTTTTCTAACTTGTCCAGCCTATCTAATATCTCTCAACTTTATCTCTATCTTTCAACTTTGTCTCTCTCTTCCGCCGCGTCTTCAACCAGCAACCCACCAGAAATCTCTCTTCCGCCTGCGATCGTCTCTCTTCCACGATTCCGACTTCCGACTTCCAACTTCCGCCTACAATCGTCTATCTTCAAGGTATTTTTCTTCTTCTTTCGCCCTTCCGATCAACAATTTTCTTTAACTTTTTTCCCTTTTTTTGTTGTCTACTTACCTGGTTCGATCTGGTGACTTAGATTTATTTGATTTATTTGAATATATTTCGTTTTATGTTGGATTTCTATTTATTTAATTTTTCTCTGACTTTGACTTTGAATTTGATTTATGTTGGTTTTCTAACTTGATTTATTTGAATATATTTTGTATTTGAATTTATTTGATTTATGTTCATTGCTTACTTAGTAACAGTTTTCTTTGATTTCGTTTTATGTTGGTTTCCCTATTGTTCATTGTCAAGCTTCGATTTCGTTTTGTACAAAATTGATTACTGACTTTGATTTCGTTTTGTATACAGGCATACAACTTTCTTTAGTCGATTTGATGTCATCTCTGAAGTTCAATTTTATTATGGATTGTATGTTGGATTGTGTGTGTTCATATTTTATTTTGGATTGCATTTTGGACTTCTATTATTCTATGTAATTGAAATTATTTGGATTCAACTGGACTGAATTTGGTAGCTTTTTAGAAGCTACTTTTGATTGATTGGGACTATATTTGTGCTTATATGTTGATTATGTGGACAAATTTGATTATGTAAACAATAATTTAGTCTAAATTTGGACTGAATCAGTTGTCTAAAGGCCCAATTACAATACTAGGTGTTAAAAGGTAAAAACGAAATGAAAAAAAAAACTGAGCCATTAGGCCCAAAACCGAATTGAACCGAACCGAACCGAACTGACATTAGGGTGTTCGGTTCAATTCGGTTTGGGGTTCAATACGGTTCGAACCGATTCACATTTTTAAAAATCGAATATAACTCGGTTCAATATGGTTTTGGCCAAAACCGAACCGAACCGAACCGCGCTCACCCCTAGTGAGGAGGATTGAGATCCATGGATCTCATTGAAGATCCAATCTCCCTAGATTGAATCTCTATCGGCTATTAAGATTCGCGACGGGGAGGATTAAGGTCCATGGAGATCTTCATGGATCTCCACCAACTTTATTATTATTTTAAAATAAAATTATTTTAATTAATCACCAACTGCACATCATAGTGATGGATGGTTAGAGCTTAAATTTTATTTTTATTTTTATTTTATTTTTAATATTCTGTTTTAAAAAAATATTAATTTCTTATTGTAGTTTTTTTTTTCAATTCTTTTAAAGTGTATTTAATCTCCACCATCCATCTCAAAGATAGATGGTGGAGATCCATTTTTTAATTTTTTTTTCACTTTTACAAATTAATATTTAAGGGCAAACTGTCTTTTATACACTTTTGTTAACATTGAGGGTTAATTGCAATAGCATGCCCTAGCGTTTTGTAATAACACAACTATATTCAACTTTTGCGTTTATTACCGAAAATATACCCTTGACTACTTTTACCAACTGGAAAATTAATGGTACACTTAACAGCAGAAGGGTAAAAATGCCTTTTGATAACAAAAATAAAAAATATATATTTTATAATATATATATATATATAAAAATAGAAAAATCCTTTAAAAAAATATTAAAAGAACAAAATAGAATATACATATATATATATATATATATATATATATATATAAAGCATTCATGACATCTATTGGAGATCTGGTTCGAATGGAAATCTAGTTCATGGATCTCTCAAGGAGTAGATCCCATATCTCCTCCATGGCATCCTTGTTTGTGTTCCTCTAAACCACCAACCTCTACAACCTTCTTTTTGGTCATCTCACTCACTCCCTCTTCTTCCGACCGTCTTCTCGAGATCCTCAGGTATCTCCCTTCTTCTTCCTCTTTTCAATCATCTGCCGTCAATCTCACTCCTCTGGTTTTGGGCTACACTGTTCACTTTTTTTTTCTTGACTTTTTTGTTGTTGATTTTGTTGGGTTTGGTGTTAAATATTTTAGTTGATTGATGTTTGAGTGATTAAATGTCTTTGGAGTGGTTGATTTTGGGATTTTCATATATGGGCCATTGAATTTGTGTGGTTTAGATGAGATTTTTGGGTAAGATTTTATTTATTTATTATTTATTATTATTTTTTTTTGTAAGAAACAAAACTTCATTGCTGAAAAGAAAAGAAATCAACATCATTCTCAATTATATTTTTGGGTAAGTTAATCCATAACATGATATTTAGCTTTTTGTTTTCTTAAATTGGCTTAGATAATTTCTTTTTTTTTTTTGAATCTATCTTAGATAATTTTTGGTGGATGAGATAAAGATCAATTATTTTTCATTATTTTTTTAAAATTTTTATTGTTATGGATTATTTTTACAAAAATGTTTAAAGAATAATATTATAATCCTTGGTAACACAGTAAAACGATAATTTTGACAATTCATAATAAAGTGTTAGTCCATCGTTAAGTTTCCAGTTAGTCAAAGTAGTCAAGAGTATGTTTTCGTTAATAAACACAAAAGTTGAATATAGTTGTATTATTGTAAAATGTCAGGGTCTGTAGCTGCAATTAACCCTAATATTGACCGGCAACATTTTGGTCAGAGAGACAATTTTGATGTATTTTCGAAAAGGTGTGGGCCAAAAGTCCTAATACATATAAGACAAGTAAAAAAAGTGACATTACATTAAAATATAAGAACAAAATTGTGATTTTCCCTTTTCTAAATAACCTTTAGATTTAAAAGGTTCATGAAAATAGTTGAGCCAAGAGGTTTTATAAAACACAAGATAAAGAAAACTTAAAGATAAAAAAAATATTAAAAATTGAAATAAAAGAGTCAAAATGATAAAAGTACGGGACAGGATAAAGGTGTACCATTGCTTATACACAATTAAAATTTTAAAATGGTAACACTAAATTAATTATGGGTCTTGTGCTCTGTGTTATACGATAAGAATTCAAAATTTAAATAATAATACGTCAATATGCAAATAGTTGTATTTTGAAATAATACATGTGACTTTTCTATTTATACTTTCTCAATTCTTAATATATGACTTTGAAGAATGTATAACAGTTTAAATTAATAATTTCATATTTAATATCCTAATGATGACTCTAAATAATTCAATAAAGAGAAAAACTTGAATGAGATTGTCTCTTTGCACAATTTTAGTGATCTCATACAAGTTTTTCTCTTCAATAAGATATTGAATTGTTTTTTTTTTAAAATTGTTTTTTTTTTAAATGATATTGAATTGATTTTGTGTTGTCTTTGCTTAGCAATGGAGCAGGAGCACCGAGCACCTTTGGTCTTGTCCAGCAATAATTTAACGATATAGAGATACAATAAATAAAGTAACCTCCTTGTGGTGGATAATAGATAGTCAAATGTTGTTCAAGTGGACATTATATAAATGATTAAGTGCAGACAGCATCTAAAAAGTAAAGGAGAAACTAAGAAAGCAAGAATAAAAGTAGCAATGAATCATCAAACATCCCCTGTATCACTCATTCATACTTTGACATTATTTAGATTTTTTTTTAACAGTAAATTTATTGAACACCAAAGAAAGGACTACAAGGGAAGCAAGAACAACCCAACACTGACAAAACAAACCCGAACCAAAACAAAAAACACAGACAACACAAAAAGGAAGCCAAAGGGCCTCAAAGTACCAATGGTAATTTCGAGTTTGAGGAGGTGGACATGATTTGAATTCATAACCTCAATGTTAATTTTAACTTCTTATTTCTAAATCAAGTTATTAATAATAGTATAACATCTGAGAGTTGTCAATTGTGTAAATTTAGTGAAAGTGGGTGTAAATAACACATTTTCTCCTAATTTTATGAGCTTATGGCTAATTTAATAAATTGAGTTTCAATACCACTAAAATATTACAATTGACAAAAATGCCATGTTAACTTCACTTAAAATACCCAATTCCTCTTTCTCCGACATTTTTTCTCTTTCATCTTTCTTTCACCATTTATTCTCAGGCTCTCTTGATTGCATATTCTCTCTCCCCAGATATTACCTTTCTTAGAGAAAAAATGGTCTTTGGTGTTTGAATTTACGATTTAATTTATTGTCTGTAGCAAAATTCCATGATTATTGTTTTGAAGCTCGATTAATTTTAAGATTGAATTTTAGGATTGTTTAATTTTTTATAAATTAAAAAATGGGTTGTGAACCTCTTCATTTATCATATATGATTTTATTGTTTTTTTTTTGTAAATCATAAAATACCAATTTTACCCTGCCTTTAATTTTTGGGTAGTGCTTTAATCTAGACACAAACAATTTTAATAAACTCTACAATAACAACCGAATCAAAACCCCAGAAGATGAATCGTCTCTACCATTGTTCATTTTAACTCCAACTGTGATTGTGGTTCTTGTGAAAGATAATAAGGTAATTTCTTATACTTTTACATTTTTTCTTACTAAAAACAAATTTGGTAGAACAATATATGATTTATATTCAACGTTCACCTTTTATTTATAATTTTTATTTTGATTGAATGTTTGTACTTATCTACCACCACTGTTAAACTTGTGAAGTTATCTATTCCATCAATTGGTTATAAGATAAGCACATAAATTTTTACTGTGTTCTAAGGAATTTATTTTGATGAATTTTAAATTTAACTATTTGAGTTTATTGTATAAAAATTAAATTAATTAACAAAGACAACTATTTGAGTGTAGAACTAAGACATCTACTTTTATTTGAGTTTTAGTTTTAACTATAGCAGAACTTTTGACGGAATTTATTTTTGTAGATTTTACATTTAACTATTTGAAATTAATGAATAAAAAAAAAAATAAACAAGACAGCTGTGTAGATCAAAAACATTATCAAAAAATTAAAGGCAGGATAAAATTGGCAATTTACGATTTACAAAAAACAATAAAATCAAACATAATCAATGAAGAGGTTCATAATTGTTTTTTACCCAATTTCTAGGTGTTAACATGTGCTCTTAAGGGACACGTTAACACTGCCTATTAAAAATTACAAACTTATTTATTAAAATGAAATTAAAATATTAAATCGATATTCGTTGGGTTGATATAAAAAGGAAAACCAAAAAAGGAAAAAAAGATGTTCTGAAAATAAAATTTCTCGAAACTTATTAAATTGTGATGAGACTTAACTCCACGATTGGTGTCGTCTCGACAATTGTGCCGGGACTTATTTTTGTAGAGTTACTATTAGAGATAACCGCGGTTCGGTTCTGGTTCTGGTTCAATTTTTTTTAATACTATATACTATCTAAAAAAATTTATTAGACCTATAAAGATGTGAAATTGTAAATGAAGTTGATTAAATAAGCCGAAATTAAAATAAAATAAATATGTAAAAAAACAAATTGAAATAAAACTAAAAAATTTAAATTGGTCTTGCACTTAATTGGTATCGCAATTAAGTTGACTACGAATTTTCTTAAGGTTTAGAGGAATCAAAGGACACGTAGTTCTTTTACCTTTTATTGTCGGTTAGGTGAAGTGAGTTGGGAGTTGGGAGTTGGGACTGTAACTAATTGCCACCTTTCGTTCCCGTGGTTTGGTCACTTCGAACAAATAGTAAGTGCTTCTTGTTCGATTTCTTGTTGTCTATTTTATGCCTTGGTCCAATCATCAACACAAACTTGGACTTGCATTGATTCTGAACTCAAAAGCGAACGTCTTTCGTCCAGAATATTTCTACCAGTGCTAAACTCTTGTTCCACAACCACTGTAGAAATTAATGTTGCACGAATTTGTTTGGCTATAATAGCCAAGATTGGGAAGTGCTTTTCGTGATCCCTCCACCAATGTAGGATATCAAATTATTCCACATCACCGTCTCCCATAAACTCAAAACTGGTATTGTGATAAATTTCAATCTCAGAATTTTTTGGTCTTTTGGGATAACAGTTGAGACCCTAACCCCAAAAATCTGGAGGATCAAATATGGGAAACAATTTAAGTTTGTGGAACATTAATGTTCGGTGATGGACCATAAACTCTACGATATTCATCATATAACTTATGAAATAATGTCCTAATTGTAGAACAATAACTATGAATGTCTATATCTATTTCTAAACAACTATAATAAAGAGTTAAATAATTAGATAAATTTTGTAATTTTCAACGTGGATCAAAACATAATGCAAGCAAATAAATAATTGGAAACTCCCCATAATAGTCTAACCATTTTTTTTCATAGCTTTAATGCAGGCCTGTAATTATATATCAGTTGAACACTCAAAAAATGCACCAAAAATATTACAACTCTCAATAATAAAAAATTGAGTAGTATGATAATAAATACTAGAAAAATTGTTAGTACTATTATTAAATACATTTAACAAATTACAAAATTTTGTACAAACATCTCAATGGTGTTGATAAAGATTGATGTGACTAACATTATATTGCATAAAAAAACTAATAAATCTCTATTATCATAATGAAAATACTACTCAAGCGTGTATCTAATACAACCTGGGGGGGGGGGGGGGGGAGTTGAATGGGTTGTTAATAGATTATTACCAACTTTTTCGATTTGTCAATATTAAATATATAACTCAATTAAACAAACATACAAAATCTAGTAAAAGTGCGGAAATATAAAGAACACTTGATTTTTAAGTGGAAACCCTTCAACAAGGAAAAATCCACGGGATATCCTTCTAGCCACACATGATCACAGAAATCCACTATATGAGTAAAAAGTTACACCCTCAAGTGATACTCGGACTCTCACTCTCGACAACCTCAGGCTATGGACACTACCACTTGCCACTCTTGGTTCAATCCTAGTGATATCCCCTGATCCACAACTCTTGGAGTGAGCACCTCCTACTCTACCCCGCGAGCCTTTTACAGTGGCACTTGACCAATGCTTAGCAACCACAACTTGGTTGCAAAACTTGAATGCTTGTGCAACTTCACCCCTAAGCCACAAGACTTTAACTCAATGAATAGTATAAAGGTCTAAGTGTGTATATGACACTCAAATGCTATAATGTGCAAGACCTAACACAAAATATTTAACTAGATGTTATAATCCAATTAAACAACCTAGTTATCAAATAATGCCTACATGTACACACATGAGATTTCAATTAGTTGTAGAGAAATTCTAACAACCTAATTGTCAAATAAAACTCACATAAATATTCAAGAACTTGACTAGATGCTCAAAGTCAACCTAATCATCAATTAAACATACATGAACATTTATGGATTAGCTATTTTGGTATAAATGACCTAATAATGCAAGATATCACAAACAAACCCAATCATGCAATTTTGACTCATAAATATATGCAATAAAGTGAGTCAAGGTATTTAATCAAGCAATAAATACCTAAGCTAGAGTAAGTAGAACAATAAATGATATTCAATGAAGTTCTAACTTACCTAGTCATGAAACCAAGAAGACCCATGCTCAAATGATGTTGAATGATGCAAGATGGAGATGGGTTTTGAGTTTGGAGAGTTAATGAAGCTTAATGAAGCTTTCTCTCTCAAGACTCTCTCTTTCTCTCTCTAGGGTTTTTGTAAATGCAGGAGAGTTGGAGAAGAAGAAGAGAATGAGGGGATTTTATAGAGGAGAAAACGAGCTGATGGGAAAAGTAAAAAATGCTCCAGATTTTTCGTCGGTCGCGGGAGGCGTTTTCGTCGCTCCTCCCACGACCTCTCCCGCGACCACACTTCTAGTGGTTTTCGCGGGCCAAGTGGTCATCTCTCCTCCAGCGACCTCTCCCGCAACCACATAGATACAGCTCTGCAGTTTGAACTTCAAACGGCTCAAAACATGACCAAACGATATCGAAATTTATCAAATGATATACCGTTGGAAATGTAAAGATGTATACTTTCTACTCCAATTGACAAAACAAGATTTGCATGTCTGTAGAAATATTTATGGTCAAAAGAGTGACCAAATGTCAGAATTGGTCAGTAACAAAAATCCCCAAACTCTAAGTATAAGACCATGTAACCAAATACTAATCCAAGAGAGCACAAACGGAGCCTCTCTGAAAATACACAAAGTGTGTCTAATACAACCTAGAGGGGGGGGGGGGTGAATAGGTTTTAGTTGATTTATTACCAACTTTTCGACTTAATCAATTTTATTAGTCATACCCCATATTAGCAATTAATCAATCCAATATAAATATGCGGAAAAAAATAAAAACACAAGGATTGATTTACGTGAGAAACCCTTCAACTGGGCAAAATTCACGGGCTATCCTTCTAGCCACATACGGTCCTCAAATCCACTATTTGAATGAAAGTTTACAACCTAGGTTGACCTCAAGTCACACCTACTTGGTCACTAACCCTTTCACTCTACCCAACGGGCCTTTAATAGTGATTCTAGACCACAAGCTTGTGCACTAACCCACTTAGTCACAGAGCTTAACAATCAATGAAGAGGTTAAACAACATATGTGAATATGTAAAAGATATTCAAACATGCAATTAATGCTAGGCAACACTAAATGCTTATCTAAGGATTTAAAGATGTCAATGAATGCAAATCCTAGATATCAATATCTAAATGCAAATGCATGAAGATTTAGCTAGAAGGGAAAAATCGTCCTAAATGCTAGCTATCAATGAACAAAGCTCTCAACCAACAAACAACAACTCAAACATGTTATAAATGCCAATAAACATAAAGATATGCAATAAAATCATATAAAAGAGCTAACTCTAGGCAAACAAGAGCATAAATAAATACAATGAGATTTATGGCATGTTCAAGTTACCTAGTCAATGAAAGCAAGAAGAATCCATGATGAGATGATGCTTGTAAGATGTTAGATGCACATGGATTTGTGTTTGGTTGAGTAAAGATGAGTTCTTGGGAGTTTCTCTCTCTAAAGGAAGCTTGGCCTCTCAAAAATGGCTTCTTGAACTCACAAAAACGAGCAAGGAAGAAGAGAGAATATATATAAGGGAGCCCTAGTCAAAACTGCGTCGTTTTGAACATAGGGCACAGAAACCCGTCAATACCGCTTGATGGACCGCGTCGTCGGCAAGTGTCCAGACCGCGGTACATACAGCAGTGCACCGTCTGGACAACAACGCGGTGTAGGGCATTGTACATGCAGGTGCACAGGCCGCGGTATGGGCAATAGAGGCCTACTAGACAACACCGCGACTTGGATCGCTATGCGTGCAAGTGTACAAGAAGTGGTACAGGAAGCATGACCCTACTGAGGTATACCGCTCTGAATGCCGCGGTGCAAGCATGTCTTGCCAAGCGGTCTAGGCAGCGGTAAGAGAAGCAATTCTCTTCTTCGGGGCAAACTCAACACATTAAGAGATGTGCAAAAAGTGCAAGTGTGGAGTGTGAAAAGTGGCATACAAAGCATCATTAAAATACATGAAGATACGAACATAATGCATGCAAGTGAGTGTGTGCAACTAGATCTCTTTAAGGAAAGTTAAACAAGTGAGATACCTTTGACGTGCTCTTGAGAGAGATGATGTCCTTGAAGCTTGATCACACTCAAGAGGCCTAATTTACCCTTACAAAAATAATCCCCAATGTGGTTTGTCAACGAAATAAGCCAATCAAAATATAAGGAACCTACAATCTCCCCATTTGGCTATTTCGTGACAAAACTACCACTTACAAATCATCCTCACAAAAAAAATAAAAACTAGAGGTCAACAAAAAGATATTTTACATTACAAATAGATACCTAGATACTAGGTCTTCAAAACTTCAAGCTCTTGTAGAATAGCCACCTTCCCTGCAAAACAATGAGACTACACTTTCCAAGACAAGTGAATGTGAGGTGATCAAGAGAGACAATAAATAAAAGCAATTCGCATAATAAAAGAAAGCTGCAACATGCAATATGCAAATGCTCCCCCTGAATAGGTTAACTCCCCCTCAATGGGACAATCCCCCCAAATATGCAAACCCCTTTAATAAACCACATTACTCCCCTTTTTTATCATGAGATAGGCAAAGGAGTATTCCCCAACCGGGTCACTTTAGCAAAGAGAGTTATTTGCAAGATAAGTGCATAATCATATACAACAACTTTATGCAACTTAATTAATTGAGAGAGAATCATTGAGGGTTTGTTCTTAAGAAGAAAATGTGTGACTTAGTTGCTTTGGATGTAAGACATGTAACATCATAGTTCAAGCAAATTGTATTTGGCAAAGAGAACATCAAAAGGGTTCCAAAGGAATTCAAACCAATTTGCACCCTTTTGCCATAATTAAACAAGATATAGCGTTTAAATTTTTGAGCACACACAAGCAACCATGTCAATCCTTAATGGTCAATCAAGACATGGATATAAAATCCTTATTAATTGAATGGATATAGAATCCGTATTGGTTGTTGTCTTGTTCAACCATTAAGAGAAGACCCAAAGCTAAATTGGATGAGACATCCTTATTTATTGCATGGACACAAGTTCCTTATTGAGTTTAGCTTTGTCAAGGTGCTTCCACACACATTTGCACACACAATTCATGCATAATAGTTTAGCATGTCAAAATCAAGCCACATGTCATGGAGATAAACTTTATGTCATTCAAATGTACTTCCCAATCAATTCTCCTAATCCAAAAATTCATGTTTGAACATAGAGGTGACATGGATTACAAACCAAGCAAGGCACACTTAATGAATAAAAAGCCATATAAGAATATATATAAGCACAACCAAAAATACTCAAGCAATTAATAAATAAGCATAAAGTTGATCAAGGTTTTGCTTATTTCAACATGCAAGGTTGCTCTCTTTGCTTGAGCTCCCCATAAGGGGTCAATCACCAAAACTTATCAAGGCATATGACAAATTCCAATAGACTTACTAAGTGACTTGAACCTAGTTGAGTCTAAAGGCTTTGTAAATAAATCCGCTAGTTGATCATTAGTGCCCACATGATCAAGTGTAATGCATTTGTTTTCAACTAGTTCTCTAATGAAATGATGTTTAATGTCTATATGCTTTGTCCTAGAGTGCTGAACCGGATTCTTTGAAATGTTAATTACACTCATGTTATCATAATAAAGGGTTAGAATACCTTGATCAAAGCCATAATCCACAAGCATTTGCTTCATCCAAAGGAGTTGTGTGCAAGCACTCCCGGCGGCTATGTATCCCGCTTCAGCTGTGGATAGAGAGATGGAATTTTGCTTCTTGCAAAACCATGAGACCAAGTTGTTGCCTAGGAAGAAGCAACCGCCCGATGTACTCTTCCTATCATCACAATTTCCTGCCCAATCTGCATCACTAAAGCCAACTAAGCTAGCATTAGTGTCAAAAGAGTACCATATCCCATAGTTGGATGTCCCATTCACATATCGAATGATTCTCTTCACAGAGGAGAGATGGGATTCCTTAGGATCCGCTTGGTACCTAGCACACACACCCACACTAAAGGCTATATCGAGCATACTTGCGGTCAAGTAAAGCAAGCTACCAATCATGCCACGATAAAGACTTTGTTCCACACTCTTGCCACTAGCATCCTTGCTTAGTTTCAAGGTGGTACTCATGGGTGTGTCACAATGTTTGTCATTCTCAAGGCCAAACTTCTTCACTAGGTTCTTAGCATACTTAGCTTTGGATATGAAAATCCCATCATGCAATTGCTTGATTTGCAAACCTAGGAAGTAATTTAGCTCTCCAACAAGACTCATCTCAAACTCATGAGACATGACGTCAACAAATTGTTGGACTTTAGATTTGTTGGTGGAGCCAAAAACAATATCATCAACATAAATTTGAGCTATGAAAAGCTCATCTTTGTTTCTCTTGATGAATAAAGTTTTATCAACACTACCCTTAGTGTAGTCATTGTCAACAAGAAATTGAGTGAGGCACTCATACCAAGCCCTAGGTGCTTGTTTCAACCAATATAAAGCCTTCTTGAGGCGATAGACATGATTGGGGTGGTGTGGATCCACAAACCCCTTGGGTTGCTCAACAAACACTTCCTCATGCAAGAAACCATTGAGAAAGGCACTCTTAACATCCATTTGATGCAATTTGAACTTGTGCACACATGATATGGATAAAAGAAGCCTTATGGACTCGAGACGGGCAACCGGAGCAAAAGTCTCCTCAAAGTCAATACCCTCAATTTGAAAATATCCTTGTGCTACAATTCTAGCCTTGTTGCGCACAATGTTGCCATTCTCATCCGACTTGTTCCTATATACCCATTTGGTGCCTATGACATTAGTATCCTTGGGTCTAGGAACAAGAGTCCAAACCTCATTTCTTTCAAATTGGTTTAGCTCTTCTTGCATGGCAAGAACCCAAAATTCATCATTCAAGGCTTCATCAACCTTTTTGGGTTCAATTTGAGAGGTGTAACAAGTATAGCTAATTTGATTAGCTATTTGACGCCTAGTCCTAACACCCTCATTCATATCTCCAAGAATGTCATTCTTGTTGTGGAGATGTCTAACCCATGGAGCGGGTTCTTTAGAGTCCAATGATGGATCTCTATCAAAAGATTGAATGAGCTCTTCATCAAGATTTGACTTCACATCAATGGAAGTCTTACCATTCTTCTCCAAGGAAGAATCATTAAGCACAATGACCTCCTCATCATGGTCTCTAGTCTTAGGCCTACAATTATCTATGATAACATTAGATGATTCCATGACACTCCGATTTTTTAAATTGAAAACTCTATAGGCCTTACTATTAAGGGCATAGCCAATGAAAATCCCATCATCACTCTTGGCATCAAACTTGCCAAGTTGATCTCTGTCATTTAGAATGTAGCATTTGCTCCCAAATGAGTGGAAGTAGCTAACATTTGGCTTCCTACTCTTCCATAATTCATAAGGAGGTTTGCCTAGTACCGGGCCTTAGGAAGACTCTATTTCCTATGTAGCAAGCCGTATTGACAGCCTCGGCCCAAAGGTTCCTAGGGACATTGTTGTCAAGCAACATCACACGGGCCATCTCTTGAAGGACCCTATTCTTCCTCTCAACAACCCCATTTTGTTGAGGAGTTCTAGGAGCCGAAAACTCATGGGAAATGCCTAACCTATTGCAATAGCTTTCAAAACAAGCATTTTCAAATTCCCTCCCATGGTCACTCCTAATCCTTTTAATGCTTTTAATGTGTGAGTTCTTTTAATTTTGAATTTTAGTGCAAAGCATTTTAAAATTTTCAAATGTTTCAGATTTTTCTCTAAGAAAATATGTCCATGTAAATATAGAGAAATCATCAACACAAACAAAAATGTATCTCTTGCCACCGAGACTCTCGGTTTGCATGGGACCCATAAGGTCCATATGTAGAAGCTCTAATGGCTCCTTGGTAGCGAGATACTTGCCTTTCTTGTGCATACTTTTGGTTTGTTTCCCTTGTTGACAAGGTCCACAAACGCCATCGACTTTCTTCCCAAGCTTAGGGAGGCCACGCATAACCTTGAACTTATCTAAGATCCTCAAATCTCGATAGTTCATGTGGCCAAGTCTTTGATGCCACAACTCAACTTCCTCACACTTGTACATATTGCAAGAGATAGCACTAGCTTCAAAACAATAGCAATTGTCACTTGATCTCTTTCCTTTTAGTAAGGTTTGTCCATTGGGCATTAAAATAGAGCAATCATTTTTGTTAAACAAGACTAAGAGTCCATCATCATTAAGATGAGAAATGCTTATAAGATTGGCTTGCAAGCCATCAACAAGTAAAGCATTGGGCAAGGAGGGTAAATCAGGAATGGAAATGGTTCCTTTCCCTATGACTTTCTTTCTAGATCCATCACCAAAGGTGACAAATCCTTCATCCTCTAAGACAAGGGATTTAAAGAAACTCTTGTTCCCCGTCATATGCCTAGAACACCCACTATCCAAATACCAAGTGTTAGAGGCATTTGCCTTCAAGGCGATTTGAGCCACATAGCAAAAATAGTCATCTCTTCTAATCCACCTAGGTGAAATGTTCTCATTCCTAGTGGTATTAGTCACATTGGCTCTAGATTTCCTAGGATCATGCAAATTGGCTCTAGATTTCCTAGGATCATGCAAATTGGCTCTAGATTTCCTAGGATCATGCAAATTGGCTCTAGATCTCCTAGGAACATGCATTTTGGCTCTAGCTCTATTTCTTTCAATCATGCTCTTGATTCTACACATTTCAATGTATTTGAAGCAATTAGGTCTAATGTAACCATCAACACCACAAAAATGACAAGTGGGAATGAAATAAGAAGATATACCATGCCCTTATGAATACAAAGGGGCTTTTCCACGCATTTGAGCTTGCCTTTGGTGTTGGATTGGTTCTCTCCTTCTTTGTTGTTGAGTTGGAATAGATTGCTTCCTTGGTTGAGATTGCATGAATTGCTTCTTGGCTTGGTGATATTTGGGTTGAGGAAAGCTTGCTTGTTGAACCCTTGTTGGTTGAGCTTGAACTTGTTTCCCTTGTGCCACATTGACTTGGGAATCCTTAGAGCACTCTCCTAGTTCAATCTTCTTCCTGGGATGTTTTGGAGGTGAAGGCTCTTTGTTATCCAAGCTCTTGACAAACACAGTCTTGCTTGAGGATGAGGTCTCCTTGTCATCTTCATAGCCAAGACCTTTCTTATCATTTGGCCTCTTGCCAACTCCCAACATGTGGTCAAGTTTCTTCATGCTTGAAGTCATCTTAGCAATGATCTCTCTAGCTTCTTCAAGCTCCTTTTCCATCAATTCCTCATTCCTTTTAGCTATCTTCACTTCTTTTTTTAAGTGAGTAGCTTCGGTAGATAGCTTGAGATTCTCTCCTTTTAGCCTTTGAATCTCTTTCTTCATCTTCAATCTTGAGCTTTGAAAATGCTCAATGAAGCCTTCAAGATCCATTCCTCCTACATCCATATTTGTTGAATGAGATGAAGAGTCACCATCGCTAGAGTCATCTTCACTTTGTTTCTCTACCTCTTCATCATCTATTGCTTCCTTACTCTTGAGAGAAGATGCGAAGGAAATAAAGTTTGCCACATGATCCTCATCATCCAAGGATTCTCCTTCTTCTTCCAAGTCATCACCATCACTCCACGTGGCGGCCATGGCCTTTCCTTTCTTCTTGTTCTTTAAATTTCCACAATCCGTGGAGATGTGTCCTAAACCTCCACATTCGAAGCATTGAATCCCTTTTCTTGTGGGCTTGTCTTCACTTGACTCAAACTTCTTAAAAGGAGTCTTATTCTTCATTTCCTTTCCTTTGGATCCAAATCCCCTCTTCTCAAAATTGATGAACTTCTTGAATCTTTTCACCATAAGGGCCATCTCCTCATCTGAGTCATCTTCCTCTTTCTCTACTTTGGAAGTTTTCAGAGCAATACTCTTTTGCTTCTTTAGAGGTGTAGGTGTAGGAGTCCACCTAGACTCATATGCTAGAAATCTTCCTATAACTTCACTTGGCTTCATGTTTTTGTAATCGCTGTTCTCCTCAAGAGCCGTCACTTTTGACTCAAATCTTGCTGGAAGCGACCTCATAATTTTTTGCTTGATTCTCCTATCTGAATAGGGGTCACCAAGTTGATGGCTTTGATTGACTATGACAATCAACTTCACTTGAAAGTCGTTGAAGCACTCATCCTCCTCCATTCTAATTTGCTAGAATTGTGTTTTGAGGACTTGAAGCTTGGAGTCCTTAACCACCTCGGTTCCCTCATGGGCCGTCTCTAGAATCTCCCATGCCTCTTTTGCAATTCTTATTGTTTGGATCAATTTGTACTGATTGTCATCCATTACACAAAGAATGGCATGCATAGCCTTGTTGTTCCACTTGGATGCTTCAAACTCTTGAGTTGACCATTCCGACTTTGGCTTGGGAACTACACTTTCGTCTGCAAAAGCCTTTTTCGTAGGAGTGTAGCCATCTTCAATTGCCATCCATGCTCGGTCATTTATTTGGCAAACGTAAGACTCCATCTTGCCTTTCCAAGAGGCATAGTTTACTCCGGTGAGCAAATGGGGTCTTTTGCTAGAGGCTCCCTCATTACTACTTCCGTTCCCACTCATAGTGTTTGGGTATGAATGAGATGAATGTTAATGATGCAACAAACACAAACAAAATGCAAGACAAACAAAGAGCAAGGATCACCTAAGTTTATCTAGGAACCCGCTCTAATACCAATTGAAAATACACAAAGTGTGTCTAATACAACCTAGAGGGGGGGGGGGGGGGGGGGGGGGGGGGGGGGGGGGGGTGAATAGGTTTTAGTTGATTTATTACCAACTTTTCGACTTATTCAATTTTAATAGTCCTACCCTATATTAGCAATTAATCAATCCAATATAAATATGCGGAAAACAATAAAAACATAAGGATTGATTTACATGAGAAACCCTCCAACTGGGCAAAACTCACGGGCTATCCTTCTAGCCACATACGGTCCTCAAATCCACTATTTGAACGAAAGTTTACAACCTAGGTTGACCTCAAGTCACACCTACTTGATCACTAACCCTTTCACTCTACCCAACGGGCCTTTAATAGTGATTCTAGACCACAAGCTTGTGCACTAACCCACTTAGTCACAGAGCTTAACAATCAATGAAGAGGTTAAACAACCTATGTGAATATGTAAAAGATATTCAAACATGCAATTAATGCTAGGCAACACTAAATGATTATCTAAGGATTTAAAGATGTCAATGAATGCAAATCCTAGATATCAATATCTAAATGCAAATGCATGAAGATTTAGCTAGAAGGGTAAAATCGTCCTAAATGCTAGCTATCAATGAACAAAGCTTTCAACCAACAAACAACAAATCAAACATGTTATAAATGCCAATAAACATAAAGATATGCAATAAAATCATATAAAAGAGCTAACCCTAGGCAAACAAGAGCATATATAAATACAATGAGATTTATGGCATGTTCAAGTTACCTAGTCGATGAAAGCAAGAAGAATCCATGATGAGATGATGCTTGTAAGATGTTAGATGCATATGGATTTGTGTTTGGTTGAGTAAAGATGAGTTCTTGGGAGTTTCTCTCTCTAAAGGAAGCTTGGCCTCTCAAAAATGGCTTCTTGAACTCATAAAAACGAGCAAGGAAGAAGAGAGAATATATATAAGGGAGCCCTAGTCAAAACTGCGTCGTTTTGAACATAGGGCACAGAAACCCGTCAATACCGCTTGATGGACCGCGTCGCCGGCAAGTGTCCAGACCGCGGTACATACAGCAGTGCACCATCTGGACAACAACGCGGTGTAGGGCGTTGTGCATGCAGGTGCTCAGGCCGCGGTATGGGCAACAGAGGCCTACTGGACAACACCGCGACTTGGATCGCTATGCGTGCAAGTGTACAAGAAGC
This sequence comes from Dipteronia sinensis, assembly GCA_033220585.1. Lineage (NCBI taxonomy): Eukaryota > Viridiplantae > Streptophyta > Magnoliopsida > Sapindales > Sapindaceae > Dipteronia > Dipteronia sinensis. The sequence goes on from CM065640.1 coordinate 46,688,399, forward strand.
GGTACAGGAAGCATGATCCTACTGAGGTATACCGCTCTGAATGCCGCGGTGTAAGCATGTCTTGCCAAGCGGTCTAGGCAGCGGTAAGAGAAGAAATTCTCTTCTTCGGGGCAAACTTAACACACTAAGAGATGTGCAAAAAGTGCAAGTGTGGAGTGTGAAAAGTGGCATACAAAGCATCATTAAAATACATGAAGATAAGAACATAATGCATGCAAGTGAGTGTGTGCAACTAGATCTCTTCAAGGAAAGTTAAACAAGTGAGATACCTTTGACGTGCTCTTGAGAGAGATGATGTCCTCGAAGCTTGATCACACTCAAGAGGCCTAATTTACCCTTACAAAAATAATCCCCAATGTGGTTTGTCAACGAAATAAGCCAATCAAAATATGAGGAACTTACACTCTCTATGGTCACAAATCGAGCTAAGACTCTAGCACACCAACGTGCAAGCGCGGACACAACACAAGCACACCATCGTGCGAGTGAGATCATTTCCGAACACACAAGGCAAACGTAAAACAAAACAACCACACCTAAAGACAAACAAAGTCGTGCTCGTGTAAGTTGTGTAACAGATGAATACAAATGCAAGATGAACAAATCATGCATGAAGTGTGTGTGTGTGTGCACCTAAACTCTTCAAGAGACAAAGTCAAGTGAGTATACATTTTGCTCTTGAAGTCATGGAGGTGATTGGAAGCTTGCCGACACCGACCTAAGCTACCCATTACACAATCATCCCCAATGTGGTGTGGTTTGTCATGAAACAAGCCAATCATAAAATAGAGGTTCTTACACATAACTTTTAGAAAGCAATTTCTGAGTAGAATTCCATAGTGTTGGAACATCACGAGAAAATCTAATGGGATGCATACCTGCCTGTTTACAAAATCTTACCCATGCTTTCATGGTAGAAGTATGTTTCCACAAATAAAAGAGGGCATCTTTAACAGGTTCAGTAAAAGCTTAAAGAATTTGTAAACTACTTTGAACACATAAATTTAAAATATGGCAAGCACATATTTGATGAAAAAATTTACTACTAAAATAAGGTTTGCATAATTCAATTAAAGCAGGAATAGCTATCGTATTGTTGGAAGTATTATCAAAACCATTTGAAATTTTTTTCTTTCAATTGTATACTCTTCAAAAATAATTTTCATTTTTTTTATAACTATTATCAGTAGTATGTGCATCATCAAAAACTCTAAATGCAAGAATTCTTTTTGACGTTGTGCATGCTTTGTCCATACAATAACAAGTAACACCCAAATATGAATGTGTTCGCCAATGGTTAGTCCATATGTCGGCACATACGGAAACACGACCTTTATAATTCTTAAAAAATCTTTCCAAAATCTTTTTTTCTCTTTTATAAATATCATAAAGTGTACGTGTGAGAGTGGTTCTAGTAACACGACATGCAGTAGGATTTAATGCTCTGTGACAATCATTAATAAAACCAATCTTTTCACCAAAACTAAAAGGTAAATGTTCTATAATAACCCTTCTAGCTAATTCTTCTCTATTAGTTTGATCACTATATTTAAATAATTCAATATTAAGGGTACAAACCTGGAAATTTGAGTTTGTGTACTCGATCTGACCTGTTCAGTAGGATGCTGGCTCGTTATATGCTTCCAATATGTGTCGTATCCTTCAGATTTACTCCACTTAAATTCATTGGAACAATAATTGCAAACAACTGCCATACTTCCATCATCTTTTGTAATTTTCTTCATATTGTATATGAAGAGATCAAATTTGGGCTACTTCTCAGCCTTCTCTAGTTCTCTTCAATATGTGGTACTACAAAATCTGGATCTGGAGGGGGATTGGGCATGTTTTCTTATTGTCTTATGATATTGGGGCTAGCACTGGGTTCAGAAATTATTAAAGGGGGATTAGGATAGTTTAGGGATTGAAGATAGGTTTGTCGTTGCAGGAACTCATGGTAAGCAGTGTCGTCATAACCGATATTGTCTGACTGGACCGACACCAGCTCTAACATACGACCCTTACCATTCTTGGTAATGGAACGCCTTGGAGTAGTTGGAGTTGGAGTTGGAGCGTCTCCACTTCTCCACTTCCACTTCCACTTCTACTTGTCATTTTAAAAACTGAATTGTTAAAAAAAAAACTGTTGAAAAAAAATGTGAATAACTGGGTGGAAATAAATTTGAAAAATTTTCTTGGAAATAAATTTGAAAAAATTGTTGAAAATAATTTTGAGTTAATTAAAAAATATTGCAATAAAATAAATATAAACAATTGAGTGATCGAGAATCGAGAGAGAATTATAGAGAATTGGTATGTAGAGAAATGAATTGGGGGGGGGGGGGGGGGGGGGGGTGTTTATAGAAAAAATTAAAAGTTAGTCAAGAGAAAGTAAAAAAAAAATTTGGCCGATGGAGCCCAAACGGTCACCAGACCGTTGGGCCCAACAGCCAGATGACGTCACTTGGCCGTTGGCCACAACGGTCTGGTGACCATTTGAGGCCCAACAGCCAAATTTTTTTTATATATTTTTTTAATTTTGTTTTAAAAATAAAAATAAAAAAATGGGTGGAACCGGCGGTTCCAGAACTGAAACTGGACTGCCGGTTCCAGCCCAGTTTTTTTAAGGAACTGGAACCGGAACCGGAACCGGAACCGGAACCGGAACCGGAACCGGAACCTTAAGCGTTACTGTTCTGGTTTGGTTCCAGATCAAAACCGAAATTTTGGTTCCGGTTCCGATTTTGGTTTTTTGCGTATGGTTACGGTTCGATTCCACAGTTTGAACCGAACCACAGTCATGTCTAGTTATTTAGATATGTTTTTTTTTCAGCTTTTTGTATTTCTTTTTAGTATTTTAGTTTCCAAATCTACATTTTTTTTCTTCTTGTTTTAGTTTTAAGAATTAAATTTTCTCTCTTCTGATTCAAGTTATAAAATCTAATTTCTCACTTTTCTTCTTCATTTCTATAAATACAAACCCACACCCCCCCCCCCCCCCCCCCCCCCCCCCCAATTCATTTTCCCCTCAATTTCCTCCTAATTCTCATTTCTCTCTCAATTCTCAATTCTCAATTCTCAAACTCTCCACAGTACACTCTCCTCTCCAGATTTCCAATTTATTTTATTTGCAATTATTTCATTTATTTACAATTTATTTTATTTGTAATTTATCATAATTTCCAATTTATTTTATTTGCAATTACTAACTACTACGTTTCCAATTTTTGTCCAAATTTATTTCCAACCATTAATTTCCATCAATTTTTTAACATTTTTTGTTCAAGGAATTTATTTCTTAACGTTTTTTGTTTAAGGAATTTTACAATTCAGTTTTTTAAATGGCAAGTGGAAGTGGTGACGGTCCTAGGCGTTCCATTTTGATGAAAGGCAAGGGTTGTATGACGGATAATCTCGGTCATGACGACCGCGCCTATCCTGTGTATCTGCAACACCAAGTCTGTGCTGAAGACCTAGGCCTAAACTCTTCTCAATCTCATCCCTCTCTAAGAATTTTTGAACCCGATTCGGAGGCAACCCCTATTTGATAAACCATTTAGAAAATATGCCTGATGGCCCTGATGGGCCTGATCCCCATCCAGGTCAAATCCGATCTCTTCGTACTCCATATGAAGAAAGTTACGCAAGAAGATGGAAGCATTATAATGATTTGCATTTACTGCAAAAACATATTTAAGTGGCACAAATATGGAGGATATTGCACATATCTGAAGCATATAACGAACACACATCCAGTCGCACAGGTCAGATCAAGTTCACAAGCTCAAATTTCCAGGTACGCTACCCCTAACCAACAATTATTTAAATATAGTGATGCAAAAATTATTAAGTTTCCAAATTCCAATTTATTTTATTTTCAATTACTAACTACCAAGTTTCCAATTTTCTTCCAAATTTATTTCCATCAATTTTTTAACATTTTTTGTTCAAGGAATTTATATCTTAACATTTTTTGTTCAAGGAATTCTACAATTCAGTTTTTTAAATGGCAAGTGGAAGTGGTGACGGTCCTAGGCGTTCCATTTCGATGAAAGGTTAGGGTCGTATGACGGATAATCTCAGTCATGACGACCGCGCCTATCATGAGTATCTGCAAGACCAAGTCTATACTGAAGACCTAGGCATAAACTCTCCTCAATCTCATCCCTCTCGAAGAATTTTTGAACCTGATCCCGTTGCCACCCCCCATTTGACAAGCCATTAAAATAATATGCCTGATGGCTCTCATAGACCTGATCCCCCTCCATATTTTGAATTTGATCCACATACGGAAGAAAAGTTAAAGAAGAAGGTCAAATTTGATCTCTTCGTACTCCATATGAAGAAAGTTATGCAATAAGATGGAAGCATTATAGTGATTTGCAATTACTGCAAAAAAGTATTTAAGTGGCACAAATCTAGAGGATATGGCACATATCTGAAGCATATAACGAACGCACATCCAGTCGCATAGGCAAGATCGAGTTCACAAGCTCAAATTTCCAGGTACACTACCCTTAACCAACAATTACTTAGATATAGTGATGCAAAAAATAATGAAGAATTAGCTAGAATGGTTGCAGTAGAACACTTATCATTTTATTTTGGTGAAAATGTTGGTTTTACTAATTATTGTCAACGAGCATTAAATCCTGCTGCATGTCATGCTCCTAGAGCCACACTCACAGAAACACTTGAAAACATTTATGACAAAGAAAAGAAATTGGAAAAATATTTTGAAAAATATAATGGTCGTGTTTCCGTATGTGCCGATATATGGAGTGACCATTGGGAATGCATTCATTCTTAGGTGTCATTTGCCATTTATGGATAATGCATTGACTATTCAAAAAAGAATTCTTACATTTAAAGTTTTTGATGATAAACACAATGCTGCTAATGTTTTTAGACAGCTTAGAATTATTTTTACAGAGTATAAAATTGGAAACAAAATTTTTGCAGTTGGTTTTGATAATGCTTCCAACAATACCAATGCTATTCCTACTTTAATTGAATTATGCAAACCTTATCTTGGTGGTAAATTTTTTCATCAAATATGTGCATGCAATATTTTAAATTTATGTGTTCATAAAGGATTAAAAACTCTTGAATAGTTTATTAAACCTATTAAAGATGCCCATTATTTTTTGTGGAAACATTCTTCTGCAATGAAAGCATGGGCAACATATTGTAAACAAAATGGTAGGCGTGTCATTAGATTTCTTCGTGATGTTCCAACACGTTGGAATTCTACTTATAACTTGCTTGCTAGAAGTTATGAATATAGGGATTTATTAGTTGCTTTTATTCAATATCATGTTAGTCACATTAATCTTTATCAAAGTCATTGGGATGTTTGTAACAATGTTTGTGGTTTGTTAAGAGTCTTTAATAATGTTATTGATAATTTATCTGGTGTTTATTATCCTACAACTAATTTATTTATTATTGAGAGTCTTAATATTGCTGGTGCCTTTGATCATTGTGAATCCGACACACAATTAATGGAGTCCGTTATTGCTATGAAGGAAAAATGGTTACAATATTATAAGGAGTTTCAAATTATTTATTTGATTGCCATGTGTTTTGATCCACGTTGTAGATTAGAAAATTTGTCTGATTATTTATCTGCTTATTATGAACAAGGTTTAAAAATAGATTATGATGTTGATATGTGTTATGATAGGGTTAAGACATTATTGTATGAGTTATATGATGAATATCTTAGAGTTTATGGTCCATCACAGAACATAGATGTTACACAAACTCAAAATGTATCTCATTCCTCATCATCCTCCAGATTTATGAGTTTAGGGTATAATTTGTTATCTAAAAAAACCAAAAAATTACGAGGTTCTTCTTCATCAAGCTCCACCACGCATTCTGAGCTTGAATCTTATATAAAGACCTCTTTTGAGTCTATAGAAGACACATAAGTTAAAAAATTTGATATCCTACACTGGTGGAATGAACATGAAAGGTACTTTCCAATCTTGGCTATGATAGCCAAACAAATTCTTTCAACACCAGTTTCTGCGATGGCGGTGGAACAACAATTCAACGCTGGTGGGAATATCCTGGATGCAAAACGTTCGCTTATGAGTTAGAAATCAGTTCAGGTACAAGCTTGTGTTGATGATTGGACGAAGGCACAAAATAGACAACAAAAAATCGATCAAGAGGAACCCTACGATTTCTTCAAAGATGACCAATCGGCTGAAAATCAAACGGATGATCATGGCAACAATTAGCCCATGCCATCACCAAACCTACAATAAAAGGTAACAAAACTATGTGGCTTTTGATTCCTCTAAACCATAAGAGGATACGTTGGCAACTTAATTACGGTAAAAATTAAGTGCTAGGCAAATTTTACAATTTTTTGTTTTATTTTAATTTAATTTTTTAATTTGTCATTTATTTATATTATTTTATTTTCGGGTGACCCAATAAAATGCATTTACAAATTACAATTTCACATGACTAATGTTTATATGAAATAAGATTAAATATAAGAAAAAAGAAAAGAAAAGAAGGACCCTGAAACCGGAACCTGAACCGAAACCGGTGTCAAGTTTATTCTAAGAGCCAATAGAGTCCAAAAATTAAATGGCACTTTTTGGGGCGCGTTTTTCAATATTGTCCCTGTTTCAATAACATATGTTTAAAAGACACCTATTGTGGTGAACGGGCAAAAATGTCCCAACAGTAACCTTCTTCACCATTTTGGTTTTTTTTTTCTTTTCAAAATCCTCCATCAATGGAGGTGGAACTAACGAATCGACGAAAACACGTACACCGATGACGACGGTGGACACACGTACACCGATGACGACGGTGGACACACGTACACCGACCACAACCAAACACAATAGCGACTTTTGATTTCTCTAAAAAAAATGAAGTATGTAACTTTCTCCGAAAACGAAGGGTTTTGAATTGGGGATTTGGTGTTGGAGAAGATGAACAGAACATAAACAGAGAAGCACATAACAACAACCCAGAAGTCTCGAAAAGCAATCACAACGTCTCGAAACAAAGTCTCGGACACATAAACACAAAGTCTCGGACATCATACAAAAGTCTCGTACAACATAGAAAAAGTCTCGGACATCATACAAAAGTCTCGGAATACAAACACAAGTCTCGGAACACAAACACAAAGTCTAGGACACAAAAACACAAAGTATCGGAACATAAACAAAAGTTTCAAAACACAAACACAAAGTCTCGGGCACACAAACACAGTATCGGACAACATACAAAAGTCTCGAAAACTAAGTTATTGTTCATTATCTTCCCCACTGGAAAATCCCAACCCTCAACAACTTTAACAATGGAAGATTCAAAACTAAAACCCGAGCTTAGCAGGGAGCTCGACCCCCGAGTGCGTCAGCGTAGTGACACTAAACTAATCCACTGAAGATGCATTAATAATGTTATGAAGTTGGTTTTGTTTGAGTTGAGAATATAACTGTACGGAGAAAAGTAAAGTGAAAAGGTAAAGTCAAAAAAATCATAAAAAATGTATTCAGTAAGGACATTTTTGGAAATCACTTACTTTGATGTCTTTTAAACATAAGTTATTAAAAGTGATGCCCCTTGTGCAACATCAATTCAAAAAAGTGCCATAAACCCTTATTTATTCAGGGCGAATATGGTATTACTTTTGAAAAGTTAAAATCATATTTGTTAACAAGTTTTTTTGGCAAGGGTCCAAAGGAGAATTTTCCACCTAGTATCTACCTGGTAGGAACCAATCCCGGCTCACAAGTACCTAGTAGGGACAGTACCACGATCTCGAGGGAAGTAGCCCAAAGTTCAACTACCCACCTACTTGGATAAGGCACCAGAAATGTTCGACCAGGAGGATCAGGTACCTCGTTGCACATCCATACTAGCACCTGATGGAAGGGAAATCACGATATCATACTTCTAGTACCCTGAAGGTATCCGATACTCCCCACCTGGAACACCGATACCGCGACATGAACTTGGTACCTACTACTTGGTACCCAGGTATCTCAACATCAGCCCAGAGCCCAGCCGAGATAGATATCCTACTTACCCAGTAGGGCGAATATTCCTACAAGGTCGTCAGTATGAAGGACCAAGCATCATGCTAGCAAGTTAGATCTGCACTCCAGTACACCATGTGTTAAAAGTGTTTTTTGGCAGGGGTCCAAAGAAGAATTTTCCACCAAGTAACCACCTAGTAGGGACCATTCCCAGCTCCCAGGTATCTAGCGGGATCGATACCTCGACCTTGAAGGAATCAATACATGGTAGGGCCAGAACCTCGACTACCTATCTACCTAGATGAAGCGCCAGAGATACTAACCAAAAGGAGTAGGTATCACACTATGTATCTACTCTAAAGCTGGTACCACGATACCCTGCACTTGGTACCTCACGGTACCTGGTACCTCTCTTATAGAATCCTGGTACCTCGACACACTCCTAGTACCTGAGTATCTCGATAGCAGCCTAGCACCCAGGTACTTCGACATCTACCTGTTACCTGGGTACCTCGCTATCCACCCAGAACCCGTCCGAGATAGGTATCCTATCCACCCCAAATAGGTTTCCTACTCGTCGAGCAGGAAGAATGGTACCATGAAGATACTAGCATGCTAGAACAAGTGCTACGCCAGCGAGAAGAGACTGGTACACCACAATACCCCCCCTGAAGGGAAGAAGCATGCAACACCATCTGACCTCATTAATGGCCATTCATAACTCCATTAATGAGGGAATCAGTCAACTCCATTAATGGCCATTCACAATGCCATTAATGAAGGAATCAGTCAACTCCATTAATGGCCATTCACAATGCCATTAATGAAGGAATCAGTCAACTACATTAATGGCCATTCACAACGCCATTAAAGAAGGAATCAGTCAAATCCATTAATGGCCATTCACAACGCCATTAATGAGAGAATATTCAACTCCATTAATGCCGTATCAACATTCCTTTGATTACGTATTAATTAATGGAGTGGGTAACAATAATGAGAAATATAAATATGACCTAGTTCTCTCCAAGGAGGAGGTTGAGTCCAAAAGACAGTAACCACGGCCTATAGCTGGTTTGAACGATAAAGAGAGTTCACCAGCTGAGGGTCTGACTTCGTCACCATGCTCGGGCTCCAATCGCAGAACTCATGTCCGATATCTCCACTCTCTGATGGTCAAAAATATACCTCTAAGCTCTCTAATATCTCCAAGGTGTCTCCGATCCTAGATTTCGCCCACTTCTTCACCAGAAATACAGTTCGACATCTCCTACCATTGTATCGACTATTGTACATGTCAATTTTCTCCATGAATGTATCGGTTACCTAGTGGTATCCCTCTAACGGTGACCTACCAGGTCCCGGATTGTATTTATGTAAGCTCTCCGGAGCACCTCTCGAGATATATAAATATAAAGAAGGATCTTCCTCCTTCCTAGGGATACTGCCTGGGGGTTTTTCAGCATGTGATCAATTGTGATGCTTTTTCCCCCTAGGTCAGTCCACCTCTACGAAATGAGTTGTCATTCTCCCTTTTATCTCATTCATTGTGCAAGTATATGAGCTAGGTACTGACCTCGCTAGTCCGTGCCCTTTTGTACCTCTTTTTGCACGTTATCTAGGTCGGGGAATTATAGAGGGCACCTAGAGAGGTAACCAGGTACCTGGATCAGATACCTAGATCGGGTACCAGCCTACTACACCAAATGGGCGGGATGAAGGTTCTCCTACCTACCTCGCCCTCACCTTGCCTCTCTCACCTATACAAGAGCTACGGTACCTCGAGGTACCTACCAAACCTTGCTGTATCACCTTGTCAGAACCACGGTACGAAGTACCTACCCCCCGTTGCGATCTCCGGAGTAGCGGGTTGAGGGTGTTAATTGAGATTTTCACCCCGAGTCAATTTTTCCGTTAACACCATGCTTCCTGGACATGAAACCAGTATTCTTTTCCTAGTAACACCAGCAAGAAGAGTTGACTCCATCACCATTTAAAACACCATAAACAAGACCAAACGGTTAACCCAATCAGAATTTGAATTCGACAGTGATTAACGGGATCAAATCTCGTGCCATCAGCCCCATTCAAAGCCTGTCAACCCGTAAAATAGGATTCTCAATAATCCTCATCAATACGACCGGATTTGAGGGGATTTTTTCTGGAAAACTATATATGTAGCTTTGAAAGGTAAAGAAGGGGAGGAAGATCGTGTTTTGACCATCAAAGACAGAGAGATTAATTCCCACAGAAATTTCCTTTAAATTCTTTGAAGCCAGTGAGAGTCCATTGACCATCATTGGAAGGATATATCTACTTATCGACATAAACGAGGTTCTCCATCTCCATTTTGTACTATAGAGAGTGAAGAGAGTGTGTTGTTATGTTCAAATAAACCATTATTCAATAAAACAGTATTCTTCGTATCCATCTGATTCCTTTATGTATTCCTTCTCTATCAATCTCTCCAACATAAAAGAATCTAGGTACCGAAGGTACCTACCCCACTGCCACCTATTGGTAATGGACGAGGGTGCTAACTGGAATTTTGCTCCCCGAGTGATTTTTCCCGTTAACACTTTTTGGCGCCGTCTGTGGGAAACACCACACCCTATAAGAAAGCTAGAGTGACTCGTTTTCTTACTGCATTATCAGAATGAAGCTCCAATCATCTCAAGATCATCCCGACCCGTTGGGACATCAATCAAACACTTCAACTCGAAAGATTCAGCAGCCAAAAAAAGGGGAAAAGGGTCATAAACCTGCTCCGAAGCCATCTGCTACCTCACGGGCGAACCCGTAGGTAGCTACCACCCCAACAGCTGGCCCCGCAAGTTTAAACAACAGGTCGCTGCCTTTATAGAGAATATTCACCTCCAAATGGTCACGAAAGGTAGTGCCAGCCAGCCTGTGGTACCAGATACCAGGGGAGATACCAATCGGTAAGGTACAAGGGTGCCTCCTTTTGATAGATTGGGACCACCACCTCATGTACCGGTCCATGACAGACTCGGGCCCGTACCTCCGATACTATCGGTCTACGACCGACTCGGGCCCATACACCCCGGCTCCAAGACAACCTGTAAACTATCAACCTCGATGGGCGAGATCCGCCATCGATCTCCCGTCTAGGGAGCGCTACCACCCGGTCCAACCAGAAGCTTCTTCTAGACAACATTAGTAAGAATCAACTTGGGGGTGGCCTTGATCAATGGAGGGAGGTAGCGATAGAGGCGCTGGAGAAGACCTTCCCCAAGAAGAGAACCAGGATGACGCTTCCGTGACATCAGAGGGATCTGGTGACGGAGAATCTGAAATGGAATCCAAAAATGATAGCAACAAACATCTTCGGGACCAGGTTGTCAGAATGACGTAAAAGATCTAGGAGTTGAAGAAGGGCAAGCACCGGGAAAACTGAAAAGACCCCTTAGGGGAGATGAATGCTCATTTCTCTAGAATGATCAGGGAGGTAGAGTTATCCCCCAAGTTCATGATGCCAACCGATAAATACTCTGGAACTGAATATCCTTTAAGCCACCTGGAGAGCTTTGTTCAACAGATGGAGGTCAAAAATGCTACCAGAGCCGCCATGTGCATGATGTTCCCTATCACGCTAACTGATTATGCCAAGGCAAGGTTAAGAAAGCTACCCGCATGGAGTGTCGACTCATTTACTAAGTTGACCACCGACTTCTGCGCTCAGTTCTAGGGCATCAAACCTCGCCCCAAGGACCCCATTCACCTCCAATACATGATCCAGGAGCGGGGTGAATCAGTCAGAGCTTATATGGAGAGATTCCACATTGAAGTTATCCAAATGAAGAGCTTCACGGAGAAGGAGACCTTGGCCAATTTCAGAAGAAATCTATGGGCAGGCAGGCTGTTCAGATCCTTCTCCAAGCATCCCCTGGAGACCTACCAGGAGGCCTATGATAGAGCTCTAGAGCAGGTGGAAATAGATGAGCAGCTCCGAGTCAAGATGGAGCACGATGATATGAGGACTACCAAGCGCTAGAAGAAGGAGGTGCCTAAGTCTGAACCAGTTTAGAAAAATTAGAACAAACCTCCCAATAAGTCTACTTTTCAGTCGCCACCTTACCAACCTCAGAGGAATCGATACCCAGTCAAGCGAACTCCTTCTAGGGCTACACCTCAGCCCAAGAAGATAGCGCGGATAGATAGAGAGGAAAGGGGATACTCCCCCCATTCCCCCCAGAACGCATCTCGCGAGACCATCTACCTCGCCATCCGTGACAAAGGACTCCTCAGAAAGCCTAGTCCGATAAAGGCACCAGCCGATAAATGGAACCACTACAAGTATTGCAATTTCCACGAGGACGTGGGTCATAACACATCAAAATGTTACAGTTTGCGTAACTAGATTGAGGCCTTGGTAAGGGGAGGTTGTTTGGTGGAATTTCTCCAACAGGTGCATGATAACATTCACACTGGGAAGGAGGTGCAAGCAGACATTAAAGCATTCGAAGAGAAGTGAAAGGCGAAAGGAAATGACCTGATGGAACAGATCCACTTCGTCCACACCATCAGCGGAGGTCCCACCCTGGCGGGAACATCTAACAATTCCAGAAAGAACCACGCCTGAAAGGTGCCCAGGTTGGATGCGGGCGAGAATATCCTCAAGATTACCAAAGGATCACACCAACCTCATCCATCAGCCCAGATCATCTTTACTGAAGAGGATGTGTACAACACTGTGCAGCCCCACGATGATCCCATGGTCATCACCATGCAAATAGCTAACAATTTGGTCCATCGTGTCCTAATTGACATTGGTAGCAGCGTTGATATTCTCTTCAAAAGTGCTTTGGTGCAATTCAACTTAAAAAGACCATGTTACAATAGCTGCACTACCCCACTATACGGGTTCACAGGAGACTTACTGATTCCCACCGGATCCATGATCCTACCAGTGATAGTAGGAACAGCACCGCTCCAGCAGAACCTGATGACTGACTTCGTTGTGGTCGACACCCTGTCTGCCTACAATGCATCCTTAGGAGACCTTACCTGTCTACCCTCAAGGGAGTCCTATCGATCTACCATAACGTCCTGAAATTTCCAAAAGGGGACAAGGTGGGCAAAGTGCGAGGAGACCAGCAGGCTGCGAGCAAGTGTTACGCAATATCCATTAACCCAGCAGCGCTGGCTGAGCAATGTGTGCAGATAACCATTAATCAAGATCAACAGTTCTCAGAGGAGAATTTTGAAGGCGAAATGAGTTCAGTAGAGAATGAGCTGGATGTACAGTCCCCAAGTATGGAGGTCATGGAAGAAGAAAAGAGAGGATGGACAAATGGTCGTCCTGTAGATGAGTTGGAGGAAATACCTATCAGGAAGGATGACCCTTCCAAGACAGTCAGAATAGGTTCGACACTAGAGAAGGATGTGAATGAGGATCTAGTAAAGCTCTTACAAGAATATAGTGACATCTTTGCATGGAGTCATGAGGAGATGCCAGGAATACCAGTTACCTTAGCAGCTCACAGGTTAGCAGTGGATCCTACCTTCAAGCCAGTTAAGCAGAAAATGAGGCATTTCAACCTCGAAAGAAATACTGCGGTGAAAGAGGAGGTAGACAAACTACTGAGGGCAAAGTTCATCAGGGAATCCCGATACCCAGAATGGATTGCCAACGTGGTCATGGTAACCAAAGCGAACGGGAAGTGGCATATGTCCGTTGATTACACCGATCTCAACCGCGCCTGTCCAAAGGATAGCTTCCCGCTACCAAAAATTGACCACCAGGTAGATTCGACCGCATGTAACAAGCTCCTAAGCTTCATGGATGCCTTCTCAGGGTACAACCAGATCATAATGCACCCCGTTGATCATGATAAAACCAGTTTCATAACCGGACAAGGCTTGTATTGCTACAAGGTCATGCCCTTCGGACTCAAGAACGCAGGGGCCACCTACCAGCGCCTAGTCAACCTTCTGTTCAACAAAACGGATAGGAAAATCAATGGAGGTGTACATCGATGATATGATCACTAAGTCTCAGGTAGCCGAGCAGCACCAATACCACCTCCGCCAGACTTTCAAGATAGTCAGAGAGAATCAAATGCGGTTAAACCCTGCTAAGTGTGCTTTTGGGGTGGCAGCTGGGAAATTCTTCAGGTTTATGGTTCATGAAAGAGGAATTGAAGTGAATCCGGAGAAGATTAAAGCCATTCTGGACCTCAAATCACCCACCTCGCTCCAACAAGTATATGGTTTGACTGGACGGATAGCAGCCTTGAACCGTTTCATATCACGATCAACTGATAAATGTATCCCCTTCTTCAAAGCCATCAAACAAGGGAAGAATATGAAGTGGAACCAAGACAGTGAGTTAGCTTTACAATTATTGAAGAAATATCTGGCTAGCCCCCCATTGCTAGTTAGCCCAGTACCAGGAGAAGAGCTACAAATGTACCTAGCTGTATCCGAGATGGCTGTTAGCGGAGCCTTGGTAAAAGAGTGTGAAGATGGAATTCAACAGCATATCTACTACTTGAGCCGTGCCCTGACCAAGTCAGAAAAGAATTATACTCTCCTAGAGAAAGCTCACTTTCGCACTGGTAACCGCTGCCAGGAGCTCTGCCTCTACTTTCTAGCTCATACTAGCAGTGGTCACTAGTCAACCTTTGCGCCAATTTCTCCAAAGGCCAGACATATCAGGGAGACTTGTACTGTGGGCCCTCGAGCTCACCCAGTTTGATATCAAGTACAAAGCCAGAACTACCATCAAAGCCCAAGCTTTGGTAGATTTCGTGGTGGAATTCAGTACAATGCCCGATCCAGGTACCGCCCCAATCTCGGATCCGACCCCCCGGAAGAAGCAAGAACCTGTAGGTTTGCCTGTCAACCAAGAGACCTGGATCTTATACACAGATGGGGCATCTAGTCAGGCAGGAAGCGAGGGTGGAATCATTCTAACGGATCTAGAGAAGGTCGAATGATGTCACTGTTTCAGATTTGAGTTTAACACCACCAATAATGAGGCAGAATATGAAGCCTTGCTAGCAGGAATGAGGGTGGCAGTAGAACTTGGAGCTGATTACCTACATGTCAACTGTCATTCATAGTCAACCAGGTAACAGGCTCATACCAGGCTAAGGGAGACAACATGGTAACTTACCTCAAAAAGGCCCACGAGCTCGTGGCCCGATTCAAAGGGTTCAAGATAAAGCAGATACCTAGATAGCAAAATCACCGGGCTGACGTTCTAGCAAAGATAGCGGCCAACGGGGGGCAGGCGCTGCCACGAGGGGTACCCCTCCAAACTATCTCTAGACCCAGCATAACAGAAGGAAAAGAGGTTAACCCGGTGGCATGTCTTCCATGCTGGATGGATCCCACCGTAGATTATCTCCAAGAAGGAAAGCTACCTGAAAACTTTGAGCAAGCTTGCAAGATCAAGAGAACCACAGTTCGATACTACCAGGTAGAAGGGTACTTTTTCCGCAGAGGAAGATCTCTCCCCTTACTTAGATGTTTACATCTTAACGATGCCAGCTGAGCACTCAGAGAGGTACATTCAGGGGACTGTGGAAATCATACAGGAGCAGAGGCACTAGCTCACCAGGTACTACGCATGGGATACTACTGTCCTACCTTGCATCACGATGCGAGGCAGTTTGTGCAATCTTGCGAACCCTGCAAGAAAACTGCCAGTTTACACCACTTACCTCCTGAATGACTTTCTTTCATTAGCTCTCCATATTCGTTTGCCTTCTGGGGGGTAGATTTGATTGGACAGCTCCTAACTGCACCAGAACACAGAAGCACGCAATTGTGGCCATTGATTATTTTACCAGGTGGGTGAAAGTGGAGCCCCTTTCCAAAATCACAGAAGCAAACATGACAAAGTTCATCAAGAAGAATGTGATATGCCAGTTCGGTACCCCGATGGTAATCATCTCAGATCTGGGTAGACAATTCGACAATGCAAGGTTCTGAGAATTCTACGGGAACCTAGGAATCGATATCCGATTTATCCGATTTGCTTCAGTAGCACATCCTCAAACTAACGGCCTGGTAGAGGCCACTAATAAGACCATCAAGAGGCTCCTAAAGAGGAAACTCTAACAAAGGAAGGAAGATGGGCAGACGAGCTCTCAGACGTGCTATGGGCTTACCGTACCACCGGAAGGACTGCTACTGGAGAAACCCCCTTATTCACTAGCCTTCGGGGTTGAAGTTATCCTTCCCATCGAGCATAAACTCACCTCTTTCTGGGTTCAACACTTTGACCCAGAAGGAAACAAAGATAAATTGAGGTCTAACCTGGACCTCCTGGAGGAGAAACAAGAAATAGTTGCAGAAAGGGTGGCAATCTACCAAAGACGAATCGCCTAATATTTCAACAGGAAAGTCAGAAAATGAAGTTTCAAAGAGGGGGATTTGGTTCTTAGAAAGGTCACCCAGAACACCTGGAAAAGGTCTGACCGGGTACTATCGCCCAATTGGGAAGGTCCCTATCTGATTAAAATGGTAATCCGAAGCGGGGCCTACAAGCTGGAAGACATGGAAGGACGTCCTATTGACCACACTTGGAATGCAGATTACCTTAAGAGGTTCTACCCATAAGGCCTACAATGAACACCAACCAGTATCGATATCAGAAGATGTTGGAGCTCATGAGTATTTGTATTCCTTCTTAATTCATCAATAAAAGAAGATCTTTTTTCCATCTACGTTTTCCTACATTTATATTGCTATATTTCTCCATGATCATCACCAAGACCAGGACAGTCCACACGGCTTTCCTGATGCCCTGGCTGGGTACCACCCCCTGCTAGGAGGGATCCGGTACGTAAGAGCATAGTTGCCTGCCGGATCAAACCTCGGCCGGGCACCACCCCCCACTGAGAAGGGTTTGGATAGTAAGTGCATAGTTGCCCGCCAGATCAAGGCCTTAGCTGGGTACCACCCCCCGCTAAAAAAGACTTGGTGCTAAAGTGGCCATAGTTGCCTACCAGGATCTTATTGCCAGTACGGTGGCCTTATTTTTGCCAATGGAAGGGTCTGGATAGTAAATTCATAGTTGCCCGCCAGATCAAGGCCTTAGCCGGGCACCACCCCCCGCTAAGAAAGACTTGTTGCTAAAGTGGCCTTAGTTGCCTACCAGGATCTTGTTGCCAGAATGTACGCCATGGTATCAAGATTCCTAAAACAAGAGTGCGAGGTACCTAGGTTCACCAAAATGTTCGCCATAGTACCAAGATTCCTGGAATAGGAATGCAAGGTACCTAAATTTGACAAGTTTTATTCGCTAGCACCATCAACTATATACCTAGATTCCCCGAAACAAGAAGGCTAGGTACCATGAGTTGCCATCATTACCAACAGCATACCAGGATTCTCAAAGCAAGAAGGCCAGGTACCCAGTCTCTCCTCAGATAGGGTTAATCAAAAGATCGTTGTACTGGCTACGAGCCACGATACACCATCAGATGTTGCTGTTACTAGATATCAGTTAAGTCACATTCATGTTGGGGACTATTACTCGAAGTTACACTACAGTTAGAAGTGCACAAATGAATTCATTTAGCAAAAAGGATAAAAAATTAAAGGGAGGTTTCTTCATTGATTAAATCAGGGAGCCCATTCCCTGATCACGGGCTACAAAACTAAAAAGAAATAAAAATTGAGGTGGTAAGAGATCTAGCTTGATCACATGTCCTTTCACTCCTGGTTCGGCCCCCTCTCTCCAGCTCATACGGCTTGAACTTCTCCTTCAGGTCCCCTAGGGAGCTCACCAGCCACCTGAAGCTTCACTTGCTGCTGGGACACCTGCTTCCACAGGGATCTCAGCTTGAGCAGGCACATCCTAGAGCTCCTCTATTGCCATACCCGAGGATTCCCCCACTTCCTGAGTTGAGATAGCCTGATCCTCCACCTCATTGACTGGACTTGAAAAGGGACTGGTACATCAACCCCTACCTATTTGGTGGCAAGGTGGTCCCCTACCTTCCTAACAGATCGGGATGAAGAGATAGGTGGGTCAAGCTTTCTACCTTCAATTTGGACCACTCCAACTTCAAGGGCCTTCAGATTAGGGTCTGCTCCCACATTGCATGGTGAAGAGGGGGGGAGATAGGTATCTGGTCTTCACCACCTGCCATTCCACTTGCTCCAGCAGTCGTAGAAGGTCTAGCTATATCAGAAGGAGCAGCCCAGGCTAACTCGGTGGCTTTAGCCATGATCTCCTCCCGGTTCTATCCATCGATGACCCTCAGGTCAAATGGAGGAAGAAAAGCTAAGGCCACTTGATAGCTAGCAAAAAGTAGCCATCCCTAAAGGCAGTGTCTACTTGAGCATTCATGCTGCCCACACTGTCACGAAGGGATTGAACCTCTTTCTCCAGCTCTATCACTCTTCCCATCGCGATCTCCCTCTCCTCCCTATGGCGGAGGGACACGAGCCTCTCGATATCCAAAGCATGCAAAGACTGCAAAAGCAGGATGGAACCGTTTGTACCACCGGTCGGATGGAGCTCCACCTCGGGAACCGATGGAGGCACCGCAAAGACTGCAAAGATAGCAAGAAATTAACATTTACATAATTAATAAAGCAGTATAGCAGAAGTAGAGTCAAAAATTTTTGTTACCTGGGAAAGCACTGGAGATACGTAGGTAGAATTCCACCCTTCCCGTTTCAAAGGCATCCGGGGTGGGATATTTCAGATTGATAAAATAACGAGCCATGATAGCTCTCAAAATCTTCTCCGACTCAGCGGAGAGTCTGTTCTTCTCCAACGAAGGCTTCCCACTAAAACAGATAGGAACCTTGAACTCGGTTCCTTCGATATGGACCGAGCTGCCCTACTCACCTTTGATGATGACACATTCCTCCCTCCAGGAGGTATCCTTCTTCGTGGTCCCTGGTACCATAAATTTCAAATTGTTCTTTGCCCGAGCATAGAACTGCCCCTTTAGGCGAGAATTGGCAGCAATCTGGAACACGTACCCAAGCTCGTCCAGTCCCGGTTCCTGGTCGAGATTATCTCTCTCACACTATTCCCTTTATAGTACCAAGAACTCCACCAGGTGCCTCCAAAACCCTGGTGTCAGCTGGAGGGGGGCAAGCTGCAAGGCATACAGCGCCCTACGCAAGGTAGGGTGGAAAGGTAGCCTGACTCCTCTATCGAAAGCCGCCGTATGAATCTGAAGCTCGCCAAGAATGAGAGTATACATGTCATACACAGGAGAGGGTATGACAATCGAGATATCCTTAGGGATCTTAAAATCCCTCCACAAGCACCCTATAGTATCCAAAGTGCTAGTCGAATTGGGAATGCATATATACTCGTAGGGAAGGGTGAGTACCCTCCCCAGAGTGTCCATAACTTCACTAGCTCGGTCTTGGCTAACCTGATAGTACCAGGGACTCCACTTGCCCCGATAGCGCCTGATTCTCCTCTCGATTCTTTGTCGACGTCGACAGGGGTGCTGGGGTCATTTGTAAACCCGATCCCGATAGCAATGGTCTTATTGGAAGGACAACGCTGGAAGACGGGAGCATCGTCCCCACTATCACTATCGACTCGAGTTCTTTTCCTGGAAGCAAGACCCCCGCCCGCAGTCGTACCATAATCAAACAGCTGCTCAACACTATCGCTTACAGGGGAAAACATCGTAGAAGAAATAAGGCAGAAGTTCTAGCAAAAAGAAGGGATCGAGATTGAGGAAAGAAGAGAGAAGAAGATTAGAACTTTTTCTCAGAGTTGGGGAATTTCCCTAAAATGGGTAATTTATGGTAGTGGCGAGGTTTATATAGAAGTTGTTACTTGTAACGGTCAGAGAAAGTCATTATTGTCGGGGGGTAATCGTTGACTTGAGGGAAACGATTTCAAGAAACGCGCGCCACTAAAATTTCCTTTTTTTAATTTAGCTTACCATGGTTAGCCACGTGGAAGATTCTTTAAACTAGCATGCAAAGGGAAGATTCCATTCTACTAGTCTGTCATGGAAAAATTCTCCATATGTTATGAATCCTGACTCCAACCCTGTCCCAGAACTGGTGTTCAAGTCATGGGGGACTTCTGTTAACAAGTTTTTTCGGTAAGGGTCCAAAGGAGAATTTTCCACCTAGTATCTACCTAGTAGGAACCAATCCCGGCTCCCAGGTACCTAGCAGGGACAGTACCACGATCTCGAGGGAAGCAGCCCAAAGTTCGACTACCCACCTACCTGGATAAGGCACTAGAAATGTTCGACCAGGAGGATCAGGTACCTCGCTGCACATCCATACTCGCACCTGATGGCAGGGAAATCATGGTATCATACTTCTAGTACCCTGAAGGTATCTGATACTCCCCACCTAGAACACTGATACCGCAACATGTACTTGGTACCTACTACTTGGTACCCATGTATCTCGACATCCGCCAGAGCCTAACCGAGATAGAAATCCTACTTACCTAGTAGGGCGAATATTACTACAAGGTCGTCAGTATGAAAGACCAAACATCATACCAGCAAGTCTGATCGGCACTCTAGTACACCACGCTACCTGGACATGAAACCAGTATTCTTTTCTGAGTAACACCAGCAAGAAGAGTTGACTCCATCGCCATTTAAAACGCCATAAACAAGACCAAACGTTCAACCCAATCAGAATTTGAATTCGACAGTGATTAACGGGATCAAATCCTGTGCCATCAGCCTCATTCAATGCCTTTCAACTCCTAAAATAGGATTCTCAATAATCCTCATCAATACGACCGGATTTGAGGGGATTTTTTATGGAAAACTATATATGTAGCTTTGAAAGGTAAAGAATGGGAGGAAGATCGTGTTTTGACCATCAAAGATAGAGAGATTAATTCCCAGAGGAATTTTATTTGAATTCTCTGAAGCCAGTGAGAGTCCATTGACCATCATTGGAAGGATATATCTGCTTATCGACATAAACGAGGTTCTCCATCTCCATTTTGTACTACAGAGAGTGAATAGAGTGTGTTGTTATGTTCAAATAAACCATTATTCAATAAAAAACAGTATTCTTCATATCCATCTGATTCCTTTGTGTATTCATTCTCTATCAATCTCTCCAACGTAAAGGAATCTAGGTGCCGAAGGTACCTACCCCGCTGCCACCTACTGGTAGTGGACGAGGGTGCTAACTGGAATTTCACTCCCCGAGTGATTTTTCCCGTTAATAATATTATTTTATAATTTTGACATAAAATGATGTTTGGTAAAACTTCCAAAAGTGATTAATTGATAATCTGACAAGTTTTAATAGCAATTTTGAGAAGTATGTGAGGGTTACCTTTTGAAAGTGATTATGAAATAATCTATTCTAGCATTTAATACATATTTTAAAATATCATTATTATCCTTATGAAATAAGTTAAAATCATTTATATACTTTATTTCATCTCAAAATTAAATATTCTATTTAAATATTAATTTGATTTAAAAATCTTTTAAAAGTTTTTTTTATTGTTCTTATGGATTTTTTTTCAATTTAAATATTCTACTTAAATATTGATTTAATATAAATAATTAATGAAAAAATTTGAAAAAGGGTTCTAAACTCATGTATATTTTAGTCATTGTAATTAATCTCATCACTTTTGCAATAAAATTACCAAACATATGTGTACTGCTTTTGAGCTATACAGTAGTTTTAAAAATTCAATTAACCAAACATATACTGATTAACTTCACAGCTGATTATTCTTTCAACACAGTTAACGGTGATTATTATAAAAGTTACAGCAATACCAAACTGACCATGAGGAGTATTGTTGGAACAAAAACAACTTTTTGTGTTATGTAAACTCAACTTAATCTCAAAATAGTACTATTAATTTTAAAAACTCACTAAATATTGTAAGTTCCTCATATTTTGTTTTGCTTATTTCGTTGACAAACCACATTGGGGATTATTCATTGTAAGGATATTTTAGGCCTCTTGAGTGTGATCAAGCTTCAAGGACATCATCTCTCTCAAAGAGCACTTCAAAGGTATCTCACTAGTTTAACTTTCTTTGAAGAGATCTAGTTGCACACACTCACTCGCATGCATTATGTTCCTAACTTCATGTAATTGAATGATGTATTGTATGCCTCTTTTCACACTCCACACTTGCACATTTTGCACATCTCTTAGTGTGTTGAGTTTGCCCAGAAAAGAGAATTTCTTCTCTTAGCGCGGCCTAAACCGCTTGGCAAGACATGCTTGCACCGCGGCATACAGAGCGGTATACCTCAGCAAGGTCATGCTCCATGTACCGCTTCCTGTACACTTGCACGCAAAGTGACCCAAGTCGCGGTGTTGTCCAGTAGGCCTCTGTTGCCCATACCGCGGCCTGTGCATCTGCATGCATAGCGCCCTGCACCGCGTTGTTGTCCAGACGGTGCACTGCTGTGTGTACCGCGGTCTGGACACTTGTCTGCGACGCGGTCCATCTAGCGGTATTGACGGGATTTTATGCCCTAAGTTCAAAACGACGCTGTTTCAACTAGAGCTCCCTTATATATGCTCTATCTTCTTCCTTGCTCAATTTTATGAGTTCAAGAAGCCATTTTTGATAGGCCAAGCTTCCCTTAGAGAGAGAAACTCCCAAGAACTCATCTTTACTCAACCAAACACAAGTCCATGTGCATCTAACCTCTTCAAGCATTATCTCATCATGGATTCTTCTTGCTTTCATTGACTAGGTAACTTGAACATGCCCTAAATCTCTTTGTATTTATTTATGTTCTTGTTTGCCTAGGGTTAGCTCTTTTATGTGATTTTATTGCATATCTTTATGTTTATTGGCATTTATAACATGATTGAGTTGTTGTGTGTTGGTTGAGAGCCTTGTTCATTAATAGCTAGCATTTAGGACGATTTTACCCTTCTAGCTAAATCTTCATGCATTTGCATTTAGATATTGATATCTAGGATTTGCATTTATTGACATCTTTAAATCCTTAGATAAGCATTTATTGTTGCCTAGCATTAATTGCATACTTGAATATCTTTTACATATTCACTTAGGTTGTTTAACCTCTTCATTGATTGTTAAGCTTTGTGACTAAGTGGGTTAGTGCACAAGCTTGTGGTCAAGAATCACTATTAAAGGCCCGTTGGGTAGAGTGAAAGGGTTAATGACCAAGTAGGTGTGACTTGAGGTAAACCTAGATTGTAAACTTTCGTTCAAATAGTGGATTTGAGGACTGTTTGTGGCTAGAAGGATAGCCCGTGAGTTTTGCCCAGTTGGAGGGTTTCTCACGTAAATCAATCCTTGTGTTTTTATTGTTTTCCGCATATTTATATTGGATTGATTGATTTTTAATATGGAGTAGGATTATTAAAATTGATTAAGTCGAAAAATTGGTAATAAATCAACTAAAACCTATTCACCCCCCTCTAGGTTGTATTAGACACACTTTGTGTATTTTCAATTGGTATCAGAGCGGGTTCCTAGATACACTTAGGTGATCCTTGCTCGTTGTGTGTCTTGCATTTTGTTTGTGTTTGTTGCATCATAAACATTCATCTCATTCATACCCAAACACTATGAGTGGGAACGGAAGTGGTAATGAGGGAGCCTCTAGCACAAGACCCCCTTTGCTCACCAGAATAAACTATGCCTCTTGAAAAGGCAAGATGGAGTCTTACATTTGCCAAATAAATGACCGAGCATGGATGGCAATTGAAGATGGCTACGCTCTTCCGGAAAAGACTCTTGAAGATGAAAGTGTAGTTCCCAAGCCAAAGTCGGAATGGTCAACTCAAGAGTTTGAAGCATCCAAGTGGAACAACAAGGCTATGCATGCTATTCTTTGTGCAATGGATGACAATCAGTACAAATTGATCCAAACAACAAGAATTGCAAAAGAGGCATGGGAGATTCTAGAGACGGCCCATGAGGGAACCGAGGTGGTCAAGGACTCCAAGCTTCAAGTCCTCCAAACACAATTCGAGCAAATTAGGATGGAGGAGGATGAGTGCTTCAACGACTTTCAAGTGAAGATGATGGACATAGTCAATCAAAGCCATCAACTTGGTGATCCCTATTCGGATAGGAGGATCAAGCAAAAAATTATGAGGTCGCTTCCAGCAAGATTTGAGTCGAAAGTGACGGCTCTTGAGGAGAATAGTGACTACAAGAATATGAAGCCAAGTGAAGTTATTGGAAGGCTTCTAGCATATGAGTCTAGATGGACTCCCACACCTACACCTCAAAAGAAGCAAAAGAGCATTGCTCTGAAGACTTCTAGGGTTGAGAAGGAGGAAGAAGACTTAGATGAAGAAATGGCCCTCATGGTGAAAAGATTCAAGAAGTTCATCAATTTTGAGAAGAGGGGATTTGGATCCAAAGGAAATGAAATAAAGAAGAAGACTCCTTTCAAAAAGTTTGAGTCAAGTGAAGACAAGCCCACAAGAAAAGGGATTCAATGCTTCCAATGTAGAGGTTTCGGACACATCTCCACGGATTGTGGAAATTTGAAAAATAAGAAGAAAGGAAAGGCCATGGCCGCCACGAGGAGCGATGGTGATGACTTGGAAGAAGAAGGAGAATCCTCAGATGATGAGGATCATGTGGCAAACTTTATTGCCTTCGCATCTTCTCTCAAGAGTAAGGAAGCAATAGATGATGAAGAGGTAGAGAAACAAAGTGAAGATGACTCTAGCGATGGTGACTCTTCATCCCATTCAACAAATATGGATGTAGGAGGAATGGATCTTGAAGGCTTCATTGAGCATTTTCAAAGCTCAAGATTGAAGATGAAGAAATAGATTCAAAGGCTAAATGGAGAGAATCTCAAGCTATCCACCGAAGCTACTCACTTAAATAAAGAAGTGAAGATAGCCAAAAGGAATGAGGAATTGATGGAAAAGGAGCTTGAAGAAGCTAGAGAGATCATTGCTAAGATGACTTCAAGCACGAATAAACTTGACCACATGTTGGGAGTTGGCAAAAGGCCAAGTGATAAGAAAGGTCTTGGCTATGAAGATGACAAGGAGACCTCATCCTCAAGCAAGATTGTGTTTGTTAAGAGTTTGGATAACAAAGAGCCTCCACCCCCATAATATCCTAGGAAGAAGATCGAACTAGGAGAGTGCTCTAAAGATCCTCAAGTCAAGGTAGCACAAGGGAAACAAGCTCAAGCTCAATCAACAATGGTGCATCAAGCAAGTTTCCCTCAACCGAAATACCATCAAGCCAAAAAGCAATTCATGCAAGGTCAACCAAGGAAGCAATTCTTTCCAACTCAACAACAAAGAAGAAGAGAACCAATCCAACACCAAAGACAAGCTCAAATGCGTGGGAAAGCCCCTTTGTACTCACAAGGGCATGGTATGTCTTCTTATTTTATTCCCACTTGTCACTTTTGTGGTGTTGATGGTCACATTAGACCTAATTGCTTCAAATACATTGAAATGTGTAGAATCAAGAGCATGATTGAAAGAAATAGAGCTAGAGCTAAAATGCATGTTCCTAGGAAATCTAGAGCCAATGTGACTAATACCACTAGGAATGAGAACATTACACCTAGGTGGATTAGAAGGAATAACTATTCTTGCTATATGGCTCAAATTGCCTTGAAGGCAAATGCCTCTAACACTTGGTATTTGGATAGTGGGTGTTCTAGGCATATGACGGGGAACAAGAGCTTCTTTAAATCCCTTGTCTTGGAGGATGGAGGATTTGTCACCTTTGGTGATGGATCTAGAAAGAAAGTCATAGGGAAAGGAACTATTTCCATTCCCGATTTACCCTCCTTGTCCAATGCTCTACTTGTTGATAGCTTGCAAGCCAATCTCATAAGCATTTCTCATCTTAATGATGATGGACTCTCTGTATTGTTTAACAAAAATGATTGCTCTATTTTAATGCCAAATGGACAAACCTTGCTAAAAGGAAAGAGATCTAGTGACAATTGCTATTGTCTTGAAGCTAGTGCTATCTCTTGCAATATGTCCAAATGTGAGGAAATTGAGTTATGGCATCAAAGACTTGGCCACATGAACTATCGAGATTTGAGGATCTTAGATAAGTTCAAGGTTGTGCGTGGCCTCCCTAAGCTTGGGAAGAAAGTCGATGGCGTTTGTGGACCTTGTCAACAAGGAAAACAAACCAAAGGTATGCACAAGAAAGGCAAGTATCTCGCCACCAAGGAGCCATTAGAGCTTCTACATATGGACCTTATGGGTCCCATGCAAACCGAGAGTCTCGGCGGCAAGAGATACATTTTTGTTTGTGTTGATGATTTCTCTAGATTTACATGGACATATTTTCTTAGAGAAAAATCTGAAACTTTTGAAAAATTTAAAATGCTTTGCACAAAAATTCAAAATGAAAAGAACTCACACATTAAAAGCATTAAAAGAATTAGGAGTGACCATGGGAGGGAATTTGAAAATGCCTGTTTTGAAAGCTATTGCAATAGCTTAGGCATTTCCCATGAGTTTTCGGCTCCTAGAACTCCTCAACAAAATGGGGTTGTTGAGAGGAAGAATAGGGTCCTTCAAGAGATGGGCCGTGTGATGTTGCTTAGCAACAATGTCCCTAGGAACCTTTGGGCCGAGGCCGTCAATACGGCTTGCTACATAGGAAATAGAATCTTCCTAAGGCCCGGTACTAGGCAAACCTCCTATGAATTATGGAAGGGTAGGAAGCCGAATATTAGCTACTTCCACTCATTTGGGAGCAAATGCTACATTCTAAATGACCGAGATCAACTTGGCAAGTTTGATGCCAAGAGTGATGAGGGGATTTTTATTGGCTATGCCCTTAATAGTAAGGCCTATAGAGTTTTCAATTTAAAAACTCGAAGTGTCATGGAATCATCTAATGTCGTCATAGATGATTGTAGGCCTAAGACTAGAGACCATGATGAGGAGGTCATTGTGCTTGATGATCCCTTCTTGGAGAAGAATGGTGAGACTTCAATTGATGTGAAGTTAAGTCTTGATGAAAAGGTCATCCAACCTCTTGATAGAGATCCATCTTTGGACTCTAAAGAACCCGCTCCATGGGTTAGACATCTCCACAATAAGAATGACATTCTTGGAGATATGAATGAAGGTGTTAGGACTAGGCGTCAAATAGCTAATCAAATTAGCTATACTTGTTACACCTCTCAAATTAAACCCAAAAAGGTTGATGAAGCCTTGAATGATGAGTTTTGGGTTCTTGCCATGCAAGAAGAGCTAAACCAATTTGAAAGAAATGAGGTTTGGACTCTTGTTCCTAGACCCAAGGATACTAATGTCATAGGCACCAAATGGGTATATAGGAATAAGTCGGATGAGAATGGCAACATTGTGCGCAACAAGGCTAGACTTGTAGCACAAGGATACTCTCAAATTGAGGGTATTGACTTTGAGGAGACTTTTACTCCGGTTGCCCGTCTTGAGTCCATAAGGCTTCTTTTATCCATATCATGTGTGCACAAGTTCAAATTGCACCAAATGGATGTTAAGAGTGCCTTCCTAAATGGTTTCCTGCATGAGGAAGTGTTTGTTGAGCAACCCAAGGGGTTTGTGGATCCACACCACCCCAATCATGTCTATAGCCTCAAGAAGGCTTTATATGGGTTGAAACAAGCACCTAGGGCTTGGTATGAGCGCCTCACTCAATTTCTTGTTGACAATGACTACACTAGGGGTAGTGTTGACAAAACTTTATTCATCAAGAGGAACAAAGATGAGCTTTTCATAGCTCAAATTTATGTTGATGATATTGTCTTTGGCTCCACCAACAAATCCAAAGTCCAAAAATTTATTGATGTCATGTCTCATGAGTTTGAGATGAGTCTTGTTGGGGAGCTCAATTACTTCCTAGGTTTGCAAATCAAGCAATTGCATGATGGGATTTTCATATCCCAAGCTAAGTATGCTAAGAACCTAGTGAAGAAGTTTGGCCTTGAGAATGCCAAACATTGTGACACACCTATGAGTACCACCTTGAAACTAAGCAAGGATGCTAGTGGCAAGAGTGTGGAACAAAGTCTTTATCGGGGCATGATTGGTAGCTTGCTTTACTTGACCGCAAGTAGGCCCGATATAGCCTCTAGTATGGGTGTGTGTGCTAGGTACCAAGCGGATCCCAAGGAATCCCATCTCTCATCCGTGAAGAGAATCATTCGTTATGTGAATGGGACATCCAACTATGGGATATGGTACTCTTTTGACACTAATGCTAGCTTAGTTGGCTTTAGTGATGCAGATTGGGCAGGAAATTGTGATGATAGGAAGAGTACATCGGGAGGTTGCTTCTTCCTAGGTAACAACTTGGTCTCATGGTTTTGCAAGAAGCAAAATTCCATCTCTCTATCCACAGCTGAAGCGGAATACATAGCCGCCGGGAGTGCTTGCACACAACTCCTTTAGATGAAACAAATGCTTGTGGATTACAACTTTGATCAAGGTATTCTTACCCTTTATTGTGATAACATGAGTGCAATTAACATTTCAAAGAATCCGGTTCAGCACTCTAGGACAAAGCATATAGACATTAGGCATCATTTCATTAGAGAACTAGTTGAAAACAAATGCATTGCACTTGAGCATGTGGACACTAATGATCAACTAGCGGATTTATTTACAAAGCCCTTAGACTCAACTAGGTTCAAGTCACTTAGTAGGTCTATTGGAATTTGTCATATGACTTGATGTGTTTTGGTGATTGACCCCTTATGGGGAATTCAAGCAAAGAGAGCAACCTTGCATGTTGGAATAAGCAAAAACTTGATCATCTTTATGCTTCTTTATTAATTGCTTGAGTATTCTTGGTTGTGCTTATATATATTCTTATATGGTTTTTTTTTCATAAGTGTGCCTTGCTTGATTTGTAATCCATGTCACCTCTATGTTCAAAAATGCTTTTTTGGACTAGGAGATTTTGATTGGGAAAGTACACTTGAATTACCCATAATTTAACTCCATGACATGAGAACTTTTAATGACATGATTAAAATAATATGCATGAAATGTTTTTGATTGCTCCAGTGCAAAATATGTATGAAAGCAAATGAGAAGACTAAACCCAATAAGGATCTAGTATCCATGCAATAAATAAGGATGTCTCATCCAAATTTAGTCTTCTCTCTCTCTCTCTTTATTAGTTGAACAAGACTACTATCATATGGGTATCCCACCCGGAAAAATCAAAAAGGGTGCAAAAGTCACTCATGTCTTGTTTTGCTCATAAAGTTTGATATAGTTGCTCTTTAAATTGAAATTCATTTTGATAAACTATATCTTGTTTGCTTATAACAAAAGGGTATAAATTGGTTAGAATTCTTTTGGAAACCCTTTTGATGTTTGCTTTGCCAAATACCATTTGCTTGAACCATGATGTTACATGTCTTACATTCAAAGCAACTAAGTCACACATTTTCCTCTAAACAATAAACTCTCAATGATTCTCTCTCAATTAATTAAGTTGCATAACGTTGTTGTATATGATTATGCACTTATCTTGCAAATAGCTCTCTTTGCTAAAGTGACCCGGTTGGGGAATACTCCTTTGCCTATCTCATGACAAAAAGGGGGAGTAATGTGGGTTTTATTTAAGGGGATTGCATATTTGGAGAGATTGTCCCGTTGAGGGGGAGTAACCTATATAGGGGGAACATTTGCATGTTGCATGTTGTTGTTTTCTTTTATTATGCAAATTGCTCTTATTTATTTATCTCTCTTGATCACCTCACATACACTTGTCTTGGAAAGTGTAGTCTCATTGTTTTGTAGGGATGGCTATTCTACAAGAGCTTGAAGTTTTGAAGACCTAGTATCTAGGTATCTTTTTGTAATGTAGAATATCTCTTTGTTGACCTTTAGTTTTATTTTTTTTGTGAGGATGATTTGTGAGTGGTGGTTTTGTCACGAAATAGCCAAAGGGGGAGATTGTAAGTTCCTCATATTTTGTTTGGCTTATTTCGTTGACAAACCACATTGGGGATTATTCGTTGTAAGGGTATTTTAGGCCTCTTGAGTGTGATCAAGCTTCAAGGACATCATCTCTCTCAAAGAGCACTTCAAAGGTATCTCACTAGTTTAACTTTCTTTGAAGAGATCTAGTTGCACACACTCACTCGCATGCATTATGTTCCTATCTTCATGTAATTGAATGATGTATTGTATGCCTCTTTTCACACTCCACACTTGCACATTTTGCACATCTCTTAGTGTGTTGAGTTTGCCCAGAAAAGAGAATTTCTTCTCTTAGCGCGGCCTAGACCGCTTGGCAAGACATGTTTGCACCGCGGCATACAGAGCGGTATACCTCAGCAAGGTCATGCTCCATGTACCGCTTCCTGTACACTTGCACGCAAAGCGACCTAAGTCGCGGTGTTGTCCAGTAGGCCTCTGTTGCCTATACTGCGGCCTGTGCATCTGCATGCACAGCGCCCTGCACCGCGTTGTTGTCCAGACGGTGCACTGCTGTGTGTACCGCGGTCTTGACACTTGTCGGCGACGCGGTCCATCTAGCGGTATTGACGGGATTTTGTGCCCTAAGTTCAAAACGACGATGTTTCAACTAGGGCTCCCTTATATATGCTCTATCTTCTTCCTTGCTCGTTTTTATGAGTTCAAGAAGCCATTTTTGATAGGCCAAGCTTCCCTTAGAGAGAGAAACTCCCAAGAACTCATCTTTACTCAACCAAACACAAATCCATGTGCATCTAACCTCTTCAAGCATTATCTCATCATGGATTCTTCTTGCTTTCATTGACTAGGTAACTTGAACATGCCTAAATCTCTTTGTATTTATTTATGTTCTTGTTTGCCTAGGGTTAGCTCTTTTATGTGATTTTATTGCATATCTTTATGTTTATTGGCATTTATAACATGATTGAGTTGTTGTGTGTTGGTTGAGAGCCTTGTTCATTAATAGCTAGCATTTAGGACGATTTTACCCTTCTAGCTAAATCTTCATGCATTTGCATTTAGATATTGATATCTAGGATTTACATTTATTGACATCTTTAAATCCTTAGATAAGCATTTATTGTTGCCTAGCATTAATTGCATACTTGAATATCTTTTACATATTCACTTAGGTTGTTTAACCTCTTCATTGATTGTTAAGCTTTGTGACTAAGTGGGTTAGTGCACAAGCTTGTGGTCAAGAATCACTATTAAAGGCCCGTTGGGTAGAGTGCAAGGGTTAGTGACCAAGTAGGTGTGACTTGAGGTCAACCTAGGTTGTAAACTTTCGTTCAAATAGTGGATTTGAGGACTGTTTGTGGCTAGAAGGATAGCCCGTGAGTTTTGCCTGATTGGAGGGTTTCTCACGTAAATCAATCCTTGTGTTTTTATTGTTTTCCGCATATTTATATTGGATTGATTGATTGTTAATATGGAGTAGGATTATAAAAATTGATTAAGTCGAAAAGTTGGTAATAAATTAACTAAAACCTATTCACCCCCCCCCCCCCCCCCCCCCCCCCCCCCCCCCCTCCCCTCCCCTCTCCTCTCTAGGTTGTATTAGACACACTTTGTGTATTTTCAAATATATTATAATATATATATGGGTAGTGTAACCTTTTCTTTCTAAGGACATATGATAACCATTATTTTATTTTTATAAATAGAAATAAAAGATATTCTTTATTATTGTATTTATTGTCTTATTATAATAAATACCATTTTTATTTCTTTTAATAGAAATAAAGTAGTTATTATTATGTGTTCAGGTTAATACTACCTCATATATATATATATATATATATAATATAAATTTATCTATTCTCTCAATTATTGATGATAAAAGCAGGAAGACTTTTGAAATATTAATATTTCTAAATTATTTAACATTTGTACATGTGGACATAATTGAAATCGCAATTTTAGTTTTTTAATGGTGTATTGTGAGAGGAATAGTATTCGTATTGGGTCCAACTTATTCTTGTCTTCCGCATTAAGTTGTTACGACGGCAGTTTAATATCTATGAAATGGAGATTATGAGTCGTTTGTTTTTTTCATTTAAAACTTAATGCGTCTGAATCATAATTATTAAGTTGTTTTGTTTGTTTTTTTAAGTGGTCAAACAACTTAAAAATACCAATAAACAACTTAAAATAAAAAGTAAAAAATCTTGACTTTTCACTTAATTGCAAATCACTGAATTGCATTAAATACAATCCAAAATCTTTTCTTCCGATATTATCCCCCATATATAACATATATATAATTTCATCATAATTATATATGGTACATAAATCTTTATTTTAATATATTGCTTATTTTAAATATCTTTAAAAATAAAAAGAACCCTAATCACTTCTCATATTGTTTTTTAATATAAATATTTTATTATGATATTAGGGTGATGTATTTATATATTATTTTATTATAGTGTTTTGTATGAGTTTTCTTGCTGCCCCTTTTATTTTTTATTTTTTATTTTTAAAAAAAAAACATTTTCTTTTCTTAGTAAAAATGAAGTTTATTTGTAATCGAAGAAGAAGATTATGATCATATGTGTTTATATATAATTATTATTTTTGGATCGTTTTTATTTCATATTATATGTATAATTGTTTAACATGGGTATAAATGTAAAATTATTTAGTTTCAGACAATTTTACTTTTAAAAAACAAACGTGTTGACAATACATTCAGATATGTGGAAAAAAAAAACATGTCATTTAAGTTCAGATCTCAGTCCCTACTCAATCTTCAGAAAAATTCAAGACTATTCAGTCTTCAGACAAAAAAACAAACGACCTCTAAGTCAAGTATGCATAGAGTCGGGCACGTCATCAATAGCATAACAATAGGTAAGATATAATAAAGTGATAACTTCACCACCGGTTATTTAAATAATAATCAATTAAATCCTTATTTGTTTTATTAAAGAGAAAAAAAAAACCCTTGTTATTTTGTTCAATTATAAAAAAAGTTCATATAGTATACTGAGTTGATTAGTTGAAAGCAAACAATCCCTCTAAATATTTTCCTTGAAGTTTTGTGTGAGTGAATATTTAATTCTTTTTGATTCGAATAATATGTAGTGATTTTTTTAAAGTAATTTTAGGGGAGCAATTTTGTAACTTTTTTCAATAATTTTTTTGTAATAACATAAGGTAATATTTTGTAATTTCTAATGGATAATATAATCAATTTAGTTTTTAAGTATTATATTTAAGAGTCTAATAGTCTTTGTCAACAAAAAGTTGACGAAAGATTTAGGAGTAGTTTGGTATCAAATTTAAATAACAAGAATTAATTTGATAGTTAATGAAATAGTAAGGATTAAATCAACTAATATTCCAAACCTTTGTGTTAAATTTACAATTGTTCAAACATGAATGATGATTTTGATGAGTTTACAAACGATAATATATAACCATATCTTCTCTCAATTATGGAAGACAAAAGGTCGAAGACTTGGAAAATGAAGTACAATATTTCTGCAAGCATTTGCATTCTTTCAGTAATCTTTCCATCCATTATTTTGTTTTCAGCGTCAAGTAGAACTCCACTTTCAATTCATGAAAATTTCATTCATTGTGTTTCTGTCAAATCTCTGCTTTCTGTTCCTTCTTCCATTTTTTACACCCCAAACCAATCTTCATTTTATTCTGTCCTAGAATCTACTGCTCAAAACCTCAGGTTTGTGGAACCTTCAGTGCCAAAACCTAATTTGATCTTCACACCTTTGACTGAATCGCATGTCCAAGCTGCTGTTATTTGCTCCAAACACCTTCGGATTCATATGAGAGTTCGAAGCGGAGGCCATGACTACGAGGGCCTCTCTTATGTTTCTGAATTCGAAACACCTTTTCTTCTACTAGACCTTGTCAAATTTCGATCCATTAACATTTATATCGATGACAACAGTGCTTGGGTTCAGGCTGGTGCCACATTAGGTGAAGTCTACTACAGAATCTCAGAGAAAAGCCATGTCCGTGGATTCCCTGCTGGTCTTTGCACAAGCGTAGGTGTTGGTGGGCACATCACTGGAGGTGGTTATGGTTCCCTTGGAAGAAAATATGGCCTTAGTGCTGATAATATTGTCGATGCTCGGATAGTTGATGTCAATGGTAGAGTTCTTGACCGAGCAGAGATGGGTGAAGATCTGTTTTGGGCCATTAGAGGTGGCGGAGGAGGAAGCTTTGGAGTTATTCTTTCGTGGAAGATAAAACTGGTTCATGTGCCAGAAACTGTAACAGTTTTCACAGTTACAAAGACTCTAGAAGAAGGTACCATTAAATTTCCGTATATACTTTTGGATTTTTTTACGTTTGTGAGAAGTAGTGTATACAGGGGAGATGGTAAAGAAATCATATTAATAACCTAAGAAAGTAACAAATATATATAAAAAAAAAACCTAAAATATTTATTAATTTGTAATCCCATACATGAAATTATTCAGAGAGATGAATAGAAGAATACGAAGAATTTAGTTGCAGCAATAGGAATGAAATTAATTAAGTGAAAAACTAGAAAAAAATAAACATATAAATATATTAGTCTGGTTCACAATATACATGAAACCAAATCCTAAAAGATTTATATTTTATCTTCTAAAAAAAGAGGAATACATAAAATTTGAATAAATAAAATTGGACTTCTCTTAATTTATTATAATAATAATATTTTTAATTTAAAACTAACATACTAAAATACGTAACACGTTTAAAAAAAATAAGATTCATAGTGATTTTTTTTAATAAGTGACAGCTGACAAGGGGGTTCACTACCTTTTAAGTATATAACATATTATATAAAATGTAACAGAAATTTTAAGATCTGAATTCTTTTTTATATACTCCCCTAATTTGGCCCCGAGTGTATGTATCAGTAGATAGTCTTACAATCAAAAAGTTTAGTCTATTTGATTGTACCAGTCTCTTGAATTTTTCTTTTTAATGTAAGATTCATTCTAGTTTCACATGTTGGTTTTCTAATGTACAGGTGCCACACAAATTCTCTATAGATGGCAACAAATGGCAGATAAGCTTGATGAGAATCTCTTCCTTCAAGTTTTGATACAATTAACAAATACAACCCAAAAAGGGAAGAAAACTGTTGCAACATCATACAATGCATTGTTTCTTGGAGGTGCAAATAGACTCTTCAAGATAATTCAAGAGAGCTTTCCGGAATTAGGATTGACAAGAAAAGATTGCATCGAAACAAGCTGGATCAAGTCGGTGCTTTATCTTGACCGTCACCCACTTAACACACCGCCTGAAATTCTACTCCAAGCGAAGCCTTCGTTCA
Source organism: Dipteronia sinensis (assembly GCA_033220585.1). NCBI lineage: Eukaryota > Viridiplantae > Streptophyta > Magnoliopsida > Sapindales > Sapindaceae > Dipteronia > Dipteronia sinensis. The sequence continues at coordinate 46,723,613 of CM065640.1, forward strand.
AAGTTCACTTCAAAGGTAAAATGGACTTCATAGAAGAACCGATACCTGGAATCACGCTTGAAGGGCTGTGGAAAAAGTTATTGGAAGAAGATAATCCAGTTATTGAATTGAACCCTTATGGTGGAGTGATGAGCAAGATTTCAGAATATGAAATCCCTTTCCCTCATAGAAAGGGAAACATATTTGAAATATTGTATTTGACTATCTGGCAGGAAGGAGGAGATAAGAAGGAAGCAAAAAAGCATATCGACTGGATCAGGAGTCTGTATAATTACATGGGTCCTTACGTTTCAAAGTTCCCTAGAGGTTCATATGTAAATGTGAGGGATCTTGATTTGGGCATGAACATGAAGATTAGTAACACAAGTTTCTTTGAAGCCATTGTTTGGGGTAGCAAGTATTTCAAAGATAACTTCAACAGATTGATAAGAGTAAAGACTAAAGTTGATCCCAAAAATTTCTTCAGACATGAGCAGAGCATCCCACCACTTCCAAATGGAATGCTAGAGATGGATGAGTTGGACCAATATTGTATGCAATGTTAAAATTGCAATAAATGCTTGAGATCATTATGTACGGTTAATAAATGGGGTCATGAGGTTTGAGAATCACAACCACTATTTCCAATTCCCTACAAATAAAATAATTGGGGCAAGGATTTGTGTAGCTTCAATAAGCAATTCGTATTTTTCCTTATCCAGTCACGTACGTTTTCGGCATTTCTCTAAGAAATATGGAGACTTATTATTATGCTGTTATGCAGCTCAACTAGCGCCTCAAAGTCAAAACTTCAATACCATAACAATCACCAACTCAACTTTAACATATTAAGTTAATATAAAATAAGAGTCATACTATACCATCCAAATATTCAACCAAAATTTCATTTGGTGGCAAGTGAGTTGTATGTCATCGCTACATAAAATATTAGATGATATGGTTAATAAAAAAATCATTTATCATATCATTTGGATTGAAATTTAAACAAATCTTATAATTAATAAGATAATACACAAAGTATGAAAAGAAATTAAAATCCCTATTTCTAATAAAACTCTGATAGAAGAAATAGAAAACACCACAATCATCCTTATTGTTAAGTGTTAACCTTTACCAGTTTAGTCAAAAGGTTAAAAGAATTTGACAATTTAAATTTAATTTTTTATTGTTTCTGTTGTAAATCCGTGCCTTACAAGTCACACAGATTTACCAACACTTCCTGTTCTTAAGCAAATAACTCCTGCGAGATTCACAAGCAGAACAATACTAGAACAAGAAAATATAAAAAACAGTATTTACTAATACTAACAATATATTGAATCAGTACCAACTCTTGCTCTGTTCAACTATACAGAACAGAAAAGTTATAACCAAAATTTATTTCGGAAATCACAGGGACAAGAACTCAAGAAATATATATATGTATATGCCCAGAAATAAATCTGATACACAAGAAGATGTGAACTCAGATTATACCCAAGTTAAAGAAACTGAACAGAAAAATCACAAGAACAAATATATGCGAAATAAAGAAATAACAACAAGAAAGGGACAGAATACAACCAGATTTATCGTGGTTCGACTCAAACCGAGTCTACATCCACGTTGAGCCAACCAGAGAAGCTCACTCCACTATATAAGCATTGATTACAAGCCAAGACTACCCAAATAAACCCAGAAATACCAAAGGAAACCTAATCTGAAATTTCTAATACAACATAACTCAAACCCTTACTTTCAGTTAGTAAATCAAAAAACAACAAAACAACCTCTCAAGAGAAATTAGAACCAGTATTACAATACTTTCTCACAAATACAAAAGATCTCTCTCACAAAATGCAAAGATTTCACGAAATATCACTCAAAAATACTCAAGAAACACAAGAGAGGATAGAGAGAGATATTTTCTGGAAACCCTAGACCTTTTGCCAAAAAATTCATCGAATGAATTCTCTTTCTATCATTACATATATATATATATATGCTTATCTCCACGTGTTAATGAAATCTGCCAAGAGCCAATAACAACCCTCCATCTCATCTTGCAATCCATGACTTATCCTTTATATTTGATCTCCTCCTGATAACATCCAAAACACCACCGTTTGGATTAAGTTGGTCTATTGTTGACTCTTGCTTCAGAATTAGATTTCCATTTAGTCTTCATTTTTGGGCTTCAAGTTGGGCTTCAATTTGGCTTGTACATGGACTCCACAATGGGTCACCTGATGAGCTAAGATGGACTAAAATATTCACAAATTCCACCTTAGTTCATCTTTGATCATATAGCAAAGCAAGCTTCTCTAACCTAGCTCAAAAAACATAACAAATAAATCAACCATAATCACCTATTTTCAGCAGGTTCAAGCTTGCTATAGGGAATCACTTTGGTTCCCATATCTGCTGGATTATCTTCAGTGGAGACTTTTTCCACCTCAACAGTACCTTCCGAGATTTTATCTCTAATAAAGTGGTACTTTACCTCTATGTGCTTAGTCCTCTCATGGAAGACAGGATTTTTACACAAGTGCAAGGCACTTTGACTATCAGTAAATATCATTGCCTTGCCTTTAAATACACCTATCTCACCTAGAAGGCCTTGAAGCCAAATGGCTTCTTTTATAGCCTCAGTGACAGCAATATATTCTGCCTCAGTTGTTGATAAGGCAACAACTGATTGTAGTTGGCTTTTCCAACTAACACAACAGCCACCTATAGTGAAAAAATAGGAAGAGGTAGACCTCCTTTTATCCCTATCACCAGCATAGTCAGAATCCACATATCCAACTATATCTAACACACTATTAGAGCAATCATAATTCAGCCCCACAGAAGTAGTAGAGCTGATGTACCTAAGAAGCCATTTCATGACATTCCAATGGCTTTTCCCTGGATTGGCCATATATCTAGACAATACACTGATTGCTTGTGCTAAATCAGGTCTAGTACTTATCATGGAATACATTACAGATCCTACAACACTAGAATATGGCACATTTTCCATATACCTACTTTCTTCTAATGATCTAGGTGACAAGGCAGCAGATAACACAAAGTTTGCACATAGAGGGACATTGACAGGCTTGCAATTTCTCATTGCAAATCTGTCAACCAGCTTATTTAAATAGCTGGACTGTTTTAAGCACAACCTGTTTTCCTCCCTAAATCTGACAATTTCCATCCCTAAAATCAGTTTAGCATTACCTAAGTCTTTCATATCAAATTCAGACTTCAACTTCTTCTTTAACTCTATAATCCTAGACAATTCTTTACTAGCAATTAACATGTCATCAACATATAAAAGCAAATAGACAGATTTATTAACATTTTCATTGCTGAAATAAAAACATGCATCAAACTTGCTTTTAATGAAACCTATACTAGTAATGAAGCTGTCAAATTTTTTATTCCATTGTCTAGGGGCTTGTTTGAGCCCATATAGAGATTTTTTAAGAATACACACATGGGAGGGCTTAGAATTGGATTCAAAACTCTCCGGTTGAGACATATAGATGGTCTCATCCAAATCACCATGCAAGAAAGCTGTTTTAACATCCAGTTGTTCTAATTCCATATCAAAATAGCTAACTAATGCTAAAACTATCCTAATTGTCTTATACTTAACCACAGGAGAGAAAATCTCATTATAATCAATTCCCTCTCTCTGTGTAAACCCCTTGGCTACTAATCTAGCCTTATATCTAGGTGGGACAGACTTGTCTACACTATCTTTGATCTTATAGATCCATTTACAAGACATAACCTTCTGTTTTTCAGGTTTTACAACAAGAGACCAGGTCTTGTTTTTCTCAAGAGAATCCATCTCTTCTCTCATGGCTTGCAGCCATTTTAGCTTTTCAAAACAGTTGACAGCTTCACTATAAGTTCTAGGTTCAGTATTTTCTATCTCATGGCCAGTGCACAATGCAAAAGAAATCACATCTGCATAGGCATACTTACTGTTAGGTTTGATAATTCTTCTAGTCCTATCCCTAACCAGCTCGTAATCAGCTAGAGACTCATTAACTTCTAGCTGATTCTGACTCTCCTCCACCTGATGAGAACCATCAGAATGGGCAGCCCTATCCTCATCAATAGAATCAGATTGAACAGGGACAGGACCAAGTGGTGGGCTGCTAACTTCCACCTGAATCATATTCCCATCATCCTTTGAAGGATCTGGTGAGGATTCAGAAGGCTGGTCCTTGTCCTTACAAGGCATCCTAGACTCATCAAATACTACATCTCTGCTTATTATTACCTTAAAACCCTTTTGGTCTCTCAACCAAACTCTATAACCTTTAACTCCTAAGGGATAACCTAGAAACACACCTTTCAAGGACCTAGGTTCTAATTTTCCCTCAGATTGGTGTGCATAAGCTGCACAACCAAACACCCTTAAGTGTTTCAGACTAGGAGGCCTCCCTGTCCAAATTTCTTCTGGGGTTTTAAGTTCTATGGCAGTTGAGGGAGACCTATTGATCAGATAGGCTGCTGTAGCAGCAGCTTCCCCCCAAAACTTCTGGTTCAAACCAGACCCTATAAGCAGACATCTAACCTTTTCTAAAACTGTCCTATTCATTCTCTCAGCTACTCCATTCTGTTGTGGAGTATAATCCAACCGCACTCCACCCGCACTAGTTCCAGATCCGAGAGCTGAAGATGGTTGTCCACCCATACAATGCGGGCAATTCACCCACACTCCACCCGCACTCCGCGTGCGCCAGATTGATTTTTGAAGCTTAAGTGACCTATTTTTGTATGTTATATAAATAGAATAGTATGGAAATGTTTTAGAGAGCCTTTGACTCCGTTTTTCAGAGGTTTTACACACTTAGACCTAGAATTTCTCTCTCTCACACATCCTTACATTCTCTACTCAACTTCAAGGAAGTTAGGAGATTGAAGCCACTTCAAGGAAGGAGATGTTCTCCAAGGGTTCTTTCTCTTTCCTTTCTCTTATTTTCCTAGTTGTAATGAGTAGCTAAATCCCCTCTAAAGGGTTGATGGAGTAGTTAGTTGAATATTAGGCTTGTACATAAACTTGATGTTATATTGATATTCATGTCTATCTTTCATTGATCTATTCTTGTTATGAATGTTACCATTGATTTCTGGTGTAGATACATCCTCTTTGCAAGATCTCTTTGTATTATGTATGAGTATTGCATCTAGATATACATCCTATTTAGTTGTTTATTGCTCTAATGAATGGACGGAACGTCATGAATTCCGACTCTTAAACCGCAGTCTTAATCTAACCTCAATCGAGTTTCTGGCAGTATACATCCTAGGTCGGAGCCCGTGAGAGAGTTAGAAGTCATCACTATACATCCTAGGGTGACTACATTTAATCGGTTGAGTCATTGTTAGGTAGACGAGCTTTATTTCCAGAATCCCATAAACAACCAACACAATACATCCTAGGTTGGTAGTTTACGACGGATTAATCCCTAATAGGTGGTCCGCACTATACATCCTAGGTTGGCCACCTTCTAGGGATAAATAACTGACTCTATACATCCTAGGTCGGTTACCTTGAATAGTCGTGCTATAGACAAGTTTGTTGCATTGCCCAGTATTCACTTTCGTATCCATTAACTCCTTAGTTTCCATCATCTATATATATCCTTCATCCCGTTTCCCCCTTCATTTAGTTTGCATACTTATTTTAGTGTTATAATAGGACAATTCACCATCTACATCTTCATCATTTACGTTTCGTTTATTATATATATATACATTAACATTACTTTAGCAATAACTAATTTTAGCTATCTCCGCTCCCTGTGGATGATCCTCCACTTGCCACCATTCTTGTGTTTTCCAAATCATTTTAGGCTTAGTGAGGTTTTTACATTATTGTTGACGGATTGATCTATAAAGCGACACTAGAAATACGTCCAGTCAAATGGCGCTGCTGCCGAGGAGCGGCATATTTAGTTTGGTTAGTTTCGCATGAGTAATAGTTAGTCTAGTATCATTTCTGATCTACCTTATTTGTGTCTCGTTACATTATGCGTTATTTGTTGTTGAAATTTCAGGATTCTAGATATATGTACGGAAGAAGATCATTAAGAGGACCAGTGTTGCTAGTTATCGACAACATAAATCAGTTGGGTAGAAGAGCCGGTCAGTTAGAGGGAAACATGGAAACCGTTGTTCCTATGGATTACCCTGGGCAGAATAGGGAAGACAGAGACGATCAGAATCAGAATGAGCAGTAGGCTCGAGAGTATGAGGGCAGTGTACATAGAGATGAATAGCTAGGTCTCACCATGGGTGAGTACACCTTCCCGTTTGTAGGTAATGTGCCCACTGCCATAGTACTCGATGATGTGACAAGGCAGTATGAGTTGAAGACTATGCATATTAGCCTCCTACCATCTTTTAGTGGGAGAGTTACCGAGGATTGCCTTCAATTTATAAAACAGTATGGAGCCACCCTAGAAACCTTTCCGGTAATGGCTCACCAAGCAGTTCTGACAAGAGACCAGCTCAACCTCAGGTGTTTCCAGTACTGTCTAAAAGATGCCGCCATGACATGGTACATAAATTTGAGGCCAGGATCACTGGTGACATGGAGTCAGGTGCGCAAGGTCTTTTTCAACAAGTATTTTCCGTCACAAAAGGTGAAGGACCTAAGGTTGGAGATAGCATCCTTTGTCGAGGAGGACGATGAGCCTTTCTATAAGGCATGGGAGAAGTTTAACTTGTTGTTAACACAAATGCTACCGCATACATACCACCCAGAGTTGAAGGTTAATTCCTTCTATAGTGAACTTTCACCGATCACACAAATGCTAGTGGACAATGCGTGCAGAGGTACAATAGCAGACAAAAGAGCAGTTGAGGCATATGACATCTTGGAGAAGATTGCCCAGAACTCACAACAGAGGACATCACACGTGAGAAGGGGCGGAAGGATAGAAGTGGGTCAGGATACCCAAGTTCAAATTCAGATGTCCAGAATGAACAAAGAGCTCCAATCGATCAAGGAGCTTATAACTGGAAAGCCAGGGTCCTCTCAAGGAGTTAGTCAAGTAATGAGGGAGATAGAAGGAGGAGAAGAGCAGTTTGGTCAAGAAGAGCAAGCCCAGGCCCTTGGGGATTTTCCAAGGCGAAGGAATGACCCGTATTCAAACACGTACAACCCAAGGTTGAGAAACCACCCAAACTTGTCTTGGTTCAATAACAACCACCTAGGGGCAACAAATTACCAAGGTGGCAACAACAATTTCTAAGGTGGAAACAACAATCAGGGGTACCAAAACCGTGGGTACAATAGGTACAACCAAAGAGGGCCTAACAACAATAACCAATGGGGAAGTTCAAGTAGTAACCCACAATCCAACTTTAATTCCCAAGCATCCGCTAGCCAACAAAAGGACAAGTCCTTAGAGAAGATAGTGAGCACAGTGATCAAGACGGTTGGTATCGGGTCAGAAGCCCTCAAGAACACCTTGCATGCCTTTGAGCAACGAATGACCGCTTACATACAGTCCAATGATCAGAGGACAAATAGTCATGGAGCGTCACTGAAGAAGATGGAAACTAAGTTGGCACAAATTTTTGATGCATTGGTCAAGAACAAGGGGAAGGCATCAAGCACCGATGAGCATGTTAACGTGTTAAAGGTCGTCAAGTTGGGAGTTGAAGAGACCGAGAAAAGTGTGGTATAGGTCACAGAGAATGAAGATAGAGGCAGTAGCATAGACTCCCCCATTAAACTTTCGGACCCCGGAAGTTTCGTCATAGAGGTGCGAATTGAGAACTCACCAAGGATGGGAGCAGTGCTTGATATAGGAGCTAGCATCAATATGATTCCATTGGAGGTATATGAACAGTTAAAGATTCAGTCAATCAAGACTACTTCCCAGACTCTCATCATGGCGGACAATTCTTCCATCACCCAGTTGGTATTGTGGAGGAAGTCTATGTGAATGTGCACGGTTTGATGGTGCCAGTAGAATTTGTGGTGTTGAATTGCAAGCGAGGAGAATCCAGTGGTAGGGACTGGAAACTGCTTTTGGGGAGGTCATTCATGGCCACAGCGGGTATGGTAGTCGATATTTGTTCTAGGGACATTTCCTTCAGCTGTGGAGGCAAAAGTGTTAACTTCAAGGTAAAATCCCCCGAGGCAAGCCAAGTCGAAGATTGTTTGGTCTTGGAAGCACCAAATTCAAGAAAGAAAAGAAGCCGGGTGCTCGCCCTTGTGCAAGCTTTTGAGGGTGTGAAGGAGATGGAAATGGGAAACCAAGACAACATTAAGGAAAGACGAAAATCTGAACTTGAAGAGGATGAATCAAGTACTGAAATTTTTGAACAGCTAGGTGAGCTTAAGCAAGACAACACGAAGCTTAAACTAGAGGTTTATTTGCTCAAGGCTGAGAATGGACTGTTGAAGAAGAAATTGCATGACCTCTCAACATTGAACAACGGTTTAAAGGATCAAGTAGTGGAGCTTGCTACAAAGGAGGAGTTGGTCTCCAAGAACCTAGAAGAGTTGGCAAGACTCTCGAAAGAATTCGAGGAGGATAATGGGAGAAGGTCAAGGAAACTTCAGCTAGGTGTTGAGGAGTCCGCAAAAGTTGTAAGGGAATTGCAAGAACGGTTGAACACAAAAGAGGATGAGTTAAAAAGGGCAAAGGTCAAGGAGTGTGATTTGATCGTACAGCTTGATTGGACAGAAAACGAGGTCAAATCCCTCAGATACGGACACCCAAAAGGGGCCTACACCAACAACCGAACAGGGAGTTTCCCTAACCGTTCTGTTACTTGTTACTTTTGTGCAAAAAAAGGGCACACTAAGGCTTATTGTTTTAGTTTCCAAAGGTTCAAGGCAAGTAGAGTTTGGTCTAGGATGAACCCAACAAAGGTCAAACAAATATGGGTTAGAAAGGACCTAGTTGGACAAGTGAGGAAAGTGGGGAGAGATGCAGTATATAGGCATTTGGCACCGGTTTGGGTGGCCAAGTTGAATGTGCTCCCCATTCCGGTCAAATCTTTTTTGGTTTACCGGGTCCCACTTTGAGTGCATTGCACTTACTTTTGAATTTGTTTTAGTATTTTTACTTTTCGGATGGGTAGTTTTTTGTCTTTGTAAATTTTTGGAACATAGTGCTTGTTAATGTGTTATGTGTAGTTTTGGTGCAGATACAGTTGCAGGGCAGAGTCCAGGAATCAGTCCAGAGAAACAGTGCGGTTATAGTGTGGGTCAGTTACCCGCACTCGTCCCGCACTCCGAAGGCATCAGGTAATAAAGTGCGGGTAAAGTGCAGGTCAGTCGCCCGCACTCCACCCGCACTTTGGTCACGCAGTATATATACTGCCTGTCTTTCTCTAGGGCTCCACTTTGTCACAAAAACAAACAAAATAGATACTTTCAAATTTTTCCCTCATCTCAACTGAAAGGTATTCCGTGTGTGCCACGTTTTCGATTTTCGGCAAACAAGGTATGAATTCTTCCTCCAATTTCATTACATATCACTCTAATCTCAAATTCTGAACCATTTTTCAACAATATTTCTCTCTTTTTGCATGAACTTCATTGTTTAAGGATGGGCCACGATTTGTGTGCCCTTTTTCCTTGCTTATTGGGATTGTGTATGATGCTTTAATTACAAAGAATGTGGAGAATTTCGGTTTCAATTATCTCAATCCTTGATTTCACATAGTCACATATTCAATTCTGGAACTTTTGAACTCTTTATTGAATATCTATGAGATTAAATGATAAGTTTTTGTCTAATTATGCATGTGAAATGTTCTATACATGGGTTAAGACCATATTATTGTGATTTGATGCACTGAATTGCTATGAGTGTAAAGTGTGGGTGTTGTTTGTATTTCTGCCTGCGCCAGGTAACTGGAAACGAGTTAAAGTGCGGGTCCAGTGCGGGTCAGTCACCCGCACTCCACCCGCACTCTATCAGCCTGGCAGATTTTTCGTTCTTTCAATTGTTTCATCATAACCTCATGGTTCCTTGATGTGAGTATTCCCCTAAAACTATTGTTTATTATACAGATGTCAGGAAGAACTAGGTAATTAACTAGGCAAGGCAATCAGGGTTCCGAACGAAGACCGAGGAGGGGACCTCAAGTTCCACCACCATGCGTCAGGCACCCAAAGTTCGAGGACCGTTTAGAATATTTCAGGGAACAAGACGTCGTGGTGGAAAGGGGGATAGCAGTTGAAGAGCTGGAAGGCACCTCAATCCCTCTAATGGTTGAAACGAGGGGATGGGAAACCTTCGTTAGCCCTCCTCTGATGTATTACAGAAGTGTGGTGGAGGAATTCTTTGCTGGAATGGTACCTGAAACTTTTCAGCAAACTTCTTCTGTTCTGGTCCGAGGAGTGGAGGTCCGAATGACTATAGCGGACATTAACAAGTACTATAGGACAGAGCTTCCAGTTGATCCCGAGGCGGTCGGAAGACTAAGGCAAGGGGTGACTTGGAATGAGTTCTTTGTGACATAGAATGTGGAGTTTGCCAATCAGTTGGTGATCCGTCCAATGGACTTTTGGGTGGCACCAGATCACCGCATGAAGCACACCAACTTGAAGAGTGAGTTAGGTTTTTGGTATGTGTTCATCTCTCATTCATTGATCACCAGGAAGCACAGAACTTCAGTAAACTTCAATGCAGCAATGATCATGTACTGTATACTGCAGAATCAATTGGCCGACATAAGCTTTCTGGTCAAAAGAGAGATACTCGAACTGGGAGGTGTCAGAGTAGACAAGCAGCCACTCATCTTCACTAGCCTAATCATCGTATTTTGCAGAAATGTAGGGGTAAATTTTGGATCCGATCCCTTTGAATGTGGTTTGTAGCCTGTTAGGCGGTTCACATGGAATGACCAAGTGAGAGAGCGAGACCCTTCTGGTGTCAAAGTCAAAACAGGGAAAAAAATCTGCTCGAGGGGGAAGCACAAGCAGACAGGCTGAAGACATTCCGGAACAACCAGATTTGGAACCGGTTTATTTAGAATATGGTGATTACAGGCCCGCTGCTTCCCCATCCCCGTAGGAGACTTATGGAGAGATCCCTTGGCAGACCTTGCTTTTAGGATTGGAGAACCTCAGAACTGAGGTCGTCGAAAACAGGAAACAGATTGTCGAGAGCAGAGCGGAAGCCAGTGAGTATTTTACGGACATTTGGGGCAACCTCACCAACATGAGAGAGGCACTCAGTCTCCCAGTTTATCCAAAGAAGAAGAAGAGGCCCGCTGCTTTCTCACATCCATCAGGAGGCCCAGCCATTGACCCATATGAGGTTGAGCTCCGAGCTGCAATGGAGAGATCAAGGAGGGAACATGAAGATCGGATAAGATAAGAACTCGACCCCAAGGGGAAAGGGATCTCCAGTGAACCAGAGAAGGAGTTTTCAGACGAGGATTAGCCATCCGTTCCTTTTTGTTTATTGCTATTATTCTAGGACTATTTACTTTTATTTCTTGTATTTGTAATTTCCTTTGACGGCTTGGACTTATTTTTCTTTTCTTTTCGCATTTGATTTTCTTTTGGTAGAGTTGTTGTGTGGTTTTAAGCTAGGTTGTTCATCTTTTGGGAAGCACACAACAACACGCATGGACAACAAACTAGCTTCCTACTAAAGGGAGTTTTCTACCTTCGATTTTGTACTTCAGTGCATTAAGCTTTCAATGAATGCGATTTAGATTTTGTTATTATGAATAAGCATGGTCGAGCGTATGTCTAGATCCGATTTGGGGGTGTTGAACCCTCATTCCGCATATTATTGAGATTATGCTTGTTATTGGTTGCGCTTTATACTTGTTCTTCATTTTTGAGTCGTCTATGGTGTTTCTCCCCCTTTAGAACATACCTTGTGGTTTCCAACAATGGGGACATTGTTGAGTTTTGGTTTAGGGGTGTGTTACGCCTTGTACAGTCGTTATTATAGTTTTATACTGTCCAATTTTTCAATTTTGTCGCTTGTCCAATTTTCAAACTGTAAACAGTATGGGTATGATGCCTCTAGAGTGTGCTTTTGGTGAGTTCTTTATATGTGCTTGGACCTTGTGACATAGTTTGGTGCTACTTGAGGGTTCGCTTGAACCACCATGGGGTCGTCCCACCCATTGGTGTTAAGTATTGGGAACTCAATGTTCCCATGACCTTGTTCTAACAGTGGAGATGCCCGTGAGGTCACAAACACAAGCATTAAAGTGCTTTTTCGGAGTGTATTATTGATTATTCTTAAACACCCCTCTCGTCATTTATGTCATGTGCCATAGGACTTGCATATCATTTTGTGAATTGCGTGATGGATGCTTTCATTCCCTTTTTAGATGGTTGTGGAAGTGATATTAGGGAATGTATGTGTATTGAATTACCTCTATAGCCTAAACACCACATACCATATTGTGTGCTCCAAAGCCAAGTTTGAGGCCAAACACTTACTCTTTTATTTGGTACCGCATTCAACCATATACCTAATAGCCTAAACATATGCCTACCCTTGTACTAATCATGTTAGGATGTGAAATGGTGGTGATGAAAGGAGTTAAGCTCTAAATGGTCCAACAGCATGTAAAATGAAATAATTGTTGAAAATATGCAAAGAAAAGGCAAAGAACTGTAGTTGTGTGCCATAAATGCCCAAGAAAGAGAAATTGTAACAACTCAAAATGGAGTACAACATTGAGATTGGGAAATTGTAAGAAGAAAATTAAAAGAGAAATTGTACTTGAAGTGCCGTAATTGTGATTGTGTTATGATAGATATGCTCAAACAGAGTGCAACATGGAAGGCACGAATGTGGGGTAAACGATTGCCTAAAGGTTTGCATATGAGTAATAAAAGAGCATTGTATGGGTGTAGGGGTATATTCTGGCATGATTGGTGAGTTTGAACTCCAAATGTCCATATTCTTTGTGTAACCTCATTCAACCCCACAGCAACACTATAACCGGTGGAAAAGCCCTATTTGATCCATATAAGTCTAGTTTGGGAATGTCGGTTGAAGCACGATCTTTCATGTCCATGGCATGATGACTCGTTCCTAGGATAGTTCATTGCTTAAATTTTATGCAAAAATCATCTTTTCATACTTGTTTGTGTGGAACTTAGGACTCTGTGAGGAAAGAAAAGAGAGAATCCATGTGAGTTTTAGAATTGAAGCGAATTATGCTCAAGGTATGGGAGTAAGTTGTCCCTAATTCGTGAATGCCTTTAGGTGTGGGATTCGTGTTGGTACGAGCCTCCCTTGGGTGTCTCCAAATTGCTCTTGATCTTGTGCATATGTTTTTCTCCTCTCTATCACACCTATTTGTATCATATCACACATTGGACTTGCGGCATTGTTGAATTATTGTTTAGGTGTCTAGGATTTACAATCTGTTGGCGTCTTATTATTTTAGATTATGTTTGCTCGAGGACGAGCAAAGGTTTGGTTTGGGGGTGTTTGATCGGGCCAAATATGTAGTATATTTTGGCCCTCAAATCCTTACCTTGTGTTCTGTTTTCGTACGTTTTTGTATCTCTAAAGGGTTGTTTTGTGCATAATTGTAGGAAATGGTGCAATGAGGGGTTTGGAAGTGTGTTACAGCGGTTCCAGCAGAAAAAAGGCAAAATGAAAGACAAAGGACCACAAACAGCTCAAAGTACTGGTCAAGTGCGGGTCGCAACCGCACTCCAGCCGCACTCATGCTCACACCCGGGACCTGATGCAAACTGAAGTTGCACCTGACATTAAAGTGCACCAGACTAATGCTCACTCATGCTCACACCCGTAAACTGATGCAAACTGTGCGGGTCATCCAACCGCACTCCACCCGCACTAATGCCAAACCAGAGAAGTAGAAGTTGCACCAGACATTAGAGTGCGGGTACTGTGTGGGTCATCCAACCGTACTCTACCCGCACTGTTGCCAAACCAGAGAAGTTGAAGTTGAACCAGACAATAGAGTGCGGGTAAAGTGCGGGTCATCCAACCACACACTGCCCGCACTGTTGCTCAAGACATAAGGTAGATTTTGCACCTGATAGTGAAGTGCGACTCAAGTGCGACCACAGTGCGGTTCCAAGTGTGGGTCAAGTGCGGGTGATCCAACCGCACTCCACCCGTACTAGTTCCAGATCCGAGAGCTGAAGATGGTTGTCCACCCATACAGTACGGGTAATTCACCCGCACTCCACCTGCACTCCGCGCGCGCCAGATTGATTTTTTAAGCTTAAGTGACCTAATTTTGTATGTTATATAAACAGAATAGTATGGAAATGTTTTAGAGAGCCTTTGACTCCGTTTTTCAGAGGTTTTACAAACTTAGACCTAGAATCTCTCTCTCTCTCTCTCACATCCTTACATATTCTACTCAACTTCAAGGAAGTTAGGAGATTGAAGCCACTTCAAGGAAGGAGATATTCTCCAAGGGTTCTTTCTCTTTCCTTTCTCTTATTTTCCTAGTTGTAATGAGTAGCTAAATCCCCTCTAAGGGGTTGATGGAGTAGTTAGTTAAATATTGGACTTGTACATAAACTTGATGTTATATTGATATTCATGTCTATCTTTCATTGATCTATGCTTGTTATGAATGTTTACCATTGATTTCTTGTGTAGATACATCCTCTTTGCAAGATCTCTTTGTATTATGTATGAGTATTGCATCTAGATATACATCCTATTTAGTTGTTTATTGCTCTAATGAATGGACGGAACGTCATGAATTTCGACTCTTAAACCGCAGTCTTAATCTAACCTCGATCGAGTTTCTGGCACTATACATCCTAGGTCGGAGCCCGTGAGAGAGTTAGAAGTCATCACTATACATCCTAGGGTGAGTACATTTAATAGGTTGAGTCATTGTTAGGTAGACGAGCTTCATTTCCAGAATCCGATAAACAACCAAAACTATACATCCTAGGTTGGTAGTTTATGACGGATTAATCCCTAATAGGTGGTCAGCACTATACATCCTAGGTTGGCCACCTTCTAGGGATAAATAACCGACTCTATACATCCTAGGTCGGTTGCCTTGAATAGCCGTGCTATTGACAAGTTTGTTGCATTGCCCAGTATTCACTTTCGTATCCATTAACTCCTTAGTTTCCATCATCTATATATATCCTTCATCCCGTTTTCCCCTTCATTTAGTTTGCATACTTATTTTAGTGTTATAATAGGACAATTCACCATCTACATCTTCATCATTTATGTTTCGTTTATTATATATATATATATATATATACATTAACATTACTTTAGCAATAACTAATTTTAGCTATCTCCGCTCCCTGTGGACGATCCCCCACTTGCCACCATACTTGTGTTTTCCAAATCATTTTAGGCTTAGTGAGGTTTTTACATTATTGTTGACGGATTGATCTATAAAACGACACTAGAAATACGTCCGGTCACTTGTGCATTTAACATCCAAGATTGCCAGATGTAATCTCAAACTGTGTATATGAATGTCATATACAGATGGGTACAGTAAGAGACGTGCAATCTAAAGAGTCCGTAGATAGCAAATAAAGCTGGGGACTTTATTTGTGGTTAATCAACATCTGCAGTCCATTTCGTAGTGTACGGTGATCCTATCCTGGATCATTCATATGGAGATATGAGAATGGAAGCACCTTGTATGATGTGACCATATAGGACTGGGCCATGATCTATATAAATCTCTCACTAAAATCCGTTTAACAATGAGATTCATATATATCAACTAATAATGGCTATATGTGGGTGATCTTAATCTTAAGTGTCTTATCGATTCTTTCAGGTTAGATCATGATCTTTGATATACCATGGGTGAGGTCGGAGCTGCATTCCCGATCAATATGCTCCATATGTTGTGATCGCGGTTTGGCTTGTGGCTGGGAAGGTTTGTACACAATAGTGGAATTCACTCCTTCTTGTGAGAAGTAGATGGTAGTTCCCTTAAGGGTTGATTCGGGGTTTGAACAATATGAGCGCTCTCCTAATCTCGTGAGGAATGTAGGATTTATTGTTCATTAGAGAATCAATGGTACTTAATGGAAAGATATAATTAAAGGGGTATAACAGACATTATAACTCAGCTCTAATTATGAACTACTTGTGGAGGATTATACCATATGTAATAGCTATATCGATGGACACCAAAAGTTATTGGTTTGTGTAAAAACATCTACAATTGAGAGAGTGCAGCTTCGGGTTTTTAGTGGAATAACACTAGAGTTAATAATCATGAAATATTAATTAAAGAGGTTAATTAATTATTTTTAAGGATTATTGGAGCTCAAAATATTGTGGGTCCATTAGGTCCCCTTACTAGCTCGATTATTTTAGGTAACAAGGGTCACGATTAATTAATTGGATTGTCAAATTAATTGTGTTACGAAAGTGACACGTATTTATTCGGGAATTAATTGAATAATGAGATTATTTAATTAATGAATAATGGTGATTGAATAAATTAAATAATAAGATTATTTAATTATGTTATTAATCACTAAATGGAGGGTGTTAATTGATATTTGATTTTGAATAAAATAAGATAATATGATTATTTTATTTTATGAAATTAAATATTTAATTTTGAATTTAAAGAGTTTGAATTCAAATCAAAAATATAATTAATATCTTTAATTAATTAGTTTTATAAAAAATATGTATATATATATATATGATATATGTTTTTGGAAACTATAACACAACAATAAAAACATACGATCAAAAGAGTTTTGAGCGTTCAGAGAAAAGAAAAAAAAAACCTAGAAGTGTTCTAGGGTTCGGCTAAAAAGAAAAAACAATTGTTTTTTTTTTCTTCTTCTCTCTGTATTCTCCTGTTATTCCTAAGTACTGTGACGAGCCCACATGCTGTTACCAATTCCGGGCGATAGCTAGGAAGATCAAGTGGCTCAAACCAGGAGTATATCGTATTAAAGAGAAGGAGCCTCCTACGTAGGTATGAAGAAAATTGTTTCTTTTTTTTATGTTTTGATTTTGATTCTTTTTGTTTTTACTATTCCGAAAAATAGATCATAGGGTTTATTGGTCGCAGTTTTAGTATTTCATTGAAATAACTTTTTTTGAAAAAAAAAGTTCTTCCGCTGCGCGATCGGTAATCCGGGGTCTCTACAGTGACTACGGGTTAGCCTAGGTTGTAAACTTTCATTCAATTAGTGGATTTGAGGACCGTGTGTGGGTAGAAGGATAGCCCGTGAGTTTTGCCCAGTTGGAGGATTTCTCACGTAAATCAATCCTTGTGTTTTTTTATTGTTTTTCGCTTTTTACTTTGGATTGTTTGATTGCTAATCCGGGGTAGCTTTTTAAAATTGATTAAGTCGAAAAGTTGGTAATAAATCAACTAAAACCTATTCACCCCCATTCTAGGTTAATTGACACATGTGTTTGTGTATTTTCATAAACAACTAGGAACACAAAAGAGGCATGAGAGATTCTAGAGACGACTCGTGAAGGAACCGAGGTAGTCAATGATTCGAAGCTCCAAGTTCTTCAAACACAATTCAGGACGATCAAGATGGAAGAGTATGAGTGCTTTAACAACTTTCAAGTGAAGTTGATGGAAATCGTCAACCAAAGCCATCAACTAGGTTACCCATATTAGGATATGAGGATCAAGCAAATGATCATGGGATCACTTCTCGAGAGGTTTGAGTCTAAGGTGACAGCTCTTGAAAAAAATAGCGATTACAAGACAATGAAGCCGAGTGAAGTGATTGGAAGGCTTCTAGCCTATGAGTCATGGAAGGTTCCAACACCATCACCTCCTAAGAGGCAAAAGAGCATAGCTTTGAAGGCCTCTAAGATTGAGAAGGAGGAGGAAGACTCGAATGAGGAAATGCTCCTTATGGTGAAGAGATTCAAGAAGTTCATCAAGTTTGAAAAGAAAGGCTTTGGATCCAAAGGGGAGGAGATAAAGAAGAAGACACCTTTCAAGAGAGTTGAGCCAAGCCAAGAGAAGCCCACAAGAAAAGGAATTCAATGCTTCGAATGTGGAGGATTTGTGCACATCTCTATGGATTGTGGCAACTTGAAGAACAAGAATAAAGGAAAGGCAATGGCCGCCACTTGGAGCGATAGTGATGATTTAGAAGAGGAAGAAGGATCCTCGGATGATAAAGATCATGTGGCAAACTTTATTACCTTTGTATCCTCCCTCAAGAGCAAGGAAGTGGTTGATGATGAAGAGGAAGAGAAACAAAGTGAAGTTTTCTCAAGTGATAGTGACTCATCATCTCATTCCATAAATAGAGATGTGCAAGGCATGGACCTTGAAGGGTTCATTGAGCGCTTTCAAAGCACAAGGTTGAAACTGAAGAAAAAGATTCGAAGACTAAAAGAAGAGAATTTCAAGTTATCAACCGAGGTGATTCACTTGAATGGAGAAGTAAAGATAGCTAAAAGGAATAAGGAATTGATGGAAAAGGAGCTTGAAGAAGCAAAAGAAGTTATTGCTAAAATGACTTCACACGAAAAAACTTGACCACATGTTGGGAGTTCGCAAGAGGCCAAGTGACAAGAGAAGTCTTTGATTTGAAGATGATAAAGAGACCTCATCCTCAAGCAAGACCGTGCTTGTCAAGAGCATGGATATCAAAGAGCCTCCACCCACATAACATCCTAGGAAGAAGATTGAACTAGGAAAGTACTCTAAAAATGCCTAAGTTAAGATGGCACCAAGGAATCAAGCTCAAGCTCAATCAATACGAGCTCATAAAGTAGGCTTTCCTCAACCCAAATAGCACCAAGCCAAGAAGCAAATCATGCAAGCTCAACCAAGGAAGCAATTCAATCTGGTTCAACAACAAAGAGGAAGAGAACCAATCCAACGTCCATAACAATCTCAAAGACATGGGAAAGCTCTTTTGTATTCATAAAGGCATGGTATGAATTCCTACTTTACTCCCACATGCCATTTTTATGGTGTTGACAGTCGCATTAGACGTAATTGCTTCAAATACATTAAGATGTGTAGAATTAAGAGCATGACTGAAAGAAATAGAGCTACAGCCATAATGCATGTTCCTAGGAAATCTAAAGCCAATTTGCATGATCCTAGGAAATCTAGAGTCAATGTGACTAACACCACTAGGAAAGAGAATGTATCACCTAAGTGGATTAGAAGAGATGAATATTTTTTCTATGTGGCTTAAATTGCCTTGAAGGCAAATGCTTCTAACACTTGGTATTTGGATAGTGGGTGCTCTAGGCACATGACGGGGAAAAATAGTTTCTTTGAATCTCTTGTCATGGAAGACGGTGGATTTGTTACCTTTGGTGATGAGTCTAGAAAGAAAGTTATAAGGAAAATAACTATTTCCATTCCCGATTTACCTTATTTGTCCAATGCTTTACTTGTTGATGGCTTGCAAGCCAATCTTATAAACATTTCTCATCTTAATGATGATGGACTCTCTGTTTTATTTAACAAAACTGATTGCTCTATTTTGAAGCCAAATAGACAAACCTTGCTAAAAGGAAAGAGATTTAGTGACAATTGCTATTGTCTTGAAGCTAGTGTTATCTTGTGCAATATGTCTAAGTGTGAGGAAGTTGAGTTGTGGCATCAAAGACTTGGCCACATGAACTATCAAGATTTGAGGATCTTAGACAAGTTCAAGGTTGTGTGTGGCCTTCCCAAGATTGGGAAGAAAGTCGATGGTGTTTGTGGACCTTGTCAACAAGGGAAGCAAACCAAAAGCATGCATAAGAAGGGCAAGTATCTCACAACCAAGGAGTCATTAGAGCTTCTTCATATTGACCTTATAGGTCTAATGCAAATCGAGAGTCTCGATGGCAAGAGATACATTTTTGTTTGTGTTAATGATTTCTCTAGGTTCACATGGACTTATTTTCTTCGAGAAAAATCTGAAACTTTTGAAAAATTTAAAATGCTTTGCACCAAAATTCAAAATGAAAAGAACTCACATATTAAAAGCATTAAAAGGATTATGAGTGATCATGGGAGAGAATTTGAGAATGCTTGCTTTGAAAGCTATTGCAATAGCTTAAGCATTTCCTATGAGTTTTCGGCCCCTGGAACACCTCAACAAAATGGGCTTGTGAGAGGAAGAATAGGGTCCTTCAATAGATGGCCAGTATGATATTGCTTAGCAACAATGTCCCTAGGAACCTTTGGGCCAAGGCCGTCAATATGACTTGCTACATAGGAAATAGAGTCTTCTTAAGGCCTGGTACTAGGCAAACCTCCTATGAGTTATGGAAGGGTAGAAAGCCAAATGTTAGCAACTTCCACTCATTTAGAAGCAAATGCTACATTCTCAATGACCGAGATTAACTTGGCAAGTTTGATGCCAAGAGTGATGAGGGAATTTTTGTTGGCTATGTCCTAAATAGTAAGACCTATAGAGTATTCAATTTGAAAAATCATAGTATCAAGAAATCATCAAATGTTGTCATAGATAATTCTAGGCCTAAAACTATTAACCATGATGAGGAAGTTGGTGTGGTTCATGATTCTCCTTTGGAGAAGAATGGTGAGACTTCAATTGATGTGAAGTCAAGTTATGATGACGAGGTCATTCAACCTCTTGATAGAGTTCCAACTTTGGACCCTAAAGAACTCGTTCCTTGGGTTAGACATTACCATAACAAGGATGATATTCTTGGATATGTGAATGAGGGTGTTAGAACTAGGTGTCAAATAGCTAATCAAATTAGCTTTACTTGTTACACCTCTCAAATTGAGCCCAAAAAGGTTGATGAAGCCTTGAAAGATGAATTTTGGGTTCTTGCCATGCAATAAGAGTTGTTAACTGAAAATTCGTTATGGGTGAGGAATTTCAATTAACACCATCAAACTGCTACCTCAGGAGGTCATAACAGGGGTAGGTACCTTGAGGTATCGGGGTTTTGTACGAGTGAGAGAAGAAAGGTACAGTAGATAAGATAAGACACTAATCATCCCGTCCATCGGGCTTCGAGCTTAAGGAGAAGATATGGCATTGGAGGTTCCCTTGCTGGTGTGAAGGGGGTGGTCCTGGTACCTGGTCCCTGGTCCCTGGTCCCTAGTCCAGGTACCCGATCCTGGTACCTGGTACTTATACTGGTCCTGGTACCCAGTCTCCTCTCTAGGCATCCTAAACAACATGCAATGAGGAAGGATTGGTGCTCCTCGATGACATAGATGTGGTCGAGAACGATAGGACCACCCGGTAGCAATTCTTCGCCTCTAGGTCCTTCCAGTCGGGGCTGAAACCTGTCTTGATTCTTTTGACTCCTTTCTAGCAATGACTTGGCATGTAGATAAATGGACAAGAGAGCTAGGATCAGTAGGGTCGGAATCTAGCTTCCATGCATGCATAATAGGGAGATTGATAAGAGAATGACAATTCATTTGAGAGAATTGGACCTAGGGGGAAAATGCTTCACGAATGATCATATGCTGCAAAACCCCTAGGCAGTATCCAGAGGATGGAGAGAGACCTTTCTTTATATATATATATAACAAGAAGTGCTCCGGAGAGCTTACATAAGTATAAAACGCGACCTGGTAGGTCATAGTTGGAGGGGTACCGCTTGGTACTGGTACATTCCTAGTGAAAACTGATATATGTAGTAGACGATACAATGGTGGCGAAGTGGCAAACTGTATTTCTGGTGAAAAAGTTGGTGAAATCTCCATTGTTTGATAGCCGATGGTGTCTCACTTTTTAGTCGATCTCTGGATCCCATTTTTCAGATTGGCCATCCATTTTCTATAGTGTTTTTTCATATTTATATCTTCTCTTTCTTGTTGCCACTTCATAAATTTAGTTAATCAATTCTGTTAACGGAAATTTTGCTCGGGATGAGAAATCTGCACTGGTTGGGAGGTTTTGCTGGATATCTTTCTTGCCTATACAGAGGAGCAGGGAGGCGATAGGTCGACCTGTTGGAAGGTTTATTCTGAGCTTTCTGCACTGGCACAAATTTGGGGGCTTCTTTTTCGGTGAAAACTCCCATTTGTATGACCTCCTTGTGAAATCGCTCCACATATGATCGAAGAGTTTCACTCCGTTCCTGGATCACATATTGGAGATGTATGGGATCTTTCGGGCGAGGTTTAACTCCTTGGAATTGTGAGCAAAAATCGGTTGATAATTTTGTGAAAGAATCCACGCTTCCAACGGGTAGTTTCCTGAACCAGGTTTTAGCGTAGTCGGTCAAGGTCGTTGGGAACATTCTACACATAACAGCTCTGGTAGTGTTCTGGTCCTCCATCTGTTGAACGAAGCTCTCTAGGTGGCTTAGAGAATCTTCTGTTCCAGAGAACTTATCTGCTGGCATTTTGAATTTTGGGGGGAGCTCTGCTTCCCGGATCCTCCTAGTGAAGGGAGCGTTCATCTCGCTCAAGGGATTCTTTTTGTCCTTCTTACTCTTTCCCTTCCTTATCTGATGGAACTCTTTTTGTAGCTTTGCCAGCTGATCCCTCAGTCGCTTGTTCCCAGGTCTCTTCGAGTTAACCTCAGATTCCTCACTGTCGAATCTTTCTGATGAACTGGTAATTTCTATCTGGTCCTCCTCCTGGACATGATCTACTCGGGGAGTTTGTCTACTTTCCTCTTTTAGGGCTCGGGTAGTTCTCCTAGATGTAGTTGGATGAGATAGCCCTCGGGGCTTCCGGGTAAAAGCATCCGCGGCAGACTTAACTAGCCGAGGTTGATATTGTGAAAGTCTTCTCGGAGCTGGGGGCATGGGTCCCAGCCTATCCCGGATCGAACGTTGGGGCCCTGATCTATCTCGAGCCGGCTCTGGAGGAGGAGGTCCTAGGCGATCGAAAGTAGGTGGTTTAGCTTTGAGCCTGCTCGGCTCTCCCCGATCATCCAGGTTGGTTGGCTGGATTGTGATGCCTTCAGCGAGGAGGCGGACGCGGACGGATTCTACGAAGGCCGCCGCTTGTTGGTCGAGTGCTTCTTGGCTCACTATGGGGTGGCCAGTAGCCCGCGTATTGGTTGTCTAGATCGGAGCTTGACTACTATATCCAGACTTTCTCCCCCTTCCTGGGGCTTTTCGGGTTGGCCTCGCCGGAGATTGCTCCGGGACTCTGTGGTTGCCTTGGGAGGAGCGGAGCCTCATAGTTCCTGTAAAACAATGAAAATATAAATGCAAACGATTGGTTAATTAGGTGTAAGTGTTCCCACAGACGGCGCCAGAAAGTGTTAACGGAAATTTTGCTCGGGATGAGAAATCTCAGTTAACACCCTCGAGACCACTACCACGTAGGTGGTGGCCAAAATTCATTGTATATGTAACAATGATTTATAAAGTGACAAGTAAGCAAGAATGTTTTTATTAAATATGCATGGTATACAAATACAAAGGTTCTTCTCTCTTTTCTCTCAACTCTCCCTAGGAAATGGTCGATTGTTAGTCGTATGCCTGTCGAATAGTAGTCTCCTTTTTTTCCTTTCTTTTCTTTTCTATTTATACATAGTTTATAGGTCAACAGATTGATTCTCCCTTGATTTTCTCAGTCTCCTCCTTATCGGGCGGGATTTCTTTCTTTAATGTCATTGACTTTTGAATTGACGTCCGAATTGAGAGTATCGTGGTGGAGATCAGTTTGTTTCCTTTTTGGATTTTATTACTTGTTCTGCATGTAGGTAACGTTTCCAGATATGATTCAATGCATTCCTCGTGTCCTTTCAGTATGATCCTTTATGGATGTCGTTGGATATGACGATATGGTGTGGTGCATCAACCAGGGAGGTTGATTAGTATTTCGACCTTGATATCTGAGAAGTTTCATCCAGCTTTGAGCCAAATCTGGCTTCCCTTGACCTTTTCGAAGCTAGGTGTGGCCTCGACTGACCTTTTGAAGCTAGGTGTGGCTTCGACTGACCTCGCGGCCTTTTAGGGACATTCTTCTGTGTCAATCGAGGTACAGATGAGTCTCTGGAGCAATTGTGAGATGTCCTCGACTTCGGGGAGCTTCTAGTTTTGGTGATACGTGCTAGACCTGATCGTTCCAGTCTTTATCCCGGATGTTTCCAGAGCCCGTCCTTGTTCCTGGGGTGGTATCGCAGTTTGGCTCTAGACAGAGAGATCTCCTGGTGGAAGCTCTCGGGTCCAGGCTCTATTCCAGATGTTTCCGGAGCCCGCCCTTGTTTCTGGGGTGGTATAGTAGCTCGGCTCTGGATTGAGAGGTCTCCTAGTGAAACTCTCGGGTATGGAACCAGGTCTGGGAGGTGGAAAATTTCCCTTTGGTCCTTAGCCAATTTTGGCTATTAACAGAAGTCCCCTCTGACTTGAACACCAGACGTTGAGCTCGGGGTTGAGGTCAGATTTTCACTTTATTTGGAAATCTTCCTCTTTTTACCGTTACCGAAATATTGGGGAAATTTCTTCATTTGAATGACGTGTTGCGAACCTACTAATTTATCTTCGAATTAATCTGATTGCGTTACGGCAGTCCTTGAGATTTTTTACCGTTACCAGAATCTTGGGGAGATCATCCTCTTAACTGCGTAAGTGATGTGGCATGAGATGATTAGCCCGCTTTCGAGTTTAATCCGGTTACGTTACCGTAATCGATTTTTTACCGTTACCAGACGAGTATCTCGGTGCTGTTGCCCTTCTGCCTATATATATGTCTGTTTTCCTCCTAATCTTCCTCACATCTTTTCGAGCTAAAAACTTTTTGCTGAGAAATATTTCCATAGCTTTTCCTCCGAGCTTGCTTCCTTCTTCATTCTTCGTCTTCTATAATGTCGAAAAACAGTCGTGACTCAACTGATTCCATATTCGACGGCGAGGAGGTTTTCAGTCTTATTCTGGGGAAGCGGGCTAGGAGGAGTTCTGACGGTGACGATTCTCCGCCCACCTCGCAACGTCGGCGGTCCAGTAGGAATGTATCTATCGGGACTGGGTTCTCCAACCATCCCGACCACCCTTTAGATATCGTCGATGATGTCTCCGACAAAGAAGCGGCCGGTGGCGCTGCGGGGAAGCGTCAAGTCTCGGTTCCTGGTCCCTTTGGGGAGAGGCTCCCTCCCTACGATTTTCGGGTTGTCCCAGATTCCACCGTTGACCCGGTGTCGATTGATCGCTTGAGGTTAAAGTTTGGCATCCCCGACAGCGTATCCATCTCGGTACCTCCCAAAAATTACGAGTTTTTCAACCCCCCTAAAGGCGTGCTTCCGATTCATGTGGCCGCTCTTGAGAACGGGGTCAGGCTTCCCCTCCATCCAACCCTTCGGTAGGCTCTCAATGACATCCAGCTCGCTCCCCTCCAGTTGACGCCTGGCTTCTGGAGGCATTTGATTGGTTTCCTTGTCTTATGGAGGGAACAATGCCAGATGAGTAAAGTGCCGAGGGAGCCAGGTGCAGAGGAGCTGGCTTATCTCTTCCAGATTGGGAGTTTGTCTGGGGCTCCTCGAGGCCAGTTCTATGCCAAGGCGAAGAATAAGCTTAATTTCATCGTTCCTGGTGCCTCGAAGAAGGATCCCGCGTGGAAAGAAGAATGGATCCTGGCGGGGGATGACTGGGGGAGCTCGATTTTCATCCGAGGGCACGAATTCGAGGTTCCTACGGCTTTCAGCGACAAGCCCTCCTAAGACCGGGACTCCCTGCCTTCCGAGTCCGAAGCCGTCTTAAAAGCTATTCTAGCCCGGAATTATTTGAATCTGAAGTTCCCTACTGCTGAAGCTTTTGACCCTCGTAGGGTGAACAAGTATTTGCGGATTTCAGACACTATTCCTCGTAAGCATCCTTGTAATGCTTTGCTTCGCTTTATTACTTAGCTTGGTTCTGACATTTTTTTTAATCTGTTTATTCACAGTTTTTGTCGTGGAGCCGGCCACCTGTCACGTCTCACGCTCTCCTCAAGGTGGAGCTTCTCTTCCCCCCTCTGGGGTCGAACCTGCCCTGGCTTCGTCTATCTCTCCGGCTGGGTCTAAGATGGCCACTCTTGCCTCGCGGGCTTTCCGGGCTTTGGGTAAAGCCCCCCAAGTGGTTGGCCCGGCTGCTTCTGCCCCATCGGCCGTGGCCGCTAAAGTTGCGACCCCTTCGACTCAAACACCTGATTCCGCTGCGCTTCCAACAGCCAAAGCCTCGGAGGTTTCTGGGAAAGGTGTTGCTTCTGGGAAAGGTGTCGCGAATGTTCCTTCCAGTCGCTCCTGGCCCCAGCCGAGCTCGACAGGGAGGGATGAGGTCCTGGAGCAGTTCATAGTGTCCTGTCCGGGTGGCGGGATCTCGAAGATGGCTTCTATGCCTATGGATGTTCTTATAACCAAGGGATCTGCTATCTTAGCTGAGGTAATTGCATTTCCTTCGCGCTACTTTTGTTAATTTGTTCAGTTTCTAACTCGAGTTCAGTAATTTGTAGGCCTTTAAGGTTAATGTCGCGATGGGCCAGCAGGTAGCCCTCCTTCGTGATCAGGCTGCAAAAGCCTAGGGTGAAGCGGAGAAAGCCGGGGAACTGCTCAAGCAGGCTCAGTCTTTAGTGGAAGAGATTACTTCCAGCCAGGGAAAAATCGAGCTCGAGATGGCTGAGCTTCGCTGCGATCATGAGAGGATGAAGCAATCTTTCGATCAGGAGCGTCTTCAATCTCTCCGGCGGGCTAGGCAGCGGGATTCCTGGAGATCTGAGGCTAAGAAGCTGGACCTCGAGAACCGGTCTCTGATTACTCAGGTGGCCAAGCTGCAAGCTGATACGGAGACCTCTTTCAGTGACGGGTATTTTTATGCTTCCTTTCAAGCCGCGGAAGCTCTTCCTCCTCCCTTTGATTTATCGTCTATTGCGGGCTGGGACAGACAGGAAATAATGCTCAAAGCTGCCGAGTTATCTCGCCCTAAGGGCGATAAGGTGGTCCCTTCTAGCCCAGCAGGAACTGGGAAGCAGCCCGCTCAGTCAGATCCCTCATTCCATCTTCCTTCCTTTATCACCTCGGGTCCTGGGAGTCTTCCAGCAAAGTGATGTCTTCTCGATCCGAGGAAAACCAATCGGGAGCCGGTAAAGAGGATAGGAGCCCATCTGAGGATCCCCCTTTAACAGAGATGGAGGTCGACAGGAGCCAGATGGGGTCCTTGGCTGCCCTTCTTGACGCGGCTGTCCCCCATGAGGTTATGGACGTAATTAATGAAGTTTTGGAGGAAGATCCAGCTGATCATCCGATGGAGCCTCTAGATGGAAGAGAAATCGGTGAGGGTAACCCAGATGGACAGCTACCTGTAGAGGGGGTTGATGCCGAGGATCAGTAGGAAGGAGGAGGGCCAGCGGAGGGGAGACATGAGAGTCCCAAAGCTTGAAGCGGATGGCTTGTTTTTGATTGCCCGGAAAAGGGGGTGGGCACCCTGTTTTGCCATTATCAATTTTTCATTTTTTCTTCTTCTTTCTGTAGCCCTAGTTCGGGGGTTGGGCTCCTCATTTGGATGTAGCCTTATCGGGAGATAGGCTCCCATTGCCCTTAATGATAAATCGAAGCACTTTTTTGAGAACTTTTATTCTGTTTTTGGTCTTATATGGTATCCAGAGTAGCATCTGTAGCCGCGATTAAGATTCATGTAGCGAATTATGGTGATTTTGATCCTGCACACGAGATCTGGTCTCGAGATCTGGAGGGCAGCTATGCTCTTACACTCAGATCCTTCTTGGGGGTGGTAGCCCGACCAAGGCATCAGGAAGGCTATCGAGCTATTTCCTGGTCTTGAGATCTGGAGGGCAACTATGCTCTTACACTCAGATCCTTCTTGGGGGTGGTAGCCCGACCAAGGCATCAGGAGGGCTATCGAGCTATTTCCTGGTCTCGAGATCTGGAGGGCAACTATGCTCTTACACTCAGATCCTTCTTGGGGGTGGTAGCCCGACCAAGGCATCAGGAGGGCTATCTAGCTATTTCCTGGTCTTGAGATCTGGAGGGCAACTATGCTCTTACACTTAGATCCTTCTTGGGGGTGGTAGCCCGACTAAGGCATCAGGAGGGCTATCGAGCTATTTCCTGGTCTCGAGATCTGGAGGGCAACTATGCTCTTACACTCAGATCCTTCTTGGGGGTGGTAGCCCGACCAAGGCATCAGGAGAGCTATCGAGCTATTTCCTGGTCTCGAGATTTGGAGGGCAACTATGCTCTTACACTCAGATCCTTCTTGGGGGTGGTAGCCCGACCAAGGCATCAGGAGGGCTATCGAGCTATCTCCTGGTTTCGAGAGGTTTATGTCGAATTCCCATACGAGGGTATAGTCACTAACGTTGAACATAGTTGGAGACAAAGATGGAAGAGAAAAGGAAAATGACTTTATTGATGATTGAGATGTAGTACATCTTTATTAGGACCTGTAATGAAAACTAAGTGGGGGTAGTCTGCTTGAGAACTCCTTTCAAGGGTAGAATTTCTTCAAATGATCTGCATTCCAAGTGTGGTTGATGGATCGTCCGTCCATGTCTTCGAGTTTATAAGCTCCATTGGGAACGACTAGCTTTATCAAATATGGCCCTTCCCAATTTGGACTTAAGACTCCATCCGACCTTTTCCGAGTGTTCAGGGTCACTTTCCTAAGTACCAGATCCCCTTCCTTGAATTTCCGGGTTCTAACCTTTTGGTTGAAGTATTTAGCGATCTTGCTCTGGTAGATCGCTACTTTCTCTGCTACCCGGTCTTGCTTTTCTTCTAAGAGGTCTAGACTAGCCCGGAGCTTGACTTCGTTACTTTTGGGCTCAAAGTGTTGTACCCTGAACGAGGTTAATTTATGCTCGATGGGGAGGACTGCTTCAACCCCGAAAGCCAGGGAGTAAGGTGTCTCTCCAGTAGCTGTTCTTTTTGTAGTCCGGTATGCCCAAAGGACTTCTGGTAGCTCTTCGGCCCATTTACCTTTCTTCTGCTGAAGTTTCTTTTTTAGGAGTTTCTTGATTGTCTTGTTGGTGGATTCTACCAGCCCGTTAGTCTGGGGATGAGCCACTGAAGCGAGCCTGAGGTCAATCCCCAATCCTTTGCAGAAGTCTTTGAATCGAGCGTTGTCGAATTGCTTTCCTAGGTCGGCTATAGTGATGAGAGGGGTCCCGAACCTGCAAACCACGTTAGTCTTGATGAACTTGGTTGTATTCTTTTCTGACATTCGAGAAAGAGGTCCGGCCTCGACCCATCTTGTGAAGTAGTCGATAGCCACGATAGCATTTTTCATCTGTCCAGGAGTGGTAGGAAGTGGCCCAATTAGGTCGATTACCCACATGGCAAAGGGGTAAGGTGAACTGAGGGACGACAGTCGCTCGGGTGGCTAGTGGTTCAAGTTTGAGGTTTTTTGACAAGGTTCGCAAGATTGCACAAAACTCATTGCGTCTTGATGGATGGTCGGCCAATAGTACCCCATACGAAGCACCTAATAGGCTAGAGCTTCCCCACCTATGTGGTTCCCAGAGTCCCCAGAGTGGACCTCTCTCAATGCCCACTTAACATCATCGGGATGCAAGCACCTAAGTAAGGGGAGGGATCTGCCCCTCCTGTAGAGGTATCCGTCCACCATACAGTATCGAACTGAGAGTCTCTTAACTCTTCGGGCTTGGTCGGGCTCTTCAGGAAGCTCTCCTTCAAGGAGGTAGGCGACAATTGGGTCCATCCAGCAAGGTAAGCGATCCAGGGAACAAATTTCTCCGTTTGTGGCTATGCTTGGCTGGGTGATTACTTGGAGGGGAATTCCCCTTGGTAGGGATTGGCCTCCGTTCACCGCTATTTTAGCCAGAACATCTGCGCCATGGTTTTGGTGTCGAGGCACCTGATCGATCTTGAGTCCCTTAAATTTGCTTTTCAGCAGCCGAGCTAGATTTAGGTAGGCGACCATATTATCTCCCTTTGCCTGGTAGACCCCAGTCACCTGGTTTACAACAAGCAATGAATCGCTCTTGATCTGCAGGTAGTCGGCCTTTAGTTCGATGGGTACCTTCATCCTGGCTAGGAGGGCTTCATATTCCGCTTCGTTGTTGGTAGCTTTAAACTCGAATCTGAAACAGTGACAGAGTTCAGTCCCCTCCGAATCTATCAAAACTATGCCAGCTCCTCCCCCAGCTCGTCCGGATGCTCCGTCTGAAAAGAGGATCCATGGCTTGCAGCCTTCCGGCCAATTTTCAACCTCGGATATCTTCCTATGGACCTCGTCTGATACTGAGGGATCATTTGGATCTAGGATCGCTGAGAATTCTGCCACGAAGTCAGCCAAAGCCTGTGCCTTAATCGTAATCCGGGGCTTATACTTTAGGTCGAACTGAGTGAGCTCTAGTGCCCATAAAACTAGCCTTCCTGACACGTCTGGTCTTTGCAAGAATTGACGGAGGGGTTGGTCTGTCACCACTACTATTGTGTGAGCTGGAAAATAGGGACGGAGTTTCCTCGCTGAGATCACCAGAGCATAAGCGAGCTTCTCTAGGAGAATGTAGTTCCTTTCTGATTTGGTCAAGGCATGACTCACATAGTATATGGACCTTTGAAAACCATCGCTACAATCCTTGGCCAAAGCCCCGCTTACTGCAGTTTCTGATACAGCCAGGTAAATCTGTAACTCATCTCCGAGAACCGGCTTAACTAACAAAGGGGGGCTTGTTAGGTACTCTTTCAAAGCTTGAAATGCCTGCTCGCTTTCCTGGCTCCATTTCATGTTCTTTCCTTGTTTGATGGCCTTGAAGAAAGGGAGACATTTATCGGTGGAGCGAGAGATAAACCTGTTGAGTGCCGCCACCCGTCCAGTCAGAATCTGTACTTGCTTGAGCGAGGTCGGGGATTCCAGGTCCGAGATAGCTTTGATTTTTTTCTGGGTTGGCTTCTCTGGTCGATCTTTGGTAGAGGAAAACTGTCTTTCGGACAAGCCCGGTTGAGGTCGGTGTAGTCGACACACATACACCATTTCCCACTCGCCTTCGTGACCATGACCATGACCACGTTGGCGATCCATTCGGGGTAACGTACCTCTCTGACGAACCCTGCTTTGATCAATTTATCAACCTCTTCCTGCACCGCAGCGTTCCTATCAGTGTTGAAGTGACGCCTCTTCTGCTTGACGGGTTTGACTATTGGATCTACTGCTAGTCGGTGGGCGGCCAATGATGCCGGGATTCCAGGCATTTCATCATGGTTCCAGGCGAAGATGTCGCTGAACTCCCTGAGAAGGTCAATCAGTCCTCTTTTTACTTCTGGATCAAGGGTGGCTCCGACCTTGACGACCTTGGAGGGATCGTCATTCCTAACGGATAATTCTTCTAGTTTGTCCACGGGCTGCCCGCTGGCCCATTCCTTACTCCGTTCTTCCTCGTAGGGCATGATAGGTTCATCCTCCGGACGCCCAGGATGTTCCGCGGGCTCTTTCTCCTCCTGGATTTTCCGGGATGTATCCATGTCTTCCTGGATCAATGTCACCTGTACACACTACTTCGCTAGGGCTGTAGGATTGGCAGATACTGCGTAGCATTTCCTGGATGCCTGCTGGTCTCCGCGTACCTCTCCTACTTTGGTTCCAACCGGGAATTTCAAGACGTTGTGGTATATGGACAAGACTCCCTTCAAGGAGGACAGGAAAGGTCTCCCTAAGATGGCGTTATAGGCCAATGGGGTGTCCACCACAACAAAGTCGGTCATTACATTCTGCTGAAGCGGGGTGACCCGATGATTACTGAGAGGATCATTGACCCCACTGGTATGATCGAGTCCCCAGTGAAACCGTAAAGCGGGGTGACCCGATGATTGCTTCAGGTTCAATTTTTCAAAGGTATCCTTAAAGAGGATATCTACACTGCTACATGTGTCCATGAGGATACAGAGGATCATGATGACCATAGGATCTGTATCGTGATGACCATAGGATCATCATGAGGTTGCACAGTATTGAAGACATCTGCTTCGGTGAATACGATCTGGGCTGACTGGGAGGGCTCTGTCGAGCTCTGGCTGACTTCAAAGATCCCTCGGCTCTCTCCGAGGTGAGGAACCTTTCTGGCCTGGTTTTTCTGGGAGTTATTGGAAACGCCGGCCAATGTAGGACCTCCGCTGATAGTGTGTATCACCTGGATCTGTTGCAATAAGTCAGCCCGCTCCCCTTTCTTCTTTTCTACATCCTCACGGATTTCAGCTTGTACCTCCCTTCCAGTCCTGATATTATCTCTGACTTGTTGTAAGAACTCAATCAGGCATCCTCCCCTTATCAGGGCCTCAATCTGGTTGCGCAAGTTATAGCACTCCGAAGTGTTGTGGCCCACGTCTTCATGAAAGTAGCAGTACTTATACCGGTTTCTCCTGTCAGCTGGGGCCTTCATGGAGCGGGCTTCTGGAGTAACCCTTTATCTCGTATGGCAAGATAGACTATTTCCCTAGAAGCATTCAAAGGGGTGTAGTGGTCATACCCTTTTTCCCCTTGCATTACTGGAGCCACGGTCCTGGGAGACGGCGAAGCCCGGGGAGGGGTTAGTTTTGCTAGATATCTTTCTTGCCTATGCGGAGGAGCATGGAGGCGATAGGTTGACCTGTTGGGAGGTTTATTCTGAGCTTTCTGCACTGGCTCAAATTTGGGGGCTTCTTTTTCGGTGAAAACTCCCATTTGTATGACCTCCTTGTGAAATCGCTCCACATATGATCGAAGAGTTTCACTCCGTTCCTGGATCACATATTGGAGGTGTATGGGATCTTTCGGGCGAGGTTTAACTCCTTGGAATTGTGAGCAACAATCGGTTGATAATTTTATGAAAGAATCTACGCTTCCAACGGGTACTTTCCTGAACCAGGTTTTAGCGTAGTCGGTCAAGGTCGTTGGGAACATTCTGTACATAGCTGCTCTGGTAGTGTTCTGGACCTCCATCTGTTGAACGAATCTCTCTAGGTGGCTTAGAGGATCTTCTGTTCCAGAGAACTTATCTGCTGGCATTTTGAATTTTGGGGGGAGCTCTGCTTCCGGGATCCTCCTAGTGAAGGGAGCGTTCATCTCGCTCAGGGGATTCTTTTTGTCCTCCTTACTCTTTCCCTTCCTTATCTGATGGACCTCTTTTTGTAGCTTTTCTAGCTGATCCCTCAGTTGCTTGTTCCCAGGTCTCTTCGAGTTAACCTCAGATTCCTCACTGTCGAATATTTCTGATGAACTGGCAATTTCTATCCGGTCCTCCTCCTGGACATGATCTACTCGGGGAGTTTGTCTACTTTCCTCTTCTAGGGCCCGGGTAGTTCTCCTAGATATAGTTGGATGAGATAGCCCTCGGGGCTTCCGGGTAAAAGCATCTGCGGCAGACTTAACTAGCCGGGGTTGATATTGTGAAAGTCTTCTCGGAGCTGGGGGAATGGGTCCCAGCCTATCCCGGATCGAACGTTGGGGCCCTGATCTATCTCGATCCAGCTCTGGAGGAGGAGGTCCTAGGCGATCGAAACCAGGTGGTCTAGCTCCGAGCCTGCTCGGCTCTCCCTGATCATCCATGTTGGTTGGCTGGATTGTGATGCCTTCAGCGAGGGGGCGAACCCGGACGGATTTTACGAAGGCCGCCTCTTGTTGGTCGAGTGATGCCTGGCTCACTATGGGGTGGCCAGTAGCCCGCGTATTGGTTGTCTAGATCAGAGCTTGACTACTATATCCAGACTTTCTCCCCCTTCTTGGGGCGTTTCGGGTTGGCCTCGCCGGAGATTGCTCCAGGACTCTGTGTTGGCCTTGGGAGGAGCGGAGCCTCATAGTTCCTGTAAAACAATGAAAATATAAATGCAAACGATTGGTTAATTAGGTGTAAGTGTTCCCACAGACGGCGCCAGAAAGTGTTAACGGAAATTTTGCTCGGGATGAGAAATCTCAGTTAACACCCTCGAGACCACTACCACGTAGGTGGTGGCCAAAATTCATTGTATATGTAACAGTAATTTATAAAGTGACAAGTAAGCAAGAATATTTTTGATTGAATATGCATGGTATACAAATACAAAGGTTCTTCTCTGTTTTCTCTCAACTCTCCCTAGGGAATGGTCGATTGTTAGTCGTATGCCTGTCGAATAGTAGTCTCCTCTTTTTCCTTTCTTTTCTTTTCTTTTCTATTTATACATAGTTTATAGGTCAACAGATTGATTCTCGCTTGATTTTCTCAGTCTCCTCCTTATCGGGCGGGATTTCTTGCTTTAATGTCATTGACTTTTGAATTGACGTCCGAATTGAGAGTATCGTGGTGGAGATTAGTTTGTTTCTTTTTTGGATTTTATTACTTGTTCTGCATATAGGTAACGTCTACAGATATGATTCAATGCATTCCTCGTGTTCTTTCAGTATGATCCTTTATGGATGTCGTTGGATATGACGATATGGTATGGTGCATCAACCAGGGAGGTTGATTAGTATTTTGACCTTGATATCTGAGAAGTTTCATCCAGCTTTGAGCCAAATCTGGCTTCCCTTGACCTTTTCGAAGCTAGGTGTGGCCTCGACTGACCTTTTGAAGCTAGGTGTGGCTTCGACTGACCTCGCGGCCTTTTACGGACATTCTTCTGTGTCAATCGAGGTACAGACGAGTCTCTGGAGCACTCTTGAGATATCCTCGACTTCGGGGAGCTTCTAGTTTTGGTGATGCGGGCTAGACCTGATCGTTCCGGGCTTTATCCCGGATGTTTTCGGAGCCCGTCCTTGTTCCTGGGGTTGTATCGCAGTTTGGCTCTGGACAGAGAGATCTCCTAGTGGAAGCTCTCGGGTCCGGGCTCTATCCCGGATGTTTCCAGAGCCTGCCCTTGTTTCTGGGGTGGTATAGTAGCTCGGCTCTGGATTGAGAGGTCTCCTGGTGAAACTCTCGGGTATGGAACCAGGTCTGGGAGGTGGAAAATTTCCTTTTGGTCCTTAGCCAATTTTGGCTACTAAGCAATCGTAGGAACATTGATTTGGCATTGATGGAGTTTACTCTCATTAATGGCATTGTGAATGGCCATCAAAGAGGTTACTGGTCCTTCATTAATGGCATTGTGAATGGCCATTAAAGAGTTGACTGATCCCTCATTAATGGCGTTGTGAATGGCCATTAAAGAATTGACTGATTTCTCATTAATGGCGTTTTAAATGGTGAAGGGGTCAACCCTTTTTTCCATGTTGCAGGAGGAGAACGATAATTCTGTACCTTCGGGGTGCGGTACCCTGGTGTACCAGTCTACTCTTGTTGGTGTGGAGCTTGCTTTAGCGTGATAGTACCTTCATAGTACCATTCTTCTCGCTCGACAGATGGGACACATATACCAGTTTGATCCTGGACTGATATCGCGATACCTAGGTACCATATAGATGTCGCAGTACCTAGGTACCTGGTGGGAGGTACCGCGGTATCTGCCCTGCTTGATACTTGGTAAAATGTGCGATGTGGTACTGACTTCTTCCTGGTTTATGGTATCGAGTATCCCCGATATCTATCGATCCCGATCTAGGTTTTTCCAGGCTTTAGGCAGATGGAAAATTCTTCTTTGGACCCCTACCAAAAAAAGCTGATAACAAGAGCTAAACCAATTTGAAAGAAATGAGGTTTGGACTCTAGTTCCTAGACCAAAGAATACTAATATCATAGGCACCAAAAGGGTGTATAGGAACAAGTCGAATGAAGATGGCAACATTGTGTGCAACAAGGCTAGACTTGTAGCACAAGGCTACTCTCAAATTGAGGGTATTGACTTTGAGGAGACATTTGCTCCCGTTGCCCATTTTGAGTCTATAAGGCTTCTCTTGTCAATATCTTGTGTGCACAAGTTTAAATTGCACCAAATGGATGTTAATATTGCCTTCCTCAATGGCTTATTGCAAGAGGAAGTGTTTGATGAGCAACCCAAAGGGTTTATGGATTCACACCACCTTAACCATGTGTTTCATCACAAGAAGGCATTATATGGGTTGAAACAAGCATCGAGGGCTTGATATGAACACCTCACTCAATTCCTTGTTGACAATGACTACTCTATAGGTAGTGCTGACAAGACTTTATTCATCAAGAGAAACAATGATGAGCTATTCATAGCTCAAATATATGTTGATGATATTGTGTTTGGCTCTACCAACAAATCTAAAGTCCAAAAATTTGTTGATGTCATGTCTCGTGAATTCGAGATGAGTTTGGTTGGTGAACTCAATTACTTCCTAGGTTTGCAAATTAAGCAATTGCATAATGGGATTTTCATTTCCCAAGCCAAGTATTCAAGGAACCTAGTGAAGAAGTTTGGCTTTGAGAATGCCAAACATTGTGACAAACCTGTGAGCACCAAATTGAAACTAAGCAAGGATGCTAGTGGCAAGAGTATGGACCAAAGGCTTTATCGTGACATGATTGGTAGCTTGCTTTACTTGACTGCAAGTAAGCCAGATATTGCTTTTAGTGTGTGTGTGTGTGTGTGTGTGTGTGTGTGTGTGTGTGTGTGCTAGGTACCAAGCGGATCCCAAGTTGTCCCATCTCTCCTCTGTGAAGAGAATAATTTGATATGTTAATAGGACATCAAACTATGGGATATGGTACTCTTTTGACACTAATGCTAGTTTGGTTGGCTTTAGCAGTGCAAATTGGTAGGAAATTGTGATGATGTAAAGAGTACATCAGGAGGTTGCTTCTTCCTAGGAAACAAGTTGGTTTCATGGTTTTGCAAGAAGAAAAATTCCATTTCCTCGTCCACGGACGAGGTCGAATACATAGCCACCGGGAGTGCTTGCACACAACTCATTTGGATAAAGCAAATGCTTGTGGATTACGGTTTTGATCAAGGTACTCTAACCCTTCATTGTGATAATTTGAGTGCCATTAACATATCTAAGAATCCTGTTCAACACTCTGGGACTAAGCATATAAATATTAGACATCACTTTATTAGAGAGCTAGTTGAGAACAAATGCATTGCCCTAGAACATGTTTGCACAAATGAGCAACTAGCGAACTTATTCACAAAGCCCTTAGACTCAACTAGGTTCATCGCACTTAGTAGGTCTATTGGGATTTGTCATATGCCTTGATGTGTTTTGGTGATTGACCCCATATGGGGAGCTCAAGCAAAGAGAGCCACTTTGCATGTTGATTTAAGCAAAAATTTGATCAACTTTATGCTTCTTCATTAATTGCCTTAGAATTTTGGTTGGACATATATACTTATATGTTGTTTTTATTCAATAAGTGTGTAACCTTACTTTGTTTGTAATCCATGTCACTTTTATGTTTAGTTAACCGCCTAAAAAGGCGGGAGGTTAAAAAAGGATTTTTTTTCTCTCCCACCAAAACGTCTCAAGGTAGGGAGCATTACAGGAAGCATCAGCCATCCCATGAAAGGACCTGGATTAGCACGCCCACAGCTAGCCACTTGCAAACCAGAACCAGGATCGGGGTTACCCCAATTCCCTAATACCAAGAAAACGGTCCAGAGAGATCCGATGTCACGGCACACCAGTTCCCTGATACCTAAGAGCACTGTTACCATGGTCCATGGTACCCGATACCCCAGTACAACGGTTCTTGTCTCGGACCAGTCCACCAAGCACTTCCCGTCCACCTAGCATAGAGGGTGTCAGCGAGGGAAGTAAAATCTTGTCACTAGGAAAGAAACATATAATAGCATAGCACCTCCATTAGAAAAGGAGAGAAAGTTGACATTTTCCTGCCATTCACAACGCCATTAATGGAGATAGTCGATCCCATCAATCCAACTGAAATGGAAGCAATTATCTGATTCTGGGGACAATTCCCATGCTTAAACATGACCACCATCAGCGTCAAATTAATATTCCCTTAATTACTAAATGATTGACCTAATTAACAGAATGGACAACGGGATTGAAACCTGTCAAGAAAGAGTATAAATGTTGCAGATGTCTCTCTTTGAAGAAACGGGGGGGAAAAACTACTTATCTAAAAAAAATCAAAATAGATACACAATTGCCTATTGAGTCAAGTTCTACCTATCGACTAGCATGAATTCGCCATCGTCTACTGTGTCAAGAAAAATCCCTCACCCCAATCCCTTCAAACCATCTTGTATTACTATATAATGTATCATTCTATATTATTAGTGAAGAAATCCTTCTAGAGTGTACATAAGAGGATTGTTACATATTGCATCCTATTTTGGATTGCCATCTCAATCAATACCTACTTGTTCATATTAGGAATTTACCGGTACCAAGTGGTACCCCTCAAACTATGACCTACCAGGTCGTGGTTCATGGTGCTAGCCAGGAATCTCCCTTTTACTATTTCTCAGTTAACATAATTGTCATTCTCCCCTATATCTCATTTATTACGCATATATGGGAGCTGGCCTCCGGCCCTACTAGTCCTAGCTCTCTTATCCACCTGTTTTTATGTCAAGTAACACATAAAAAGGGGGAAAGACCTTTTGGACCAGCTCGAAAGGAGTCGGGGAATCGAGGAGTCGAGGAGTCGATGAGCTCCCCCGTACCTTTTTTATAAGAGCAAGCAACCTTTTAAGGATCTATCACCAGAACTAGGGGGGCAAGACAAAATCCATACCAAAAACAAGAGGAGGCCAGCTAGACTCACTAGAGGACCAACCAAGCTCAACAACCTTTTCCGAGGGAGCCCGATAACTTTTTGAGGACCCCACATCAGGATTAGAGGAGCCTGCTCAAACACACCATAGAAGAGCCATTGGACCAGCTAGAAGAACCGGGACGAGTTCCTCCTCCGACCGAAAGGACAGAAGCGTTAAGAATCACTACCGGGTGGTCTCATCCTTCATGACCACATCGATATCATTGAGGAGCACACATGTTATTTGGGTCGGGGAACTACAAAGAAGATCTAGAGAAGGGATCGAGTACCGAGACTGGGTACTAGGACTAGGGTCACTAGCAAGGGAACCTCAAGCACCATCTTTTCTCCTTATCCTCGAAGCCACAACGGGTAGGGTACTCGTACCCCTCCCCCTCCAACCGTGAAGTTCCGACCTCACCATCTTTGGCACAGTCTGTGGGGAGCTCACTTGACCATCGTGGCTTCCTTGTCTCTACATGAGCATATATTTCTTTATCCCTTACATATTATCACTTTACATGTGATTTAACGCATTAAACTGCTATATTCACTAAATGCTTATGCCATAATGCTATGATGACATGATACTTTATTTCGCCTTACTAGTTCCTTATTACTAGTGTGATTACATAAAAGTTTGCATGAGCTAAATGAACTCCTGCTATTATTGGTTGATATTTCTCCTTATATATATTGCTACTTGAATATGTTGAACATATGGAGTGCATGATGTTGTAGATCTAAGCAATCTAATTAATTTGTTTCCATGCAAGCTCAATTTTCTACTACTGAGGTGATAGATTCATTATGCATGGCATATTATTCATTATTTGAGATGTTCTTTCTCCATATTTGTATATACCGTATACGCACCACACGTGGTGATCAATGTGTTATTTGACGACTTTTGTTCGTTGTGGAGTAAATATGGTGTGTGAGACTTCTAGTGGAGCCGGTCTCCTATGCTGCCCTTATGCAGAAAATTTGTTCATACACTTGTGGAGCTCCACTACAACAACTCAATGCCTGGAGAGCTCCACTACAACAGATATGCTCCAGCACTTTTGGGGCTCCTATGCACCAAAGCTGCACTTGTCCTGCCTCATTGAAGTAGCTTTGCTTCTGTACCAGTAGAGCTCATATCTAGCAGATCCACCAAATTTGTACCTATATATACGGATCCCCTCATGTCACTGGATCCACTTTTTAAAAGTTCCTAGGTAGCGTATCAACACATGTACCTGAGAAGACAACTTAACCATGTGGTCGTGGGAGCAGTAGGACCGGTAGAAGACCAGTGGCTCCTCACTTTTTATACCGGACCGGTCAATGCTCAAATGAGCCACTGAGGTTTCGGGTCTTTCGAGGAGGGTCCAAAGCATCATTTCACTTGCTAGGGACTTCTAGGTTCCCAAGCATGCATCTAGACCACTATCATGCCGATGGCTCCTCTCCGCTATGAGACACCGAAGTCCTGATCCGTTAGAGGAGAGCCTAGAGACTTCACACATTTGCTGAGGCCTCTTACATGACTAAGCAAGCATCTAGAGCAGCGGCACCGCTGCAAGACCAGTGGCTCCTCACTTTTTGTACCAGGTCATTCAACACCCAAGTGAGCCACTGCTGTTCTAATTCATTTGAGGAGGGTCTAGAGCCTCATTTCACTTGCTGGGGACTTCAAGTAACCCAAGCATGCATCTGGATCAGTATCATGTTGGTGGCTCCTCTCTGTTTGTACCGGGTCATTCAACGCCTGAGTGAGAAACCGAAATCCTGATCCGTTCGAGGATAGCCTAGAGGCTTCCCACATTTGTTGAGGCCTTCTATATGCCTAAGCAAGCCTTTGAAGCAGCAGCACCACTGCAAGACCAGTGGCTCCTCACTTTTTGTACCGGATCATTCAACACACAAGTGAGCTATTACGGTTCCTATTCATTTGAGGATGGTCTAGAGCCTCATTTCAGTTGGAAGAGACTTCTAGTATCCCGAGCATGCCTCTAGATCAGTATCATACCAGTGGCTCCTCTCTATTCATACCAGGCCATTCAACGCCTTAGTGAACCACTGAAATCCCAATCTGTTCGAGGATAGTCTAGAGGCTTCCCACATTTGCTGAGGCCTTCTACATGCCTAAACAAGTCTATAGTGCAACAGCACCGCTGCAAGACCAGTGGCTCCTCACTTTTTGTACCGGGTCATTCAACACCCAAGTGAACCATTACGGTTTCGATTCATTTGAAGAGGGTCCAGAGCCTCATTTCAGTTGCAAGGGACTTCTAGTATCCCAAGCATGCTTCTAGATGAGTATCATACCGGTGGCTCCTCTTTGTTCGTACCAGGCCATTCAACACTCTAGTAAACCACTGAAATCTCGATCCATTCGAGGATAGCCTAGAGGCTTCCCACATTTACTTAGACCTCCTACATGCCTAAGCAAGCCTCTAGAGCAGCAGCACCGCTGCAAGACCAGTGGCTCCTCACTTTTTGTGTCGGGTCATTCAACACCCAAGTGAGCCATTACGGTTATGATTTATTTGAGAAGGGTCCAGAGCCTCATTTCAGTTGCAAGGAACTCCTAGTATCCCAAGCATGCCTCTGAACTAGTATCGTACCGGTGGCCTCTCTATGTTCGTACCACGCCATTCAACGCTCTAATGAACCACTGAAATCCCAATCTGTTGGAGGATAGCCTAGAGGCTTCTCTCATTTGCTGAGGCCTTCTACATGCCTAAGCAAGCCTCTAGAGCAGTAGCACCACTATAAGACTAGTGGCTCCTCACTTTTTGTACCGGGTCATTTAACGTCCAAGTGAGCCACTAAGGTTCTGATTCATTCTAGGAGGGTCCAGAGCCTCATTTTAGTTGCAAAAGACTTCTAGTATCCTAAGCATGCCTCTGGACCAGTATCATGCCGGTGGCTCCTCTCCGTTTGTACCGGGCCATTCAACAACCTTATGAGCCACCAAAATCTTGATTTATTCGAGGATACCAGAGGCTTCCCACATTTGCTGATGGCTCCTACATGCCTAAGCAGGCCTCTAGAGCACCAGCATCGCTGCAAAACCAGTGGCTCCTCACTTTTTATACCGGGCCAATCACACCCAAGTGAGACACTGCGGTCTCGATTCATTTGAGGTGGGTCCAGAGCCTCATTTCAGTTGCTGGGAAGTTCTAGGATCCCAATCATGCCTATGGACCAATATCATGCCATTGACTCTTCTCTATTTGTACCGGGCCACTCAACGCCTTAGTGAGCCACCAAAGTCCCGATCCGTTCAAGGAGAGCCCAGAGGCAGAAAGTTGGATGATATAAGTTAAGTTAGTGAGATAAGAAAATCCTCATTGCAACGAATCTTGAGCAATAGACTACCGGGAGACGTCCCAGTAACTTAGTTGCCAAATAAAAGACAAGAGTCTATAAATCAGATACCATGCAAATGGTCCATTAAAAGAACACTACTTGAATGAACATGCAAAGCAATTATAAACCAAACCAGAGCCGGTCAGTTGATTAGATAACCGATTGGGCTCATCAAAGGCTAGTAGCTAAATGGGCAGGGCTAAGTTCAGCCAATCAAAAAGAGGATTGACCAGATCGATAACGAGCAGTTAAAAAGATTATTGAAGGAATTATTGATAATGAATTGAACTGAGTTCGATCAGTTAAGATAGCTGGTCGGGGTCAATAATCAACTAAATTCGACCAGTTGAAAAACAATCAATTGGACCAATCATAATCGATCAAGATGGTCGATTAAAATAAAAAAGATCACACGATTAAATTGAAGATTTGTATCATTAAAAGATGAACGAATCGTTTATATAGTGTTACAAAAAGAATTTAAAAGGTATGTGGTATGATAAAAAAAAATTATAAAGATGAAGGAGAGATCAGGTTCCAAGAGTGCTTGAAGGGCCGCTGGGTTCGGAGGTTCTAGGAGGATTACTTTCTTCTTCATAGCCTTTGGCCAGATCTCCAAAGTCTGGCTAGCAGATGTCATCTTCAGGATCTTCAACCATGTAAGGAAAGTAATCAGTCTCAGGTAAAGGTCCAATATCGATACCCTTGGATATTGCACCACCTTCCTCAACCGTATGAAAGGTCACTACATAAGACTTGGAGGGAAGCTCCAGATGCATATTATGAGGCTCATTCCCGATAGATTTGTAATAAGCCTTCCATCTCATCCTCTGGTTCTTTATCCCACGGAGAGACTCAGCCTTATGTTTTTCAATCCTTCGGTCCCATTTGCGGCGAGCCTCTCCAGTAGACCTCTCCTTACCCCTAAAGAACATTCAAGTAGTAGCTAGCCCTCATTCCAGTTCCCTCAGCATAACATCCTTGAATGCTGGAGATCTCTTGTACTGATCAACACTCTGGATTTGAAGGGCTAACTTGGCTTTCTGTGAGAGCACCTCCATGCTGACCTTCTGTTGCCTCAGGTCGTCGATCAACCTTTCATAGCGAAGCTTGGTCTCCTTGGACCCTTGATAAGCCTCAAGCATGGATTGTTGAGAGGCATCCAGACTTTCCTTGGCAGTGCGAGCTTCTGCCTCTTGACTAGCGGCGGCTTGTTCAGCCAGAGATAGCTTCGTTTCCAACTCTGCGCACCGCTGGTCAGCCTTGGCCAGATTTGCTTCAAGTTCGGTATTCCTCACTGCGAGCTCTGTTAGGATGGTCGTGGCATTGTCAGCTTTAGTTTCTACAGCAGCAACAGACCTCCTCAAAGCCGCCTCAGTTGTGTCACGCTGTTTCAGCTTCTCTTCAAAAGACGCTTTCAGCTTTGATTCACCTGCTGAGGCCGAACTGACCGCTTTCTTTTTCTTCTCAAATTCCTTCTTCAACTGATAAATTTCAGCAGCTTGTTTCTTCTGAGCTATCATGGCCCTAGTCATCTCCTTTATGGC
Organism: Dipteronia sinensis; assembly: GCA_033220585.1. Classification (NCBI taxonomy): domain Eukaryota; kingdom Viridiplantae; phylum Streptophyta; class Magnoliopsida; order Sapindales; family Sapindaceae; genus Dipteronia; species Dipteronia sinensis. The sequence continues at coordinate 46,766,929 of CM065640.1, forward strand.
CTTGATAAAAGAGAAGGAAAACAGGGTAAGTTTATATATAGACTCGAACTGTAAAGAATGAGCAAGAGAATGAAAAATACATACATAAACGTCGTTATTATAAATAGCACGGACTCTTTCTGCATCGCTAGCATTCTGGAAGTCAGTCCAGTAGCCCATGCCAACATAACCTTTCCCAGCAGACATAGACTTCAGCATGTCTAAGGGGTCTGGTAATATGTCCCCCGAGCTAGAGGCTCCATCCACAGTAGGAAGTATTGTCATCTCGGGATAAAGGGATGGTTGATCCATTGGGAAAGAATGCAAAATCGGAATGGCTTCAGCAGTAGCCGCCGGGGGTGTAACAATAATTCGCTCCTGAACTTGCTCCTGATCAGCGGCCCCCAACGGGCCTGCATCAACACCACTTATAACGAGAGGAAGAACGATATTGGGCAAGGGCCCAGACAGGCGATCTAGCCGGAAAGATACTTTGTCAATATATTTTGCTTCATGATCAGATAAGTTATCTTTAGGAGCAGGCGGATCAGTTGATACTTTTTCAGGATTGGTCTGCCCTTCGTCAAAATTCGAGTCGGTAAAGTCTATCTGACGCTTACGGAGAATTGGATAGGGGCATTGCCAGTACGATGAACTGAGAGATCAGAAGGAACCTGACTGATTGGATGACCAGTTTGAAGAGGAGTTGGCTCAGGCGTTCTGGGGGATTAAACTTGTTGGGAGGCGGTTTGATTGATAGCCCTAGTAGCAACATGATCGTCCGCCCCAGTTCGATCAGATGGTAGGAGGATAGAAGGAGCTGGAGCACAATCATTCCCTTTTTTCGATCGGCGCTCCCTGCGGATTAGATCAGTTAGTGTATCTAGATCCTTATCATCCTCTTCAATGATACCGCTTTGACTTCTGTCTAATGAGCTCTTGGTTCCGACGCTGATTCAATTTTCTTCTTTCCACGAACAGCGTCAGGAGCAGAAGTGTCAGCAGCAGTCTTGGTCACCTTGCTGACCGGAGATTTCCCAGAAGGTTTGGTCAAGCTTCGACCAGCTGTTTCTTTGGTAAATTTTCTCTTTGAACCTCTGGGAGACCTTTGTTGCTTACCCCGATCAGAATATTGCCTTTCTCTTTCTCGATCAGGGGCATCTGAAGATATATTGAGGTCAGGCTTATAAGTATGCTCAACCATGGCCCATTGAAGAGGGGCAATACCCTGAGCCAATTGGGAAGCAGCTTCTGTAAGAATGACCTTGTCAAGATTTTTAATCTTCTCAGCTTGGTCCCCGGCCACGATATCTATCTCATACACTGGCAATTGAAAAAAAAAATCGGTATATATATATAAAAAAAGGAATCGAGGTGCGAGAGTAATAGAACTTACAGCGTTTGCGTTGATTCGAAATCGAAGGAAACAATCCAAGGTCTTAAAGGGCCTTTTCAGGAAATAGCCCATGCCGATCCCTGACCTCCCACGTTGTTTGAGCAGCCTTGATAACATTTTTTGCTTGTTCTTCTATTAGCATGGCAGGGGTCTTGTTCCATAGTTCGGGACTATATAAGTGCCTAAGAACATGGTTCCTGGTCAGTGCTTACCGAGAATCAGCAACGACGGTTCCAATATTTGCTGGAGGAAGGAAAGCCCCAAATGAAACCCTTGTGGTCTTTGCTGGATGGAGGTGAGGGTCGTTGGTTATACCCTTTAGGAATCCAACGGTTGATTGAACTAGACTGAAGGTAAAATGTACCTCCATTGTCTGACCGACCCAATGTGTAGAAGTTTTGAATTTCCTGTGGGGTCGGGGGAAGCAAGGGAAGTCAAAGCCCTTGAGTGTAGTGTGTGCCGATGGATAAGCGAACCTACCAGAGGGGTTGATTGACCAATGCCGGCCAGTTAGCAGTTGTTGCGAGTTAATTTCTTGTATTTACTGGCAGATGTATGGACTGATTGTGGCTATGAATCTCTTTAGGAGTTTTTATTAGCCCTTGCCTAGTCAGTTTCTTAGTGAGTTGTATATATGTATTTGGCAGATTGATTGACTTATGGTGGCTCTTTTCTTTTGTAATTAGCCTTTCCAAAGGAAGTCTATTACTTGGCACCGATCTTCTTCCACAGATGCCATAAACTTATAAGGACTCGATATGAGTTTGGTGAGAGCTAGGCGGGAGTGATCCTAGCGTCGGCCAGGAATCAGGCAATGAAAGGTTGATCGGGTAATGTGACCCCATATTTGAGCATTGTCCCATAGATGACCACTGCGCCGCGAGGAGGGTTCCAGATTGCACGCTGATCACTCAGGAAAAGTTCAGTCGATCGGGGGAGATCGAACCTTTCGCTATATTTCACTACCTCTGGTTCATCCACCGCATTTATCTCCGAATCAAAGGCGCAAGGATCCTCTGCCGAGAATTTCAGAAGAAAAGCTCGAAGCACGTTGGGAATATCCCCCATCTTCACTAATTGAGAAGGAATCTTCAAGTCAACTGCAGAAGAATCCCTAGAACTTGGCCTGTTTCCCCTACTAGATCTGGTTGTCTTCGACATATCTGGGTATGTATTGGGAGAAGAAGCAGCCAGGTTAGCAATGTTCGATTCAAAATAAGAAGGTTGAAACTCAGGAAGAGCCACAGATAATCAACGTTAAGGGGTACAGGATGAACTAGACGAGAAGAAAAATCTTGAAAAAATCCCCCTAAAATAAATTCAATCCTAACAATATTCTCCTCATCACCTATGGCAATATAGTGGATCAATAATTCAACGTAACGATGACGACTAGCAGGATCCATACCTGATGTTTGATGAAAGTTAGATAAGAACTCTGACGACGATGAAGATTCAGTTGAAACGAAGAACTTTGAGGAGATCGTTGAAGAAGAACAGAAACACAGAAGATGAAAAGTTACGTAATTTAAAAGAAACAAATGTGTGAGAGGGAAAATGAAAGAGTTCGAAAGTATTTATAAGCGATGATGACGTCATGCGAGAGTGGTGGTTGGTATTCGAATCCCGAAGATCATGCGCCGTTTGAAATTGAAAACGCCGTTTTCAGTTGCGTCAAATCTTTGATGCAAATCAACCGTTTTTGGCTGAAATTTAAAGTTAGTTGTCCATCATTATTAAGCATTTAAGAGCTACACGACAAAAGGCTCCCGAGTTAAACATATCTCACTGAGCTAATGATTGTCGTTTAGCCAAATGCTCGGTTTGAATTTTTAAGGGGGTATTGTTATTGGTATAATTTGGAGAGATAACACGTCAGCATAAACATCGTGTTACATGGGGACAACTAGTGATGTGTCAACAAATGTCAACCAAATTGAGCCAACCTAAAGTGATCGGAAAGTAACCCTTCAACATTGATCAGAGTTACTTAGATGGTTGGGTTAGGATTACCCGACCAAGGTAATTAAATTGATCGGGTTATCATGATAACGATCGGGGGAAAATTAAATGATTGGGTTTAGCTACTTGATCGGGTGAAGATCCTTGGTCGGGGGTAAAAGAGATCTGGTCGGGTTTGGAGGACGGTTGGCTATGCAACACGTGGACAATGTCTAAATACAATCAGATACTTGGCGTATTGATAACACAATTACGACTTAAACACCTAAAGAAGAATATTCTTCCAATAAGGTCTCAATAAGCATACATTGATGAGGAAACAGATTTCCGTAGAGTTGTCAGAATCTAAAATAAGCAAAAGTCCTGATATGACTACAACTACTCCAACAAGTCGGAGTTTTATTAAATCACTGCTACCTTCCTTTTACTGGTACTCCAAGAACTAGGGTTCTATACATGTATAAATAGATCTAAAAAATACCCAACAGGGGTTAGCGAATCATTAGATATTCAAGAGAGCAAGTAAGATTGAGTGTGTAATCATATTATTATAGTGATTTTTTTCCTTCTCGCCATCATCAGTAACCGTGGTTTTTTCCCTCTCAGGTTTTCCACGTAAAATCTTGCTTGCGTGATATCTTTTATCTCTTCTTGATTTGATTATAAGATTGTAAACCCACCATAACTTGTGTGACGCGTGATCGACTTTACGTAATCCAAAAATCACCGTCAATAGCAACTTCTACTCAAAGAGAGGGGTCTCCCTACAATTTTAAGGATTGTTCGGTATGCAGAATATGATAAGATTATTTTCACAGGATTGTATCGGATTGGATAAGATTAGACGAAAATTAGTGCTATGATGTGTTAGATGCCGTATGAGATTGAATTAAAATAGTCTTATCTATGTTTAGTGTGGTATGAGATTTGATAAAAAAATAATTTTAACTTATATTTAATACAGTATGAAATTGATTAATATAAAATTAAATGAAATTATTTTTAAATAAATAAATTACTTAATTTTAGAACAAATAAATAAAATATTTAAAATTAATATTAAAGAATATAACATTTTTAATTAATATTTAATATTTTTAAAATATTTTTAAATATTATAATATATTATAATAATAGAGTGAATCTCTCATGAAGGATCCTTTATTTTAATTTTGGTAAGGACCACGATGAAAACAAATCGATTTTAATGAATTTTGATCTGAATTTTTTTTGTAGATGATGAATTTATTGAAATCTACCTGTGAACAAAATTTGAGAATTTTTTGAATACTATAACTATTTTTCTTGAATTTTCCTATATTTCATTTATTTTTCCGATGCCTTCATATTTAGTAAAATCTGAATAAAGAGTAATGCTAGACTTCCTAAATTTTTTTCCAAATTTCTTCCTAAATGGTGTTGGCACGTGAGATGTCAACATCTTGTAAATCATGATTTACAAGATGTTGACACCTGATTTACAAGATGTTGATACCTCAAGTGCCAACACCATTTGGGAAGGAACTTGGAAAAATATTTAGGAAGCCTATCATTACTCTTCGATAAATAGTTCTAGAGTTCAAAAAATTCTCAAATTTTGTTCATATGTAGATTTCATTGAACTTATCATTCTCGAAAAATTTCAGATCAAATTCATTGAAATCAATGTATTTTCATCAAGGTCTTTACCGAAATTAAAATAAGGGATCCCTCTTGAGAGACTCACTCTATAATATATTAAATAAATATAAAATTTTATAATTAAATAAAAAAATAAAAGGAAGAATTTGTTAAGAAAATATAGGACTAAATAGCCCCATCTCACCTGTATAAAATGATTGTATAGAATTGGACTGGTTAAAATAATTATTTATGTTAAATTTTGAAAAAAAAATTAAAATATTTAGAACCAATTTTATACAAAATAATATTTATTTTTATTTATTAAAATTGAAAATTATTATTTTAAAAAAGTTTAAAATAAAAATATTTTATTAATTATTAAAAAATATTTATATTTTAATCACATAAAAAATAAAATCAAATAAATTGAAAAGAGAAAAAGAATAAAAAATAAAAGTATGAAGTGGTAGAATTAATTAGTCCTAAATTGACATTGGTGGAGTAAGTTGCCTACATCAGATTAAATAACCTCATCTCATGCAAGCAACAAGCAAATAATATAGAACTAAAATTAATCCAATCCTATCATATCCCATATAACAAACATGGCATTGCAATTTAATGAGTAAATATATATATATATATATATATATATATATATATATATATATATATATTTACCAGGGTTAACCTTGTAGTAGAGCTTCATTTTGAAATCTCAGATTCTTTTGTTTCTTGGTTCATATTACCAAATGCATTTTTATCAAATAACCTGAAAAAAAAAATTATCAGTAACTTCTGACTTTATATTAAAAAACTTGTAACTTAAAATCCAAACAAAAAGAGAAGCAAAAATTCCAAGAGCTAGATTGAGAATGATGATTATGAATTCAACGAAAGAACGGAATCTAATGTGTCACAAATCTCAAGTCTTAACAGACCAAAAATATATATCCATCAACAGGTTTTACAGTGACTCCAAAATCTCACTTCTCACATAAATAAAAAAAAAAGAAAAAAATAGAATAAGATTTCACAACTTCTCTTGACAACATGATCAGTAAGAAATGATGCTTCTACTCTCTTTCTTCTAAAGAATACAGCATTATGTCAACACAGTTCCTCCTAAAACTGCCTCAGTCGCCTCCTTTGCGGTTTATATTCCACAATATCCAAAAGCTGTTCATCAACCAAAAGATTCTGGCAATGAATTATAGGCCTCCAGCCAATCTAAAATTGCATTCGACTTTGTAGCCTGCCTAGTGATATTCTTCTGTCTATTGCTGCATCGACCGAGCTCATCTGAAAACACAACCAGAAATCAAATGATTAGACAGGGATTTTGGTCACCATTATTATGAGAAACCAGATATCTTAATGCTTGGTCCTATGCAAGAGTAGCCAAACTTTGTAAAAGAAGCTGACCTGGGCCAAGTCTGAATTCACTGTTCGATCATAAAAATTAATGGTAATGATGCTACGAAAGGAATTATCTGTGGGGTATGATCTTTGTTTCACCCAAACCCCCACACTTAGTAAAGTCAAGCATAGGGAGAACGAATAACAACAAAATAAATCCAAATTTTAAAAGGGCAGATAAATACACTTTTCTTTTTTTAAACATTGAAGAATCATCAATTCTTTTCCAGCAAGATTGTCAAAATTGTAATTATTAAGTACCGGCAAAAATAATGTAAATACCTACTTGAATCTTTTGAAGCCCACAACAGTTGGAGGCATTGCGTGGAAACCGGAGAATGGCAGTTTAAAATAAAACAACATGCCCATCATCCGATAGTTGGAGCCAACATATAATTGACCAAAGGTTCACATATTTCTTTGCAAATTATGTTCATTTTTACGAGGACGAAAACAAAAAATCGGAATTTATATAAAAAATACCTCTCTAAACAGGTAACAAAGCGTAAACAAATGTATATGAAAACATGAAACATAAAGCCTACCCATCTGGTTAGATGTACAAACCAACTCCATATATTAAAGAGGCAGTTATAACTTACCTGGCTAGTTTCATCATGCACCACCTGATACTTCGCTAAGGACATTCGTCTCTCCTCCTGTTAATAATTCAAATTGTAACTAGGATTAATGAGTCTGCAATAACGTTAGAGATAACCACTCTTAAGTTGCTTTTAAGAACAACTTACCATGGACATTGCCTCGTCATCCCAAACTAGATAGACCTCATTGATGGCAGGCTGGGGAACAGGAGCTTTATTGGCAATTACAGGGGGAGGTCCAATTGAAGGACCACCGGTATTTGGACCAGAGGCATAAGAATGAGAATTGACTAGTGAGCCACCTGCAAAGATGACAAAATTTACAATGATCAGACAAAAACAATTTCATAAGAATGATTTCGAATTACAAGATGTAGTTTTGGGAAACAGTAATAAATTGCAAAGCTGACAAAATTCATAAAACATACATAAGAACTGCAAAAGTAAACATACAAATTGAAGAAAAGAAAAAATTAATAATAATAGAACAATGATTGGATATTGATATGTAATCTACACTGGTAATAGTAAAGCATCAAACTGAGCACGGTCTCCATAACAGAAACATCATAACTACTTGGGCATGTTCGGTAAAGTTTTTCGTTTTGTATATTTTCATTTGAAAACGAGTAATTGATTTTCGTTTTTTCAGGAGCTGAAAACACATCTGGTAGCACTGATTGAAAACATAATTCTAAATTTTACATTTAATTATATGAATCAAATTGGCATTGAATTTTTTTTTTTATATGAATCAAATAAATTAATTTTTGTAAATTTTGGACTAACAATTAAAATAAAAGAATTGAGACAAATAATAAGTTATAAGTAAAATTATTATTATAATAATGTTAAAAAAATTAAAATTGTTAATGAAAAAATTATTATATATATATATAGAAATTATCAAGTGCATAATCTTGCATAAAAAATTGGGGTAATTACCCTGGTGGCCATCGACTTTTGCCACCACTCTCAAAATGGCCACCAGTTGGGGATTTGGTTTAGAAATGGCCATTTTTGGCAAACAAAGTTACACCGGTGGCCATTCCGTTATAACACCGTTAACTTTTTCAAAGAATGTTACACTAATGGCCATTAATTTGTTTACTTGGTATCAAAATGGCCATTATAATAATTTTTCTCCAAAATTACTCTAGTGGCCATCCATTTGGTCAATTGGTATCAAAATGACCATTATAATTGTCCCTTTTTTTCTAAAACATGTGTATTGACCATCCATTTGATTAATTGGTATCAAAATAATCATTATATGTACAACTATATTCTATTAGAAAATTAAAGTAAGGAATCATTAAAAATAAAATTTCATTTCAATAGAGAAAATAAATAATTCATTTGATTCAATATAATTTTAGCTAGTCATACACATCAAATACTACTTGTCAAACTGCACAAGTATACCAAAATGTGTATGACTAGCTAAAATTATATTGAATCAAATGAATTATTTATTTTCTCTATTGAAATGATATTTTATTTTTAATGATTGCTTACTTTATTTTTCTAATAGAATATAGTTGTACATATAATGATTATTTTGATACCAATTAACCAAATGGATGGTCAATACACATGTTTTAGAACAAATAGGACAATTATAATGGTCATTTTGATACCAATTGACCAAATGGGTGGCCACTAGAGTAATTTTGGAGAAAAATTATTATAATGGCCATTTTGATACCAAGTGAACAAATTAATGGCCATTAGTGTAACATTCTTTGAAAAAGTTAACGGTGTTATAACGGAATGGCCACCGGTGTAACTTTGTTTGCCAAAAATGGCAATTTCTAAACCAAATCCCCAACTGGTGGCCATTTTGAGAGTGGTGGCAAAAGTCGATGGCCACCAGGGTAATTACCCTTAAAAAATTTGTGCGGTTTCATCAGTGAAAAAAATTGTAATGATTCCAACCGGTTGGAATAAGTGAAACCGAACAAAAAATTCGTGCAAGTTCCCGCACAAGAAAGTTACTATTTATATATAGTCTTTCTTCTATCGGTTCGTTCTGATATAAAATATATCAGTTCCTTGAATCCAGACCATAGGTTATGGAGAAGTTACGACAAATGCATACACACTGGGTCAAAGCAATTAAATCTAATGGCCCACATTTAACGAACTAATATATTTTATATAAGGACGAACTGACAGGAGAAAGATTCTATATATATATTTGGATGTGGAAATGACACTTTTTTCTCAATCTTCTTCTCTAAACTCTTCTTTTTTGCTCTAAGTATAACAATAAACTTCCAATTTCTTTATGTATTATGTATGCTTGAAGGGGCGATTGAGAAGCAAAAGAAATGAAAATAACTTTGAATGGTTTCAATCGTAGAAGTATTTTGAAAGGGAAGAGAACAAATTGGAGTGTCAATGACTGGGTTTTGTAACCAAGAGAAGAGAAAGGCCGTTATTTAGAAATTATTTGGGAAGAAAACAACGAAGACATCATTCGGATGTTCTGTCTTTACGTTATAAAGTGGAAAACAGTGTTTTTGTTTTCCAAAAAATGAAAACAAAATCTTACCACTGAACACGTTTTGTGTGATTTTAAAACTTGAAAACAAAAAACATGGGTTCAAAACGTTACCTAACGCCACCTTAATTTCCCAATAAAAAAAAGGCACCATGCTGTCATTTGAATAGCAGTGAGCTTATATCACTAATGGTAACTAATCTGTAAAGAAACCTAGAGTCCGTGCCTAGTTAATTCATCTCTAAAGTCCTTATGAAAGTGTGATTTGAACCAAAGACCTTTTACAAAACTGTATGAGACCTTACCGACTAAACTAGCTTGCACCCAAAATTCATCCTTAAATAAAAACTAGAGATCTAGTAAAAATAAATAAATAAACATTTTCTTCAAAAGCATGGGAATATGGCATGTATAAACGGTCACCAAGGTTCCAAATTAGCATCAGCACATACCTAAGTACCATTTCAACAATACTACTCAAGAGCATGGAATCTGTAAAGAAACCCAGAGTCCGTGCCTAGTTAATTCATCTTTAAAGTCCTTATGCAAGTGTGATTTTAACCAAAGACCTTTTACAAAACTGTATGAGACCTTACCGACTAAACTAGCTTGCACCCAAAATTCATCCTTAAATAAAAACTAGAGATCTAATAAAAATAAATAAATAAACATTTTCTTCAAAAGCATGGGAATATGGCATGTATAAATGGTCACCAAGGTTCCAAATTAGCATCAGCACATATCTAAGTACCATTTCAACAATACTACTCAAGAGCATGGTAATTATAAAATTAAATCTTCATTTATTTACAACACAGTCATAGTTTACCAACTCATTATCTGTAAATTTTCAAATATGAGTTTGTGGAAGACCATTCCACAGTAAACACTGAAAGGAAAATCATACCTTGCATGCTTGGGAGATGGTAGCTGGTGGTCATAGATGTATTGGCATTTGAATAAACATCAGTTGGGACTTTGATTTCAGTTGAAGAGTTTGCTGGAAGACTTGTTGAAAGCATAGGAGGAGAAAATGGTGAACTTTGAGTAGGTGTATTGTTGTTAACAACTGGGAACAAGGGTTGAGATACAGAAACAGGGGGTGTGGATGAGGGCAACCCAGGAGGAATAACTTGTGAAGGTTGGAGTGCAGGTGATGTCGTTGATGGCAAAGGAGGTCGGGGATTTTGCACAGGAAACAAAGGCTGTTGGCCATATCCTGGATGCTGTGGATACCAAGGTTGGGGGCGAGGAGGTATTGGCCAACCTGCAGGAGGCATGGGTACTGCAGAATTGTAACTGTAGCACGAGAACAATCAAGAATTCCAGTAAGACATTAATCATATTTTTCTATTACACAGAAAAATCATAATGTTGGTCCTAGGCCAACAATGAATGATAAGGGAGGTAGTCCTCCCATCACCGGAAGCAGGGCACTTCATTTTCTTTTCCAGACCATAGCAATTCAGCATTACCAGAACTCCCTTCATGGCTTTATTAATAAAGTGCAAAATACAAAATGCTTGTGTGTGAAAACTCTCATTTCAAAAAAAAAAAAAAATTAATTCAAAAGGTACAAAATAAAATGGATAATGAGAAAGGAAAATGAACAAAAGCTGGAATTCTGACAAAATGAAATCTCAGAAATCAGAATGTCTAATAACATTCAAATTTTCATTTCTGTAAATTAGCAATATTAGCATTATGACGCCCTATATTCATAAAGTGCAAAATAGAACATGCCTTTATCCTTGAAAACTTGCTCATTTCAAATAACAAAGATAAAATCGATCAGGAAGTGAAAAAGCTGGAATTCTACCAAAATTACACTTTAATATTACCAAAGATTAAATTTTCATAATTACCCAATATGAGACCAATTACTTGCAGCAATAATTGTAAAGGCTGATGTTCTTACCATGTTGCAATCACAAATATATTGTATGAACTAAGTAGTAAAAAAAAATATATAATTTTTTTTAAAAAAAATTGATGGAAGATGTGTATGCCTAAAGTTCAGCATCAAAATATAGCAGGTAAATGATGTATAAAGCATGTTACATGAGAAATTGTATGGAAAATTTCATCAAAAGATATTGATTAATTATAACTGAAAATAAAGAGAGCGAGAGGAAAATTTTGAGAATAATTTAAAACATCCACCACATGATGAGAGAAGATGTAAAAAGTATAGTACTTTGAGAAACATATCCTAGATTTCCTTTCCCTACCATATGATGCATGAACTGAGCAAGACTATATAGTAAACAGAATCAAACAGATACCATACATTGGTGGCATTGCACCTAAAGTTGATTGAGGAGGATAACCAACACCAAATTGTCCTGGAACCGCACCACCAAGCTGAGTGTATGGAGTATCCACTTTTGCCACTTTTGCCTGAGGCTCTTCTTCTGCAAGAAATTTATCATTGGTTAGAAAGGGAACTGAAGTCTTCTTAGTTCTAACCATGTAACTTTTGCATGCACAACATCTTCAAATTTTCATAGAGCAGAATTACTATCCATCACTACAGCGAGAACACTCAGAACATCAGAACATGTACTTCTCCATTACCTTTATTATACTGCAGAATCTAAAGATGACATGTACTATTCCATTACCTTTATTATTCAACAAATGCGGCCCTTATGACTCTATGAGAAATTTATCCTATTTATACATCAGGCTATACCAAGCCAAACCCAACAAAACCAACTTGCTCGTAATCAAACTGAGCCAACACCAGTAAAACTCAACTAATTGTCTAAATTGATGAAACCATTAAGTCAATCTCAACTCCTATTGAAGCTATAAATCCAATATATCATATCACATAGTCAATCTTGACATAGCAATCCATAATTCTATATTGAGTACCAGAGTTAAAAGAAAAACCTTAATAAAGGACAGAGGTCAAATGTGTGTTTGAAATTCCAGCAAGATAAAACATCTCTATGGAGAAAATGTATGAATACTAAGGGCCTGTTTGTTTGTCCCATCTGAAGTCTTAAAGTCCCTTAAATGTCTTAGGAAGACATTTTTGTTTGTTTTTTAACATTAAAAACATCTGCGAAAAAAAAGTTGCAATTTCAAACTTTTGTCTGAACCGATTACCACGACATTTCTCTTTAGATTTTTATGTCCAAATTTTCCCTTTGCAAATCAGCCTATTTCCAAATATATCCCTTCTAATAAACCTAACCAAACCTATAAACCATTTTCTTCTCTTCTCAGTTCTCAGACCACATTGCCTCTTCTCGGTTTGAGAGTTCTCACAACACATTGTCTCTTCTAGATTCTCAAACGCTTTGCTCATAAACACCATAAAGCATATCTCTTTTCATCGCCGCCAGAATACAACAATTTCTCATCATCTCATCAAAGATTTGGTAAGATAGCTTTTTTCTTCTTCTTTGTTAATCTTCAATTGATGTTTAAAACAACAAGAGAAAGAAAGAAAATAACTCCTCCCATTGTCCCATGGCAGCGATTATATAATATAAGATAACACCACAGATGGTGCCATCTTCCCGCTGTATAGTGACTTCCCACCTCTACTGGTCATCACCACCCCTGCCACCATGGCTTAATTAACCTTCCTCCAAGCTCTCACACACAAAACAGATACAAAGATTCCAGTTGCAGCAGATATAAAAAAATTAATATCTGTTGACTAGAAGAGAAAGAGAAGATAAGATGATCACAGTTAAAAGTTAGGAGTGGTTGAGGTATTATTTTAGAATATTAATTAAATGCATAAGTTTTTTTTATCAAAATAGTTAAATATTGTTTTGAGATTAGAAAGATAAGTGCAAGTATATATAACAAATATTGGTATAAGGGTATGAATGTCAAATTACAGGATTCCTGATTTTTGTTTAAAACAAACAATTATCACTTCATTCAGACATCACAAACAAAAAATAAATAAATAAAAACAAACGCTACCGAAGATTTCTCTGAATCAAAATTTGACAATGAAAATAGCATAGAGACACTGAAACACAATGCAGAAGTAACAAAATAAGGAATATAATTGCAAAGTTCTCACCTTCTTCTCCATAGTGAGCAGCCAAGATGTCAGGTGGAATTCCTTGCATCCCATATATTTCAATATCAGTTGACTCTCTGCCAGGCTTTGCATTGGGAACCCTGTGAACAAGTATTCAGTAACATGTGAATACATTATAGATGTCTTTCTTATCAAACCTTGATGAAGTATAATGACCAGAAACCTTCTGTTTTTTATATTCCAAAAAAAAAAAAAAAAAATTCACGCACTGACACATAACCAATGCACTTTAGTAAAACCACTATGCAAGCCCAAAACAAACTGATGCTAAGCAAGAATTTTGCACAGTACATCATATGCCAATTTTTTAAAATTCGAAATGAGGCCGCCACCTCACAGCTAAGAGCGCCTTGAGTCGGCTGCCTCTACCTTAATATTGCTAAGACCCGTCTCAATGTGATTTTCGCCTTGAGGCAGTGCGAGGCTTTACCTGCGCAGATAAGCGGTTCCCCGACGAGGTTTGTATCCGGCCAGTTTGGCGCCAGAGTATGGATGCCGCGATGGCAGGAAAATAGGAGGTGAGGATTGGTGGTGGCTAGTAAAAAATAGGGTTTTTGTTTGTTTGGGGATGGTGGGCTGGTAAAACATTGGGTTTCTTTTTGTTTAGTGGCTAGTAAAAAATTAGGGTGTCTTTTTGTTTGGTGTTTGTTTGGGGTGAGTGTATGGAGGATAGCGTGTCCTACAAAGCACTGGAAATTTTTTTTTATTTTTTTTAAGAAACCCAATTAAGATTTTCTATTTTAGTATTTCTTTTTGCATTATTTATCATCTCCGAATCAAGTCAACCGCTCGCCTCCCAATGACCGAACCGACTCACGCATTTTAAACATTGTTATATTCAACTTGAAAGTTAATACAAATCTATAACCCCCTTCCGTTAAAGTTTGCCAATGTTGATTGGACATTGGTACAAGAAAATATTATGCACCTTTGCTACTTTGCATTGAAGTCGTAAGAGCTAAAAAGAGCACAATTGTCGAACCTACCTAACAGAAAAAGAAACATAATAATAAACATAAACATAAACATAAACATAATAATAATAATAATAATAATAATAATAATAATAACAACAACCCTAGTAATGAAGAAATCTAAAATTCCTCTTTACTTCACTGCAACCTCCCAATTTCCACCCATGGTGAGCCCCAAAATGTGACCCTCGCCCAGACTCACGAAAATCATAATAATAACCCTAGTAATGAAGAAATCTAAAATTCCTCTTTACTTCACCGCAACCTCCCAATTCTGCCCATGGTGAGCCCCAAAACGTGACCCTCGCCCAGACCGACGAAAATCATCTCTCTCTCGTTAATTATTTATACTATCAACCTTTACTTTAACACTCCTAAAACTCTCAACAAATAAACTCAACAGAGAACAATACAATCCTTCTAACCACGATTTGATAACCCTAAAACCAAGTTATTAGGCACTAATCAAACAGAGATTCTTAGCAATAGTTCACCTTTCGCTCCTCAATCTCTAATCAATTTTATCATCATTCGATATCTTACAACTATGATCAAGTGATCAGCATGAAAAAAAACATTAACCGTATGGTCCGTATTAAAGTTTAACATGGGCATCGAAATTTACACATTAGTCACCTAAAAATTTAATCAATTAAAAGAGAAACATAAAACATAAGAGGAAAAAAAAATTATTACTTGGTGACGCTTTCTTTGTGAACCTGAAGGACGTGAATGGCCATGCCACTGGCGGTGGAGAGTTTCTTGTGGCAGACATGGCACTTGAAGTGCTTGGCCTTCTGGTGCTGCACCAGAATCTTCTCGTCGTCAAACTCTCTGTCGCAGTAGTAGCACCACACCTTCGACGAAACTCTCTTCTTCTTCTTTCCCATTATTGACCCTCCAAAAATCCAATCTTGTGCTCTTCTCTTCTCTCCCTCCTGTCTTTTTCGATTTTAGGGTTTCTCTCAATCTCCGTGTCTATGATTTGATATTTTATTTATACAGTATTTTCTTGGTTTTTCTTTTCCTGCGATTTTTATTGGGTGATAACGGAACCGCTTGCCATTGACACGTGGTTTTTCTCTATCAAGCCATGTCGTTTGATAATTTTTTTTTAAATAAACCTAAGCTGTAAAGAAACCTGTCCAGGTATGCATGCAATTAGGTCCAGATCCACTAAGAGCATAATAACTTGATAAGAAACTGCAATTTACGAACACACAAATTTGTCATTCCTGTTATAATATCTCATCAAATAGCTATGACAGCAATCATCATCACCAAAAAGCCAGTTAAAATCCCCATATGCAGGAAGCAGCAGATCGAATATCACTTTTCATAAATAAATAAAAAACTCATGTGAAGTTGGAAAAAACAATTACGCGATCAGAAGTTAAATCCCCATCACAATTTTGTACTCAAAACACATACTCACTATCATAGACAAGAAGTAAAATTAAAATTATCATGTTTAGCCATTATCAGATACAATGCTATGCTCCTACTTACAAATGCCAGTGGTAAATTTATGCTTTTGACTAAACTTGGATTCTCATGACGCTCTAGCAAGAAAGATTGGGATTCGTTCTAGTGTTTGTAGAAGGATTCACATGAAAAGTTCGAGAATTGGAGGACGTTCTGTGATCAAAACAAAAACAAACTACCTCGACTGTGGGTTTTTTCTTTTTCTCTTGCTTTTCCTAATTTCTAGAACAGTAATAGAGGAAAACCAAAATGAGCTTCATTTTTCAAAAACCAACCAGAGAGGTGCCTAATCTGGGATGCTGTTATCACATCCGATCGAAAACATGATGAATGATTAGCTTTCAGACGGTGGAAAGAGTCACCAGAATCGAAATATACAACAAGCCGCTGGTTTATATGATAATTAGCTAAAATAAACAATTCTGAAAAACACATAAAATTATTCCTCTAGAGAATCATTTGACAAGATTTTAAATAAATTGTGCGAGATACAAATAAAACATATGTGGTGTTGTGCGTTATCTAAAGCATTATCCAATGAAATCAAAGTAGAACAACAGTAACATAAAATGAAAAACGGTACACAAGTAAAACTAAATAATTAGAAGAATTCATTTTATATATACAATTATACAAAACAACGTAGTTGTGAGCGAAAGGAATGCGATGACTTGCACAAACGTGTCAGCCGAATTCGAAACAAAATCATATCATAATAATCCAATTTTTATTGAAGCTGATTTCGAATTTAAAAGGGTATGAAAATTGTTCAATAATTCAATTATAAATTGAAGCTGGGCTCATAATACTCAGTGAGACAATGTATCAGAGCAAATACCATTCAATCAACTGAAAAAAATAACAGCGAGAGAGAAAACCTTTGAGAAAATGGTGGAGAGACCTTGGAAGACAGACGACGGCGGCGGAAGAGGGTCTCCCAGTTGCTCGAGACCCTATGATCCTCACTCACTCAGTTGTTTATGGTTTTGTTTTTTCTTTCTTTCTATGTATTCGTGTTGTCTTGTATGAGTGAGGTATATATAGAAGTAAATTTAGTAGTAGCAGGGAGCAGAGTAGTGTGTTTTTACGAGGATGCGTGACCTCCTACTCTCCGGTTTATTTATGTTAAAAAAAAATTAAAAAAAAAAAAACGATCCGGATGGGACGCGCCCATCCCGCTCGAGACAGGGTTCTATCAAAATAAATGGGGTCAGGTAGGTTAGGGACCAAGTCATACGCACCTTTTATCCCCGTCCTGTTTATTATTTATTTGTTAATAATATTAATATTTAATAAATAAAAATTAATTTATTTTTTTTATTGTTTCTTGTTAATGATTTTCGTGGATTTAATTCTATAGTGAATTATAAACAGTTAAATTTTGATTTTGTATGATGGTATTGAGTTTATTCAAAATATATAAATTTATTTTATTAAAAATAACTATTAAATATATAGAAATTGTGCAATATTCATATTTTAAAAAACACATTTGGGGCGGGGCGGGGCAAGTTCGGGTTCGGGCCACCTCCCCCTACCTTGGAAATTCCCCATCCCAAACCCGGTCATAAATAATCGGGGTTAGGGCGGGGTTGGAGCCAAGTAATTGTTTTTTGGATTGGACTTGGGATTGAGAGTTTTTGCCTGAGTAAGACCGGATACAATTGCCATGATATATATTAGGGTAAATTGTAATAAAGTACCTTCACGTTTTGTCATACCATAGTCAGATTGAACTTTTATCTAAAATTACAATGAGATACCCTTCACCCATAAATTGCAATAAAATACCTTCACGTTTTGTTATATCACAGTCAAATTGAACTTTTATCTAAAATTACAATGAGATACCCTTAACTCATTTGACCAACATTAGCTTTAACGGTGGTCTTGAGTGTGAGACTAAAATGTCCAAAGTGTCCTTGCTACTTACTCTATGTGATGTGACGTTGACAGACAATGAAAACTTTGGCATGTTTACCCTATAGAATGACAATATTAGCCTTGAAACATAAATAAAAAATAACAATTCAAGGCTTTACAAATGTAACTGTTGGTGGCCAACAGTTAAAACTTCATGCAAATTTAAAGGCAAGTTAGTTGTGATTTTCTACAAAGTCATTGTCCAATTTTTTATGGTGGTTATTAGGTAGCAATTTTTTTTCAAGTTTTGAAAGCTTCACACACTGGTAGTACAAATTTAAGTTGAAATGGCAGACCAAAATAGTAGTATAGCAGACCAAAATGTCTACAATAAAAAATTGGACAATGACTCTGTAGAAAATCACAACTAACTTGCCTTTAAACAGGCATGAAGTTTTGGCTGTTGGCCACCAACAACATTTGTAATGCCTTGAATTGTTATTTTTTATGTATGTTTCAAGGTTAATATTGTCATTTTATATGGTAAACATGCCCAAGTTTTCATTCTCGGTCAACGTCACATCAAATAGAGTAAGGAGCAAGGACACTTTGGACATTTCAATCTCACACTCAAGACCACCGTTAAAGCTAAGGTTGGTCAAATGGGTCAAGGGTATCTCATTGTAATTTTAGATAAAAGTTCGGTTTGGTTGTGATATGACAAAACGTGAAGGTACTTTATTGCAATTTACCATATATATTAAGTTGATGTTATACCAAGTTCAATCTATTTTTAGTTGATGGGGAATGTGATCATAGTGTAAGAGTCAAATGATTTCATGAGAATTATTTTTTTCTTAATTATTGGTTGATTGTTGTTGTTCCAAATATAAATTTAATGTGATATATATGCATTTAAATTGGATATTGTGTAACTTTTTATTTATTTTTTTGTAGAGACAAATGGATGAGCTTGTTACAAACCAACCTGGTGCATCTAAAAATGAAATCTTCAATCAAGTTTTGGGTGAAGTTATTGGTCCAAAAGCAATGTTTCTACTTTAACATATGGTCTTGGGATCACTCGATCAAAAAAATGGTAAACGTTCTTTACGTATTGATCGTGCCAAAATTGTGTTATATTTTAGTCATCAATTCCATGTCGTTTGTCTCGTTTTAGAGTGTATTTGCATGTCTATTAGTCTCTTTTCTAGTTAATAATGGTGTTCAATGTATTTCAGATGTATGAGATGCATGCTGGAGTTTTTGGGTGCAAAACGAGCCAAAATGTCAAGGAAAGGAGCCCAGATCGTGGGTACTGAGCGGGTCTGCAACCAGCGCACTACCAGCGCACTGAAAACCGTAATTTGCATCTAGATTGATTCGGCGCCCAAAATTGGCGGTTCCCAACCGCTGTTTCAATGGTTGTTTTGTCCCAGTAGGTTCGGCGCTCAGCAATTCGGCAGTTCCCAACGGCCGAATTCAGCCACGTCAGCATCAGACAAATTTTTGCCTTATTTTTGGAAACACATATGAATACCCCATCTTCTGATTTTTACAACTCTCTTCCAGCCATGAACTATTTCCCTTTTATATCACAAAACTCTAACCTTAGATTTAGGAATTATTTTTCTAACAACATCAACTCTTGATCATCGTTGGATATTAAACTTATTTGAGTTATTGAACTTTTAATTGTTATTTCTTTGTGGATTAAGTAGGCATACCGACTTTGATTCACTTAGAGGTTAAATTGAGTTTTTAATGCATTTGATATTCTTCTTGGATTGAGTAGGCATACCAACTCTCAATTCATGATAAATGTTAAATTGTGATGTCTTCTTGGGTTGAGTAGGCACACTGACTCTTAGCCCATGTTAGATGTCAATCAATGATTTTTAACCATATACACCTAAGGTGTTAAAATAGCTCTCTTGAATGGAAGGGATGTGTCGTGAGCACACAAATCCGTTGCATCCCGACTAAAATGTGGAAAGGGTGGATTGTGAGCACACCAATCAAGCCACCCTAACTACTAAAATCTACCTATGCTTAAAGAGTGACTCTCTCATAAACTAAACAAGTAATTGTGTAGTAGAGAACTGAAGTGACAAGAGTCTCTATCTCTCCAAATCCAGCCAAGTAGTTACGAGTGATAGGTATTGATTCTAAGTCACCTCTAAAGGTGGACTAGCTCTGAAAGAAAAACATGCGGCGGAAGCGAAAAATTAGATTGGTATATTTCAAAAAATTTCCTTTTAAAAGAAAGAACCTTAACCCTTGATTAATTAATATATATAATTAAAAGTATCATACATTTTTCATGTGACAATTGATATTGTGTCGCTTTGAATCCACAAGATCTTCTAATTCAATCACGAACGTGAATCAACTAGGAGTGTGAGCTCCCTTTCTTTGAATTGTATACCTGAGGATGGAAAACAAAAACCTTTTTCTTTTGTTAGTCACAATAACCCTCCTAGAAAAAACAAAGAACGATTGGTCACTTGTGAATTCTCAATCCTTTATTCGAAAACTCGTGTGAACCCTAATTCGATGTTGTGCACAAAACCTTTTGATATAAAAGCTTCTAGTGCACTATCGAAAACAAAAACACTCTCTTTTCCTCTTGGCCAAATTCTCTATGAGTTGGAGTTTTTTTTTTAAAGCAAAAAGAATAAAATACTTATTCTTGAAAAACTCTAGTTGGCCGAACTCTTCTTGATAGATTTATAAGGTGGCCGAAAATTCTTCTATCATGTGGAGGATTTTTGTTTCACCAAAACTCTTATCAATTTAGTAGTTCAAATATATTTCAACTCATGAGTGTATTATCCAATAATAAATTATTGAATATCAATTAAAAAATTGTGACTATATCAATAACTTCCTAATTGACTAATTATCAATTAGAGTTTTGATAGATATCAAATACTTCCTAATTTGACTAGATAAATAAAACCTTTTTATTTATCTACTTATCAAATAAGGGTTTTGATATTTATCATGCTACTAACAATAGTATAACACTAAGAGTCCTACTCCTAGTTAGAAAAAGATTTTGACTTTCAATCAAATAATTAATTAATTTCCATTTAATTAAATAATAAAATAAAACAATATATTAGGCTAATTATTTAGCCCTTGCCGCCCAAGCCTATACATGGGCAATATATTGTTTTTCCATATTATTAAACCCATTGGACTTTAATAAAAAGTCCACATGTGAACTAGACACATTCTTAATTACTAAAAAATAGTCCACATGCCTTAAATTAATACATTAATATAATTTAACATCCCATTTAATTAAAATGTGCAAATTATATTCTCAATGTATTAATGGAATGCTAATTGCACCCCATTAGGGCCGCCCAAGGACTCCCACATCCTTGGCCGCCCATCCCAGGCATTTGAAGAGTTACCGCGTGTCTTGATCACACATGACCGCACCTCTCCAAAACTTTTGGATTCCGAATCAAAAACACAATTCTAGATGGATCTAGAAATTGTTCCGGTAGAATATATCAAGTGATCCATTCAAGTTCGTGCGGGTTGGGGATCTTGGCGGGTTATCTAAATTTAAGCTTCAATAGACATAACCTAATTACAATCAATAAATGATTCACTTAGGTTCGATCTATTAATTTTAGCACATTCCACTAAAGAGCTAAAATTTAACTCTTAAATAAAGATAAAATGAGTTAACGTTTCTCATTCATACCCTAGACAACCTTATTTGAGACAGTGTATCCTCGTAAAAAATATCAGTAATTGTCTAGAGCTCATAGACCGCCTATAGCTCTCCTAGTTACCATATTTACTTATATGACCACATTTTGAACTTGGATATTTTGACTTGTCCAGAACCCATGTTTCAATAGACACCATAGAAAACTTAACGATAAGATTTAATATCCAATACCTCAAAATATCCATATGATGATATTCTACTCACATTTAATAAATGGAGCCATGATGTCCATATCTATAAATGAAGTCCTCTATCGATTAACAAATGAATACCACCAAACCATCGAGGATAGACTATGCTATATAAACGTACTTATTGACAGCTCAAATGATAACACTTGTAACCATAAGTCCATCATTTATCTTAGGATTGAGATAGACTATCTGATTATCCTTAAGTGAAAACTTTTATCCATTGACGGTTCTGGATAAAGTATTTCACTGTGATCATATTCAATGCACCTAGTGCACTAGATTATTTTGCCAAAAGACACTACACTTTGTTGATTTTAGACTCATCATAACACATTTGAGCCCACTCAAATGCTGGCAAAAGAATCTACAACTTTAACAAGGTAAATGAGCCCAACCGATATCTTAAGTTGTGAATAATATTCAAGACTAACTAAAGAATTGTGTCTACCTCATATATGTCCAGATGTACGAACAATTCTTCATCTCTCATAGTCTTTTGACCTTATGATTATTTACTTTTGACAATTATAATAATTAAACTATAAATGCTATAAGATTTGTTAAACAAGAAATCACTTTATAATATGAAAAGATTGTCAAATACATTATTACAATATTGCTATTGAGCATAATCCTAACAATCTCCCTTTTTCGCTATAACAAGTGTGTCATATCTCTCATTCATATGTTCTCTAGGTGCCCATCAAAACTCTTCTGTGGTAGAGCCTTTGTGAAGGGATCCGCTAGATTTTTTGCTGACTCAATCTTGGTAATCGTCACGTCACCCCTATGAACAATTTTCCTCAAAAGGTGATACTTGCTTGCAATATGTTTCCCTTTCTTATGGCTTCTTGGTTCTCTCGAATTAGCCACTGCTCCACTGTTGTCACAGTAGATAGTGATCTGCTTATTCTCATTAGGAACCAGTTCCAAGTCAATCAAGAATTTATGGAGCCAGACAGCCTTTTCAGCAGCTTCGTATGTGGCAACATACTCAGCTTCCATGGTGGAATCAGCAATACAAGATGACTTGATACTCCTCCATATGACTGCGCCTCCTCCAATAGTACACACAGATCCTGATGTAGATCTCTTGGAGTTAGAATCCGACTGGAAATCAGAATATGTATACCCAACAGGAATTAAATCCCCTCCAGAGTATACAAGCATATGATCTCTCGTTCTCCTGAGATACTTGAAAATATTCTTGACTGCCGTCCAATGATCAGGACCAGGTTTCGATTGAAACCTGCTAACTATGCTAATAGCAAAACAAATATCTGGTCTAGTGCAGAGCATTGCATACATGAGACTTTCAACTGCCGAGGCATATGGAACCCTACTCATGAATTGCTCTTCATGCTCATTCTTACGAACTTGTTCCTTAGAAAGTTTGATTCCATGTCTGAAAGGTAACATACCTTTCTTGGAATCTTGCATGGAGAACCTAGACAAGATTTTATCTATGTATGAAGCTTGGGGTAATGCAATCATTCTATTCTTTCTATCCTTTATTACTTGGATACCAAGAATATAACTTGCTTCTCCTAAGTCCTTAATATCAAATTGTTTTGATAACCATTCTTTTACTGATGTCAATACACCTATATCATTTCCAATGAGTAGTATATCATCAACATAAAGAACTATGAAAACCAAACTGTCGCCTTTAATCCTTTTGTATACATAAGGTTCGTCAAGTTTTTGAGTAAATCCAAAACCTTTCGCAGCTTGATCGAACCTTATGTTCCAAGTTCTGGATGCTTGCTTCAGTCCATATATGGATCTTTGCAACTTGCATACCCTTTTCCACTTGGCCTTTTTCAATGAATCCTTCTGGTTGCATCATATAGATGCTTTCGTCAAGACTTCCATTAAGGAAAGCTGTCTTGACGTCCATTTGCTAAATCTCTAGGTCTAGAGATGCTGCAATGGATAAGAGTATCCTTATGGATTTAAGCATGGCCACATGAGAGAAGGTTTCCTCGTAATCAATACCTTCATTTTGTGTGTAACCTTTAGCTACCAATCTAGCTTTAAAGGTTTCCACATTTCCATCCATACCTCTTTTCCTCTTGTATACCCACTTTCACCCAATGAGTTTTATCCCTTTAGGTAAGTCTACAAGAGATCAGACTTTGTTTTTGAACATAGGCTCAATTTTAGATTGCATTGCCTTTTGCCAATGGCGACAATCAACATCCTCAACAGTTTCCTTGTACGTGCAGGGATCATCGTTGTCTATTAGATTCTCCACTGATTCTCCTAGACCGATGTATCTCTCTAGTTGTCTACTAACCCTCCCACTACGACTAGAAATGGTAGGTTGTTGATCTTGTGATGGTACGAAACTTACAATTGGACTAGGTTGTGAAAACTCTTATGGAATTGTATCTCCTGAAAGCTCATTCAGAACAATTCTACTCTTAGGCACAAAATCATTCATATAGTCTTTTTCCAGAAATTTAGCATTTGTCGAAACAAATACTTTAAGATCTGAAAGACTATAGAAATAATATCCTTTAGTTCCTTTGGATACCCCACAAATATGCATGTTTCTGAACGAGACTTTATCTTTTCTGTCTTTCCTTTTAACACGTGAGCAGGACATCTAAATATCCTTAAGTGTTGTAAACTAGGCTTTCGCCCAGTCCATAACTCATGCGGTGTTTGAGGAACCAATTTAGATGGTACATTGTTTATAATATACATAGCAGTTTGTAAAGCATATCCCCAAAAAGAATTGGGAAGTGTTGAATAACTCAACATAGACCTAACCATGTCCAAAAGAGTCATATTTCTCCTTTCTGGCACCCCATTTTGCTGAGGTGTTTCTGGCACTGAAAATTGAGAAATTATCCCATTATCAATAAGCATTGCTGAAACTCACTAGATAGATATTCTCCACCGTGATCAGATCTCAAGATTTTTAATGTGTTTCTCAAGCTAATTTTCTACTTCAGCTTTAAATGCTTTGAACATGTCAAAAGCATCCGACTTATGTCTCATGAGATACACATAGCCAAATCTCGAGTAATCATCCGTGAAAGTGATGAAGTACTCATATCCACCTCTAGCTTGAATGGTTATAGGACCATACACATCTGTGTGTATTAATCCTAAACATTCAGTGGCTCTTGTGCCTTGGGTCGTGAACAATCTTTTGGTCATCTTACCTTCCAAACAAGATTTACAAGTTGGTAGCTCATCGACTTAAAGGTCCATCACTAACCAATATTTTAATCTTATCAAGGTTAATATGACCTAGGCGCAAATGCCATAGGTAGGTTTCATCTTTTGATAATTTCACTCTTTTATGATTAGGTTCTGTTGATTCCGTGTCTAACAAGTGAGAGATATTTCTATGCAAATAGAATAAACCATTTTCCAATGTACCTTTGCAAACAAATTTGTCATTCCTACTAATAATAAAACCTTTATTAAAAGTAACTGAATATCCAAATTTATTTAAACAAGAAACTGAAATTAAATTCCTCTTGAATTGAGGTACATAATAAATGTCTATCAAATCCAAATGCCTACTAGAATCTAAATTAACTCTAATATCTCCCATTTCACAGGCAGACACCAACTCTTCGTTGCATAAACGCAATTTGAATTCATTCTCATTCAGTCTTTTCCTTTCCTAGAACCCCTATAAGGAATAACAAACATGATTAGTGGCTCCAGAGTCTATGATCCAAGAATTTATAGAATCTGCCAAAAAGCATGTTTCAAGATAATTAATATTACCTTCTTTCTTCTTTTTCTGAGACTTTGGGCAATTTCTTTTCCGATGTCCCTTTTAACCACAAAGAAAATACTTTCCTTTGATTTTGGTTACTTTCTTGGTCTCCTTCTTGGTAGGTCCAAGTTGCTTTTTCTTCCGTTGTTTTCTGACCTTCTTACGGGTGTTAGCAGTAACAACTTTTCCAACCATATGAATCTCTTAACCCTTGCCTTTCATATGGATCTTTTCAGTGCTTTGAACATCTTGCATCAGGCCCTGCAATGTGTATTCCTTATTGTTCAAGGTGTAGTCCAACTTGAACTGATCAAAGAAATCTTATAGTGAGTTGACAATCATGTCTATTTTTGTCTCACCATCTATCTCAGCACCATTGAGTTCAGCAATGTTGAGATGTGCTATGACTTTCATCATGTGATCTGTCACAGCCTGTCTAGATTTCATCCTAAGATTCATGAAAGCAGTCACTGCTTCTCTTTTAGTCGTCCTGGACCTCATAGCAAACATCTCCTCTAGAGACATCATTATATCAACACCTGTACTCATTCATTCATGTTGTTGTTGCAACACGTCGGAGATTGTGGCCGTAATGTAACATTTGGCCATCTCATATGAGGTCTCCCACTGCTTATACTTGTCTTTTTGAACCTCTGTAAATTCATTAGTAGGAATAGGTGGTTTAGGGGTAGACAAAACAAACTTATGTTTTTCATATTGCAACAACAACCGAATTTTCCTTTTTCCATGTGACATAAGTATCACCAGTTAAAGTATTATCTTTCAGAATGTTGATAAGGGATGGGGTCATGATTTCTGAATAAAACAAAAATTATATAAGCAAACAATCATGATAAAGCACTTTTGAATATTTAGCTTGAATTAAATAAAATAATTCAATCATAAAATTCAACGATGATCCAACACCCATAAATGTCACGCCTCCTTTGGGAGTTCGCACCATTTACTAGTTGGACTAGGTCCCACCTAATTGTTAACATAACAACTAGAGTTTTCAATTTAGCCTTGCGATTTATATTGACAAGAACTCTTGGGAGGATATCAATAAAACCATATTGAGTGTGTTACCAAGTTATCGACCTTCAATATATTCCTTCGCGAAAATCCCTCATTTGAGAGTAGATATCTCTTGAGTCAATTGTCTAGTCTATCATTGTAATGAAGTATCTTGCTAAATTCCATTCATGGATACCCCTTGGGGGGTTATCAGATGAAACATAAAGCTCAATTAATCTTAGAGGCCATAGGTGTTCAAAACACCTTCTCCCACTCAATTGTTTAAGGCATGCGATTGAATTCCATAGAATGATTTACCAAGTTATCTAGATGCCAATTAGATACCTAAACAATTCAATGCATGTTTATACCAAAAGAGATATATGAGTCGCACTCTTATTCTATATGACATGTTATCAAACAATGATAAACATTACAATATTTACGAAAAATAAATAAAAACAATTTTGGTCCATCCTAGAAAAACAAGTAAATTACATTTGTTTGAAAAACAAAAACCCTAATCATAACTTGGTGAACAAGTCATCAAGCGGCCGTCCGTCCAAAAGTCTTGCGCGCCCGTAGCCATGCGCGGCTGCCCCGTGAGCAACACCGCGCTCCTGAAGCCAGCGCGGCTGCAGCACATCTGCTGCCATCCAATGGAGCGCACATGTGCCAGCCCTTTGGTAGGCCGCGCACTGCTGCACCACAACAAGCGCAATTGCACACTTAGTCACGTGTTCGCTTGCTGCCTTGGTGCGCACGAGCTGCTAAGGGCTGTGACCTTGCTCCTTTTTATGCTCCCAATTCTTCAACTTTTTGATTCTTCGAAACTTGAATATATTACAACAGTTATTTTTTTATTACAACAATAAAATAAAATAAAAACTTAACAACTATTAAGAAGGAAATTATGGAGATGATAGACCACCCTTCTTGTTACAACTTCAAACAAAATTACATTGAAATTCTATGACCAAAATCGAGCAATAACAATTCATATTATAAAAACATATATATATATATATATATATCTATACATTCCAATTTAATTATATATGTGAATACCTAGAGTGTCATCTCTTTCTAAAACATGTATATTTACAATAAGAAGAAATAGATCCATGTATATATATATATATATATCAATTAATCAAGGGTACAACCTGGCTCTGATACCAATTGAAGGAAAAACAAGCGGCGGAAGGGAAAAATTAGATTGGTATATTTCAAAAAAATTCCTTTTAAAAGAAAGAACCTTAACCCTTGATTAATTAATATATATATAATTAAAAGTATCATACCTTTTTCATGTGACAATTGATATTGCGTCGCTTTGAATCCACAAGATCTTCCAATCCAATCATTGTTAGGATTATGCTCAATGGCATGAGTGTAATATTGTAATTGACAATCTTCTCATATTAATAAAGTGAATTCTGATTCTTACAATTACTTATAGCATTTATTATTATAATTGTCAAGGTAAATAATCATAAGGTCAAAAGACTATGAGACATGAAGAATTGTTCATACATCCGGATATGTAAGAGGTAGACACAATTCTTTAGTTAGTCTTGAATAACGTTCACAACTTAAGTTAAAGGTTGGGCACCTCTATCTTGTTAAAGTTTTAGAATTCTTTTACTAGCATTTGAGTGGGATCAAATGAATATGATGAGTCTAAAATCATCGAAAGGTTTTCGAGTAAAAGAATCTAGTGCACTAGGTGCATTGAACTGGATCACAATGAAATACTTTATCTAGAACCGTCACTAGATATAAGTCTTTTCATTAAAGAGGACAATCAGAGAGTCTATCTTAATCCTGAGATAAATGATGGACTTATGGTTGCAAGTGTTATCATTAGAGCTATCAATGAGTACGATTATATAGCATAGTCTATCCTCGATAGTTTGGTGGTATACATTTGTTAATCGATAGAGGACTTCATTTATAGATATGGACATCGTGGCTCCATTTATTAAATGAGAGTATAATATCATCATATGGATGTTTTGAGGTATTGGATATTAAATCTCAACGTTTAGTTTTCAATAATGATTATTGAAAACATGGCTTCTGGACAAGTCAAAGTATCCAAGTTCGAAATGTGGTCATATGAGGAAATATGGTAACTTGGAGAGCTATAGGCGGTTTATGAGCTCTTGGCGATTACTGATATTATTCACGAGGATACACCATCTCCTATAAGATTGTCTAGGGTATGAATGAGAAACATCTCCTTATTCTATCTTTATTTAAGAGTTCAATTTTAGCTCTTTAGTGGAATGAGTTAAAATTAATAGATTGGACCTAAGTGAATCATTTGTTGATTGTGATTAGGTTGTGTCTATTGAAGCTTAAATTTAGATAGCACGCCAAGATCCCCAATCCACATGTATTTGCATGGATCACTTGATATATTCTACCTGGCCGATTTAAGGGTCCATTTAGAATTGTTTTTAATATATCAAGAATATAATATGACTATTATTTAATTAATGGGCTGCACTATTATATTAATATATTAAAAGGAGACGTGTGGGCTTGTTTCTTTTAGTAAGAATGGGTCTGGTTCACATGTGGGCTTTTATTTAAAGTCTAATGGATTAAATGAAATAAGAAAATAATATATGGCCCATTTATATAAGTGGGGCGGCAAGGTGTATATATTAACCTAATATATTATTTTGTTTCATTGTTTTAATTAAATAAGAATTAGTTAATTTATTAATTAATTGTTTAATTAAGAAACAAATCTTTTTCTGATCAGGAAATATATTTCCTAAAGTTATACTATTGGTAGTAGTATATTAAAAGTAAAAGACTTGTTTGATAGGAAAATAAATAATTAATTTTATTTATTTAATCAAATAAGAAGTCTTTTTATTTAGTCAATAAAAGAATAAAAATATCTATGAGTTGGATTAGGTTTTGAAGTCTAAAGGTTGATGGAAATTAGGGTGCAACACAAACTCTTTTTGGTATGTGATTTGCGGCAACCCTAGTCCATTTAGAGGAAGATTTCGGCAATCCTAAATAAAAGAGGAAGCAAAATTTCGGCCACCTATATAATTCCACATATAGAATTCGGCCACCATAGTTGATTGAATGAGTCAATTTTTCTTCTTCTTCTCAATTCATAGAAAAGGATAATTTTTATTCTACTAAACATAAAAAAGAGAGAAGAGATTATTCTTTGATAGTACACTGATTGCTTGTTCATCAATAAGCTTGTGTGTACAACATCGAATTAGGTTCACGCGAGTTTCGATCATTAGATTGAGAACTCAAAAGTGACCGGAATAATTTTTGTCTTCTTTTGATTGTTTTGTGACTAACAAAAGAAAAAGAAAACTTTGTTCATCCATTCTCAGGTTTGCAATTCAAAGAAAAAGGGAGACCACGCTCCTAGGTGATTCACGTACGTGTTCGGATTGGAAGATCTCGCGGTACTGTTCACGATCACTGTTCACGGCGGGGGTACTTTTCACGATCACTATTCATGCGGTACTGTTCACAATCACTGTTCACGCGGGTACTGTTCACGGGCATCGGAAAAGATTTTGCGGATTACCAATCGACGTAAGTCAATCGGATCACGTGTCAAGAGGTATTTAACTCTAACCGTATATATTTGAGTTTAATTAATTAAAAGGTTAAGGTTCAACTTTGAGCAAAATTTTAAAACCATACGAAATCTATTTTTCGTTTCTTCCGCTGCGTTTTATATCGATTTTTCCCTACATTTTTCATGTGACAATTGATATTGCGTCGCTTTGAATCCACAAGATCTTCCAATCCAATCATAAACGTGAATCACCTATGAATGTGAGCTCCCTTTCTTTGAATTGTATATCTGAGGATGGAAAACAAAACCCTTTTTCTTTTGTTAGTCAGAATAACCCTCCTAGAGAAAACAAAGAACGTTTGGTCACTTATGAATTCTTAATCTTTTAATCAAAAACTCGCGTGAACCCTAATTCGATGTTGTGCACAAAGCCTTTTGATATAAAAGCTTCTAGTGCACTATCGAAAACAAAAACACTCTCTCTTTTCCTCTTGGCCGAATTCTCTATGAGTTGGAATTTTTTTTAAAGCAAAAAGAATAAAATTCTTCTTCTTGAAAAACTCTAGTTGGCCGAACTCTTCATGATAGATTTATAAGGTGGCCGAAAATTCTCCTATCATGTGGAAGATTTTTGTTTCACCAAAACTCTTATCAACTTAGTAGTTCAAACCTAATCTAACTCATGAGTGTATTATCCAATAATAATTATTGAATATCAATTAAAAAATTATGATGGTATCAATAACTTCCTAATTGACTAATTATCAATTAGAGTTTTGATAGATATCAAATACTTCCTAATTTGACTAGATAAATGAAACCTTTTTATTTATCTACTTATCAAATAAGGGTTTTGATACTTATCACACTACTAACAATAGTATAACACTAAGAGTCCTACTCCTAGTTAGAAAAAGATTTTAACTTTCAATCAAATAATTAATTAATAAATTAATTAATTTCCATTTAATTAAATAATAAAATAAAACAATATATTAGGCTAATTATTTAGCCCTTTCCGCCCAAGCCTATACATGGGCAATATATTTTTTTTCCATATTATTAAATCCATTGGACTTTAATAAAAAGTCCACATGTGAACTAGACTCATTCTTAATTACTAAAAAATAGTCCACGTGCCTTAAATTAATACATTAATATAATTTAACATCCTATTCAATTTAAATGTGCAAATTATATTCTTAATGTCTTACTGGTGTTAACGGAAATTTTGCTCGGGATGAGAAACCTCAGTTAACACCCTCGAGACCACTACCACGTAGGTGGTGGCCAAGATTGATTGTATATGTAGCGATGATTTATAAAATGACAAGGAATGGTGATACCATTCCCCCAAAAGAAAGCAAAAATATTTTTATTAAATGTGCCTGGTATACAAATACAAGTTTCTTTATTTTTGCTCTTAACTCTCTCTAGGGTGTGGTTGAGTATTTGTCGTATGCCTGTCGAATCGTAGTCTCCCTTTTTTTCTTTTTCTTTCTTTCTATTTATATATAGTTTTGTAGGTTAAACAAACTGATTCTCCCCTTGATTTTCTCAGTCTCTCCCCTCCTTATCGGGCGGGATTTCTCACTTTAATGTCATTGACTTTGAGTTAACAGCCGAATTGAGAATATCGTGGTGGAGATCAGTTTGTTTCCTCTTTGGACTCTATTACTTGTCCTGCATATAGGTAACAATTCCAGATATGATCCAGTGTATCTTCGTATCTTTTCAGCATGATCCTTTATAGAGGTCGTTGAATATGGCATGGTGTGGTGCATGTGAGGTTGATCAGTGTTCCGACCTCGATATCTGAGAAGTTTCATCCAGCTTGGGGCCAGATTCGGCTTCCCTTGACCTTTGTGAAGCTATGTGTGGCCTCCCCTGACCTTTCGAAGCTAGGAGTGGCTTCCCCTGACCTCTTGAAGCTTGGTGCGGCCTTCTAGGGACATTTTCTGTGTCAGCGAGGTATAGGCGAGTCTCTGGAGCATTTACGAGGTGACCTCGACTTCAGGGAGCTTCTAGTTTTGGTGATGCGGGCTAGATCCGATCGTTCTGGGCTCTATCCCGGATGTTTCCGGAGCCCGTCCTTGTTCCTAGAGAGGTGTCATAGTTCAGTTCTGGATAGAAAGGTCTCCTGGTGGAGACTCTCAGGTATGGAACCAGGTCTGGGAGGTGGAAAATTTTCCTTTGGTCCTTAGCCAATTTTGGCTATTAACAGAAGTCCCCTCTAACTTGAACACTAGACGTCGAGCTTGGCTTGGGGTTGAGGTCAGATTTTTACTTTATTTGGGAAATCTTCCTCTTTTTACCGTTATCGAAATATTGGGGAAATTTCTTCATTAGAGTGACGTGATGCGAATCGACTAATTTGTCTCCGAATTAATCTGATTGCGTTACGGCAGTCCCCGAGATTTTTTACCGTTACCAGAATCTTGGGGAGATCTTCCTCTTAACTGCGTAAGTGATGTGGCGTGAGATGATTAGCCTGCTTCTGAGTTTAATCCGGTTACGTTACTGTAGTCCCCGAGATTTTTTACCGTTACCAAACGAGTATCTCGGTAGCTCGTGTTGTTGCCCTCCTGCCTATACATATATATATATATATATATATCTATTTTTCTCCTCGTCTTGTTCGCACCTCGATCTAAAAATTTTTGCAGAGAAATATTTTCATAGCCTTTCCTCCAAGCTTGCTATTTTCTTCATCCTTCGTCCTTTTTGGCTTTTACTATGTTGAAAACCAGTCGTGACTCAGCTGATTCCATAATCGACGGCGAGGAGGTCGTCAGTTTTACTCTGGGGAAGCGGGCTAGGAGGAGTTCTGTCGGCGACGATTCCCCGCCCACCTCGTAACTTCTGCGGTCAAGTAGGAATATATCCATTGGGACTGGGTTCTCCAACCATCCTGACCATCCTTTGGATATCGTCGTCGAAGATTCCGATAAAGAAGCTGATGGTGGCGCCACGGGGGAGCATCGGGTCTCGGCTCCTAGTCCCCTTGTGGAGAGGCTCCCTCCTTATGATTTCTGGGTTATCCCAGATTCCATCATTGACCCAGTCTCGATTGACCGCTTGAGGTCGAAGTTTGGCATCCCCGACAGCGTATCCATCTCGGTGCCTCCCAAAAATTACGAGTTCTTCAACCCTCCCAAAGGCGTGCTTCCGATTCATGTGGCCGCTCTTGAGAACGGGGTCAGGCTTTCCCTTCATCCGACTCTTCGGTGGGCTCTTAATGCCATCCAGCTCGCCCCCCTCCAGTTGACGCCTGGCTTCTGGAGGCATCTGATTGGTTTCCTTGTACTATGGAGGGAACAATGTCAGATGAGTAAGGTGACGAGGGAGCCGGGTGCAGAGGAGCTGGCCTATCTCTTCCAGATTGGGAGCCTGTCTGGCGCTCCTCGAGGCCAGTTCTATGCCAAGGCCAAGAACAAGCTCAACTTCATCATTCCTAGTGCTTCGAAGAAGGACCTCGCCTGAAAAGAAGAATGGATCCTTGAGGGGGATGACTGGGGGAGCTCGATTTTCATCGGAGGGCATGAATTCGAGGTTCCCACGGCTTTCAGTGACAAGCCCTCATGGGACCGGGACTCTTTGCCTTTTGAGTCCGAAGCCGTTTTAAAGGCTATTCTAGCCCGGAATTATTTGAATCTGAAGTTCCCTACTGCAGAAGCTTTTGATCCTCGTAGGGTGAACAAATATTTACGGATTTCAGACGCTATTCCTCGTAAGTGTCATTGAGTTGCTTCGCCTTATTACTCAGCTTGGTTCTAACATTTTCTTTTTTAATCTGCTTATTCACAGTTTTTGTCGTGGAACCGGCCACCCGTCAAGTCTCACACTCTCATCAAGGTGGAGTTTCTCTTTCCTCCTCTGGGGTCGAACCTGCTCTGGCTTCATCTATCTCTCCGGCTGGGTCTAAGATGGCCACTCTTGCCTCGCGGGCTTTCCGGGCTTTGGGTAAAGCTCCCCAGGTGGTTGGTCCGGCTGCTTCTGTCCCTTCGGCCGTGGTCGCTAAAGTTGCTACCCCCTTGACTCAAACTCATGATTCCGCTGCGCTTCCAACAGCTAAAGCTTCGGAGGTTTCTGGAAAAGGTGTCGCGAGGGGTCCTTCCAGCCGTTCCCGGCCTCAGTCGAGCTCGGCAGGGCGGGATGAAGTCCTGGAGCAATTCATAGCGTCTTGTCCGAGCGGTGGGATCTCCAAGATGGCTTCCATTCCTGTGGACGTCCTTATTACAAAGGGGTCTGCTATTTTAGCTGAGGTAATCATATTTCCTTCGTGCTACTCTTGTTAATTCGTTCAGTTTCTAACTCAGGTTCTGTATTTTGTAGGCTTTCAAGTTTAATGTTGCGATGGGCCAGCAGGTAGCCCTCCTCCGTGACCGAGCCACGAAAGCCGAAGCCGAAGCTGAGAAAGCCGGGGAATTGCTCAAGCAGGCTCGGCTTTAGTGGAAGAGGTGACTTCCAGCCAAGGAAAAATCGAGGTCGAGATGGCTGAGCTTCGCTGCGATCATGAGAGGATGAAGCAATCTTATGATCAGGAGCGTCTTCAATCTCTCCGGCGGGCTAGGCAGCGGGATTCCTGGAGATCTGAGGCTAAGAAGTTGGACCTCGAGAACCAATCTCTGATTACTCAGGTGACCAAGCTGCAAGCTGACGCGGAGACCTCCTTCATCGACGGATATTTCTATGCTTCCTATCAGGCCGCGGAAGCTCTTCCTCCTCCCTTTGATTTGTCATCTATTGCAGGCTGGGATAGACAAGAAATAATGCTCAAGGCTACCGAGCTATCTCGCCCTGAAGGTGACAAGGTGGTCCCTTCGAGCCAAGCAAGAGCTAGGAAACAGCCTGCTCAAACAGATCCTCAATTCCTTCTTCCCACCTTTACCACCTCAGGTCCTGGGGAGTCTTCCAGTAAAGTGATGTCCTCTCGATCCGAGGAGGACCAGTTGGGAGCTGGTGAAGAGGTTAGGAGCCCATCTGAGGATCCCCCTTTAACAGAGATGGAGGTCGACAGGAGCCAGACGGGGTCCATAGCTGCGCTTCTTGACGCGGCTATACCGCCTGAGGTTATGGACGTGATTAATGATGTTTTGGAGGAAGATCCTGCTGGTCAACCGATGGAGCCTCTAAATGAAGGAGCGGTCGGCGAGGATAACCAAGATGGACAGCTATCTGTAGAGGGGGTTAATGGCAAAGATCAGCAAGAAGGAGGAGGGCCAGCGGAAGGGAGCCAAGAGAGTCCCAAAGCTTGAAGCAGTTCATCATGACTTGTTTTTGATTGCCCGGAAAAGGGGATGGGCACCCCGTTTTGCCCTTATTAGCTTTTTTTTTTATAGCCCGAGCTCGGGGGTTGGGCTCCCCGTTTGGTGGATGTAGCCTTATCGGGGGATAGGCTCCCTTTGTCCTTAAATGAAAAGTCGAATCGCTTTTGAGAATTCTCATTTTATTTCTGGTCTTGAATAGGATCCAGAGTAGCATCTGTAGCAACAATTAAGATTCGTGTAGGGAATTATGATGATTTTGATCCTGCACACGAAAGCAAACATTATATATATATATTTTTTTTATGGGGCGATAGCCCTACCAAGACATCATGAGGGCTACTTAGCTATTTCCTGGTCTTTGAGATCTGGGGGGCAACTATGCTCTTACACTCAGACCCTTCTTGGGGGTGGTAGTCCGACCAAGGCATCAGGAGGGCTACTGAGCTATTTCCTGGTCTCGAGATCTGAAGGGCAACTATGCTCTTACACTCAGATCCTTCTTGGGGGTGGTAGCCCGACCAAGGCATCAGGAGGGTTATCGAGCTATTTCCTGGTCTCGGGATCTGGAGGGCAACTATGCTCTTACACTCAGATCCTTCTTGGGGGTGGTAGCCCGACCAAGGCATCAGGAGAGCTATCGAGCTATTTCCTGGTCTCGAGATCTAGAGGGCAACTATGCTCTTAGACTCAGATCCTTCTTGGGGGTGGTAGCCCGACCAAGGCATCAGGAGGGCTATCGAGCTATTTCCTGGTCTCGAGATCTGGAGGGCAACTATGCTCTGACACTCATATCCTTCTTGGGGGTGGTAGCCCGACCAAGGCATCAGGAGGGCTATCGAGCTATTTCCTGGTCTCGAGATGTTTATGTTGAATTTCCTATACAAGGGTATAGTCACTAATGTTGAACATAGTTGGAGACAAAGATGGAAGAGAAAAGGAAAATGACTTTATTGATGATCGAGATGTAGTACATCTTTATTAGGGACTATAATGAAAACTAAGTGGGGGTAGTCTGCTTGAGAACTCCTTTCAAGGGTAGAATTTCCTCAAATGATCTGCATTCCAAGTATGGTCGATGGATCGTCCGTCCATGTCTTCGAGTTTATAAGCTCCATTGCGAACAACTAGCTTTATCAAATATGGCCCTTCCAAATTGGGACTTAAGACTCCATCCGACCATTTCCGTGTGTTTAGGGTCACTTTCCTAAGTACCAAGTCCCCTTCTTTGAATTCCCGGGCTCTAACCTTTTAGTTGAAGTATCTAGCGATCTTGCTCTGGTAGATCGCTACTTTCTCTGCTACCCGGTCTTGTTTTTCTTCTAAGAGGTCTAGATTAGCCCGGAGCTTGACTTCATTACTTTCGGGCTCAAAGTGTTGTAACCTGAACGAGGTTAATTTATGCTCGATAGGGAGGACTGCTTCAACGCCAAAAGCTAGGGAGTAAGGTGTCTCCCCGTAGTCCGGTATGCCCAGAGGACTTCTGGTAGCTCTTCGGCCCATTTACCTTTCTTCTGTTGTAGCTTCTTTTTCAGAAGTTTCTTGATAGTCTTGTTGGTGGATTCTATCAGCCCGTTAGTCTGGGGATGAGCCACTAAAGCGAGCCTGAGGTCGATCCCCAATCCCTTGCAAAAGTCTTTGAACCGAGCGTTGTCGAATTGCTTCCCTAGGTCGGCTATAATGATGAGAAGGGTCCCGAATCTGCACACCACGTTAGTCTTGATGAACTTGGTTGTATTCTTTTCTGATATTCGGGAAAGAGGTCTTGCCTCGACCCATCTTGTGAAGTATTCGATAGCCACGATAGTATATTTCATCTGTCCGGGAGCGGTAGGAAATGGCCCAATTAGGTCGATTCCCCACATGGCAAAGGGGTAAGGTGAACTGAGGAACGATAGTCGATCAGGTGGCTGATGGTTCAAGTTTGAAGTTCTTTGACAAGGTTCGCAAGATTGCACAAAACTCTTTGCATCTTGGTGGATGGTCGGCCAATAGTACCCCATACGAAGCACCTGATAGGCTAGAGCTTCCCCACCTATGTGGTTCCCACAGTCCCCAGAGTGGACCTCTCTCAATGCCCACTTAGCATCATCGGGATGCAAGCACCTAAGTAAGGGGAGGGATCTGCCCCTCCTGTAGAGGTACCCGTCCACCATACAGTATCGGACTGAGAGTCTCTTAATTCTTCGGGCTAGGTCGGACCCTTCGTGTAGCTCTCCTTCAAAGAGGTAGGCGACAATTGGGTCCATCCAGCAAGACAGGCGATCCAGGGAACAAATTTCTCCATTTGTGGCTATACTTGGTTGGGTGATTACTTGGAGGGGAATTCCCTGTGGTAGGGACTGGCCTCCGTTCGCCGCTATTTTAGCTAGAACATCTGTGCGATGGTTTTGGTGTCGAGGCACCTGATCGATCTTGAGTCCCTTAAATTTGCTTTTTAGCAGCTGAGCTAGATTTAGGTAGGCAGCCATATTATCTCCCTTTGCCTGGTAGAAACCAGTCACCTGGTTTACAACAAGCAATGAATCGCTCTTGATTTGCAGGTAATCAGCCTTTAGTTCAATGGCTACCTTCATCCCGGCTAGGAGGGCTTCATATTCCGCTTCGTTATAGATACCTTTAAACTCGAATCTGAAACAGTGACAGAATTCGGTCCCCTCTGAATCTATTAAAACTATGCCAGCTCCTCCCCCGGCTTGCCCGGATGCTCCATCTGTAAAGAGGGTCCATGGCTTGCAGCCTTCCGGCCAATTGTCGGCCTCGGATATCTTCTCAGGGACCTCATTTGATACTGAGGGATCATCTGGATCTGGGATCGCTGAGAATTCTGCCACAAAGTCGGCCAAAGCCTGTTCCTTAATCGTAGTCCGGGGCTTATACTTTAGGTCGAACTGAGTGAGCTCTAGTGCCCATAAGACTAGCCTTCCAGACATGTCTGGTCTTTGCAAGAATTGGCGAAAGGGTTGGTCTATCACCACTGCTATTGTGTGAGCTTGAAAATAGGGACGGAGTTTCCTCGTTGAGATCACCAGAACATAAGTGAGCTTTTCCAAGAGAATGTAATTCCTTTCTGATTTGGTCAAAGCATGACTCACATAGTATATGGGTCAATGAAAACCGTCGCTACAATTCTTGGCCAAAGCCCCTCTTACTACAGTTTCTGATACGGCCAGGTAGATCTGCAACTCATCTTCGAGAACCGGCTTGACTAACAATGGGGGGCTTGTTAGGTATTCTTTCAAAGCTTGAAAAGCATGTTCGCTCTTCTGGCTCCATTTCATGTTTTTCCCTTGTTTGATGGCCTTGAAGAAAGGGAGACATTTATCGGTGGAGCGAGAGATAAACCTGTTGAGTGCCGCCACCCGTCCAGTCAGAATCTGTACTTGCTTGAGCGAGGTTGGGGATTCCAGGTCCAAGATAGCTTTGATTTTTTTTGGGTTGGCTTCTATACCTCTCTCATGAACCATGAAGCCAAGAAACTTCCCTGCCGTTACCCCAAAGGCACATTTGTAGGGGTTCAAACGCATCTGGTTTTCCCTCAGTATGAGGAAGGTTTTGCGAAGGTCATCCTGATGTCCTTTTGCAGTTGGGGATTTTGTGATCATGTCGTCGATATACACTTCCATCGACCTTCCTATCTCGAGCTTGAACAGTTTGTTAACCAACCGCTGGTATGTGGCCCCCACATTCTTCAAACCAAACGGCATCACCTTGTAGCAGTATAAGCCCAGCCCAGTAATGAAACTGGTCTTATCTTGGTCAGCTGGGTGCATTTTAATTTGGTTATATCCTGAGAATGCATCCATAAAACTCAAAAGTTTATTTTCGGACGTGGAGTCAACCAGCTGGTCGATCTTTGGTAAAGGAAAACTGTCTTTCGGACAAGCTCGGTTGAGGTCGGTGTAATCGACACACATACGCCATTTCCCATTCGCCTTCGTAACCATGACCACGTTGGCGATCCATTCGGGGTAACGTACTTCTCTGATGAACCCTGCTTTGATCAATTTATCAACTTCTTCCTGCACCGCAGCGTTCTTATCAGTGTTGAAGTGACGCCTCTTCTGCTTGACGGGCTTGACTGTTGGATCTACTGCTAGTCGGTGGGCGGCCAATGATGCCGGGATTCCAGGCATTTCATCATGGTTCCAGGTGAAGATGTCGCTGAACTCCCTGAGAAGGTCAATCAGTCCTCTTTTTACTTCTGGATCAAGGGTGGCTCCGACCTTGACGACCTTGGAGGGATCGTCATTCCTGATAGGTATCTCTTCTAGTTTATCTATGGGCTGCCCGCTAGCCCATTCCTTACTCCGTTCTTCCTCGTAGGGCATAATAGGTTCGCTCTCCGGATGCCTAGGATGTTCCGCGGGCTCTTTTTCCTCCTAGATTATCCGGGATGTATCCATGTCCTCCTGGATTAATGTCACATGTACACACTATTTCGCTAGGGCTGTAGGATTGGCAGATACTGCATAGCATTTCCTGGCTGCCTGCTGGTCTCCGCGTACCTCTCCTACTTTGGTTCCAACGGGGAATTTCGGGACGTTGTGGTATATGGACAAGACTCCCTTCAAGGAAGACATGAAAGGTCTCCATAGGATGACGTTGTAGGCTGATGGGGTGTCCACCACAACAAAGTCGGTCATAACATTCTGTTGGAGAGGAGTGATTCCGATGATTACTGGGAGGATCATCGACCCCACTGGTATGATCGAATCTCTAGTGAAACCGTAAAGCGGAGTGGTACAGCTGTTGTAACAACGTTGCTTCAGGTTCAATTTTTCCAGGGTATCCTTGAAGAGGATATCTACACTGCTACCTGTATCCACGAGCATGCGATGGACCAGACAGTTGGCGATCTGTATCATGATTACCATAGGATCATCATGAGGTTGCACAGTGTTGAAGACATCTGCTTCGGTGAATACAATTTGCGCTGACTGGGAGGGCTCTATTGAGCTCTGGCTGACTTCGAAAATCCTCCGGCTTTCTCTGATGCAGGGAACCTTTCTTGCGTGGTTTTTCCGAGAGTTATTGGAAACGCCAGCCAGTGTAGGACCTCCGCTGATAGTGTGTATCACCTGGATCTGTTGCATTTAGTCAGCCTGTTCCCCTTTCCTCTTTTCTGCGTCTTCACGGATTTCAGCTTGTACCTCCCTTCCAGTCCTGATGTTATCTCTGACCTGTTGTAAGAACTCAATCAGGCATCCTCCCCTTATCAGGGCCTCAATCTGGTTGCGCAAATTATAGCACTCTGAGGTGTTGTGGCCCACGTCTTCGTGGATGTCGCAGTACTTGTACCGGTTTCTCCTGTCAGCTGGGGCCTTCATGGGAGCAGGCTTTTGGAGCAACCTTTTATCTCGTATGGCAAGGTAGACTGTTTCCCAGGAAGCATTCAAAGGGGTGTAGTAGTCATACCATTTTTCCCCTTGCATTACTGGAGCCACGGCCCTGGGAGGCGGCGAAGCCCGGGAAGGGGTTCGTTTTGCTGGATATCTTTCTTGCTTATGCAGAGGAGCAGGGAGGCGATAGGTCGACCTGTTGGGAGGTTTATTCTGAGTTTTCTGCACTGGCTCAAATTTAGGGGCTTCTTTCTTCAGACGCTTTACCGTTCTTATGTCGTCGTGTTCCATCTTGACCTTGAGTTGTTCGTTGATTTCGACCTGCTCAAGAGCCCGGTCGTAGGCCTCCTGGTAAGTCTTGAGAGGTCTCTTGGCGAAGGAATGGAAAAGCTTTCCTGCCCATAGGTTTCGCCTGAAGTTGGCGAGGGTTTCTTTTTCGGTGAAAACTCCCATTTGTATGACCTCCTTGTGAAATCGTTCCACGTATGACCGAAGAGTTTCACTCCATTCCTGGATCACATATTGGAGGTGTATGGGATCTTTTGGACGAGGTTTGACTCCTTGGAATTGTGAACAAAAAATCTGTTGATAATTTTGTGAAAGAATCCGCGCTGCCAACGGGCAGTTTCCTGAACCAGGTTTTCGCATAGTCGGTTAGGGTCTTTGGAAACATTCTGCACATAGCTGCTCTGGTAGTGTTCTGGACCTCCATCTGTTGAACGAAGCTCTCTAGGTGGCTTAGAGGATCTTCCGTTCCAGAAAACTTATCTGCTTACATTTTGAATTTTGGGGGGAGCTCTGCTTCCTGGATCCTCCTAGTGAAGGGAGCGTTCATCTCGCTTAGGGGATCTTTTTTGTCCTCCTTATTCTTTCCCTTCCTTATCTGCTGGACCTCTTTTTGTAACTTTGCCAGCTGATCCCTCAGTCGCTTGTTCCCAGGTCTCATCGAGTTAACCTCAGATTCCTCACTGTCGAATCTTTCCGATGAACTGGCAATTTCTATCCGATCCTCCTCCTGGATAGGATCCACTCGGGGAGTTTGTCTACTTTCCTCCTCTAGGGCCCGGGCAGTTCTCCTAGATGTAGTTGGATGAGATAGCCCTCGTGGCTTCCGGGTAAAAGCATCCGCGGTAGACTTAACTAGCCTGGGTTGATATTGTGAAAGTCTTTTCGGAACTGGGGGCATGGGTCCCAGCCTATCCCGGATCGAACGTTGTGGCCCTGATCTATCTCGAGCCGGCTCTGGAAATGGAGGTCCTAGGCGATCGAAAGCAGGTGGCCTAGCTCCGAGCCTGCTCGGCTCTCCCTGATCATTCAGGTTGGTTGGCTGGATTGTGATGCCTTCAGCGAGCAGGCGGACACGGATCCATTCTACGAAGGCCGCCGCTTGTTGGTCGAGCGCGGCCTGGCTCACTGTAGGGTTGCCAGTAGCCCGCGCATTGGTTGTTTGGACCGGAGCTTGATTATTATACCCAGACTTTCTCCCTTTTCTTAGCGCCTTTCATGTTAGCCTCGCCGGAGGTTGCTCCGAGATTCTATGTTGGCCTTGGGAGGAGCGGAGCCTCATAGTTCCTGTAAAATAACGAAAATGTAAATGCAAATAATTGGTTAATTGGGTGTAAGGTTTTTCCTACAGACGACGCCAGAAAATGTTAACGGAAATTTTGCTCGGGATGAGAAACCTCAGTTAACACCCTCGAGACCACTACCACGTAGGGGGTGGCCAAGATTGATTGTATGTGTAGCGATGATTTATAAAATGACAAGGAATGGTGATACTGTTCACCCAAAAGAAAGCAAAAATATTTTTATTGAACGTGCCTGGTATACAAATACAAGTTTCTTTATTTTTGCTCTCAACTCTCTCTAGGGTGTGGTTGAGTATTTGTCATATGCCTGTCGAATCGTAGTCTCCCTTTTTTTCTTTTTCTTTCTTTCTATTTATACATAGTTTTGTAGGTTAAACAAACTGATTCTCCCCTTGATTTTCTCAGTCTCTCCCCTCCTTATCGAGCGGGATTTCTCGCTTTAATGTCATTGACTTTGAGTTAACAGCCGAATTGAGAATATCGTGGTGGAGATCGGTTTGTTTCCTCTTTGGACTCTATTACTTGTCCTGCATATAGGTAACGTTTCTAGATATGATCCAGTGTATCTTCGTATCTTTTCAGCATGATCCTTTATAGAGGTCGTTGAATATGGCATAGTGTGGTGCATCAACTAGTGAGGTTGATCAGTGTTCCTGTTGGACCCTAGGGTTACAGATTGCGCAGCAGAAGGTTTTAAAATTTTTTAATGCAATCATTAATCTAACCCATTTGTACAGTAATAATCAAATACAATAATAAAGTGAAGAAATTTATTTTTCATACCTACGTAGGAGGCTCCTTCACTTCGATACGAAATGCTCCTGATTTGAACCACGTGATCTTCCTCGCTATCTCCCGGAACTGGTAACAGCGTGTGGGCGCGTTACGATATTCAGGACCTGTATGGAGGAAGAAGAGAAGAATACACGCACAAAACAAACTCTAGGAGTGCAGCACTTGTGGTCTCACCACACCATAGCTTTTCTCTCTTTTGTTTGTTTTTGCTTTTGCTGTGTCTGCTTTTTGTGTGTCACGAACACCTTTTTTTTTCTTCTCATTCAAAAATAATCTGATTACTTTTTGTGTTATATTTGTTATTCGGTTATCATATTTTAATTAAATATATATCTCATATATATCAAATAAAATCAAACCAAAATCTTATTTGATTTTTAAAAAACAAAGATATCTCATATCTTTTTTTTTTAATTAATTAAATATTTATTTTTGAATTCAAACATTTTAAATTCAAATTCAAATATTTAATTTAATAAAATAAAATAATAATATTATCTTATTTTATTCAAAATCAAATATCAACTAACACCCTCCATTTAGTGATTAACTACATAATTAAATAATCTTATTATTTAATTTATTTAATCACCATTATCCATTAATTAAATAATCCCATTATTCAATTAATTCCCGAATAAATACGTGTCACTTTCGTAACACAATTAATTGGACAATCCAATTAATTAACCGTGACCCTTGTTACCTAAATCGATCGGGCTAGCAAGGGGACCTAATGGACCCACAGTATTTTGAGCTCCAATAATCCTTAGAAATTATTAATTAAACTCTTTAATTAATATTTCATGATTATTAACTTCGGTGTTATTCCACTAAAAACCCGAAGCTGCACTCTCTCAACTGTAGACGTTTTTACACAAACCAATAACTCTCGGTGTCCATCGATATAGCTATTACATATGGTATAATCCTCCACAAGTAGTTCATAATTAGAGCTGGGTCATAATGTCCGTTATACCCCTCTAATCATATCTTTCCATTAAGTACCATTGATTCTCTAATGAACAATAAATCCTACATTCCTTACTGAATTAGGAGAGCGTTCATATTGTTCAAGCCCTGAATCAACCCTTAAGGGAACTACCATCTACTTCTCACAAGAAGGAGTGGATTCCACTATTGTGTACAAACCTTCCCAGCCACAAGCCAAACCGCGATCCCAACATACGGAGTATATTGATCGGGAATGCAACTCCGACCTCACCCATGGTATATCAAAGACCACGATCTAACCTGAAGGAGTCGATAAGACACTCAGGATTAAGATCACCCACATATAGCCATCATTAGTTGATATATATG
Source organism: Dipteronia sinensis (assembly GCA_033220585.1). Taxonomy (NCBI): domain Eukaryota; kingdom Viridiplantae; phylum Streptophyta; class Magnoliopsida; order Sapindales; family Sapindaceae; genus Dipteronia; species Dipteronia sinensis. The sequence continues at coordinate 46,811,413 of CM065640.1, forward strand.
AATCTCATCGTTAAACGGATCTTAGTGAGAGATTCATATAGATCATGGCCCAGTCCTATATGATCACATCATACAAGGTGCCTCCATTCTCATATCTACATATGAATGATCCAGGATAGGATCACCGTACAGTACGAAATGGACCGCAACTGTAGATTAACCACAAATAAAGTACCCAGCTTTATTTGTTATCTACGGACTCTTTAAATTGCTCGTTTCAAACTGAATCCATCTATATATGACACTCATATACTCAGTTCGAAATTACATCCGGCAATTTTGGATGTTAAGTGCACATGTTATATAAAGTATGACACAAAATGAATGAATATACTACTTCTTTTATTTATGTTCAACTTACATTTACAAATTACAAGCTTTAGGGCAAAAACCCCAACAATCTCCCACTTGCACTAAAGCATGTGAGTCATGTCTCGTAACCCTAGACCTTCTAGGTGACCTTCAAACACTTTAGCTGGTACGGTCTTCGTAAATGGATCAGCATGATTGTCTTGTGAGGCTATCTTGGTGACGATCACATCTCCTCTCTGCACTATCTCTCTAATGAGATGATACTTTCTCTCTATATGCTTCCCTCTCTTATGGCTTCTTGGTTCTTTGGAATTAGCCACAGCACCACTGTTATCACAATAAAGTGTGATGGGCTTATCCAGATCTGGAACAACTTCCAGATCACTCAAGAACTTACGGAGCCAAACAGCCTCTTTAGCAGCTTCACAAGCGGCTACATATTCGGCTTCCATGGTGGAGTCAGCAATGCAAGATTGCTTTATACTTCTCCACACAATGGCTCCACCACCTAGGATGAATACTGATCCAGACGTGGATTTTCTAGAATCCCTATCTGACTGAAAATCAGAATATGTGTATCCTAATGGGATCAAATCCTGTCAGGAATACACTAGCATATAGTTTCTCGTTCTCCGAAGATACTTGAGAACAGTCTTGACAGCAACCCAATGATCTAATCCTGGGTTGGACTGGTACCTGCTGACTACTCCCACTGCATAGCAGATGTCCGGTCTCGTGCATAACATAGCATACATGAGACTACCTACTGCTGATGCATATGGAACACGTCTCATATCCTCAACTTCTTGAGGTGTCTTAGGACACTGTTCCTTAGACAAGTGAACCCCATGTCTAGAAGGTAAATTACCTTTCTTGGAATTCTGCATTGAAAATCGCATAAGAATCTTGTCGATATATGATGCCTGAGACAATGCTATGAGTTTGTTCTTACGATCCCTTATAAGTTGGATCCCTAGAACATAACTTGCCTCTCCCAAATCTTTCATTTGGAATTGGCTAGCCAGCCAGCCCTTTACATCAGACAACACTCTTACATCATTCCCAATGAGTAGGATGTCATCTACGTATAGGACCAAGAAAACTACTTTCTTGTCAATGATGCGCTTGTAGACACAAGGCTCATCAATGTTTTGCTCAAAGCCATAGGTTTTGATCACATCATCAAACCTGATGTTCCAAGATCTAGATGCTTGCTTAAGTCCATAGATGGATCTTTGCAACTTGCAAACCTTTTGCTCTTGATCTGGAGACACGAATCCCTCTGGTTGCATCATATAGATGCTCTCGTCAAGATTGCCATTCAAGAATGCAGTCTTAACGTCCATTTGCCAAATTTCATAATCGAAATAGGCAGCAATGGATAAGAGAATCCTAATAGACTTAAACATGGCTACTGGCGAGAAGGTCTCTTCATAATCGACCCCCTCTTTCTGGGTATAACCCTTGGCCACTAGCCTTGCCTTGAAGGTCTCTACCTTCCCGTATACTCCTCTCTTCCTCTTGTAGATCCACTTACATCCTATGGGTTTTACCCCATTCGGTAAGTCTACAAGTTCCCAGACTAAGTTAGAGTACATAGACTCCATCTCGAGATTCATGGCTTTAAGCCATTCCTCTTTATCAAGATCTTCCATTGCATTCTTGAATGTCAATGGATCATCCACACTATCAGCAGAGACAAGATCTTGTCCCTCACTTACACCCAAATAGCGTTCAGGCTGTCTTACAACCCTCTCACTACGTCTAGGTGGTAGTGTATCCTGACTAGGAATTATCTGACTTTCAGATGTTAATGGATTAACAACTCTAGTTGACTGAGTACTGGTCTCACCAGGTTCCAACTCATTTAATACAATTTTAGAACGAGGTTTATGATCACTTATATAGTTATCCTTAAGAAACGTTGCATTTGTCGATACAAATACTTTGTTATCTTCAGGACTATAGAAGTATCCACCTCTGGTCTCCTTGGAGTATCCTACAAATAAGCAGACCACAGACTTGGGATCTAGCTTTCCAGTTCTGTTCTTCAGCACGTGTGCCGGACAACCCATATGCGAAAATGTCGTAAACTAGTTTTACGACCATTCCACAACTCTAGAGGAGTTTCAGGAACAGATTTGGATGGCACTACATTCAAAATGTATGTCGCTGTTTGTAATGCATATCTCCAAAAGGAATTTGGTAATGATGAGAAACTAATCATAGATCTCACCATTTCCATAAGGGTTCTATTTCTCCTCTCCGCTACACCATTTTGCTGAGGTGTACCAGGAGCTGTGAGTTGGGAAACTATCCCATGCTCGACCATGAAGTCTTCAAACTCTTGGTCAAGGTACTCACCTTTACGATCTGATCGTAGTGACTTGATAGTCCTACCTAATTGATTCTCAACTTCAGCTCGGAATTTATTGAACTTTTCAAATGTTTCCGACTTTCGTTGCATTAGGTAGACATATCCGTATCTGGAGTAGTCATCTATAAAGGTGACATAATACTCATAGCCGCCCCTAGCTCTAACATTCATCGGTCCGCAGACGTCTGTATGTATGAGTTCTAGTGGCTCTATAGCTCTAAGCCCTTTTCCAGTAAAAGGTCTCTTAGTCATCTTACCTTCTAAACAGGATTCGCAGACAGGTAAGGTGCCAACCTTTAACTCATTTAAAGGTCCACTTTTTACTAGTCTGTCTATCCGGTCAAGGTTGATATGACCAAGCCTTAGATGCCAGAGATACGTTTCATTTTCTGGAGAAATCTTATGTCGTTTAGTTTTTGGTTTTTCAACTTTAAACATTTCGGTGTTGAGTAGTGTTGTATGCATTAACGGTCTTAACACATACAAATTGTTTTCATTAATTCCTGAACAAATATTCAGACCATTCTTTGCAATAATAACTGATTTATTATCAAAAGAAACAGAATACAATTGTTCTAACAACTTAGAAACGGAAATCAAATTCCGTGTAAATCCAGGAATATAAAAAACATTGTTCAATAATAAAAAACTATTATTATTACAAAATTGCAATCTTATTGCTCCCACTGCTTTGGCCGACACGACATCCCCTGACCCCACACGCATGGAGAAGGCTCCCTCCTCTAGCTGTGTCCAAGAATCAGTCCACTGCAAAGAAAAACAAACATGGTTAGTGGCCCCTGAATCAACAATCCAAGGTGAAGAATCATCTTCCACTAAATAAGATTCAAGAACAAGTAAATCATATTTACCTTTCTTCTTCTTCTTAGCTACCTCCTCCAGGTACTGAGGACAGTTCCTTTTCCAGTGCCCGACCTTGTTACAATGGAAACATTTTCCTTTGTCTTGGTCGGTGGAGGTACCTTTCTTTTTGCTTTGGGCTTTCTTGGGTTTGGGCTTACCCTTCGCCTTCCCAGTAGACCTCTTCCTCTTGTTATTATTGGAGGAAGATGGTTCAGCAACATTTGTCTCACCGGTCTTACTTTTACTGTCCTTGGTCATGGACTCAAAAGTAGCGAGCTCATTGAGCAACTGTGTGAGACTGAACCTTAACTTGTTCATCCCGTAGTTGTTCTTAAACTGATCGAAACTCTTCGGAAGAGTCGTCAGTATGATGCTCATTTGACTGGGTTCATCAATGGCCCCGCCATTGACTTCTGCCGTGTTGAAGTAGGACATCATGCTCAGGACATGTTCCCGAACTGATGTACCTTCCTTCATGCGAGCGAGCATAGCGGAACGAACAGCTTCGTGTCGCTTTTGCTCGGAGGGCTGCCCGAACATAGCTTGCAATGACTCCATAATTTCGAATGCTGTAGTCATTGCTTCGTGCTTTGTGACAAGCACGTCTGTCATAGAAGCTAACAGATATGTTCGGGCCTTCTCATCAAATGAGACCCATCGCTGGTATGCCTCACGAACAGTTCGTGTGGCATTGGCAGTAGGCACCGGAGGACATTCCTCCGTAAGCACAAACTTGAGGTCTTTGGTGACCAGTATTGCATTAATGTTAAGTTTCCATTTTGTGTAGTTATCTCCAGTTAATTTATCGTTTGCAAGTATTTGTAATAGTGCAGATGACATGGCTGAAAAAACATAAATTAAAGATTCATTCAGTCATACATTCTAAACATGTGCGAATGTTCGGCATAAAATTAAACATGATGCATGAAAATGTTTAATGAACAAGAACAACCCTAAAAACAATGTTTCTATGCCACGACAATCCAACATACCACAAGCAAGTGCCGCCTTAGGGTCGGTCAAATTCTTGCATGTTGGATCGAGACCTTCTCAGTCAAAAGATATACCAGAATAACTCTTATGCTAATATCATTCAACCATCGTTTATTAGGCCAGGTTTTTAATTAACCAATTTAATTAAAACCTTGTGAGTGTAACCCATCATTTCAGATCTCAAGAGCTTAACTCGAGAACTGCCGCCTTAGGGTCGGTCAATCCCGAAATCCCCTCCGAAATCCTATCTGTTAGGAAGTCAACCTTGGTATTGATTCTTATGGAAAACCCTCCTTAGGGAGGACGAAAACAAAGCCGTCACGAGGCCCCACTCGAATCTCACGGTGTTGAACTAATGATGGAGACCGCGGGATATAATGTCATATATCCCTCTCCCACTCACTATTTTATATTAAGGGTTTTCTATTAATATTAATGCACCTAGATTAAACTAGATTAACGGCTAATTTTAATCTAAGCGTCAAGTGCATTAATCACAAATTATTAGAATCCTATTCCAATAACTAATAAACTAAATTGATTTTTAACACTTAAAAAATTTAGTTCATTAGTGATAATTCAAATCTATGTAAACAGTTTATTATTATTAAATGTGTATTTACCAAGTTTTAACTATTAAAACTAAACACATTATTAGGTCCAATTATTAGGAGCTTAATCAAATTAATCCTAATATATATATTAAGGACCCTACTAATCTAAGTATTAAAACTCTTTAATAAAAAGATTAGTAATTAATGAGATTTACCAAGTTTTTACTCCTAAACAACTAATCCCATTAAAAATAGCCAATTATGTGAATAACCCATTTTAATCAAATTAAAAAAAAATTAAACACATAATATAGATGGCCTATAATGCATGTATGATATATCAACATATATATATGTGTAGGCACAACTAATTTAAATGACATGTATATGCATGACAATGCTTAATCATCAAATAATTAAAACATACATGAGTTGACCGAGTGTTGTGGATTATTTAACCTAAAAATTGGAATCTAATTACAAAAAATATTTCCAAGGCATTCCTTGGTCTTCTTGTAATTTCCAAGACTTCCAATCTCTTCAGGTCATGTGCACTGGTAGCATCGCTGGTACGCATCACTGGTCAACATGTGCTGAACATGCATGCACGCTGCTAGGTGGCATGCGCTGGAGGTTTGCGCGCTGGAATGATGTTGTGCGCTGTAGGCGCGCTGGCTGGAGGCAGCGTGGGGTAAGCTACGCTGAGGTTGCGCGCTGGTCTGCCTGCGCACGTTGAGCTCTGGTCTGCTGCGTTGCGCGCTACAGCGCTGGTCATGCACGCTGGGCATTTGCTTGTCTGCGATGCGCACACCAGGTCTGCATGTGCAATCTTCATACGCTAACAGGTCTTGCTTGTGCGATTACATATATATATATATATATATATATATATATATATATTTTTTTAATAATACAACAGTAAAAAAAAAATAATAATAACATTATACAACCCAGAAACACTCTAAATCAACAACACCATAAAAAATTACGATCAACCATGTTTTTTAAATTAAACAATTTAATTACAAAACATCATACACTCACCAAAAAAATATGTGTCTACACATTCATACATATCAGGAGTAATCGAATTCGATTATACTGTACAAAAATTGGCTCTGATACCAATTGTTGGACCAGAGGGTTACAGATTGTGCAGCGGAAGGTTTTAAATTTTTTTAATGCAATCATTAATCTAACCCATTTGTACAGTAATAATCAAATACAATAATAAAGTGAAGAAATTTATTTTTCATACCTACGTAGGAGGCTCCTTCACTTTGATACGAAATGCTCCTGATTTGAACCACGTGATCTTCCTCGCTATCTCCCGGAACTGGTAACAGCGTGTGGGCGCGTTACGATATTCAGGACCTGTATGGAGGAAGAAGAGAAGAATACACGCACAAAACAAACTCTAGGAGTGCAGCACTTGTGGTCTCACCACACCATAGCTTTTCTCTCTTTTGTTTGTTTTTGCTTTTGCTGTGTCTGCTTTTTGTGTGTCACGAACACCTTTTTTTTTTCTCATTCAAAAATAATCTGATTACTTTTTGTGTTATATTTGTTATTCGGTTATCATATTTTAATTAAATATATATCTCATATATATCAAATAAAATCAAACCAAAATCTTATTTGATTTTTAAAAAACAAAGATATCTCATATCTTTTTTTTTAATTAATTAAATATTTATTTTTGAATTCAAACATTTTAAATTCAAATTCAAATATTTAATTTAATAAAATAAAATAATCATATTATCTTATTTTATTCAAAATCAAATATCAACTAACACCCTCCATTTAGTGATTAACTACATAATTAAATAATCTTATTATTTAATTTATTTAATCACCATTATTCATTAATTAAATAATCCCATTATTCAATTAATTCCCGAATAAATACGTGTCACTTTCGTAACACAATTAATTGGACAATCCAATTAATTAACCGTGACCCTTGTTACCTAAATCGATCGGGCTAGCAAGGGGACCTAATGGACCCACAGTATTTTGAGCTCCAATAATCCTTAGAAATTATTAATTAAACTCTTTAATTAATATTTCATGATTATTAACTTCGGTGTTATTCCACTAAAAATCCGAAGCTGCACTCTCTCAACTGTAGACGTTTTTACACAAACTAATAACTCTCGGTGTCCATCGATATAGCTATTACATATGGTATAATCCTCCACAAGTAGTTCATAATTAGAGCTGGGTCATAATGTCCGTTATACCCCTCTAATCATATCTTTCCATTAAGTACCATTGATTCTCTAATGAACAATAAATCCTACATTCCTTACGGAATTAGGAGAGCGCTCATATTGTTCAAGCCTTGAATCAACCCTTAAGGGAACTACCATCTACTTCTCACAAGAAGGAGTGGATTCCACTATTGTGTACAAACCTTCCCAGCCACAAGCCAAACCGCGATCCCAACATACGGAGTATATTGATCGGGAATGCAACTCCGACCTCACCCATGGTATATCAAAGACCACGATCTAACCTGAAGGAGTCGATAAGACACTCAGGATTAAGATCACCCACATATAGCCATCATTAGTTGATATATATGAATCTCATCGTTAAACGGATCTTAGTGAGAGATTCATATAGATCATGGCCCAGTCCTATATGATCACATCATACAAGGTGCCTCCATTCTCATATCTACATATGAATGATCCAGGATAGGATCACCGTACAGTACGAAATGGACCGCAACTGTAGATTAACCACAAATAAAGTACCCAGCTTTATTTGCTATCTACGGACTCTTTAAATTGCTCGTTTCAAACTGAATCCATCTATATATGACACTCATATACTCAGTTCGAAATTACATCCGGCAATTTTTGATGTTAAGTGCACATGTTATATAAAGTATGACACAAAATGAATGAATATACTACTTCTTTTATTTATGTTCAAATTACATTTACATATTACAAGCTTTAGGGCAAAAACCCCAACAGTTTCGACCTCGATATCTGAGAAGTTTCATCCAGCTTGGAGCCAGATCCGGCTTCCCTTGACATTTTTGAAGCTATGTGTGGCCTCCCCTGACCTTTCGAAGCTATGAGTGGATTCCTCTGACCTCTTGAAGCTAGGTGCGGCTTTCTAGGGACATTCTTCTGTGTCAGCGAGGTATAGGCGAGTCTCTGGAGCATTTGCGAGGTGCCGATCATTCCGGGCTCTATCCCGGATGTTTCTGGAGCCCGTCCTTGTTCCTAGGGAGGTGTCATAGTTCGGTTCCGGATAGAAAGTTTTCCTGGTGGAGACTCTCAGGTATGGAACCAGGTCTGGGAGGTGGAAAATTTTCCTTTGGTCCTTAGCCAATTTTGGCTATTAACAACTGGAATGCTACTTGCACCCCATTAGGGCCACCCAAGGACTCCCATATCCTTGGCCGCTCATCCCAGAAATTTGAAGAGTTACCGTGTGTCTTGATCACACATGACCGCACATCTCCAAAACTTTTGGACCCCGAAATCAAAAACAAAATTCTAGATGGATCCATAAATTATTCCGGTAGAATATATCAAGTGATCCATTCAAGTTCGTGCGGATTGGGGTGTAGGGAAAAATCGATATAAAACGCAGCGGAAGAAACGAAAAATAGATTTCGTATGGTTTTAAAATTTTTCTCAAAGTTGAACCTTAACCTTTTATTTAATTAAACTCAAATATATACGGTTAGAGTTAAATACCTCTTGACGCGTGATCCGATTGACTTATGTCGATTGCTAATCCGTAAAATCTTTTCCGATGCCCATGAATAGTACCCGCGTGAACAGTGATTGTGAACAGTACCCGTGTGAACAGTGATCGTGAACAGTAACCCCCCCAACCCCCCCCGTGAACAGTGATCGTGAACAGTACCGTGAGATTTTCCAATCCGAACACGTACGTGAATCACCTAGGAGCGTGGTCTCCCTTTTTCTTTGAATTGCAAACCTGCGAATGGATGAACAAAGTTTTCTTTTTCTTTTGTTAGTCACAAAACAATCAAAAGAAGACAAAAATTATTCCGGTCACTTTTGAGTTCTCAATCTAATGATCGAAACTCGCGTAAACCTAATGCGATGTTGTACACACAAGCTTATTGATGAACAAGCAATCAGTGTACTATCAAAGAATAATCTCTTCTCTCTTTTATGTTTAGTAGAATAAAAATTATCCTTTTCTATGAATTGAGAAGAAGAAGAAAAATTGAATCATTCAATCAACTATGGTGGCCGAATTCTATATGTGGTATTATATAGGTGGCCGAAATTTTGCTTCCTCTTCTATTTAGGATTGCCGAAATCTTCCTCTAAATGGACTAGGGTTGCCGCAAATCACATACCAAAAAGAGTTTGTGTTGCACCCTAATTTTCATCAACCTTTAGACTTCAAAACCTAATCCAACTCATAGATATTTTTATTCTTTTATTGACTAAATAAAAAGACTTCTTATTTGATTAAATAAATAAAATTAATTATTTATTTTCTTATCAAACAAGTCTTTTACTTTTAATATACTACTACCAATAGTATAACTTTAGGAAATATATTTCCTGATCAGAAAAAGATTTGTTTCTTAATTAAACAATTAATTAATAAATTAACTAATTCTTATTTAATTAAAACAATGAAACAAAATAATATATTAGGTTAATATATACACCTTGCCGCCCCACTTATATAAATGGGCCATATATTATTTTTTATTTCATTTAATCCATTGGACTTTAAATAAAAGCCCACATGTGAACCAGACCCATTCTTACTAAAATAAACAAGCCCACATGTATCCTTTTAATATATTAATATAATAGTGCAGCCCATTAATTAAATAATAGTCATATTATATTCTTGATATATTAAAAATAATTCTAGATGGACCCTTAAATCGGCCCGGTAGAATATATCAAGTGATCCATGCAAATACGTGTAGATTGGGGATCTTGGCGGGCTATCTAAATTTAAGCTTCAATAGACACAACTTAATCACAATCAACAAATGATTCACTTAGGTCCAATCTATTAATTTTAACTCATTCCACTAAAGAGCTAAAATTGAACTCTTAAATAAAGATATAATAAGGAGATGTTTCTCATTCATACCCTAGACAATCTTATAGGAGATGGTGTATCCTCGTGAATAATATCAGTAATCGCTAAGAGCTCATAGACCGCCTATAGCTCTCCAAGTTACCATATTTCCTCATATGACCACATTTCGAACTTGGATACTTTGACTTGTCCAGAAGCCATGTTTTCAATAATCATTATTGAAAACTAAACGTTGAGATTTAATATCCAATACCTCAAAACATCCATATGATGATATTGTACTCTCATTTAATAAATGGAGCCACGATGTCCATATCTATAAATGAAGTCCTCTATCGATTAACAAATGTATACCACCAAACTATCGAGGATAGACTATGCTATATAATCGTACTCATTGATAGCTCTAATGATAACACTTGCAACCATAAGTCCATCATTTATCTCAGGATTAAGATAGACTCTCCGATTGTCCTCTTTAATGAAAAGACTTATATCTAGTGACGGTTCTAGATAAAGTATTTCATTGTGATCCAGTTCAATGCACCTAGTGCACTAGATTCTTTTACTCGAAAACCTTTCAATGATTTTAGACTCATCATATTCATTTGATCCCACTCAAACGCTAGTAAAAGAATTCTACAACTTTAACAAGATAGAGGTGCCCAACCTTTAACTTAAGTTGTGAACATTATTCAAGACTAACTAAAGAATTGTGTCTACCTCATACATATCCGGATGTATGAACAATTCTTCAAGTCTCATAGTCTTTTGACCTTATGATTATTTACCTTGACAATTATAATAATAAATGCTATAAGTAATTGTAAGAATCAGAATTCACTTTATTAATATGAGAAGATTGTCAATTACAATATTACACTCTTGCCATTGAGCATAATCCTAACAATCTCCCACTTGCTCTATAGCAAGTGTGTCATATCTCTCATTCCCATGTTCTCTAGATTTCCATCAAAGCTATTCTGAGGTAGAGCCTTTGTGAAAGGATCCGCTAGATTTTCTGCTGACGCGATTTTGGTGATCGTCACATCTCCCCTATGAACAATTTCCCTCAAAAGGTGGTACTTCCTTTCAATGTGTTTACCTCTCTTATGACTTCTTGGTTCTTTCGAATTAGCCACTGCACCACTGTTGTCACAGTGTATAGTGATCTGCTTATTCGCACTAGGAACCACTTCTAAGTCAATCAAGAATTGGCGGAGCCAAACGGCCTCTTTGGCAGCTTCACATGCAGCAATATACTCAGCTTCCATGGTGGAATCAGCAATACAAGATTGCTTAATACTTCTCCATATGACTGCTCCTCCTCCAATGGTAAACACAGATCCTGATGTGGATTTTCTGGAGTCAGAATCCGACTGGAAATCAGAATCTGTATACCTAACGGGAATTAAATCCCCTCCAGAGTATACAAGCATATGATCTCTAGTTCTCTTGAGATACTTGAAAATATGCTTGACTGCCGTCCAATGATCATGACCTGGTTTCGATTGAAACCTGCTAACTATGCCAACAGCAAAACAAATATCTGGTCTAGTACAAAGCATTGCATACATGAGACTTCCAACTGCCGAGGCATATGGAACTCTACTCATGAATTGCTCTTCATGCACATTCTTAGGTGCTTGACCCTTAGAAAGTTTTATTCCATGTCTAAAAGGTAACATACCTTTCTTGGAATCTTGCATGGTGAATCTAGACAAGATTTTATCAATGTATGAAGCTTGGGATAATGCAATCGTTCTATTCTTTCTATCCCTTATTACTTGGATACCAAGAATATAACTTGCTTCTCCTAAGTCCTTCATATCAAATTGTTTTGCTAACCATTCTTTCACTGATGTCAATACACCTACATCATTTCCAATGAGTAGTATATCATCAACATAAAGAATGAGGAAAACCAACTTGTCGCCTTTGATCCTCTTGTATACACAAGTTTCGTCAGGGTTTTGAATAAATCCAAAACCCTTTACAGCTTGATCGAACCTTATGTTCCAAGATCTGGATGCTTGCTTTAGTCCATATATGGACTTTTGCAACTTGCATACTCTTTCTTCTTGGCCTTTTTCAATGAATCCCTCTGGTTGCATCATATAGATGCTCTCGTCAAGACTTCCATTAAGAAAAGCTGTCTTGACGTCCATTTGCCAAATCTCTAGGTCTAGAGATGCTGCAATGGATAAGAGTATCCTAATGGATTTAAGCATGGCCACAGGTGAGAAGGTTTCCTCGTAATCGATACCTTCTTTCTGTGTATAACCTTTAGCTACTAGTCTAGCTTTAAAGGTTTCCACATTACCATCCATACCTCTTTTCCTCTTGTATACCCACTTGCACCTAATGGGTTTTATCCCTTTAGGCAAGTCTACAAGGGACCAGACTTTGTTATTGAACATTGATTCAATCTCGGATTGCATTGCCTTTTGCCAATGACGACAATCAACATCCTCCATAGCTTCCTTGTACGTGTAGGGATCATCGTCGTCCGGGAGATTCTCAACAGATTCTCCTAGACCGATATATCTTTCGGGTTGTGTTCTAACCCTCCCACTACGACGAGGAATGGTAGGTTGTTGATCTTGTGTTGGAGTGGAACTTACAATTGGGCTGGGTTGTGAAACCTCTTGTGGAATTGTATCTCCTGACATCTCATTCAGGACAATTCTACTTTTGGGCACAAAATTATTCATATAGTCCTTTTCTAGAAATGAAGCATTTGTTGAACAAATACTTTTAGATCAGAAGGACTATAGAAATAATATCCTTTAGTTCCTTTTGGATACCCCACAAATATACATGTTTTCGAACGGGACTTCATCTTTTTTGTCTTTCCTTTCAACACATGTGCAGGACAACCAAATATCCTCATGTGTTGTAAACTAGGCTTTCGCCTAGTCCACAATTCATGTGGGGTTTTAGGGACAGATTTAGATGGTACATTGTTTAGAATATATATTGCTGTTTGTAGAGCATATCCCCAAAAAGAAATAGGAAGTGTTGAATAACTCAACATTGATCTAACCATCTCTAAAAGAGTCCTATTTCTCCTTTCTACTACCTCATTTTGTTGAGGTGTACCTGGTGCAGAAAGCTGAGAAACTATCCCATTATCAATAAGATATTGTTGAAACTCTCCAGATAGATATTCTCCACCACGATCAGATCTCAAGATTTTTATATGTTTCTCAAGCTGATTTTCTACTTCAGCTTTGAATGCTTTGAACATATCAAATGCATCCGACTTATGTCTCATGAGATACACGTAACCAAATCTTGAGTAATCATCTGTGAAGGTGATGAAGTACTCATATCCACCTCTAGCTTGAATGCTCATAGGACCACATACATCAGTGTGTACTAGTCCTAAACATTCAGTGGCTCTTGCACCTTTGGTATTGAACGGCCTTTTGGTCATTTTACCTTCCAAACAAGATTCACAAGTTGGTAGATCATCAACCTTTAAGTCACTTAAAGGTCCGTCACATACCAATCTTTTAATCCTATTAAGGTTAATGTGACCTAGGCGTAAATGCCAAAGATAGGTTTCATTTTTTGATAATTTTACTCTTTTATGATTAGGTTCCGTTATTTCTGTGTCTAACGAGTGAGAGATATTTCAATGCAAAAAGAATAAACCATTTTCCAATGTACCTTTACAAACAACTTTGTCATTCTTACTAATAATAAAAGTTTTATTAAAAGTAACCGAATATCCAAACTTATTTAAACAAGAAACTGAAATTAAATTCCTCTTGAATTGAGGTACATAATAAACGTCTATTAAATCTAAATGCCTACTAGAATCTAAAATAACTCTAATATCTCCCACTGCACTTGCAGACACTAACGTTCCGTTGCCCAAGCGCAAATTGACTTCATCTTCATTCAACCTTCTCTTTTCCTGAAACCCCTGCAAGGAATAACAAACATGATTAGTGGCTCCAGAGTCTATGATCCAAGAATCAGTAGAATCTGCCAGAAAACATGTTTCTAGATAATTAACATTACCTTCTTCCTTCTTTTTCTGGGACTTTGGGCAATCTCTTTTCCAATGTCCCTTTTCACCACAAAGGAAGCATTTCCCTTTGATCTTGGTTACTTTCTTGGTTTCCTTCTTGGTAGGCCCAAGTTGCTTTTTCTTCTGTTGTTTCTTGACCTTCTTACGGGTCTTAACAGCCAACCAAATGAATCTCTTGACCTTTGTTTTTCACAAGGATCTTTTCAGCGCTTTGAACATTTTGCATCAGGCCCTGCAAGGTGTATTCCTTTTTGTTCAAGGTGTAGTCCAACTTGAACTGATCAAAGGAATCTGACAGTGAGTTAACTACCATATCAATTTTGGTCTCACCATCAATCTCAGCACCATTTAGTTCAGCAATATTGAGATGTGCTATGACTTTCATCATGTGATCTTTCACAGATTGTCCAGGTTCCATCCTACGATTCATAAAAGCAGTTACTGCCTCTCTCTTAGTCGTCATAGACCTCATAGCAAACATTTCCTCTAGAGACATCATTATATCAGCAGCGGACTCCATTCCTTCATGTTGCTGTTGCAACACGTCGGAGATAGTGGCCATAATGTAACATTTTGCCATATCATCAGAAGTCTTCCACTGCTCATACTCATCTCTTTGCATCACATTAGATTCATTATTAGGAAGGGGTGGTTTAGGAGTGGTCAGAACAAACTTATGTTTTTCACTTTGCAGCAACAACCCAATTTTCCTTTTCCATGTTACGTAGTTATCTCTAGTTAAGGTGTTATCTTTCAGGATGTTCATAAGTGATAGGGTCATGATTTCTGATTAAAACAAAAACATATATAAGTAAATAATCATGATAATAGCACTTTAAAAAATTTTATCTTGAATTAAAATAAATAATTCAATTATAAAAATTCAACGGTGATCCAACACCCATAAATATTACGCCTCCTTTGGGAGTTCGCACTATTTACTAGTTAGACTAGGTCCCACCTAATTGTTAATATAACAACCAGCGTTTTTAATTTTAGCCTTGTTATTTTTATTAACAAGAACTCTTGGGAGGATATTAATAACATTACATTGAGTGTGTTACCAAGATATCGACCCTCAATTTTCTCTCACGAAAATCCCTTCTTGGGGAGTAGATTTCGTTTAAGTCAATTGTCTAGTTTATCCTTGTAAGGAAGTATATTGTTAAATTCCATTTATTGATGCCCCTTGGGGGGATTATAAAAAATAATAAAACTCAACTAATCTTGGAGGCCATAGGCGTTCTTGCACACCTTCTCCCACTCAATTATTTAAGGTGTGATTAAATCCCAAAGAATGATTTTTACCAAGTTATCTAGATGCCAATTAGATACCTAAATCATTCAATGCATGTTCATACCAAAAGAGATATATGAGTGGCACTCCTATTCTAAAATGTCATGTTATCATACAACAACAAATATTGTAATATTTAAGCAAAAATTAAATAGCAACAATTTTGGCCCATCCTAGAAAAGCAAGTAAATTACAATTGTTAGGAATACAAGATCTTCAGGTGGCCATCAACCATACGCTCATCCCTCGGCCTCCTCCCATGGACGTGCACAGCCCACAACCCCACAAAGGGGCTGCCTTGCGCAGCCCATAAGGCCATACAAGGCTGCCGTGCGCAGCCCACCAAGGATTGGGCTTGCCATGCGCAGCCCAATCCAGTTCTAGGGTGTGCACGGTGCTCGTTCTCGGTTCCGGTTACTTCGTTTTTCTTCGTGTCTTCAAATTTTCAATACCCGAATACATGACATCATATTACGAATAAATTACTGCATCAAATTTTTTTTAATTTTTATTTTATTTTACTGCAGTAAGATTTACAAAAAAAATACTGCACCTGATTACAAAAAAAAATACTGCACTTATTTTACATACAAAAAAAATAAAACCCTAGCAACTACCAAGAAGGAATTATGGCGATAATAGACCACCCTTCTTGTAACAAATCCGAAACAAAAATTACATTGAAATTCTATGACCAAAATCGAGCAATAACAATTCACTTTATAAAACATATATAAATCCATACATTCAACATGTAATTATATATGCGAATACCTAGAGTGCCATCTCTTTCTAAAACATGTATAATCACAATAAAAAAGAAATAGATTCACGTATATATACGTTAATTAATTAAAAGGTACAATCAAGGCTCTGATACCAATTGTAGGAAAAAATCGATATAAAACGCAGCGGAAGAAACGAAAAATAGATTTCGTATGGTTTTAAAATTTTTCTCAAAGTTGAACCTTAACCTTTTAATTAATTAAACTCAAATATATACAGTTAGAGTTAAATACCTCTTAACGCGTGATCCGATTGACTTACGTCGATTGGTAATCCGCAAAATCTTTTCCGATGCCCGTGAACAGTACCCGCGTGAACAGTGATCGTGAACAGTACCCCGCCGTGAACAGTGTCGTGAACAGTACCGCGAGATTTTCCAATCCGAACACGTACGTAAATCACTTAGGAGCGTGGTCTCCCTTTTTCTTTGAATTGCAAACCTGAGAATGGATGAACAAAGTTTTCTTTTTCTTTTGTTAGTCACAAAACAATCAACAGAAGACAAAAATTATTGCGGTCACTTTTGAGTTCTCAATCTAATGATCGAAACTCGCGTGAACCTAATTCGATGTTGTACACACAAGCTTATTGATGAACAAGCAATCAGTGTACTATCAAAGAATAATCTCTTCTCTCTTTTATGTTTAGTAGAATTAAAATTATCCTTTTCTATGAATTGAGAAGAAGAAGAAAAATTGAATCATTCAATCAACTATGGTGGCCGAATTCTATATGCGGTATTATATAGGTGGCCGAAATTTTGCTTCCTCTTCTATTTAGGATTGACGAAATCTTCCTCTAAATGGACTAGGGTTGCCGCAAATCACATACCAAACAGAGTTTGTGTTGCACCCTAATTTTCATCAACCTTTAGACTTCAAAACCTAATCCAACTCATAGATATTTTTATTCTTTTATTGACTAAATAAAAAGACTTCTCATTTGATTAAATAAATAAAATTAATTATTTATTTTCTTATTAAACAAGTCTTTTACTTTTAATATACTACTACCAATAGTATAACTTTAGGAAATATATTTCCTGATCAGAAAAAGATTTGTTTCTTAATTAAACAATTAATTAATAAATTAACTAATTCTTATTTAATTAAAACAATGAAACAAAATAATATATTAGGTTAATATATACACCTTGCCGCCCCACTTATATAAATGGGCCATATATTATTTTTTTATTTCATTTAATCCACTGGACTTTAAATAAAAGCCCACATGTGAACCAGACCCATTCTTACTAAAATAAACAAGCCCACATGTATCCTTTTAATATATTAATATAATAGTGCAGCCCATTAATTAAATAATAGACATATTATATTCTTGATATATTAAAAACAATTCTAGATGGACCCTTAAATCGGCCCGGTAGAATATATCAAGTGATCCATGCAAATACGTGTGGATAGGGGATCTTGGCAGGCTATCTAAATTTAAGCTTCAATAGACACAACCTAATCACAATCAACAAATGATTCACTTAGGTCCAATCTATTATTTTTAACTCATTCCACTAAAGAGCTAAAATTGAACTCTTAAATAAAGATATAATAAGGAGATGTTTCTCATTCATACCCTAGACAATCTTATAGGAGATGGTGTATCCTCGTGAATAATATCAGTAATTGCCAAGAGCTCATAGACCGCCTATAGCTCTCCAAGTTACCATATTTCCTCATATGACCACATTTCGTACTTGGATACTTTGACTTGTCCAAAAGCCATGTTTTCAATAATCATTATTGAAAACTAAACGTTGAGATTTAATATCCAATACCTCAAAACATCCATATGATGATATTATACTCTCATTTAATAAATGGAGCCACGATGTCCATATCTATAAATGAAGTCCTCTATCGATTAACAAATGTATACCACCAAACTATCGAGGATAGACTATGCTATATAATCGTACTCATTGATAGCTCTAATGATAACACTTGCAACCATAAGTCCATCATTTATCTCAGGATTAAGATAGACTCTCTGATTGTCCTCTTTAATGAAAAGACTTATGTCTAGTGACGGTTCTAGATAAAGTATTTCATTGTGATCCAGTTCAATGCACCTAGTGCACTAGATTCTTTTACTCGAAAACCTTTCAATGATTTTAGACTCCTCATATTCATTTGATCCCACTCAAATGTTAGTAAAAGAATTCTACAACTTTAACGAGATAGAGGTGCCCAACCTTTAACTTAAGTTGTGAACGTTATTCAAGACTAACTAAAGAATTATGTCTACCTCATACATATCCGGATGTATGAACAATTCTTCATGTCTCATAGTCTTTTGACCTTATGATTATTTACCTTGACAATTATAATAATAAATGCTATAAGTAATTGTAAGAATCAGAATTCACTTTATTAATATGAGAAGATTGTCAATTACAATATTACACTCTCGCCATTGAGCATAATCCTAACATGGGGATCTTGTTGGGTTATCTAAATTTAAGCTTCAATAGACATAATCTAATTACAATCAACAAATGATTCACTTAGGTTCGATCTATTAATTTTAGCTCATTCCATTAAAGAGCTAAAATTGAACTCTTAAATAAAGATAAAATAAGTTAATGTTTCTCATTCGTATCCTAGACAATCTTATTTGAGATAGTGTATCCTCGTGAAAAATAACAGTAATTGCCAAGAGCTCATAGACTGCCTATAGCTCTCCTAGTTACCATATTTACTCATATGACCACATTTTGAACTTGAATATTTTGACTTGTCCAGAAGCCATGTTTCAATAGACACTATCAAAAACTTAACGTTAAGATTTAATATCAAATACCTCAAAATATCCATATGATGATATTATACTCACATTTAATAAATGAAGCCACGATGTCTATATCTATAATTGAAGTCCTCTATCGATTAACAAATGAAAACCACCAAACCATCAAGGATAGACTATGCAACCTAATTGTACTCATTGATAGCTCAAATGATAACACTTGTAACCATAAGTCCATCATTTATCTTAGGATTGAGATAGACTATCTGATTGTCCTTAAGTGAAAACTTTTATCCATGACGGTTCTGGATAAAGTATTTCACTGTGATCCTATTCAATATACCTTGTACACTAGATTCTTTTGCCCAAAGTCACTACACTTTGTTGATTTTAGACTTATCATAACACATTTGATCCCACTCAAATGCTAGCAAAAGAATCTACAACTTTAACAAGGTAAATGAGCCAAACCCTTATCTTAAGTTGTGAATATTGTTCAAGACTAACTAAATAATTGTGTCTACCTCATACATATCCAGATGTACGAAGAATTCTTTATCTCTCATAGTCTTTTGACCTTATGATTATTTACTTTTGACATTTATAATAATTAAACTATAAATGCTATAAGATTTGTTAAACTATAAATCACTTTATAATATGAAAAAATTGTCAAATACATTATTACACTCTTGCTATTGAGCATAATCTTAATAGGCCCTACATAATCAAATCGGTTCTTAAAGGATTCATTGGATTGTCCACTATTTGTGTTTGAATTGCATTAACTCCCGCATTCACATCTCATTATCTTCTCACTCCCCATTCTTGCTAATTGTTAGTTTAACTTAGATTAATTAACAAAATTATAGTTTGCATTTTAGTTGTTAATTTTCAACCAAACAATTGAAACTTTTACCTTTATGCTCACTAGTATTAGATATTGATTTTATCACTATTACCCTTCGATCCTTTTGGACGATACCCGACTTGCCGCTTTACTTGTTTTGTAAACACTTTTGCAGCATTGTTGAGGTTTTATAAATTTTGTTTGAACTTGTACTTTCTATTGACGACATAGCAAAAGGAACAGTTCACGTATTGAGACATTGAAGATGTTACAAAATGAGAGAATTCAAATAGAGGCAGTAAACGAAAAGATAAAACATCTTGAGACTGAATTGACCTCGATGAAATCCCAAATTCAAAATATGGAGGAAATGAAATCTCAATTTCGTGAATTTATATTGATAGTTGAACAACAAAAATTTTTAGATTCGTCTGCAGCTTCTTAGTTTACAAATATTTTTTAAGTCCATTTCATAGGTTTAGTCTTTATAACTTACGATATTTTTTAATTTCATCACATATGTGATTAGGTTGACGATTCCCTATCGACTTTCATTATTTTATTTTTATTGTACAATTTTTAAATTCCATTTTTATTTTTTAACTGTTACTAATTGTGTGTATTGTGACAAAAATTTGAAACAGTTAACAGTCACTGGGTTTTCAAATATTGACACAATTCTGGAACAATTAATTGTCACTAAGTTTGGTAAGTTTAGGTAAAGTTAAAAAAAATTAAACAATTAACCGTCACTAATTTTGTAAATACTGACAGAATTTGTAAACAATATATTATCACTAAGTTTGTAAATAGTGACGGAATTTGTAAACAATAAATTGTAACTAAGTTTGTGTATAATAATGCCAACAGGGATGTAGCTCAGCTAGTAGATGGACGAGCTTGGGGTTTGGGCAAATGACTCCCATGTCAACGGCTCGAATCCTACCAATAACGAAAGCTTTCAAAAAAAATACCCGGTCTCACTCCCAGATTAATAGATATTGTCAAAAAAAAGTTTGTGTATAATGACAAAATTTTGAAATAATTAAATGTCAATAGATTTGCATATAGTGACACAATTTTCAAATAGTCAATTGTCATTAGATTTGCTTATAGTGACAAAATATTCAAATAGTTAATTTTCACTAAATTTGCTTATAGCGACAAAATATTCAAACAGTTCATTGTCACTAGACTTATGCATAGTGACACAAGTTTTATTTTGTCACTCAGTAGAATCCATTAAAAATCTGTCACAAAAAGTTATGGTTTTTGACAACTACAAATAATTGTCACTAAACATAGTGACAATGACATTATAAGTGTCACAAATGCTTTTAGTGATAGAGGTATAAGTGACGAATTATTAGTGACAATTTTTTTGTCACATTATTGATATTGTGACATATATTTTTTTATCACTATACATCATTTTTCTTGTAGTGAAATACTCCAAAAGTGCATTTGATAACTCTTCTAAAAGAACGGTGTACGTTGTTGAATACTTACCGATAATCAATTGATTGGCTTCCTGGATGAAAATCGGATAGGTGATATCTCTCACTTTTATTTGGTCCTAAAATACCCATCCATTTGTGGATGTCCCGCATCTACCATATAGTACTTCCATATAAAATATATTTTATTTTATATATATATATATATATATATATATATGTTGTAACTTTCTAGTGCGGGATCCCATACAGATTTTTCATACGGAATTACTAATTTCCACTGGTAAGAATAAGTGTAATTTTTTTTTACATTGATTCCCACCAGTGGGAATCAATGATCCCGCATGATAAATTTATGTGGGATCCCACAATTGATAATTTTCTTATATATATATATATTGTGCTCTCATAAGGAATCCCTTATTTTAACATAAAGTATGGACTTCCATAAAATTCATCGATTTGAATGAATTTTGATCTGATTTTTTTTTTTGTGGATGATAATTTCAATGAAATCTACTTGTAAACCAAATTTAAAAAATTTTCAAACACTACAACTATTTTTCATTTTTCATTTTCACTATTTTTCCGATGCTTCACATTTAACAAAATCGGGAACTATGATTTAAGAAACTCACAACACTCATTCAGCCTAAACTTGTAGTTGGTATAAATAAATGTGAACTATGATCAAGCAAACTTGTCCGTAATAAAATTACAGAGAGGGAAACTTTATAAAGAATTATAGGGAGGAAAACTCTATTTTTTCAATTTTTTTATCAAAAGAATACACACACACACACACACACACACATATATATATGTCCTAAGAGCACAAAAATCGGCTAGAACGTAAGAATGTGATTGATTGACAATCATGGAAGATTAGCCCCTAATTTAGGAATCAATCAGTGATTCAGTCACAGTTGACTAAATCCTTGATTGAGACAATGAAGCCTACATTTTAGGGATCTAATTTACATAATTCAAGATTACTAATAAATAGGAAAATAATCCCTAAACTTTAGGAATTAATTTCGGAAATCACACACCCCCCCATCCCCATCTCCATCCCCTTCAAGTTGGGGAATAAATGTCAATCATTCCCAGCTTGGAAGTCAATTCTTCAAACTATATACTTGGAAGAGCTTTCATTAGAACATTTACCACTTGAAGGTGGGTAGCTGTGTAAATCAAGCTCAGTATTCCAGCTTCAACCTTTTCTTTGATGAAATGATGATCTAGCTCTACATCCTTAGTTCTGTCATGATGGACAGGATTTCAGCTATACTTATTGTAGCCAAATTGTCACAAAACACCTTTATTGTCTCTCTTTTTGAAATCCTTAGCTCATCAAGTAACCTTTTCAACCATAATCCTTCACATATACTTTGAGCTAAAGCCTTATACTCTGCCTCGGCACTGCTTCTAGCCACAACAGACTGTTTCTTGCTACGCTTTCCCCATATATAGGTGCAATAGCCGGTAGTTGATCTTCGATCTATAACGGATCTTTCCTAATCCACATCTGAGTAGACTTCAACTTCTTGCTTGTCCCTTTTCGAAAGAATATTCCTTTACCCGGATTCATCTTCAATACTAGGATTCATCTTCAAGTATCTAAGAATCCGGTAAACTGCTTCAAGATGTTCTTCATTAGGCTTGTTCATAAATTGATGTACGACACTAATAGGAAAGCCTATGTCTGGCCTTATGTGGGAGAGATATATGAGCTTTCCTATAAGCCATTTATATCTCACAGTGTCAACCAGAGGACTGTCTCCTTTGAAACCGATTTCTTAACTTGATTCCATTAGAGTATCTGCAGGCTTACATCCTAACATTCCAGTTTTTCTTTTAGTAAGTTCAAGATGTACTTGCGTTGGGAGACCACAATACCTTTCTTCGAACGAGCGACCTCCATGCCTAGGAAATATGTCAATGATCTTAGATCTTTGATCTCAAATCCCTTTGCAAGAACTTCCTTTAAATAGCCCATTTCTTCAGTGTAATCACCTGTCACAATAATATCATCAACATAAACGATGAGAATAGCAACTTGCCCAATAGGAGAAAATTTTATGAACAAGGTATGATCAGCTTGTCCCTAGGAGTACCCATGCTTCTTGATTGCCTTTGTGAATCTATCAAACCATGTTCTAGGAGATTGCTATACAGAGACTTTCGAAGCGTACATACCTTGTTAACATTGCTTCCTGTCTCAAACCCCGATGGAATTTTCATGTACAATTCCTCTTTCAAGTCACCATTGAGTAAGGCATTTTTCACATCTAGTTGATAAAGAGGCCAGTATAGATTGGCCGCCAAGGACAACACCCGAACATTATTTGGCTTGGCAACATGAGCAAAAGTTTTTTAGTAGTCGATGCCGTAGGTTTGGGTGATGTTAGGGTTTATGCCCAAAAGCTTGTAATTTGTAAATATGAATGAAACATTAATAAAAAAAAATAGTTTATTCATTCTATAAATCTGTCTCAAACATTTATATCATGTGTACTTAACATCCAATATTGCTAGATGTAATCTCTAACTGAGTATATTAGTGTCATATACAGATGAATTCAGTTTGAGATGAGCAATCTAAAGAGTCTGTGGATAGCAAATAGAGTTGGGTACTTTATTTATGGTTAATCTATAACTACAGTCCATTCCGTGATGTACATTGGTCTTATCCTAGACTATTCATATGGTGATATGAGAATGGAGGCACCTTGTATGATGTGATCAAATAGGACTGGGTCACGATCAATATGAATCTCTCACCAAGATCCGTTACATGATGAGATTCATATATATCGACAAATGATAGCTATATATGGGTGATCTTAATCCTGAGTATCTTATCGGCTTATTCAAGTTAGATTGTGGTTTTTGATATACCATGAGTGAGATCGGAGTTGCATTCCCGGTCAATAACTTCATATGTTGGAATCGCGGCTTGGCTTATGACTGGGAAGGTCTGTACACAATAGTGGAATCCACTCCTTCTTGTGAGAAGTAGATAGTAGTTCCCTTAAGGGTTGATTCGGGGCTTGAACAATATGAGCGCTCTCCTTCTTCTGTAAAAGAAGTTATGATTTATTGTTTATAAGAGAGTCAATGGTGCTTAATGGAAAATATATAATTCGAGGGGTATAACAGACTTTATGACCTAGCTTTAATTATGAACTACTTGTGGAGGATCATACCGTATGCAATAGCTATATCGATAGACAACTGTGATTTTGGTTTGTGTAATAATACATCTACAGTTGCGAGAGTGCCACCTCAGGTTTTTAGTGGAATAACTCTGAGTTTAATAATCATGAAATATTAATTAAATATTTTAATTAATTATTTCTAAGTATTATTGGTAGGGGTGGGCACGATTGTGTGAACCGAACCGAACCGATCCTAACCGAACCGATTTTGGGTGTTTGGTTCGGTTTTACACTTGAATTCGGTTCAATTCGGTTCGAACTGAATGAACCGTATTCAATATGGTTCGGTTTCGGTTTTGGGTCTTCAAAACCGAACCGACCCATATGAACCGAGATATATATTAAAAAAAAAACCCTAAATTTTTCTAACTTGTCCAGCCTATCTGATATCTCTCAACTTTATCTCTATCTTTCAACTTTGTCTCTCTCTTCCGCCGCGTCTTCAGCCAGCAACCCACCAGAAATCTCTCTTCCGCCTGCGATCGTCTCTCTTCCACGATTCCGACTTCCGACTTCCAACTTCCGCCTACAATCGTCTATCTTCAAGGTATTTTTCTTCTTCTTTCGCCATTCTGATCAACAATTTTCTTTAACTTTTTTCCCTTTTTTTGTTGTCTACTTACCTGGTTCGATCTGGTGACTTAGATTTATTTGATTTATTTGAATATATTTCGTTTTATGTTGGATTTCTATTTATTTAATTTTTCTCTGACTTTGACTTTGAATTTGATTTATGTTGGTTTTCTAACTTGATTTATTTGAATATATTTTGTATTTGAATTTATTTGATTTATGTTCATTGCTTACTTAGTAACAGTTTTCTTTGATTTCATTTTATGTTGGTTTCCCTATTGTTCATTGTCAAGCTTTGATTTCGTTTTGTACAAAATTGATTACTGACTTTGATTTCGTTTTGTATACGGGCATACAACTTTCTTTAGTCGATTTGATGTCATCTCTGAAGTTCAATTTTATTATGGATTGTATGTTGGATTGTGTGTGTTCATATTTTATTTTGGATTGCATTTTGGACTTCTATTATTCTATGTAATTGAAATTATTTGGATTCAACTGGACTGAATTTGGTAGCTTTTTAGAAGCTACTTTTGATTGATTGGGACTATATTTGTGCTTATATGTTGATTATGTGGACAAATTTGATTATGTAAACAATAATTTAGTCTAAATTTGGACTGAATCAGTTGTCTAAAGGCCCAATTACAATACTAGGTGTTAAAAGGTAAAAACGAAATGAAAAAAAAAAAAAAAAAACTGAGCCATTAGGCCCAAAACCGAATTGAACCGAACCGAACCGAACCGACATTAGGGTGTTCGGTCCAATTCGGTTTTGGGTTCAATACGGTTCGAACCGATTCACATTTTTAAAAACCGAATATAACTCGGTTCAATATGGTTTTGGCTAAAACCGAACCGAACCGAACCGCGCTCACCCCTAATTATTGGAGCTAAAAAATATGGGTCCATTAGGTCCCTTTACTAGCCCGATTGATTAAAGGTAACAAGGGTCATGGTTAATTAATTAGATTGTCCAATTAATTGTGTTATGAAAGTGATACATATTTATTCTGGGATTAATTGAATAATGAGATTATTTAATTAATATATTAATAATTAAATTAATTAAATAATTAGATTATTTAATTAATGAATTAATAATTATGAATAATTAATTAATTATTAATCGGAGGTTCCAGGTTCAAATCATGACTGAGAAAAAGATAAAATAATTAGATTATTTTATTATTTACTAAGTTTGGTGTTTAAGTTCAAGTCAACTAGGGTTATGTGGGAGTTGGAATTCTACTCTACCTAGGACACTTAAATACTAATTATGCTTTTGAATATATATAAATATATTTGGAAAAGGATATGTATCTAGTTTTCTAAATATATATAGATATATTTATATGACTAGGAGACTAGTACATTATTCTGATTTCCTTGAGAGATACATATATACGAACCAACAACATTAAAGAAAGAAAAAAATAAGAAAAAAAAGGGTGCGGCCTACAATAGGAAAAAGAAGAAGAAAAAAATTGTTTTTGTTTTTTTTTTTTTGGTTTCTATCAAAGGTGGCCGAATTCTTCCAACACAAAGCAAGTGTTAGCTTTCAGTTGTTTCTTCAATCTCTATACAACCTCCTTAAACCTGTGATGTGCCCACACGCAGTTGCCGGAATCTGGGAGATAGTGAGGAAGATCCGGTGGTACAAATCAGAAAGCAAATTCAAGAATTAAAAAACGAAAGAGTTAGCCTTGAGGTATGATTTCGAATCCTGCCTTTTATTTATTCTTATATATCGTACATGGTTTTAAAGTCGCTTAAATATCTATATATATTTTTTAAAGTTTTAAAATTCCTTTCCGTTGCGCGACTCTAGGGCTTACAATTGGTATCAGAGCCCTAGTACGATATATTCGAATAAATCGTTCTTTGTTCTTGATTAATTGCATGTATATATGTGTAGGCACAATCTATTAAATGTATGATGTTTTAAATTTTTTTTAAAACATGATTGATCGTTAATTGTATGGTACTGTGGGTTTTAGGGTTTTGGATATTATATGTAATATTTTTTCTAATGTAATATTAATTCCAGGTTGTATTTTTATTTTATTTTGTTGTTTGGCTGTTATTTTTTTATTGATGTAATTCAACGAAGAACGACGATCCGGAAGACATAGCACATCAGCCGCACAGACCATGTGTAATAGATGTGCGTTTGGGCAGCTGTTATGCGTTTATGAAAGAGTGCAGGTGTCTTGCACTATCATGCGCAATGCAATACAAAGCTGCAACCTCTTCAATTGTGTTGCAAATTACGTGATGCACTGCTGCAAATATATAATATTGCATGAGTGCATTGTGTTGAAAATTGCGTGATGCACTGAATTGTGTTGCAAATTGCGTGATGCACTGCTGCATATATATCATATTGCATGCGTGCATTGTGTTCCAAATGTCATGCACGCAACATTCACAATTGATCCATGTTTTTTTTGGGAAATCCCGAGCCTCCGAAAAATGTTAGAGTAACATTTGGACTTTAAAGGATTTAATCCAAGAGATGAATCCATTAAAAATAAATCAAGTTGGACTTGATTTTTGGGCCCAAAAGACGTAGAAGATATTACAAATGGATTTGAAGAAAATATGGATTACAAGAAGACTAAGGAATGCATTGGATTAATTCTTTGTAATTAGATTATTTTTTTTAAAGTTAGATAAACTCATCGTACTCAGTCAATTCATGTATGCTTTTATTATTTAATAATTAAAGCATTGACATGCATACACATGTCATATAGATTGGTAGTGCCTACACATGTATTTTATTAAATATCATACATGCATAATAGCCATTCACATTATGTGTTTTATTTTTTTTAACATGATTAAAAATTGGCAAATCACATAATTGGCTATTAATAATGAGTTAGGTTGTTAGGTATAAAAACTTGGTAATTCTCAATAATAACTAGTCTATTAATTAAATTGTTTAATTAGTTAGATTAATTAGGTTCTTATCTTAATATTTGGTTTAATTAGATTAAAACCCTAATATAATTGGACCTAATAATGTGATTAGTTTTAATAGTTAAAACTTGGTAAATCACATTAAATAATTCTAGACTTAGTATAACTGTTTACATATATTGGAATTTGTATAATGAACTAGATTTTTAATTAGTTAAAAATCGGATTAGTTTATTTGTTATTAGAATAAGATTCTAATAATTTGTTATATATGCCCTAGAGATTTAGATTGAAATTAGCCGTTTAATCTTAGTAATATCTAGGTGCATTAATTGAAAACCCTAATTCTAAAATAGTGAGTGGAAGAGGGATATATGACATTATATCCCACAGTCTCTGTCAATAGTTCAACACCTTGAGATTCAAGTGGGGCCTTGAGATGACTTTTTTTGTCTTCCCTAAGGAGGGTCTCCATGAGAATCAATACCAATGTTGACTTCCTAACGAATAGTGTTTCTGAGTGTATTTTGGGACTAACCG
The DNA here is from genome assembly GCA_033220585.1 of Dipteronia sinensis. Classification (NCBI taxonomy): domain Eukaryota; kingdom Viridiplantae; phylum Streptophyta; class Magnoliopsida; order Sapindales; family Sapindaceae; genus Dipteronia; species Dipteronia sinensis. The sequence goes on from CM065640.1 coordinate 46,840,046, forward strand.
TTCATAAGGCGGCAATTCTCAAGTTAAGCTTAAGAGATCTGAAATGGTGGGTTACACTCACAAGGTTTTAATTAAATTTGTTAATTATAAAACTGACTGAAATAAACTATGGTTGAATGATAGAGGAATACGAGTTATTCCAGTATATCATTTGATTGAGAATGTCTCGATCCAACATGCGAGAATTTGACCGACCTTAAGGCGGCACTTGCTTGTGGTTAGGGGTGGGCGAGGTTCGATTCGGTTCGGTTTCGGCTAAAACCGTGTTGAACCGTTATATTTTCGGTTTTTGAAAACTTGAATCGGTTTAAACCGTATTAGACCACAAAATCGAATTGAACCGAATACCTTTATCTCGGTTCGGTTCGGTTCGGTTCTGTTCAATTCGGTTTTGGGCCTATTGGGCTTTGAGGTTTTTTTTACATATTTTTTCAATTTTTGTATCCTTTAACAACCCTATTTTTGTATTTAGACCTTTGGCCTTTGGGCAATTGACTTTGGGCTATGTTTTTTTAACAATCCCTTACATTCAAAACACATCTAAATAGACCACATTACTATTTAACTAATCAAATTTAGTCCAATTCAATCATAAGTACATGCTCAATAGTTACTATTCTACCAAATTCAGTCCACACATTACGTAGAATGATAGAAGTCCAAAATAAAATAAGATCATACATAAATAATCCAACATACAATCCATAATAAAATTTGTATTTTTTTTTTGTATTTATAGTTTGGTTCGTTGGTTCGGTTCGGTTTTGGAAGGTCCAAAACCGAAGCCGAACCATATTCTATGCAGTTCATTCGGTTCGAACCGAATTGAACCGAACTCAACCTTAAAACCGAACCAAACACCATATTTTGGTTCGGTTTGGGTCGGTTCGGTTCAATGAACCGTGCCCACCCCTACTTGTGGTATGTTGGATTGTCGTGGCACAGGAACAATTTTTAGGGATTTTCTTGTTAATTAAATATGTTCATGCATCATATTTAATTTTATGCCAAACATTGACATGTGAATTAAATGTATGGTTGAATGAATTCTTTATTTATGTTTTTTCAGGAATGTCTTATGCACTATTACAAATCCTTACTAATGACAAACTAACCGGAGAAAATTACACAAAATGGAAACATCACATTAATGCAATTTTGGTCAACAAAGACCTAAAGTAAGTGCTTACGGAGGAGTGTCATCCACATCCTGCTGCCAATGCCAAACTAAATGTCCGTGAGGCATACCAGAAATGAGTCTCAGCTGATGAGAAGACTCGAACTTATCTATTAGCTAGTATGACATAAGTTCTTGTTACAAAGCACGAAGTAATGACTACAACATTTGAAGTCATGGAGTCATTGCAGGTTATGTCCGGGTAGCCATCTGAGCAAAAATGGTATTCTTTCCGCAATGCTTGCTCGGATGAAAGATGGTGCATCTGTTCAGGAACATGTCCTGACCATGATGTCCTATTTCAACACGGTAAAAGTCAATGGTGGGGCCATTGATGAACCTAGCCAGGTGAGCATCATATTGACGACTCTTCGAAAGAGCTTCGATCAGTTCAAAAGCAATTATAGGATGAATAAATTGAGGTTCAGTCTGACTCAGTTGCTTAATGAGCTCACTACATTTGAGTCCATGACGAAGGATAACAAAGGTAAGACCAATGAGACAAATGTTGTTGAACCATCTTCCTCTAGATCTAAGAAGAGGAAGAGGTCTGCTGGCAAGGCTAAGGGTAAGCCCAAACCCTAGAAAGCCCAAAGCAAGAAGAATGGCACATCCACCGACAAAGATAAAGGCAAAGGAAAATGTTTCCATTACGACAAGGTCGGTCACTGGAAGAGGAATTGTCCTCAATATCAAGAGGAGGTTTCTAAGAAGAAAAAGGCAAAAGGTAAATATGATTTACTTGTTATTGAATTATGTTTAGTGGAAGATGATTCTTCACCTTGGATAGTTGATTCATGGGCCACTAACCATGTTTCCGCTTCTTTACAGTGAACTGATTCTTAGATAGAGCTTGAGGAGGGAACCTTCTCTATGCGTGTTGGGTCAGGGGATGTTGTGACAGTAAGAGCAATGGGAGTAGTTAGACTCCAGTTTGAAAATTGTTTTCTTATGTTGAACTCTGTTTATTTTATTCCTGGATTTACAATAAATTTGATTTCTGTATCCAAATTGTTGGAACAATTATATTCTGTTTCTTTTAATAATAAGTCAGTTATTGTTTCTAGAAATGGTTTAAATATTTGTTCAGGTTTAAATTTAAACAACTTGTATGTTTTAAGACCATTAATTCATATGTCACTACTCAATGCTGAATTGTTTAAATTTGAAAAACCTAAAACAAAACGACAGAAAATTTCTCCAGATAATATGGCATCTAAGACTTGGCCATATTAACCTTGACAGGATAGACAGACTACTTAAAAGCAAGCTTTTAAGCCAGTTAAAGGTTGGCACCTTACCTGTATGTGAATCCTGTTTAGAAGGTAAAATGACCAAGAGACCTTTTTACTGGAAAAGCGAGACCTTTTTACTGGAAAAGCGCTTAGAGGTAAGGAACCACTAGAGCTTATACACTCAGACGTCTATGGACCGATGAATGTTAAAGCAAGGGGTGGTTATGAGTATTATGTCACCTTTATAGATGACTACTCTAGATACGGGTTGTCTACCTAATCCAACAGAAGTCGGAAACTTTTGAAAAGTTCAAAGAATTCCGAGCTGAAGTTGAGAAATAATTAGGCAAGACAATCGAGGCTCTACGATCGGATCGTGGAGGTGAGTATCTTGACCAAGAGTTTGAAGACTACTTGGTTGAGCATGAGATTGTGTCCCAACTCACAGCTCTGGAACACCACAACAGAATAGTGTTGCAGAGAGGACAAACAGATCCCTGATGGAAATGGTGAGATATATTGTTAGTTTCTCATCATTTTCAAACTCTTTTGAGGATATGCACTACAAACAGCGGCCTACATTTTAAATGTAGTCCCATCCAAATCTGTTCCTAAGACTCCCCTATAGTTGTGGAATGGTCATAAAGTTAGTTTGCGACATTTCAGTATTTAGGGGTGTCCAGTATATATATGAAGAACAGAATTGGAAAGCTAGACCCTAAATCTATGGTCTACTTATTTGTAGGTTATCCAAAGAGACTAGAGGTGGGTACTTCTATTGTTCTGAAGAGAACAAAGTGTTTGTATAGACAAATGTAACGTTACTTGATGAGAACTATATGAGTAATCATAAACCTCGAAGTAAGATTGTGTTAAATGAGTCAAAGCCTGGTACGAACAGTGCTCAATCAACAAGAGTTTTTGTTCCACCTACGTTTGAGAGTCAAACGGTTCCTAGTCAGACCACATTACCACCTAAGCGTAGTGGGAGGGTTGTATGACAACCTAATCACTATTTAGGTATTGGGGAGGCACAAGTTTTCATCTTTGATGATAGTGTGGATGATCCATTGTCATTTAAACATGCAATGGAAGATTCTGACAAAGAGGAATGGCTTAAATCCATGAATCTCGAGATGGAGTCCATGTACTCCAACTCGGTCTGAGAACTTGTAGACTTACTAGATGGGATAAACCTCATTGGATGTAAATGGGTCTATAAAAGAAAGAGAGGAGTAGACGGGAAGGTAGAAACCTACAAAGGGTTATGCCCAAAATGATGGGGTCAATTATGAAGAGACCTTCTCGCCAGTAGATATGTTTAAGTCTATTTGGATTCTCTTATCCATTTATGCCTATTTTGATTATGAAATTTGGCAAATGGACGTCAAGACTGCATTTTTGAATGTCAATCTTGATAAAAGCGTCTATATGATGCAACCAGAGGGATTCGTGTCTCCAGATCAAGAGCAAGAGGTTTGCAAGCTGCAAAGTTCCATTTATGGACTTAAGCAGACATATATATCTTGGAACATCAGGTTTGATAATGCTATCAAAACCCGTGGCTTCGAGCAAAACATCGATGAACCTTATGTCTACAAGCGTATTATTGACAAGAAAGTAGTTTTCTTAGTCCTATACGTAGATGATATCCTACTCATTAGAAATGATGTAGGGGTATTTTCAGAAGTAAAGGGCTGGTTGGCTAGCCAATTCCAAATGAAAGATTTGGGAGAGGCGAGTTATGTTTTAGGGATCCAATTAATAAGGGATCGTAAGAATAAACTTTTGGCATTGTCTCAAGCATCATATATCGATAAGATTCTTGTGCGATTTTCGATGCAGAACTTCATGAAAGGCTATCTACCTTTCAGGCATGTAGTTCACCTGTCTAAGGAATAGTCTCCGAAGACACCTCAAATGGTTAAGGATATGATACAAGTTCCCTATGCATCATCAGTAGATAGTCTCATGTATGCTATGTTATGCACGAGACTGGACATCTGCTTCGCAGTGGGATTAGCCAGTAGGTTTTGGTCCAACCCATGATTGGATCATTGGGTTGCTGTAAAGGCCATTCTCAAGTATCTTCGGAGAATGAGAAACTATATGCTAGTATATTTTGGGTAGGATTTGATCCCGTTAGGATATACATACTCTGATTTTCAGTCAGACAAGGATTCTAGGAAATCCATATCCGGATCAGTTTTCACCCTTGGTGATGGAGCCATAGTGTGGAGGAGTGTTAACAATCATGTATTGCTGACTCTACCATGGAAGTCGAGTATGTAGCAGCTTGTAAAGCAACTAAAGTGGTTGTCTAGTTTCGTAAGTTCTTGACTGATCTGGAAGTTGTTCCAGATTTGGATAAGCCTATCACACTATATTGTGATAACAGTGATGTTATGGCTAATTCCAAAAAACCAAGAAGCCACAAGAGAGGGAAGCATATCGAAATGAAATATCATCTCATCAAAGAGATAGTGCAAAGTGGGGATGTGACCATGAGCAAGACAGCATTGCTGGACAATTATGCTGATCCATTTGCGAAGACCCTAATGGCTAAAGTGTTTGAAGGTCACTTTAAGGGTCTAAGGTTATGAGATATGTCTCAACTGCTTTAGTGCAAATGGGAGATTGTTGGGCTTATGTCATAAAGCTTGTAATTTGTAAATGTGAATGAAACATTAATAAAAAAAATAGTTTATTCATTCTATAAACTGTTTCATACATTTATATCATGTGTGCTTAATGATCGTGCCAAAATTGTCATATATTTTGGCCCTCATCTCCTTATCCTTAGTCTCAATTTCGGGCATTTTCGTGTGTCTAATGGCTCATTTTATAGTGATTATAGGCATTCAATGGATTTCAAGAGCTGGAATCGGAAACTGGGACTTTTGAGCAAAAAACAAGTCAAAGCTCAGTGAAACAGTGCCCAGAAGCATAGTGCATGTGTCCTTTACCCGTGCACTACCCATGCACCGGGTGAAGTGCTGATTGAAGAGGTTGTTCCCAGGTAACTATGAGGGTAGCATACTCGCATACTACCCGTGCACATGCCCATACCAGAAATCAGGATAATTGTGGAAAGAGGACTGTGCAGGTAACTGCGTGGGTAGCATACCAGCGCACTACCCGTGCATATGCCAAGACCAGAAAGCAAGAAAATTGTGGAAAGAGGCCTGCACGGGTAACTGCGCGGGTAGCATACCCGCACACTACGTGTTCCTGCTATGCAAAAGTCTCATTTTCAGCCATTTTAAGGAGGGCAAAGTCATCCTTTCAAGCCCAGATCGTACCCTAGCCTCCCAAGCATATAAATACACCATTTTCTTATTGAAAACTCTCTTCACTTCTCTAACTCTCTCTTTCTTTCTCATATACACCATTTTCTCTCCCAAGAACACTAACCTCACCAAACCTAACCATCATCCTCATCATCTACTCAAGGACACTTGGAGATAGGATTCAAGCTTGAAGGAAGGAGAATGTCTACATGAGTCTTCTCTATCTCTCTTCTCGTTATTATTTTATTGTATTTGTCATGAGTAGTTAAATATCCCACTAAGGGATTGATGTGAAACACTTGTGGATGTTAGGCTTTGTAATGAACTTAATATTTTCAATCAATCTATCTACTATGTTCATTCATGTGAGTTCCTATGTTGCCATTCTTCACTTGTTGGATCCATCAATTCTTTAGTTCTCACTAATATCATTCTAAGCTAATTGCATTTAGTCTAGCTTAATTTAATTGCATTTTAGTTGATAACCTTTTCAAATAAACTATGACATTTTACTTTTATGCATTCTAGTATTATTAATCCTAATCTAGCCATCACTACCCCTAATCCCTGTGGACGATATCCTTACTTGCCTTGCACTTGTTTTGTAACAATTTGAGGCATTTGAGGTTTTATAAATTACTTTTGACGGGCATTTTCTAACGACAAAAATGCACTCGTCAAAATGGCGTCGTTGTCGGGGATTGGTGAGCCTAGTAGTGTTTAGATTAGTTTTAATAGTATTAGTTTCTTAGTTAGTATATTTAGTCTCTTTGTTTCTTTTTACTTCGTTTGGTATTTTTGTTTTTGATTTTTCAGGTTTCAAGACTCTATGGGATTCTTCATGCAAGATTCAAGGCCAAGCTACCAACCTATGAGTTGATCGTTCAAAGATGAGATGAGAGAGCTCATGCGGGATGGGTGTTGTATCGACAAGGAAATTATAGCATCTCATAAGGCAGCCGAGCAGAACTTCAACAAATATGTGCTACCTAGCTGGCCAGAACAAAGAATAGAGTCTGATTCTAAAGGAAATCTCAACACCTCCATGATAGCATCAAGCCAAGGTCACAAGACCATCTCATACCTACCAAGGGACGAACCTCAAAGGATCCTTGAGGAAGATAAAAGCACAATGATGGAAGAGATGTGCAAGGAGATGATGGATGCTGGAAAAGAGTTAATGGCATTAATGGAGTTGTTGAAGAAGTAAAAGGATGCACTTCAAGTGAAGGTAGAAGAAGCCTTCGAGAAAAAGAGGATATGAGGGAGGATTCTGAGAAGAAAGTGCAACTTTTGAAGAAGAAGCTAGAAGGCAAAGATGCCTTAGAAGTGTCAAAGGTAGAGATGCTGCAAGAGCTAAAAAAAAAGCTCGTACTTGAGGTGAAATCGCTAAGAGCGGATAATAGTATTATCAAGAAGAAGAATGGTGAAGTCTCTGTCAAGAACAAGGAGTTGGAGGAACAAATTGAGAGACTAAAAGTCGTAAAGAGTACAACATTGGAGGAGTTCTTGAACTTCTCAAGGGCATCAAAGGATTTGAAGACAAGGCAGCTTACCAGTTAAAAGAAATGCAAATGGAAATTGAGCTGAAGGTTACCGCCCTGGATGAAGTCAAGGATGCACTGAACAAAAGAGAAGAAGCTCTCAAAATAGCAGAGGCAAGAGAGGGTGACTACATCATGAAGTTGGGAAGAGTGGAACATGCGGTCAAGGCCATATCAACAAGTTTTCACTCAAAGCCATAAATTCACCGATTGAAATGGAGAATTCCTAACTCTTCCCTCGTGTGTTATTTTTGTTCAAAGAGAGAGCATTTTAAAAATGAGTTTTATACAGTGCATAGAAATAGGAAAAGGAGAGGTGCTAGGAGTAGGAAAAATACTCTTAAAGTTAAAGAGATTTGGGTAAGTAAAGACCAAATATACTTAGTGAAAAATATGAGAAAGGAAAGATAAAAAGTCCACCTAAGTTTATTTGGGTTGCTAAGAAGAAGGAATTCCCAAACTTGGTCAAACCACCCGTAGAGGACCTTAGCCCCTCACCTAGTGCATCCAATTGAAATTCTTTGATGCACATGTGGAATTAGGGGTGATTGTGAGTGTTAAATCAAAATTGTGGCATTTAGAAATAGGATTGCGCGTGCAGGAAACATAATTCTAGGCAATTGTACTGGTGAAACTGCTCGGGTGTCGTGTCGTACCCGCGCACATGGACCCGTACACTGCCACTGCGTGAGTACCTTGTCATACCCGTGCATATGCACCCGTGCATATGCACCCGCGCAATGCATGTTGTTCGCCTAAATTGTTTCTTGATTCTTCTCATCTTTTGTGTTTTTACTTGCTTAAATCTAGAATGCATTCATCCCTGATTTGAGTTCTATTCTCTTACCAGATGTCAAGCAGATCAAAGTCATTTGTAAAGAAATTCGGCCTCGGATCTCACAAGAAGAAATCAGATATAGGGCCACCACCACCATATGCATTGAACAGTGATTTCCCTGGACGGTTAGAAAAATTCAAAGACCGAAAAATCATAGAAGAGAGAGGAATTGTAAGAGATGAACTTTATGACACGAACATCCCACACATGATCGATACAATGGGATGGCAAACATTGACCCGTCCACTACCAGCATATTGTAGGCGCATGGTAGAGGAATTCTATACGGGGATGGTCCTCGATAATTTTAGGAACCACAATCTAGTGATGGTGCGTGGGAGATAGGTCAGTATCACTCCTGCAGAGATCAACCGGTATTTCAGAACCGAGAGGCCATCCAATGTGGCAAGGAACAGTCTAAATGAGGGTGTTGCTTAACACATGCTCCATACAAGGCAGAATGTGGATCTGGCCAATGCCCTGGTAATTAAGCCAATGACCTTCTAGGTGGCCCCCACCTCAAGCATGCAAATTTGAAGATCGAGTTGGGGCTATGGCACATCTTCGTCACGCACTCTCTGAGGCCACGAGACCACAGAACATCAGTTGCATTCGAGGTGGCAATCATTCTACAATGTATTCAAAGTTGGAGTTACATTGATGTTGGGTACCTTGCTCACTCTGACATCCTGATGGTGGGTGGCATGGACAAAGAGAGTCAGTTGCTTTTGTTCCCGTGCTTGATCAAAGAGTTCTATAGGAGAGCAGGAGTGGACTTTGTAGATTATCCCCTCGAGTCCCACCAAAGTGACATTGGGTTTCTCACCTGGGAGACTCTTCAGATTGAGAGGGACCCCACTAATAGGCTGATGAAGACCAGAAGAAGAAAGAACAAAACTGCAGCATGGTCGAGTAGGCATGCACATGATGATGTTGGTGATGACATGAAGTTCGATCAGAAGCCGATGGACTACACTTATGGGGCTCCAGCCCCAGCTCTTGCAGCTGCTAATGAAGGCTATCAAGTGCCCTGGCAGACTTTGATCTCTGGGATGGCGAGTCTTCAGATAGCCATGGAGGTGATGAGTGCCAACCTTACCACAGATATCAGAGATCACATGGATAGTATTGAAGATTTGTGGACTAACATCTCGGGAATGCGTAAGGACCTTGATCTGATGCCATATCATTAGAGGAAGAAGAAAGCTGCACCGACAATGTACCTGGGAGGTCCAGTGATATATGCCTATGGAGCAGAGTATTAGGCGGCACTATAGCGTTTTAGACGAGAGTTCAAGGAGAGGGTCAAGGCTGAGCTTGATCCGAAAGGCAAGGGGCCGATGGTTGATGATAGAGCAGAGCCATCAGATGAGGATTGATCTTGCATATTTTTAGTTTATCTCTTTGCTTGCCATTTTTATTATTTTTTAGCAAACTTTGTCTATTTTATTTTCTGCACTTTTAGCTTTTGGTTGTTTAATAACTCTAGTGGATGATGTTTATTTTGAGTATTTTTGGGATTTTTTGGAGGTTGATTAATTTGTGGATAAGCATTTAAGATTTATTCATGTGGTTGATATATTTTTGGTTAGATGTTATGCTTTAATCTAGGTTATTCATCTCTTGGATTTGACACACCGACCACTTGCAAGTCATAGAGGGACGAGCAAGCCAAGAGTGCTCATAAAATAGGCGAGAACCAAATCCTCATCGAGGATGTACAATGCAACCACCTCGGTTTAAAATTCTTAATCTCAAATTCTTGAACTTTATAATATTTCCTATCTTCTAGTTAGTTTGTTTATATTTGTGGATATGGAATAATTCTGTGTGAGGATGGATATATATTGATGAGCAATTATCTTGTGGATATTTTTAGTATATTTTCAATGTTAATATGAGATAATAGTTTGTGAATGTGGAAAGAAAATTTTGAGCTTAATGATTTATTCAATTTTGAATACACATGTGAGTGTAGAGGTTATTAATTTTGAATATATAGCCCCACTTGGTTTGGGGGTGGTTTTTGAGTACTCACATTTTGTATAGGTCTTGTGCATATAGTGATACTCAGTTTGGGGGTCATCATGTCCCCACTTCGTCATTTTTGATTGAAAGAAAATGCTTGATGTTGATTTGGGCTTAATTGTCAAAATTGATTGCCTTATGTTATGTTGAGCCATTTTTGAGTATTTTATTTTGTTGGGCATTGATTGCGCATGGTTAGTGCCTAGGTGTTTGTGTTTTGAGTCTAGTTAGGGGCGCGCCGCTAGGCCGAACTCTCTTGTCTTTAACATTGAGGACAATGTTTGGTGGTTTGGGGGTGTAGACGCCTTGTTGGGTCGTCTTTTTGTGTTTGACTCGTTTATTTTTCATCTTTGGTTAAAATTTTTCAAAATTGTCTCATGGTCAAAATTTTTGAGCTTTAATTAGCTTGGATGTGATGCTTTGAGCGTGTGCTCTTGGCGAGTGTATGTATGCATGATTAGCTTGTGTAGTAGCTAGTTGTCACTCTAGGATCTCACTTGCACATCATGGGCTAGTCATATCCTTTTGTGTTTAAGTTGAGGGGACTCGGTGCTCTTGCGCCTTGTTCTAATAGTGGAGACCACCTGTGAGTTCACAAACACAAGCCTATTAAAAAGTGCATTGAGTGTTAAATTGTTCGATTCTTAAACACTTTTCTCGTCATATGCGTCACATGCCATAGAACATACCTTTCATACATATAGTGGATTGCTTGATAGATTTGTTGTGGAAGTGATCTTAGGCAATGTGTGTGCAATTAGCTACTTAAAATGCCTAAACACATTCCTAAATCCCTTATATGTGCTACATAGCCAATTTTGAGGCCAAACACTTACCCTTTGTTTTGGAGCCACAATAAACCATATAGCCATAAGCCAAAAACAAACCAACCCTTTAATTGCCAACCATGTAGGTTGTGTGTGTGCAAGGTGTATGAAAGTGTACGCTTTAATGTTGAAATAGCATGTATCTAGGCAATGATGTAAATGTGCAAACATTGGCTCAAATTGTCAAAGTGCAAAAATTGCAACTAGAGCCAAATTGTCAAATATATATGTGGAAAGGCAAAAGTTAAACGAAAAGAAAAAAAAGAAGAAGAAAAAAAATCAAAAGAAAGAAAAAGAGAAAAATAGCAATGCAAATGAGAAAAGCAAGAGCCTTGTGCTGAAATGTGAAGTACTCAGAATTGAGTACAATTGTGTAGCACAAATGTGTGATGCTTAGACACTAGTATGTGATTGAATGTTGAGTAGAGTTTGGTATGGTGTGTGTGTGTGTGAGTATGTTATGCATGATTGGCGATTTTTGAACTCAAAATTTCCCTATTTCTTTGTTAACCACATCTAAACCCATGACCCTATTACAACCAAAGGGAAAAATCCTTTTTGATCCATAATGAGTATTGATTGGAAATGTTTGCTGAAGCTTGATCTTCCACGTTCATGGTATAGTGAATCCTTCTTAGGCTAGTTCATAGACATTATCGGTCTTTCAATTTGCATGTATGCAATGCATTAGATTTCTATGCACAAATTCCATCTTTGCATACCTTGTTTGAGTGTGAACTTAGGACTCTGGGCGGAAAGAAAAGAGAGACTCCACGTGAGGATAGAGTCGAAGCGAATTACGCTCAAGGTGTGAGAGAGAGTAGTCCTTGATACGAAAGCGCCCTTAGGTGTGGGATTCATGAATACGCGAGTCCCCCTTTAGTGCCTTCGAGTTGCTTTAGAACATATTTCATATGTCTACTTCTCTCTATCATACATCCTTGCATCTCATCACCGGTTGGACTTACGGCAGTTTGATTTGTTTGTTTTCGAGTCTAGGAAAATTTTAAATCTAGTCATGATTGTTATATCGTGTATCTTTGTTTTGTTTTGTTTAGAGTTTGCTCGAGAACGAACAAAGGTTTGGTTTGGGGGTATTTGATCGAGCCAAAATTGTCACATATTTTGGCCCTCATCTCCTTATCCTTAGTCTCGTTTTCTGGCGCTTTCGTGTGTCTAATGTCTCGTTTAGTAGTGATTACATGCATTTAATGAATTTCAGGAGCTGGAAGCGGAAACCGGGACTTTCAGGCGAAAACAAGTCAAAGTGCAGTGAAAAAGTGCTCAGAAGCATAATGCACGAGTCCCTTACCCGTGCACCGGGTGAAGAGCTAATTGAAGAGGCTGTGCGCGGGTAACTACCTGGGTAGCATACCCGCTCACTACCAGTGCACATGCCCAGACCAGAAAGCAGGAAAATTATAGAAAGAGGACTGTGCGGGTAACTGCGTGGGTAGCAAACCCGCGCACTACCCGCACACTACGTGTTCCAACTATACAAAAGTTTCATTTTCAGCCATTTTAAGGAGGGCAAAGTCGTCCTTTCAAGCCCAGATCGTACCCTAGCCTCCCAAGCATATAAATACACCATTTTCTCATTGAAAACTCTCCGCTCTTCTCTCACAATCTCTTCCCTTCTCATATACACCATTTTTCTCTCCCAAGAACACTAACCTTACCAAACCTAACCATCATCCTCATCATCTACTTAAGGACACTTGGAGATAGGATTCAAGCTTGAAGGAATGAGAATGTCTACATGAATCTTCTCTATCTCTCTTCTCCTTATTATTTTATTGTATTTTTCATGAGTAGTTAAATATCCCACTAAGGGATTGATGTGAAACACTTGTGGATGTTGGGCTTTGTAATGAACTTAATATTTTCTATCAATCTATCTACTATGTTCATTCATTTGAGTTCCTATATTGCCCATTCTTCACTTGTTGGATCTATCAATTCCTTAGTTCTCACTAATATCATTCTAACCTAATTGCATTTAGTTTAGCTTAACTTAATTGCATTTTAGTTGATAACCCTTTCAAACAAACCATGACATTTTACTTTTATGCATTCTAGTACTATTAATCCTAATCTAGCCTATATGTTTCTCACATTTTGACTGGCTTATTTCATTGACAAACCACATGGGGATTTGCTTGTAAGGGTAGTTAGGCCTCATTGTTCCTGATCAAGCTTTAAAGGCATCATCATTCTCAAGAGCACTTCAAAGGTATATTACATGCTTAACTCTCACTGAAGAGATCTAGTTGCATACACACACATCTCATACATTCTCAATTTCATTATCCCGTGTGTGTTTCTTGTATGTGCATACTCATGCCACAACTCTCTTTATGCATGATTTTTTTATTGCATCTTGTTTGGCTTGCCTTAGGGTAAAAGTCCTTGTATGTTCTTTCCTTTGCATGTTTTTCTCTTGAATATGCGCGGGTCAATATGCGTGGGTCCTTACCCGCGTAGTCCACAGCGCTGGTCATGCGCTTGTCCACCAGCGCAAAGACACCAGCGTATCTCGTGCAGTAGGTGTGCTCTGGTGGTGCGCCTGTCAACCAACGTAATGGCACCCGCGCACAGTGCAATTTTCTGGGTGTGTTTTTACCAAAACGACGCAGTTTTGGTTAACCCTATTATATATGTTCTCTTTTCTTCCTTACTCGTTTTTGTGAGTTCAAGAAGCCATTTTTGAGAGACCAAACTTCCTTAAGAGAGAGAAACTCCCAAGAACCCACCTTTACTCAATCAAACATCAATCCACGAGCATCTAGCAACTCACAAGCATCATCTCATCATGGATTCTACTTGCTTTTGGTGACTAGGTAATATGAACATGCCCTAAATCTCCATTGCATCTCTTTGTGTTCTTTTGTGCCTACGTTTAGCTTTATATGTTGATTTAATGCATGTCTTTGTGCTTAATGGTATTTATAACATGCTTGAGTTGTTGTTTGTTGGTTGAGAACATATGTTCATTGATAGCTAGCATTTAGGACCATATTACCCTTCAAGCTAAATCTACGTGATTTGCATTTAGATATTGATATCTAGGATTTGCACTTATTGTCATCTTGAAATTCCTAGATAAGCATTTAGTGTAGCCTAGCATGAATTGCAAATTAGAATATTCATATATATTCACATAGGTTGCAATTTCTCTTCATTGATTGTTAAGCTTTGTGACTAAGTGGATTAGTATACAAGCTTGTAGGTCTAGGATCACTATTAAAGGCCCGCTGGGCAGAGTGAAAGGGTTAGTAACCTAGTATGGTGTGACTTGAGGTCAACCTAAGTTGTAAACTTTCATTCAAATAGTGGATTTGAGGACCGTGTGTGGTTAGAAGGATAGCCTGTAAGTTTTGCCCAATTGAGGGTTTCTCACGTAAATCAATCCTTGTGTTTTTATTGTTTTCTGCATGTTTATTTTGGATTGGTTGATTGCTAATATGAGGTAGCATTATTAAAATTGATTAAGTTGAACAGTTGGTAATAAATCAACTAAAACCTATTGACCCCCCTTCTAGGTTGTATTAGATACGCCTAGTGTATTTTCATAGTTATCGTTACCCCTAATCCCTGTGGACAATATCCTTACTTGCCATTGCACTTGTTTTGTAACAATTTGAAGCATTTGAGGTTTTTATAAATTACTTTTGACGGGCATTTTCTAAAGACAAAAACGCACTTGTCACTTAACATCCAAGATTGCTGGATGTAATCTCTAACTAAGTATATGAATGTCATGTACAGAAGAATTTAGTTTGAGATGAGCAATCTAAAGAGTCTGTGGATAGCAAACAGAGTTGGGTACTTTATTTGTGGTTAATCTACAGCTACGGCCCATTCCATAATGTACGGTGGTCTTATTCTAGACTATTCATATGGTGATATGAGAATAGAGGCACCTTGTATGATGTGATCATATAGGACTGGTCACGATCTATATGATCTCTCACCAAGATCCGTTACATGATGAGATTCATATATATCGACAAATGATGGCTATAAATGGGTGATCTTAATCCTGAGTGTCTTATCGATTCCTTCATGTTAGATCGTGGTTTTTGATATACCATGGGTGAGATCGGAGTTGCATTCTTGGTCAATAACTTCGTATGTTGGAACCGCGGTTTGGCTTGTAGCTGGGAAGGTCTGTAGACAATAATTGAATCCACTCATTCTCGCGAGAAGTAGATAGTAGTTCCCTTAAGGGTTGATTCAGGGCTTGAACAATATGAACGCTCTCATTCTTCCGTAAAGGAAGTTATGTTTTATTGTTTATTAGAGAATCAATGGCACTTAATGGAAAATATATAATTAGAGGAGTATAACGGACTTTATGACATAGCTCTAATTATGAACTATTTGTGGAGGATCATACCATATGCAATAGCTATATCGATGGACAACTGTGATTTTGGTTTGTGTAATACATCTACAGTTGCGAGAGTGCAGCCTTGGGTTTTTAGTGGAATAACTCCGAGGTTAATAATCATGAAATATTAATTAAAGAGTTTAATTAATTATTTCTAAGTATTATTGGAGCTCAAAACTGTGGGTCCATTAGGTCCTCTTGCTAGCCCGATTGATTAAAGGTAAGGTCACAGTTAATTAATTGGATTGTCCAATTAATTGTGTTACGAAAATGACACGTATTTATTCAGGGATTAACTGAATAATGAGATTAATTAATTAATATATTAATAATTAAATTAATTGAATAATTAGATTAATTAATTATTGAATTAATAATTATGAATAATTAATCAATTATTAATTGGAGGTTGTAGGTTCAAATCATGACTGAGACAAATATAAAATAATTAGATTATTTTATTCTTTACTAAGTTTAGTGTTTAAGTTCAAGTCAACTAGGGTTATGTGGGAGTTGAAATCCTACTCTATCCAGGACACTTAAATACTAATTATCATTTTGAATATATATATATATATATAAATATTTGGAAATGGATATGTATCTAGTTTTCTACATATATATAGATATATTTATATGACTAGGAGACTAGTACGTTACTGTGATTTCTTTGAGAGTTACATACATACTAACCAACAACATCAAAGAAAGAAACAAAAAAAAAAATGGGTGCGGCCTACAAAAGGAAAAAAGAAGAACAAACAAATTGTTTTTTTTTTGTTTCTATCTGAAAATACACTCTAAGCGTGTGTCTACAACCAGGGGGGGGGGGGGGGGGGGTGAATGGGTTGTTAATCGATTATTACCAACTTTTTCGATTAGTCAATATTAAACAAATAACCCAATTAAATCAAACATACAAAATCAAGTGTAAAGTGCGAAATAATAAATAACACTTGATTTTTACGTGGAAACCCTTAAACAAAGGGAAAAACCACGGGCTATCCTTCTAGCCACACACGATCCTCAAATCCACAATATGAGTAAAAAGTTACACCCTCAAGTGATACTCGGACTCTCACTCTAGATAACCTCAGGCTATGGACACTACCACTCGCCACTCTTGGTTCAATCCCTAGTGATATCCACTGATACACTACTCTTGGCGTGAGCACCTCCTACTCTACCCGCAGGCCTTTTACAATGGATTCTTGACCGATGCTTGCCAACCGCAACTTGATTGCAAGACTTCAATGCTTGTGTAACTTCACCCCGAAGCCACAAGACTTTGACTCAATGAAGAGTATAGGGTCTAAGTGAACAATCAATGAATGCTCAACACAATATATGTTAGACCAAACATACAATGCTTAACTAGATGTAGATAATGCAATACAACATCCTAGTTATCAAATAATGCCTACATGTACACACATGAGGTCTCAATTAGTTGTAGAGAAATTCTAACAACCTAATTAACAATTAAATTCACATAAACATTCATAAACTTGACTAGATGCACAAAGACAACCTAATCATCAATTAAGCATACATGAATATTTATGGATTAGCTATTTAGGCATATATGACCTAATAATGCAAGCTATCACAAACAAACACAATCAAATATTCATGAACATTAACTAGTTGATTAAAACACAATTTCTCAACCTAGTTATCAATTAATCACACATGAATATTTATGACCTAGCTTTTAGGCAAAAATGACCTAATCAATCAAGCTATCAAAATACAAACCCAATCATGTTATCAAGACTCATAAATATGCAATAATAGAGTCTAGGTATTTAATCATGCAATAAATACCTAATCTAGAGTAAGAAGAACAATAAATGATATTCAAAGAAGTTCTTGCTTACCTAGTCATGAAACAATGAAGACCCATGCTCAAATGATGTTGAATGATGCAAGATGGAGATGGGTTTTGGGTTTGGAGAGTCAAAGAAGCTTTCTTGAAACTTTCTCTCTCTAGGAGCTCTAACCTCTCTCTAAAAATGAATTTTTGAGCTCTGAGTCGGCCAAGAAGAGAAGAGGAAGAATATATATGAAGCCCTAGTTAAAACTATATCGTTTTGAACTTGGGAACCAGAATACCGTCAAAACCGCTTGCTAGACCGCGGCTCAGGTAAGTGTCCAGACCGCGGTACATACAGCAGTGCACCGTCTGGACAACACCGCGGTTGGGACCGCTGTGCGTGCAAGTGCACAGGTCGCGGTCCACGTCGCGCATGACGCACTGGAGAATACCGCTCCGTGCGCTGCGGTGCAAGCAGAGCCTGCCGAGCGGTCTAGGCCGCGCTAAAGGGAAAAATCCCTTTTTAACACTCAAGAGAAAAGTCTATCTTACATGAATGTTGTGCAAGTGTGAAGTGAGTGAGATGCACACAATGAAACACAATTTACATGTCAAACATGTTATCAAATAAGATACAATGCAAGATATGATATCTAATGTAAGTTAGTGAGTGTTTTAGAAAAGGATGCACACTTATACAAACAATAAATAACAAAAATGCAAGATAAACAAAACATGCATGAAGTGTGTGTGTGCACCTAAACTCTTCAAGAGACAAAGTCAAGTAAGTATACCTTTTGCTCTTGAAGTCATGGAGATGCTTGGAAGCTTGCCAATACGGACCTAAACTACCCATTACACAATCATCCCCAATTTGGTGGTTTGTCATGAAATAAGCCAATCATAAAATCGAGGTCCTTACAATCTCCCTCTTTGGCTATTTCATGACAAAACAACCACTCACAAATATTCCTCACAAAATAAAACAAAGCTATTGTCCATAATCACTTCTACAATACAAAAGAGATTCCTAGAATCTAAATATTCAATATCTTCTATCTCCTTGTAGAATCATCAATGTACCTACACACAATAGCAAGAAGCACTTTCCAAGAACAAGTGCAAGTGAGGTGAACAAATAAAAATAAGCATTGCACTCAATAACAAATAAAGCAATACAAAGAATGCTTGTGCAATGCTCCCCCTAAAAGGTTACTCTCCCTCATGATTTCTCCCCCAAAGCATAGCATAAACAATGCTCCCCTTATATCTCTCACTCCCCCTATTTCTCTCAAGACTTCTCCCCCTTTTTGTCATGAGATAGGCAAAGGAACTCCCCCTATCGGGTTGCTTTAGCAAAGAGAGCTATTCGCACAATTACATTGCATAATCATATACACAAACTTTATGCAACTTAAATAATTGAGAGAGATTTAAGGAGATTATATTCAAAAAATGTGTGCGTGTGAAAGGTTTCTTAGCATGTAATACAAAATACTATTATTCTCATGCATAAAAATCAATCAAAGCAACACTCAACAGGATTTCCAAATGAAGTCAAACCAATTAAAACTCTGTTGTTATGATAAGAAGATATATATCCAAGCATTTGTGTGCAAGTATACTAATCACAACAAAAGTATATCATCTTTTCTTCATTGCAAGATACATCATCAATCAACAATTTTGATGTCAAAAATAAGCAATGCAACACCACACATAACAGTCATATAACAACATTTTCTGTTTTTCTCCTTTTTCTGTTTTTCTCCATATTCCTAGCAAGCACGTATTTCTGTTTATCATGCTAATGTAACTCTCTTGATGGCTTTCACTCGGTTTCAAATGAGTAGCCTTTTCCAACATTGGGCGGCTCCACGTCATATTGCCAGTAGCTCTTTTCAAGAGAGAGCTTAAGAATGCATATCTAGGAATCATGAACATGGAGAATAATTTGAGGTCAATCAAATGTACTAACAAGTAGAACATTCCTCAAAAAGATAAGCATGCTCAAGCAATAATAGAAGTCATGCATTATCATACAAAGCAACCGTGCAATGGTGTAATCAAAAACATTATACAATTGTTAATCAATGTTATTCACCAAGCACACTCAAGCAATCATAAAAGAGCATAAAATTAGCCAAATTTTTGCATATAGCAAATCATGCAAGATCGCTCTCTTTGCTTGAGCTCCCCAAATGGGGTCAATTCCAACCAAGTCAATGGGAGACATGAGCTCCTATAGACCTACCAAGTCCAATGGACCTAATTGCATCTACGGGAGTCACATGGGCACTAAGGCAAGCGGGTTCATTCTTTCTAACCCACCTAGGTTTCACTTTCACATTTTTAGTGGTCATAGACATGTTTATAAATTCCCTAGGTTCATGCAAACTTGCCTTCTTTTTCAACCGTTTTTCTTTCATGCTTTCTAACCTACACCTCTTAATGTATTTAAAGCAATTTGGTCTTAAGTGACCAATCATACCACAAAAATGACAAGTAGGTATAAAAGAAGAATTTATACCATTGCATTGTGATCTCATCGAGGTATCGCCATGTTGATGAGGATGTCTTTGATGATGCACCGGTTGGCTTGTCCTTGGAACTTGAGCCGATTGGTTGCACCTTTGTGATCTAGCTTGTTGAGGTGGTTGAGCCGGTTGATCATGCCACCTTGGTTGAGAATGCCACTTATGGTCACCTCCTTTCTTGATAGTTGACTTGTTAAAGGAGGTGGTTGGCTTCTCAAGGAATTGTCCTTTCTTCTTGGATTGCCTAGGCTTTGGTTGGGATGCCAAGGCTTGTGTGGACTTTCCTTGAGTGGAAGATAGCTTGGATGAAGCTTTGCTCTTGCCTTGAGCTTGAGGTTGTTTGATCTTGGCCTTCTTTAATTCTTCAAGGCACCTCATCTCTCTTTCCTTGACTATCTTCAAGGAGTTTTCATTGTTGGCAAGTTCTTCTTTCATGGCCTTCATCCGTTGATGGCAATCTTTAATCTCCTTCTCATATTCGGACATATCAATCACGTCCGACTTCAAGGAGTCATTTAACTTAGCCTTTAATTGAAGATTATCCTTTTCCAATATAAGGATATCATTTTCTCTCTCCTTTAAGGACTTTTGAAGAAAGTTAATGACCTCTTGGTTATGCACATTGTTGTCACAAGAGTTCCCTGAGCATGATCCATCACTATCAAGACTTCTCCCACTTGTGCTTGTGAGAGTCATATCATCAAGGCTTGCCTCACTCAAGCATGCTCCTCTTCGGTTTCCAAGTTCAAGGCCACCCATCTTGAAATCTTCAAGTGATAAACATTTGGTGATGGCTTGAGTTTCTTTATAGTAGGAACCCGAAAATGCGAAGTAGTTGATCTCACTAGCAACCGAGCTTGTGGAGCACTCTTCAACTACTTCAACTTCGCTATCACTCCAAGTAGCGATCATAGTTTCTCCTCCCTTCTTGTACTTCAAGTTACCACACATGGAGGCAAGGTGGCCAACTCCACCACACTCAAGGCAAGGGTCATCTTTCCTTGACTTTTTCTTTCCTCCTTCACCTTGGAGGTCATGCCCTTCATTTGAGATTTTGTAAATCTCTTAAATCTCTCAACCATGAGAGTTATCTCCTCATCGGAGTCACTTCCTACACTAGAGAGTGAGACACTCCTTTCACTTTGCCTCTCATCAAATGAGTCAACTTCCTCATCAAGACTTTCACCTTGGTCACATGACAAGGCACTCTTGCCTTCTTCTACTTCCACATAAGAGACTCCAAAGGCCGTGTAGTTAATGGCAAGTTCTTCATAATCCGAGGAATCTTCTACACTCTCACTATCACTTGATAAGATAGCCATCGCCTTTTCTCTTCTCTTGTCCTTCAAGTTAGTACAATCCTTAGAGATATGCCTGAATCCTTCACATTCAAAGCATTGAATCCCCGTTCTTGAAGGCTTCTCTTGACTTGGCTCAATCTTCTTAAAGTGGGTTTTCTTCTTGAAGTCATTTTCCTTATAGCCATGGCCACTCTTTTGTAGCTTCAAGAATTTCTTGAATCTCTTCACCATTAGAGCCATGTCTTCATCCGAGTCATCATCCCCCTTCTCAATCTTGGAGGTCCTCAAGGCTAACCCCTTTTGCTTCTTGGGAGGTGTGGAGGTAGGACCCTGTCCAGATTCATAGGCAAGTAGCCTTCCAATCACTTCACTTGGCTTTATAGTCTTGAAGTCCTTGTTTTCTTCAAGAGCCGTCACTTTGGATTCGAATCTAGCGGGAAGTGACCTCATGATCTTTTGCTTGAGCCTCTTATCCAAATATGGGTCACCTAGTTGATGGCTTTGATTCACAATGTCCATCAACTTCACTTGGAAGTCATTAAAACTCTCGTGCTCCTCCATCTTGATCATCTCAAATTGTGCTTGGAGGACTTGGAGCTTGGAATCCTTAACCACTTCGGTTCCCTCATGTGCCGTCTCTAGTATCTTCCAAGCTTCATGTGCATTTTTGGTGATTTGGATGAGTTTATATTGGCTCTCATCCATTGCACAAAGTAAAGCATGCATTGCTTTGTTGTTCCACTTCGAAGCTTCAAATTCTTCGGAACTCCATTGAGCCTTAGGCTTGGAGACTTCACTTCCATCTTCGGTGGTCATAGTTGGAGGCGTGTAGCCATCCTCAATTACCATCCATGCACGGTCATCTATTTGGAAAATATAGGACTCCATCTTGCCTTTCCATGAGGCATAATTATCCCTCTTGAGTAATGGTGGTCTCATACTCGACGCTCCCTCTTTACTCATCCCAAAGTCACTCATAGTGTTTAGGTAATATGAATGCAAGTGAATCCAACCAACAAAATGCACACAAATGCAAGACACACACAATCAAGAGCAAGGATCACCTAAGTATGTCTAGGAACCCGCTCTGATACCAATTGAAAATACACTCTAAGCGTGTGTCTACAACCTAGAGGGGGGGGGGGGGGGGTGAATGGGTTGTTAATCGATTATTACCAACTTTTTCGATTAGTCAATATTAAACAAATAACCCAATTAAATCAAATATACAAAATCAAGTGTAAAGTACAGAATAATAAATAACACTTGATTTTTACGTGGAAACCCTTAAACAAAGGGAAAAACCACGGGCTATCCTTCTAGCCACACACGATCCTCAAATCCACTATATAAGTAAAAAGTTACACCCTCAAGTGATACTCGGACTCTCACTCTAGATAACCTCAGGCTATGGACACTACCACTCGCCACTCTTGGTTCAATCCCTAGTGAATTCCACTGATACACTACTCTTGGCGTGAGCACCTCCTACTCTACCCACAGGCCTTTTACAATGGATTCTTGACCGATGCTTGCCAATCACAACTTGGTTGCAAGACTTCAATGCTTGTGTAACTTCACCCCGAAGCCACAAGACTTTGACTCAATGAAGAGTATAGAGTCTAAGTGAACAATCAATGAATGCTCAACACAATATATGTTAGACCAAACATACAATGCTTAACTAGATGTAGATAATGCAATACAACATCCTAGTTATCAAATAATGCCTACATGTACACACATGAGGTCTCAATTAGTTGTAGAGAAATTCTAACAACCTAATTGTCAATTAAATTCACATAAACATTCATAAACTTGACTAGATGCACAAAGACAACCTAATCATCAATTAAGCATACATGAATATTTATGGATTAGCTATTTAGGCATATATGACCTAATAATGCAAGCTATCACAAACAAACACAATCAAATATTCATGAACATTAACTAGTTGATTAAAACACAATTTCTCAACCTAGTTATCAATTAATCACACATGAATATTTATGACCTAGCTTTTAGGCAAAAATGACCTAATCAATCAAGCTATCAAAATACAAATCCAATCATGTTATCAAGACTCATAAATATGCAATAATAGAGTCTAGGTATTTAATCATGCAATAAATACCTAATTTAGAGTAAGAAGAACAATAAATGATATTCAAAGAAGTTCTTGCTTACCTAGTCATGAAACAATGAAGACCCATGCTCAAATGATGTTGAATGATGCAAGATGGAGATGGGTTTTGGGTTTGGAGAGTCAAAGAATCTTTCTTGAAGCTTTCTCTCTCTAGGAGCTCTAACCTCTCTCTAAAAATGAATTTTTGAGCTCTGAGTCAGCCGAGAAGAGAAGAGGAAGAATATATATGAAGCCCTAGTTAAAACTACATCGTTTTGAACTTGGGAACCAGAATACCGTCAAAACCGCTTGCTAGACCGCGGCTCAGGTAAGTGTCCAGACCGCGGTATATACAGCAGTGCACCGTCTGGACAACACCGCGATTGGGACCGTTGTGCGTGCAAGTGCACAGGTCGCGGTCCACGTCGCGCATGACGCACTGGAGAATACCGCTCCGTGCGCTGCGGTGCAAGTAGAGCCTGCCGAGCGGTCTAGGCCGCGCTAAAGGGAAAAATCCCTTTTTAACACTCAAGAGAAAAGTCTATCTTACATGAATGTTGTGCAAGTGTGAAGTGAGTGAGATGCACACAATGAAGCACAATTTACATGTCAAACATGTTATCAAATAAGATACAATGCAAGATATGATATCTAATGTAAGTTAGTGAGTGTTTTAGAAAAGGATGCACACTTATACAAACAATAAAGAACACAAATGCAAGATAAACAAAACATGCATGAAGTGTGTGTGTGCACCTAAACTCTTCAAGAGACAAATTCAAGTGAGTATACCTTTTGCTCTTGATGTCATGGAGATGCTTGGAAGCTTGCCAATACGGACCTAAACTACCCATTACACAATCATCCCCAATATGGTGGTTTGCCATGAAATAAGCCAATCATAAAATCGAGGTCCTTACACTATCAAAGGTGGCTGAATTCTTCCTACACAAGACAACTGTTGCTTTCAGTTGTTTCTTTTACCTCCATACAACGCAATTGTTGCTTTCAGTTGTTTCTTCTACCTTCATACAACCTCCTAAAACCCGTGACGTGCCCACAAGCAGTTGCCAGAACCTGGGAGATAGCGAGGAAGATTCGGTGGTACAAATCAGAAATCAAATTCAAGAATTAAAGAACTAATAAGTTAGCCTTAGGGTATGATTTCGAATCCTGCCTTTTATTTATTCTTATATATCGTACACGGTTTTAAAGTCACTTAAATATATATATTAAAAAGTTTTGAAATTCCCTTCCGCTGCGCGACTCTAGGGCTTACAGATGAGTCATTTAACAACAAGCCTTGCTTTTTTGTAGCGACTCACACTCCCATATGGATTATACTTGATAGTAAAATTCCACTTGCTTCCTACTGGTCGCTTCCCTTCTGGCCAATATGAGAGTTTCCAAGTACCATTCTTTTTTAGAGCATTCATCTCTTCTTGTATAGCAGCCCTCCATTTTGATTTTCCTAGAGCATCATGAATACCTCGTGGAATTTCTACATTGGATAGATTAGTAGAAAATGCCCGATATTCTGATGATAGACCATCATAGGAAACAAAATTGTTGATTGGATGATGTGTACAAGATCTCACACCTTTCCTTAAAGTAATAGGAATATCAAGATCATCATTAGCAGTAATATCAGTCTGAAATGTGTTACTTGGAATATCTAGACTTGGACTTGGATCAGGTTCATGGTTCTGCTCAGGTAGTGTGCGATCCTTTATTTCCTCTTGAGACCTTTTCCTCCTTGAATAAACAGTAAGCTCTTTGTCAACTACAGGTTGTGTGTGGGCAGTAGTGGAGATGTTAGTGTTTGGCTCGGTTTCTAGATGGATGGTTGACTCGGGTTCAGGTGGAATGATGGTTGACTCGGGTTCAAGTGGAATGTAGGTGGTTAACTCGGTTTCATATGGAAGAATTAGAGTGTCACGAGTGTCAAGCCAAAAACTACATTCTTGTATGGCTGAGTTCTCCCCATGAATGGAAGTTTTTAGGTTGTATGATTGATTCTCAATTAAGGTGACATCCATAGATGTGTATAATTTCCTAGTGATAGGCGAGTAACATTTGTAACCTTTTTTAGTGGGATAGTAACCAAGAAAGAGACATTTGATGGCCTTTGGATCAAGCTTGCTTCGATGATGTTGATGTATATGAACAAATGTTGTACACCCAAATACTTTTAATGGTAGGGATGAGATGATTTGAATATATGGGTAGGATCGTAGAATGGCTTGGCAAGGTGTTTGGAACTTGTGAACTCTTGATGGCATCTGATTAATGAGATATGTGGCTGTGAGGACTGCCTCTCTCCAAAAAATGCTTAGGAACGGTTATAGTGAACATAATGGATCTGCCCACTTTGAGGAGGTGTCTGTTTTTCCTTTCTACCACCTCATTTTGTTGAGGTGTGTCGACACATGAACTTTGATGCACTATTCCCTGATCCATCAGATATTCGCCAAGTAAAGAATTGAAGTAATCTTTGGCGTTATCCATCCCAAACACCTTTATTTTTGTCTGGAATTGTGTTTGGATCATGTTGTTGAAATTTTTAAAGATAATACCCGTCTCTGATTTTTCTTTCATCAAATATATCCAGGTTATTCGAGTGTGGTCATCAATGAATGAAACAAACCACGAGCTCCTGAGATATTGTTGACTCTAGAGGGTCCCCATATATCATTGTGCATGATTTTAAATAGGTAAGATGTTTTGTACCCTTGGATTGGATAATTACTTCTCGTATGTTTGGATATTTGGCACACTTCACATTGAAGAACCTCAGGTTTGATATTATCAAATATTGTTGGGAACATACTTTTTAAATACTCAAAATTGGGATGACCTAACCTATAGTGCCACAACATGATTGCACTATTGTTATTTGACAAAGCTGGAGGAACTGGAAATGACACACTACTCGCAGCTTGGACTTGTTCTTTAGGATTATTAGGAATGTTAAGAAGATAGAGCCCCACACATTTCTTAGCATTGCCAATCATCGTCCCTGATTCCAAGTCCTGAAATTCGCAACGATTTGAGAAAAAAATCAATAACACAATTCAGGTCTTTGGTGAGTTTGCTAATGGACAACAAATTACAAGTTAAATTTGGAACCAATATCACTGATTTTAAAGTCTGGTCATTGGTAATATAGTAACTGATTGTATTCCTGCCACTTTAGACAATGATCCATCAACAATTCGAACCATCAAATTTCCATAACTTGTGCTGTAAGTATTAAATGGTGTAGCATTATCGGTTATATGATCTGATGCACCAGTGTCTACTATCCAAGAGCCGCGTCTCTTTATTTTGGTGCTCAAAGCCATAGGAAAATTACCTGCTTGAGCAACGAAACCAGTTCTTATGGTGTTCTCGGTTAGGATCAGAGTGGAAGATATTGTTTGGTGGCTGATCATCTTCTGAAGAAACTTGATATGCTCTTTGCTAAAGAGTGTAGTTTCAAACGATGTCTTCTCTTTGCTATTGTACATCATGACAGATTGAGACCATTGGAGAAAGTTTTGCCCATTCAGTTTATGATCTGTAATGGGGAGATGAAAATTGTCTGCTGCTCCAACATCGTTCGGAATTGTGACTTTAGAGGTATGTTTTTCGGTAGCCATTCCAGTGGCTGGACCGTATTTTGGCATAAGAGAGGATATGGTATTAGGGTTGTGGAACCGAATAAAGTTGGCTAGGGTTTCGGTTTTTACTACTCTGATACCATAAAGAATTATAGAGAGGAAAACTCTATTTTATCATAGTTTTTATCAGAGTTGACTGAATCCTTGATTGAGACAATGAAGCCTACATTTTATGGATCTAATTTACATAAGTCAACATTACTAATAAATAGGAAACTAATCCCTAAACTTTAGGAATTAGTTCCGGAATTCAACAGTCCAACACTATGAACATGGAGAGAGAGATTTAAGTTGGACACTTCGATATACCAAAAGTAATGCTTTAACAAAATCACAAGAATTTAGGTAGTTTTATTTAAAATTTTTTAACATGTACAGTTGGCTCTCCCTAAAATACTTATATATAAACACCTTTGAATTTTCCTTCTACACAGGGGCGAAACCAGAATTTTTTTTCTGGGTGGGCTGTGGACAATTTCATATAGATAAAAAATTATATTATATAATAAAAAAAAATCATTTTGATGGTGAATCTCGACAGTACGAGAGAATTTTTATTAGTTAAAATGAAAAAGTATACCTAATCAGGGGGCATAATGAGTCTTACCATCAAAGACATATCCTAACCAATAAAAAATACAAGAGAATAAAAAATGAAATACGCATGCAATGGAAATATAAGAAGATCATACTTATATTTTGACTTCTGAGGCTTCAAAGATGCAAAAGCATCTATTACAGAATCTAAATAAATTGTAAAAACAAGTTCTCTTTCAATATAAACAACCATACAATTCTCAAGAAACTCATCATTCATCTTGTTGTGCAAAGACGTTTTGACAAGTTTCATAGTCGAAAATAAAACTTAATTTTACAACATAAACTTTAAAATAAAAATAAAAATAAAACTTACAGTTTTCTCATACCTACGTCTGTATATCTCCACAAATCCAAAAGCTATGAAAACTCATAAAATTGAAACTATTGGAGACTTGGAGATTAATTTATATGGTAAATTTACTACTTTTGGTTTGTTGTTAAGGGATTACAATGAGCTTTAATGCATTTGATGTATGTTTTTAAATTATTGGACTGATATTAAGATAAAGAAAAATATAGTAAGTTAAGTGAGAGTCGAAATTGGACTGAGATATACTTAGAATTATATGTGATGTATTTAAAACTATTGAAAAAAAGCCTACCCTAGCCTGACTTTATTTCGCCTCTGCTTCCACATAGGCATGCAAATCAAGATCTTAGCTGATGTAGATAGAGTTTAATATTCCTTCCACAATTAGAGCGGTTGAGCTGTTCTCATTCCTTCCATAATATGGGCTCGTTTGTGATAGCTTTTTTTTTGGCTTTTGACAGTAGAAGAAGACAAGTAAAAGTCCGAGCTTTTCTGTTTCCGTTTGGATAGTATATTTCAAAAGAGCTTTTACATCCAAAAAAGCATTTAAGATTGTTTGGTTAGAACTAGGGATAGGCATTAAGTTCGGAACCGAACCGAACTGAACCGAACCGAACCGAATCGAATCGAAAAATAGGGGTTCGGTTCGGTTCGTCAAATCGGTTTAAACCGGTTTAAAACTTTAAAAACCGAAAATATTTCGGTTCAAACCGGTTTGTTTTCCCAAAACCGGTTTGAACTGAATAAACCGGCTATAAAAGTTAAAAAAAAACCCTAGCTATCTTCATTCTTCACATTTCACTCAGCTTTCTTCTCTTCTCTGAGTTCGTCGACATTTCAGCTTTCTTCTATTCTCTTCTCTTCTCTCTCAACTCCAGCTATCATCTTCTTCTCAAATCTCAACGCAAGGCGTCAGGTATCATCTTCTTTCAGCTTTCATCTACGCCAGTCGCCAGTTGTCATCTATGCCATATTCTTCTTCTTTCAACTTTCATCTACGCCGATCTGCTCAAATGTCAATAGCCGTTAGCCGATCTGCTCTTCTCACTTGAATGGACATCTTAGCTCGTCCAATTTCGTTCCACAACATCTGATTTTACGATATGTTCATCCAAAGTTTGTCAATTTCTCTTATTTTGTTCTAAATTTCTTCTTCTGTTTTCTAATTTTCTTCATCCAACATCTTAGCTCTTCTGTTTTCTAATTTTTTTTTGTTTCACTCACATCTGACATCCCAAATGCTCGTGCTCGTCCAATTACAACGTCTTCAATCTTCATCTCCAGCTTGACTGCTTGACAGCTTCAACGAGAACAACTTCAAAGGTTAGTTCTTGTCTCTTTGTTAAACTGTTAAGCTATTCAAGTTTGTAATAAAAGACATGAATATGTGATTTTGTGATTGGTTCTGATACTATGTCTCTTTGTAGAATGGGGAGATGTCTGATTTGGTTTGGGTTGTAGTGTGCTCTGTTTTCTGTTCGTTTTCTGGTGATCATTAACAACCCTGCAACTGATATATATATATATATATATTTGCTTTATAAATGTAATTGCACTACTGTGTATTCAGAGGTAATATTATCTATGGCCATGGATTCAAGTTGAATTTTGCTTCTTTTTTGGTAGAACAGTTGTACTTGCATAGGACATCCCAGTGCCCCTCATATAAAGAAGTAAAGAACTCGATTGTTTGACTGCTTCAAAGAGAACAACTTCAAAGGTTGGTTCTTGTCTCTTCGTTAAACTGTTCAACTATTCAAGTTTGACCCTATGTTTCCATCTCTGGCGTTGCTGTCTCTAGTGCAGTTTGTTGTGTACCTGTGTTGTGTGCTTTTGTTCCTTTGGGGGCTTTTGTTACTCTGTTTTGTGTTAGGTTCTGTCGTTTTCTTTGTTGTTTATTTGTTCTTGTTCAGTTGCTGGTAGGGCATCCTCATGTGTAGGTGTTGTTCCTTGCTCTGCTTTCATTAATAAAATTTATTGTTAAAAAAAAACTATTCAGTTTTGTAATAAAAGACACCACAAATAAGTTTTGGCTTGTTAAGGGTTGCAATTCTGTGACTGGTTCTAATACTATTGGTAATGATAGACTTACAAATTTGATGTTGTTTGTTTCCTTGTATATGGCCTCTTGGTTGTGTACTTGTGTAGTTGTGTATGGCCTCTTGGTTGTTGTTTGGTTGTTTCCTTGTGTTGTTGCCTTTCAAAAAAAAAATGATAGGTGTACTGCGTACAGAGTAAATGTTGATGTGCTTGTTGACCACACCTAACAATCTCGCATCTTCTAATTTTTCATAGCAGTCTAGCAGGTCTCCACTCTCCATCAATAATAAACAATGAAACATGTAGGAGTGTTGAAATACACACACAAACACCATAAGTTAACACGATTAATTAATTACGACTTTGCAGTTCATTTTCCATATTATTAGCTTACAAATAAATAATGTAATTGGTTTCCTTGTGTTGTCTTTGTCTGGGTATAGATTAAAAACTAAAAAAACAAAGGCAAGGCCCCTGTTTTTTGCTGGGTTGGCAGCCTGGCATTATATACCTCTCTTTAATTATTTTAAATCCTATGAAGCCATTTATTTTACTGTCATTATTCGTTACTAATTACCATTTCATTTATGAATGCAGGAAGTTGGAATTATTTTATTGTCATTATTTCATTTCCTATTTGGTCATATGTTAATGTTATTACTAATTAAGTGATTTGTTGTTTTTATTTTAGTTGTAATTTTGAATTGGAGTTTGAATTTGGGTTGTAATTTTGATTTGGAGTTTGTATTGATTGTAATTTTGATTTGGAGTTTGGATTTGGATTGTAATTTTTATTTGGAGTTTGGATTTGTGATTTATAGTTTTTATCTTTGAAAATTGAAATGTATGTCTCATGGATGTATGAATGTATGAAACATTGAAACTTGTGAGTTGTGATTATTGAAATGTATGTCTCATGGCTGTAGAGTTTTTTTTTAATGAACTATAAATTAAATATTATTCGGTTTGATTTGGGTTTTTTTTTTGGGCTTGGGCTATTAAAATTTATGTAACTTTGGCCCAAAATTGGAATCCAACAAGGCAACAACCCATTAAAATTAAAACATATTAAAAAAAACTCATTAAACCCATCAAGCCCATAAGATCCATTTGGCCCAAAACCGAAATGAACCGAACCGAACCGAACCGATTGAAATCAGTTCAGTTCAGTTCAGTTACCATTTCCTATTCGGTTTAATCCGGTTTGATTTTGGGTGAACCGAAATATTTTCGGTTCAATTCGGTTTTACCCAAAACCGAACCGAACCGAACCGTGCCCACCCCTAGTTAGAACATTTGAAAATCTCTTATAATTATAATATGACATTTTTGTCCTTTCAGAAGAGCTTCTAAACCTGTTTAGTTAGAACTTTTTGACATTTGTAACTTTAAGTAAATAATACATATATATGTTTTAATAAAAGTTGGTTATATGAAATAATATAATATTTTTATATTATATTTTCTTTAAGATAAATAATTTTTTTATTTAAATAAATGATAAATAAAATTGGGATCTGTTGTAATGGGAAATTGGTTTATTTACCTACTATTAACCAAAATAAATACAAAAATTCAACTAAAATCATAAATTTTTCCTTTTCTTTTTTGAATGGACAAAAAAGCACCCAAGACTTTATTAAACACAATCATCCAAAACAACACTGTGAACAAAGGCAGGGCACATCAATCCAAACCTCGTCCGAATGTAAAGAAATATCAAATTTGGTAAGGCCATGAGCCACCCTATTTCCTACTCGATGAACAAATTGGCAAGAAACATTGCCCAAAACAACAAAAAGTTGAACAAGCTAGCACAAAATCATCCATAGAAAGAAAAGTTTTCAACTTTTCCAAAATCAGAATGAAGAGCAGCTGTGATAATATGCCACCAACCTAGACCAACCCAAATCGCTCCTGCATGACAGCAAGTGAAAAGAGCATGCACTTGTTGTAAGTGGTTCGATTAAACACATTATCAACATGCATAGGCATATAATTAATCCGAAAGTAACCTAAACATGTTTCTATATCATGATTAATCAAACCCTAAATACATGTTACTAAACCCATATCGATTCAAGAAAAAGGGGAGATAATAGAAAGCGGAAGCGTACCTGAATCCATTGCCAAAGGATGGTGAACGGGTTGAGATCTTCCAAATTATCACAATTCTTGGGACACAAAAGTGTTCTTTGTTCTCTGTTGATGGGGATACAGAAAAGCCAAAATATTGTGTAATTTGGGGACCATAACCCTTAATATAATAAACATATTATCATATGTTTTGCTATTTCTAATTCGGCCCCTCATCAAATTAGAAATAGCACTCTGGTATCTACACATTAACTCCATGACAATTATACCCTTAAGCCTTAAACTTTAAATCTTAATTAGATCACTTTAATTTAGGCTTAACCAAAAGATAGCAAACACATTTAATATTTACATGTGTGGCCCCATATGGTGGAATTTTTCCAACAATCTCCCACTGGGCCACATATGTAACTTTACAAATGTGTATGACTTTATGAGCTCTAAAATTTTGCTATCACAAATTTAGGGTATATCCGAACAATCTCGTCCATTGATTATGTCGATATAGGATCAAAGCGGTTTTCGTCACATTTAGCGTGACTAAACCTATCAATGGTCACGTATACCAACATAATCAAATGACATAGATCAATCATGGATGCGTAGCATAGAAATTACATGCAATGTGATCTATACATGTCTATTTCCAACTGGTCCTACTTTATTCTTTAGTGAGATCAAAACTTAACATAATGTAACAGAGTGAAATGAACTGAATACTTTATTTCTGATCAGAAAAATATCCAAATACATAAATGTATATGTATGTCCAAAACCAAACATAAAGCACTAAAATACAAAATGATACAAACTCCCACTATAATGTGATATCCCCACACAAAATAACACCCATATGAGCAGTGTGCTCATGAAAGACCTTGGGTGGTAATCCCTTTGTAAGCGGATCCGCTATCATGGAGTTTGTCCCAATGTGCTCTATGGATATCTGTCCACTCTGCACTCTCTCCTTCACAACTAGGAACTTAATGTCAATATACTTTGACTTAGATGAGCTCCTGTTGTTATTAGAATATAGCACTGCTAACTTATTGTCACAATAAAGTTTGAGTGGTCTTTCAATACCCTCTAGAATGCGCAGCTCAGTGACAAAATTCCCCAGCCATATTCCATGGTTGGATGCCTCATAACATGCTACAAACTCTGTTGCCATGGTGGAAGAAGCTATGAGTGTCTGCTTGGCACTCCTCCAAGAAATAGCTCCACTAGCCAACAGGAATATGTAGCCTGATGTGGATCTCCTACTGTCTTGGCATCCAGCATAATCGGAGTCGGAATACCCAATGATCTCTAACTGATCCGATCTCCTATATGTGAGCATGTGATCTGTTGTTCTCTACAAATACCTCATAACCCGTTTGGCTGCTATCCAATGATCCATCCCAGGGTTACATAAATATCTGCCTAACATACCAACAATGTACGCAATATCCGGACGCGTACACACCTGAGCATACATTAGACTCCCTACAGCTGATGCATAGGGAATCTTCTGCATTTCCTTAACTTCAAGGTTATTTTTAGGGCATTGACTGAGACTGAACTTGTCTCCTTTATGTTCCCCTTGCCTTTGTACTTCATAGAAATCAAGCTTTGCAAAAGCGTGCTTGTTTCTGCCTTATCGTTTTTGGCAAAACGCTTTTCAATTTCGGCCAGGAACTCTTTGGCTTTGGTTATCTTTTCAGATTACCGCACCCCTAAATGCCTCTGGAATGCCGCGCTTAATGATCATAAGACTCATGCGATTTGAGCGATCCCTCTTCTCAAAGTTCTTCCTGTCATTAGGAGAACTTGCAATCGTAAGAGAAGCGGGCTGCTATATCCGAAGTGCAAGGTCCAGATCCATGCAGCCGAGAACAATAAGTACGTTCTCTTTCCAATCCTTAAAGTTGGTCCCATTAAGCATGGGTATGGAGTTGATATTAGCAGATATAACAGAAACACTAGCTTTAAAGAGAACAAACCAAACAAACATACTCACATTAATAACCAAATACAATAATCAATAAATTCAAATAATGGTAAGTCCCATCTCAAGATACCTAGCACAACTTTAATATCAAGTCTTTGGACAGTAATATTAATTGTAAGTGGTACTCTTGTTGTAGTAATCAAACATTGACAAAGAAGCGGGCTGCTCAATCCGAAGTGCAAGGTCCAGATCCATGCAGCCGAGAACAATAAGTACGTTCTCTTTCCAATCCTTAAAGTTGGTCCCATTAAGCATGAGTATGGAGTTGATATTAGCAGATATAACAGAAACACTAGCTTTAAAGAGAACAAACCAAACAAACATACTCACATTAATAACCAAATACAATAATCAATAAATTCAAATAATGGTAAGTCCCATCTCAAGATACCTAGCACAACATTAATATCAAGTCTTTGGACAGTAATATTAATTGTAAGTGGTACTCTTGTTGTAGTAATCAAACATTGACAATAATTCATGTCAAATAATAAATCTATCTTTGGATCGACTTATTATTCACATGTAAAACCTTATAAGCGTCACATGTTTACTACCATAGGTGTGTGTGCAATTCGGCCAAGCATTAACCTTCCTTTGGGCCGGCTAATACCTGCATGAATTTACATACACAAACATCCAACATCCCTGATGAACAATCTACACAAGAGAGGTCACTTTGGCGACATCTTGTTTCAATTAGCTCATTTAGAATGTAAGACAACTTTATTTAACCATAAAGGGTATACCAAAATATTTGAATTTGTGTTGATTCTTAAGTTTTAAAAAATTACAAAACTGCCCCTGATTTTGGAAAATTACAGAAAGGTCCCTCGGGTTTTGAAAATTACAAAATGATCATGTACGTTTCAGTAATTATAAATCCACCCCAAAACGTTTTCATAATTGCTAAATGGCCCAGTAAGTTTTAGTAATTATAAATTGGCCCCAAACGTTAGCAAAATCATACAATGGCCCAACATAATTACATAACAGTCCCTCGAGAATATCAAATTCTCCAAAAGAGGCCAAAACCAAAAACGACTTCTGTGAACCCTAGGTTCTCGCCGCCGCCGCCTAAACCTGGACGCCGTCACCTGAAGGCAACGACGAACGGCGGAGCGACTAGTCGACGACCCACAAAGGCGGATCGAAGCGACGAAGACCAAAACCGATCCAAACCCAATCGAGCGACGGCGGCAGGAGGCGGAGTGGATCGTCCGATCTGGACGTCGAGCGAACGGCGATCCTCCTCCTCGCCGTGAGTCGCACGGTTTTCGGGTCCAAAAAACTGGCCGGAAAAGCTCACCAGTGGGTGTTGACCCGTGAAGAGGAAACTGGTTTGGGTGGCTGAGCGTGGGATGGCGATGGGTGTGGGTTGAAAACCCGTCAATCCAAGAGCAAACCTATACTGGGTTTGATTCGATCCATCACCCAAAAACAAAACCCAGATCAATTGATCTGAATTCTCAAATCACTGGTGCGATCTGGGCAAAAGGACACCCTTTTTTTTTTTTTAAAAAAAAATTAAGAAATCAAATCTCAAATCACGAATCCACACAAATCCATACAATCACAGTTGTGTATATGTTAGTTCATGACATGAGATCATTCAAATACAATATAACATGATATTGTAATACCCATAAGAAAATTTCAGAAATTATTAAAACCTAAAATTCAAATCTCAAGTCTCAAAAAAAAATTTCTCAAGAATCGATTATGGGTGGCTCTGATACCACTTGTAAGTGGTTCGATTAAACACATAGTCAACATGCATAGGCATATAATTAATCCGAAAGTAACCTAAACATGTTTCTATATCATGATTAATCAAACCCTAAATACATGTTACTAAACCCATATCGATTCAAGAAAAAGGGGAGATAATAGAAAGCGGAAGCGTACCTGAATCCATTGCCAAAGAATGTTGAACGGGTTGAGATATTCCAAATTATCACAATTCTTGGGACACAAAAGTGTTCTTTGTTCTCTGTTGATGGGGATACAGAAAAGCCAAAAGATTGTGTAATTTGGGGACCATAACCCTTAATATAATAAACATATTATCATATGTTTTGCTATTTCTAATTCGACCCCTCATCAAATTAGAAATAGCACTCTGGTATCTACACATTAACTCCATGACAATTATACCCTTAAGCCTTAAACTTTAAATCTTAATTAGATCATTTTAATTTAGGCTTAACCAAAAGATAGCAAACACATTTAATATTTACATGTGTGGCCCCATATGGTGGAATTTTTCCAACACTTGTGACTCCAAATTCACCCCGCACCGAGGACAAACAACTCATCACATAAACTGAAAATAGAAAAACTTCTTCAGGTAGCAGCTCCCTTGCTCTTCTTCCTATCTTAGCCTTCCAAAATGTATCTGCCACAATTACAATTGCCAATATCACATTAATATAAGAAACATACGTATGAAAACTTTCTTGAAAGAACAAGAACAAGAACAATCGGGAATTATAAACTAGTAAACTACTGTATCGAACCATATCCTAAATTAATGGGTGCAGAGAGCAGATCATATTAAACTTCCACAATATATGTATGTATGTCTGTGAGAGTATCAAATGATACAGCTATACGATCTCGAGCTCATCAAGTTGTCATTGCCTCTGATTCTCGCACAAGTGACAGACTCTATAGAAGAAGGATCACTGTACTACACTGGTCTTGCATATCATGATGTGTATGATAAAAGCAATCGAATCAAGATCAGAGGAACTGATCAAAGATTAAACATAACTGAAGTCAGCTTAGGAAGTTAGTTAATCAAGCAATGTTGTTGACTTTAGCTAATAGCTTGTAACGGCCATTATTGGCCTCTGTTTTTCTTCAGTAAAGTTTTCTAAATTTGTTCATTTTTCTTAATTTTCTTAGCCCGTTTCACACTTGAAATCATTTCAATGTCCATATATGGGGGTTAGTAGGCTAAAAGGAACTTTGAGAAGTATTCCAACAAAAAATATTTTGAAGGAAGAAGTCACATTCGACATATGCATCGTAACAGCCATTTTACACAAATAAGAATTTACTCAGACTTTTCAATTCAATTGAAATCCTCATTTTACACAAAAAAGAAAATACTCAGAATTTTCAATTCTTGAAACCTCATTTACACAAAAAAGAATTTACTCAGACAAGAACACTGAACTACATATAAGAATTTACACAAATAAAAACCCTAGAGAAAATTTTCAATTCAATTGAAACCCTCATTTTACATAAAAAAGAATATACTCAGACAAGAACACTGAACTACATATAAGAATTTACACAAATAAAAACCCCGGAGAAAATTTTCAATTCAATTGAAATCCTCATTTTACACAAAAAAGAATTTACTCAGACAAGAACCCTGCAGATAAGAATTCACACAAATAAGATCCCTAGAAACAAAATGACATTGAAAAGCTAACTGTTAACAGCTAAAATTGGCTAAGGACCAAAGGGAAATTTTCCACCCTCCAGACCTAGCTCCATGCCCGAGATTTTCCAACGGGAGACCATGTTACCCAAAGCCGAGCTACGATACCGCCCCGCAGGAATAAGGGCAGACTCCAGAAACATCCGGAATAGAGCCCGGAATGGTCAGATCAAGCCCGCGTCACCGAACCTGAAAACAGGAAAACCCCCCGAAGTCAAGGTTACCTCGTAATTTCTCCAGAAGCTCGCCTATACCTCGCTGATATAGTAGGGTGTCCATAGGGGGCCGCGCCTAGCTTCAAAAGGTCAAGGGAGGCCAGACCTAGCTCCTAACTGGATGAAACTTCTCAATATCGTGGCCAGAACACTGATCGACCTCACTAAACTGATGTACCACACCGTGTTACATTCAACGACCCCCATGGAATCATGCTAGACCCGAAGATACACAGGATCACATCTAAAGACGTTACATACGTATAGAACAAGTAATAGAGTCTATGTAGGAAACAAATTGATTTCCACCAAGATATCCTCAATTGAGCAATTAACTCAAAGTCATTGACATTTAAAAATAAAAATCCCGTCCGATAAGGAGGGGAGAGATGGAGAAACTCAAAGGGAGAATCAATTAGTTTAACCTAAGAAGACATTGTATAAAAGAGGGACTTCCTCCTTCTGAAAAGAGGAGACTACTATTCGACAGGTACAAAACAAGTACCCAACAATCCCCTAGAGAAAAGTGAGAGCAATTTGAAAGAGAAAGAGAGATGTATACCATATGTTATCAATAAAGGAAGACTTTTATTTCTTTCGAGTAGCTAACAATATCATTGTCTCATTGTCATTTAATTAGGCATTGTCATATACATATACATTCTATCTTGGTCATCGTCTACGTGGTAATGATCTTGAGGGTGCTAACTGAGATTTATTGCCCCGAGCAAAATTTCTGTTAACACTTTCTGGCGCCGTCTGTGGGAACTAAAGCCTACACCCAGTTAATTAGATCAACTATTTGCATTTACATTTTCATTGTTTTATAGGAACTATGAGGCTCCACTCTTCCCAAGGCCAACATGGAGTTTCAGAGCAACCCTCGGCGAGGCCTAAGCGAAAAGCCCCAAGAAAGGGGAGAAAGTCAGGATATACTAGTCAAGCTCCGGTCCAAACAACTAATGCGCAGGCTTCTGGCCACCCTATAGTGAGCCAAGCCGCGCTCGACCAACAAGCGGTAGCCTTCGTGGAAACCGTCCGCATTTGTCTGGTCGCTGAAGGCGTCACGGTCCAGCCAACCAACCTGAATGATTAGGGAGAGCCGAGCAGGTTCGGAGCTAGGCAGCCTGCCTTCGATCGCTTGGGACCTCTTCTTCCAGAGCCAGCTCGAGACAGGTAGGGGACCTAACTTTTGATGCGGGATAGGCTGGGACCCATGCCCCCAATTCCGAAAGGACCTTCACAATATCAACCCAGGCGAGTTAAATCTGCCGTAAATGCTTTTACCCGGAAGCAACGAGAGCTATCCCATCCAACTGCATCAAGGAGGAACGCCCGGGCCCAAGAGGAGGAGAGTAGACAAACATCCCAAATGGATCATGTCCATGAGGGGGACCGGATAGAGGTTGCTTGTTCATCAGAGAGACTCGATAGTGAAGAATCCGAGGTCAATTCAAAGAAGCCTGGGAACAAGCGACTGAGGGATCAGCTGGCAAAGCTACAGAAAGAGGTCCAGGAGATAAGAAAAAGGAAAGAAGAAGGAGGATAAAAAGGATCCCCTGAGCGAGATGAACGCTCCCTTCACTAGGAGGATCCTGGAAGCGGAGCTCCCACCAAAATTCAAAATGCCAGCAGATAAGTTCTCTGGAATGGAGGACCCTCTAAGCCACCTGGAGAGCTTCGTTCAACAGATGGAGGTCCAAAACACTACTAGAGCAGCTATGTGTAGGATGTTTCTAACGACCCTAACCGACTACGCGAAAACTTGGTTCAAGAAGCTGCCTACTGGCAGCGTGGATTATTTCACGAAATTATCAACATATTTTTGCTCGCAATTCCAAGGGGTCTCATCCGAAAGATCCCATACACCTCCAATATGTGATTCAGGAATGGAGTGAGACACTTCGGTCGTACGTGGAACGTTTTCACAAGGAGGTCATACAAATGAGAGTTTTCACCGAGAAAGAAACTCTAGCCAATTTCAGACGAAACCTATGGGCGGGAAAGCTTTTCCGTTCCTTCGCCAAGAGACCTCCCGAGACTTACCAGGAGGCCTACGATCTGGCTCTTGAGCAGGTCGAGATGGATGAGCAACTCAAAGTCAAGATGGAACACCATGACATGAGAACGGCGAAGCGTCTGAAAAAAGAAGCCCCCAAATTTGAGCCAGTTCAGAAAACTCAGAATAAACCTCCTAGTAGGTCGACCTATCGCATCCCCACTCCTCAGCATAGGCAAGAAAAATATCCAGCAAGACGAACCCCTCCCCAGGCTTCGCCACCTCCCCGGACCGTGGCCACTGTAATGCAAGGGGAGAAGGGGTATGAC
The DNA here is from genome assembly GCA_033220585.1 of Dipteronia sinensis. NCBI lineage: Eukaryota > Viridiplantae > Streptophyta > Magnoliopsida > Sapindales > Sapindaceae > Dipteronia > Dipteronia sinensis. The sequence continues at coordinate 46,879,859 of CM065640.1, forward strand.
TACTACACTCCTTTGAACGCTTCCAGGGAAACGGTCTTCCTTGCTATACGAGATAAAGGGTTGCTCCAAAAGCCCGCTCCCATGAAAGCCCCAGCTGACGTGGGCCACAACACTTCAGAGTGCTATAATTTGCGCAACCAGATTGAAGCCTTGATAAGGGGGGGATGCTTGATTGAATTCTTACAACAGATCAGAGATAACATTCGGACTGGAAGGGAGGTACAAGCCGAGATCCGTGAGGACGTAGAGAAGAGCAAGGGGGAACAGACTGACTTAATGTAACCGATCCAGGTGATACACACCATCAGCGGAGGTCCCACACTGGCTGGCATTTCCAATAATTTCTGAACAAACTACGCGAGAAAGATTCCCCGTATCGAAGAAAGCCGGGGGATCTTCAAGGTCAGCCAGAGCTCAATGGAGCCCTCCCAGTCAGTACAGATCGTTTTCACTGTAGCAGATGTCTTCAACACCGTTCAACCTCATGATGATCCCATGGTAATCACAATACAGATTCCCAACTGTCTGGTCCATCGCGTGCTCGTATATATAGGTAGCAGTGTAGATATCCTTTTCAAGGATACTTTAGAAAAATTAAACCTGAAGCAACATTGTTACAATAGCTGTACCACTCCACTTTATCGGTTCACTGGAGATTCGTTCATACCGGTGGGGTCGATGATCCTCCCAGTAATCATTGGAATCACCCCTCTCCAACAGAATTTTATGACCGACTTTGTTGTGGTTGACACCCCATCGGTCTACAACGCCATCCTAGGGAGACCATTCCTATCCTCCTTGAAGGGAGTTTTGTCCATATACCATAATGTCCTGAAATTCCCGGTTGGAACCAAGGTGGGAAAGGTACGCGGAGACCAACAGGCAGCCAGGAAATGCTACACAGTGTCTGCAAATCCTACAGCTTTAGCAAAACAATGTGTACATGTGGCATTAGTCCAGGAAGACACGGAAACATCCTGGATAATCCAGGAAGAAATGGAGCCCGCGAAGCATCCTCAGCATCCAGAAAGCGAACTTATTATGCCTAATAAGGAGGAACGGAGCAAGGAGTGGGCCAGCGGACAACCCGTAGATAGACTTGAAGAGATACCCATCAGAAATGACGATCCCTCCAAGGTTGTCAAGGTCGGGGCCACCCTTGAACCAGAAGTGAAAGAAGGTTTAATTAATCTTCTCTGGGAATTCAGCGACATCTTCGCTTGGAGCCATGAAGAAATGCCTGGAATCCCGGCATCATTGGCCGCACATCGACTAGCGGTAGATCCAACAGTCAAGCCCGTCAAACAGAAGAGGCGTCACTTCAACGCTGATAGGAACGCTGCGGTGCAGGAAGAGGTAGATAAATTGATCAAGGCAGGGTTTATCAGAGAAGTACGCTATCCCAAATGGATCGCCAACGTGGTCATGGTTACGAAGGCGAATGGGAAGTGGCGTATGTGTGTAGATTACACCGACCTTAACCGGGCTTGTCCAAAAGACAGTTTTCCTTTACCAAAGATCGATCAGCTGGTTGACTCCACGTCAGAAAATAAACTTTTAAGTTTTATGGATGCATTCTCAGGATACAACCAAATTAAAATGCACCCGGTTGGCTAGGATAAAACCAGTTTCATTATTGGGCAGGGCTTGTACTGCTACAAGGTGATGCCGTTTGGTTTGAAGCATGCGGGGGCTACATACCAGCGAGTGGTTAACAAGCTGTTCAAGCCCGAGATAGGAAGGACGATGGAGGTATATATCGACGACATGATCATAAAATCACCAACCGCAGAAGGACATCGGGAAGACCTTCGCAAAACCTTTCTCATACTGAGAGAAAATTAGATGCGGATGAACCCCTCTAAGTGTGCCTTCGGGGTAACAGCGGGGAAGTTTCTAGGCTACATGGTTCATGAGAGAGGCATAGAGGCCAACCCAGAAAAAATCAAAGCTATCTTGGACCTGGAATCCCCAACATCACTCAAACAGGTACAAATTCTGACAGGATGCGTAACGGCGCTCAACAGGTTTATCTCTCGCTCCACCGATAAATGTCTCATTTTCTTCAAAGCCATCAAACAAGGGAAAAACATGAAGTGGAGCCAGGAGAGCGAAAAAGCTTTCCAAGCTTTGAAAGAATACCTAACAAGCCCACCGTTGTTAGTCAAGCCAGTTCTCAAAGATGAGTTGCAGATCTACCTGGCCGTATCAGAAACTGCAGTAAGCGGAGCTTTGGCCAAGGAGTGTGGAAATGGTTTTCAAAGACCCATATACTATGTGAGTCATGCTTTGACCAAGTCAGAGAGGAATTACATTCTCCTGTAAAAGCTCGCTTATGCTCTTGTGATCTCAGTAAGGAAGCTCCGTCCCTATTTTCAAGCTCACACAATAGCAGTGGTGACTGACCAACCTCTCCGCCAATTCTTACAAAGACTAGACGTGTCTGGAAGGCTAGTCTTATGGGCCATAGAGCTCACTCAGTTCGATTTAAAGTATAAGCCCCGAACCACGATTAAGGCACATGCTTTGGCTTACTTCGTGGCAGAATTTTCGGCGCTCTCAGATCAAGAGGATCCCTTAGAACCAAATGAGATCCCTGAAAAGACATCCGTGATCGACAATTGGCCGGAAGGCTGCAAGCCATGGACCCTCTTTACAGATGGAGCATTCGGGCAAGCTGGGGGAGGAGCTGGCATAATTTTAATAGACCTGGAGGGGACTAATTTCTATCACTGTTTCAGATTCAAGTTTAAAGCCACCAATAATGAAGCAGAGTATGAAGCCCTTCTAGCTGGGATGAAGGTAGCCATCGAACTAGAGGCCGATTACCTACAAGTCAAGAGCGACTCATTGCATGTTGTCAATCAGGTGACTGGGGTGTACCAGGCAAAGAGAGATAATATGGCTGCCTATTTAAAGCTAGCTCAGTTTCTAAAAAATAAGTTTAAGGGGTTTAAGATTGATCAGGTCCCTCGACACCAAAACCATCGCGCAGATGTGCTGGCTAAAATAGTGGCAAACAGAGGCCAATCCTTACCACTGGGAATTCCCCTCCAAGTGATCTCCCAACCAAGCATAGCCACAAATAAAGAAATCTGCTCCCTGGATCGCCAGCCTTGCTGGATGGACCCGATCGTCGCCTACCTTCTTGAGGGGTAGCTTCCCGAAGAGCCCGACCAAGCCTGAAGAATTAAAAGACTCTCGATCCGATTTTGTTTGGTAGAGGGGTACCTCTACATAAGGGGTAGATCCCTCCCCTTACTTAGGTGCTTGCATCCTGATGATGCTAAATGGGCACTAAGAAAGGTCCACCCTGGGGACTGTGGGAACCACATAGGTGAGGAAGCTCTAGCATATCAAGTACTTCGTATGGGGTACTATTGCTCGACCATCCACCAAGATGCAAAGAGTTTTCTTCAATCTTGCGAGCCATGTCAAAGAACATCAAACTTGAACCACCAGCCACCTGAGCGACTGTCGTCCCTCAGTTCACCTTATCCTTTTGCCATGTGGGGAATCGACCTAATTAGACCACTCCCTACCGCTCCCGAAAAAATGAAACATACAATCGTGGCTATCGAATACTTCACAAGATGGGTCGAGGCAGGGCCTCTTTCTCAGATATCAGAAAAGAATACGACCAAGTTCATCAAAACCAACGTGGTATGTAGATTCGGGACCCCTCTCATCATTATAGCTGATCTAGGGAAGCAGTTCGACAACGCCCGATTCAAAGATTTCTGCAAAGGTTGGGGATCGACCTCAGGCTCGCTTCAGTAGCCCATCCCCAGACTAACGGACTGGTGGAATCCACCAACAAGACTATCAAGAAACTTCTAAAGAAGAAACTACAGCAAACAAAGGCAAATGGGCCGAAGAACTGCCAGAAGTCCACTGGGCATACCGGACTACAAAGAGAACAGCTACTAGGGAGACACCTTACTCTCTGGCTTTCGGAGTTGAAGCGGTCCTCCCCATCGAGCATAAATTAACCTCGTTCAGGGTACAATACTTTGAGCCCGAAAGTAACGAGGTCAAGCTCCGGGCTAATCTGGACCTCCTAGAAGAGAAACAAGACCGGGTAGCGGAGAAAGTGGCAATCTACCAAAGCAAGATTGCTAGATATTTCAACCAAAATGTCAGAGCTCGAAATTTCAAGGAAGGGGATCTGGTGCTTAGGAAAAAGACCATGAATACTCGGAAAATGTCGGATGGAGTCTTAAGTCCCAATTGGGAAGGCTCATATTTGATGAAGCTAGTTGCTCGTAATGGAGCCTACAAACTCGAAGACATGGACGGACGACCCATCTACCACACTTGGAATGTAGATCATTTGAGGAAATTCTACCCTTGAGTAGGGAGTTCTCAAGCAGACTACCCCCATTTAGGTTTCATTAGAATCCCTAATAAAGATGTACTACATCTCGATCATCAATAAAGTCATTTTTCTCTTTCATCTTTATCTCCAACTATGTTCAACAGTAGTGTCTACACCCTTGAGTGGGAAATTCAATATAAACACTTCGAGACTAGGAAATTGCTAAATAGCTCTCTTGATGCCTTGGTCGGGCAACCACCCCCAAGAAGGGTCTGAGTGTAAGAGCGTAGTTGCCATCTAGATCTCGAGACCAGGAAATAGCTAAATAGTCCTCCTAATGCCTTGGTCAGGCTACCACCCCCAAGAAGGGTCTGAGTGTAAGAGCATAGTTGCCATCCAGATCTCGAGACCAGGAAATAGCTAAATAGCCCTCCTGATGCCTTGGTCGGGCTACCACCCTCAAGAAGGGTCTGAGCGTAAGAGCATAGTTGCCATCCAGATCTCAAGACCAAGAAATAGTTAAATAGCCCTCATGATGCCTTGGTCGGGCTACCACCCCCAAGAAGGGTATGAGTGTAAGAGCATAGTTGTCATCCAGATCTCAAGATCAGGAAATAGCTAAATAGCCCTCCTGATTCCTTGGTCGGGCTACCACCCCCAAGACGAATTTAAAAACAAATGTTTGTTTTCGTGTGCAGAATCAAGATCATCATAATAAGAATTCCTTACCAAAGTTTTAATGAAGTACGAACAAATTGTTGTTGCGGATACAATTCTGGTTCTTATTCAAGACCAGGAATGAAACAAGAGTTCTCAAAGCGATTTGATTTCTCATTATGAGAGGAGCCTATCCCCCGGTAAGGCTACATCCATCCAACGGGGAGCCCAACCCCCGAGCTCGGGCTATAAAAAAAAAGAAGGAAAGCTAAGCTAAATAAGGGAAAAAACGAGGTGCCCACCCCCTTTTCCGGGCAATCAAGACAAGCCATGAACGAACTGCTTCAAGCTTTGGGACTCCGTGGGTTTTCCTTTGTAGGTCCTCCTCCTTCACGCTGATCCTCGCCATCGACCCCCCCTGTGGGTAGTTGTCCATCTTGGTTATCCTCACCAACCGTCCTTCCATTTAGAGGCTCCATCTGTTGATCAACAGGATTTTCCTCCAGGACTTCATTAATCACTTCCATAACCTCAGGCGGGATAGCCGCATCGAGAAGGGCAGCCATGGACTCCGTCTGGCTCCTGTCGACCTCCATCTCCATTATAGGGGGCTCCACAGACGGGCTCTTAGCTCCTTCCCCAGCTCATGACTGGTCACCCTCAGATCGAGAAGACAGAACCTTACTGGATGACTCCCCGGGACCTGAAGTAGTAAATGGAGGAGGTGGAAATAGAGGATCTGTCTAGGCGGGCTATTTTCTAGCTCCTACTTGGTTCGAAGGAACCGCCTCGTCGCTATCAGGGCGAGATAACTCTGCAGCCTTAATCATTATTTCATGTCTATCCCAACCGGCAATAGATGATAGATCAAATGGAAGGGGGAGAGCTTCAGCAGCCTGAAAGGAAGCATAGAAGTATCCATCGCTAAAAGAGGTCTCCGCGTTAGCTTGCAGCTTGGTCACCTGAGCAATCAAAGACTGATTATCGAGGTCCAACTTTTTAGCCTCGGTTGTCCAAGAATCCCTCTGTCTTGCCCGCCGGGTAGATTGAAAACGCTCTTGATCATAAGATTGCTTCGTCCTCTCATGGTCACAACGAAGCTCAGCCATCTCGATCTCGACCTTTCCCAGGTTGGAGGTCATCTCTTCCACTAAGGACTAAGCCTTCTTGAGCAATCCCATGGCTCTCTCGGCTTCGGCTTCGGCTTTTACATCCCGATCGCGGATGAGAGCTACTTGCTGGCCCATTGCTACATTAAATTTGAAGGCCTACAAAATACAAAGCCAGAGTTAGAAACTGAACAAATTAGCAAAAGCAGTACGAAGGAAATGCAATTACCTCAGCTAAAATAGCAGACCCCTTGGTAATCAGGGCATCCACGGCATGGAAGCCATCCTGGAGATCCCACCGCCCGGACAAGACGTGATGAATTGTTCTAGGACTTCGTCCTGCCCCGTCGAGCTCGACTGAGGCTGGGAACGGCTGGAAGGAGTCTTTGCGACACCCTTTCCAGAATCCTCCGAAACTTGGGGGGTTGGAAGCGCAGCGGAATCAGGCGGGCGAATCGAGAAGGTAGCAGCTTTAGCGACTACAACAGAAGGGGCAGAAGCAGCCAGACCGATAACCTGGGGAGCTTTACCCAAAGCCCGGAAAGCCCGCGACGTAAGGTTGGCCATCTTGGACCCAGATAGGGAGGCAGATGGAGCAAGAGCTGGTTCGACCCCAGCAAAAGGAAGATAAATTCTAGCTTGAGGAGAGCGTGAGACGTTGCGAGAAGCTGGTTCAACGACAAAAATTGTGAATAAACAAATTAAAAAGGAAAATGTCAGAACCAAGTTGATCAATAAGGCAAGGTAAGGCAATTCAATGACACTTACGAGGAGTAGCGTCTGAGATCCGCAGGTATTGGTTCACCCTACGAGGATCGAAGGCTTCAGCAGTGGGGAACTTCAAGTTCAAGTAAATCCTAGCTAAAATAACCTTCAAAATGGCTTCAGATTCAGAGGGCAGGGAGTCCCGGTCCCACGAGGGTTTGTTATTGAAAGCTCTGGGAACCTCGAACTCATGCCCTCCAATAAAAATCGAGCTCCCCCAATCATCCCCCGCAAGGATCCATTCTTCCTTCCAGGCGGGGTCCTTCTTTGAAGCGCCAGGAATAACAAAGTTGAGTTTGTTCTTGGCCTTAGCATAAAACTGGCCTCGAGGAGCGCTAGACAGGCTCCAAATCTGGAAAAGATAGGCCAGCTCCTCTGCCCCCGGCTCTCTCGTCACCTTACTCAACTAACATTGTTCCCTCCATAGCACGAGGAAGGCAATCAGATGCCTCTAGAAGCTAGGCGTCAACTAGAGGGGAGCAAGCTGGATGGAGTTAAGAGCCCACCGAAGAGTCGGATGAAAGGGAAGCCTAACCCCATTCTCGAGAGCCGCCACATGAATTGGAAGCACGCCCTTATGGGGGTTGAAGAACTCGTAACCCTTGGGGGGCACCGAGATGGAAACGCTGCCGGGGATGCCATACTTCGACCTCAAACGGTCAATCGCGACTGGATCGACGATGAAATCAGGAACAACCCTGAAGTCATAAGGAGGGAGCCTTTCCAAAAGGGGGCCAGAAGCCGGGACTCGATGTTCTCCCACGACGTCGCCGCCCACTTCTTAGTCGGAGTCTTCATCGGCAATATCCAAAGGATGGTCAGGGTGGTTGGAAAACCCGGTCCCAATGGACACATTCCTGTTTGACCGCCGACGTTACAGGTTGGGCGAGGAATCGTCACTGTCTAAGCTCCTCATTGCCCGTTTCCCCGGGGCAAGGCTAAAGACCTCCTCGCCATCAACTATGGAGTCAACTGAATCATGACTGGTTTTCATGAAGTCAGTAAGGATGAAGAATGAGGAAAAGGATAAGCTTGAGAGAAAGGTTATGAGAGAAAGTATATCTTGGGAAAAATTTGAGTTTGAAAGATGTGAGGAAGTCGTTGAGATAAATAGATATATATATATAGGCAAGAAGGCAGCAGCACGAGCTGTCGAGATCCTCGGTTGAGATCGCAAAGAATCTAGGGGACTGCCGTAACGTAACCGGATTAACTCAGAAACAAGCTAGTCAGTTCACGCCATGTCACTTGCGCAGTTAATAAGGAGATCTCTCAAAGATTCTGGTAATGGTAAAGAATCTCGGTGACTGCCGTAACGCAACCGGATTAATTCGGAAATAAATTAGTCAGTTCACGCCACGTCACTTACGCAGTTAATGAGAAGATTTCCCCAATATTCTAGTAACGGTAAAAAAGGAAAGATTTCCCAAATAAAATAAAAATCGGACCCCAACCCCAAGCTCGACATCTGGTGTTCAAGTCAGAGGGGACTTCTGTTAATAGCCTAAATTGGCTAAAGACCAAAGGGAAATTTTCCACCCTCCAGACCTGGCTCTATGCCCGAGATTTTCCACCGGGAGACCATGTTTCCCAAAGCCGAGCTACGATACCGCCCCGTAGGAATAAGGGCAGGCTCCAGAAACATCCGGAATAGAGCCCGAAATGGTTAGATCAAGCCCGCGTCCCCAAACCTGAAAACAGGAAACCCCCCGAAGTCAAGGTTACCTCGTAATTTCTTCAGAAGCTCGCCTATACCTCGCTGATACAGGGGGGGTGTCCATAGGGGGCCGTGCCTAGCTTCGAAAGGTCAAGGGAGGCCAGACCTAGCTCCTAGCTGGACGAAACTTCTCAATTACGGGGCCAGAACACTGATCGACCTCACTAAACTGATGTACCACACCGTGTTACATTCAACGACCCCCATGGAATCATGCTAGACCCGAAGATACATAGGATCACATCTAAAAACGTTACATACGTATAGAACAAGTAATAGAGTCTAAGTAGGAAACAAATTGATTTCCACCAAGATATCCTCAACTGAGCAATTAACTCAAAGTCAATGACATTTAAAAATAAAAATCCCGTCCGATAAGGAGGGGAGAGATGGAGAAACTCAAGGGGAGAATCAATTAGTTTAACCTATGAAGACATTGTATAAAGGAGGGACTTCCGCCTTCTGAAAAGAGGAGACTACTTTTCGACATGCACATAACAAGTACCCAACAATCCCCCAGAGAAAAGTGAGAGCAATTTGAAAGAGAAAGAGAGATGTATACCATATGTTATCAATAAAGGAAGACTTTTATTTCTTTCGAGTAGCTAACAATATCATTGTCTCCTTGTCATTTCATTAGGCATTGTCATATACATATACATTCTACCTTGGTCATCGCCTACGTGGTAATGATCTTGAGGGTGCTAACTGAGATTTATTGCCCCGAGTAAAATTTCTGTTAACACTAACAATTACTGAATCCCAAATCCATCACACTTCTTATTCATCCAATACCACAAACGAAAACTTGATAAAAGTTGTCTTTTTAATGCGATTATAGCTTGATTTTTTTTTAACTTCATCTTCAATACACATCTCAGAAACCCAGTAACCACAACCAAACCTGCTGTATCTGTATCAATAGAAGCTCTAAGAGAGATCGAGACGGTGAGGAAGTTGATAAAGACGAGTGCTGGATTTGGAGGTTGACGATTCTTCACTGTGGCAGCAACGATCTTCGCGGCAAGCAGATGAGGAGTTGATTTATGGAGAGAGATGAGAGAAATTGGGTAAGAACATCTGTTGAAAGGATATGACTTTTGGTGTGAATTTCAGTTTGTTATATATATATATATATGAAAGAAAAGGGTAAGATTGGCAATATGAAAATTTCATTTAACTGTTTAATATTATATTGTTATGGCGAGAAAAACTTGGGTTTATCTGATGCACCACACTGGAATCTGATGGTGGTGCATCGGATCCACTCAACAAATGACACGTGTCACTCTAAATTTTATTTTTTTTCCACCTCCTTTTTTTTCCTCTCCTACTTCTCAATCTCAGACGTCACTCTTTCATTTTCAGACCGCCGCCGACCGCCATAGCAAGTGATTCGACACCTCCCATACCGGAAGGTGCGAAATGTGACGAGCTTCCGATCTCTAAAAAGGTTCGTCGCCAAACGAAATCGTCTTGGTGGTCAAATGGTCGTTCGAAGTTTGCAAAAACTACCGCCGCCGACGACATAACCGGCGAGTTGACAGACCAAACCACCGGGAAAACGTTCGTCGGCTGCTAACCATCGTAACCCAAGTGTCCGTTTTCGGATTCGGGCTGTGTGGAGAGAGAAACGAATCCAAACCCGAACCGTCGCCGAACCTTCGTCATCAGATCTGCGCCGATCCGTCGTGAATTCGACGAAACCGATCACGCCAATGAACTCAGCGTCTTCCGTTCTTCCAGATCCGACTATCGCTGGAGTCAAACGGCGCCGGAGAAAGATCGCCGGCGACGGATCCAGATGAACGTGAGAAAATTGAGAGAGAGAGTTTGAAAGACAGTGAAGAAGGAGACTAGGAGAGAGAGAAAATGAGGTGGAAAAAATTAAAATTAAGAGTAACACGTGTCACTTATTGAATGGATCCGATGCACCACAATCAGATTCCAGTGTGGTGCATCAGATGCATCCAAGTTTTTCTCTGTTATGGCATATGACTTTACACTTGAGGAATATATAAAAGAGGAATAAAAAATAATGAAATTCAACTGGTTCTCTTTTAGCTTTAAAGTAAAGAGAAAATAATGGCCCATGCAGGTCTCGAACAAGCGACCTTCGCGTTATTAGCAAAATGCTCTAACCAGCTAAACTAATAGGCCACGCTTATGAAGCAAAAGAAATATTTATATAACGATATTAAAATAGTATTGGATAAGGTGGTTTTTGAATTGATAATATGTATGAAGAGGAGTCTGGTGACTGGTGTGGAGGAGGAAGAGAAATGGAGGGTGGTTTAACATCTAGTGAATTAGCGGGGTTTGGAGTGGGCACTCTGCTTTTATGGGCCACTCTCTCTGCCCCTAAACTCGATGCCCTCTTTTCTGCTTCTCAGCGGAGGTCTGTTTCTCTCTATCTTTCATGTTGTTTGGTTCCAGTCATTCTTCATATATATATATATATATATATATATATATATATATATATATATATATTAATGCTATATATATTGAGCAATATTGCATACTAAAACTGTCTTATTCATTTTTCACTGTGTTTGTATTATGCTACTTTTTGCTATCATTTGGTGTTACTCTGATGGTTCTGTACAAAGAATGAACTTATTATAAATGTAAACAGTAAACGTGCTTTATTTTCTGTTGAATTTCAAACAACCTGTTGTTTCTGCTAATTGTACTCTATTGACATGCTATACAAGGGTTTGTGACTTTTCCTTTTAGAGGCCTCAGCTTGAAATTCCAGCTGGTGGCTTGTGTCGTATCTTCTTATCAGGGCATGTTTGGTTGTATACAAACAAGTCTCATGAATTAACAGTTTGTTTCACTGAATGTAAATGCTGGATTATTCTATTTCCAGTAGAACATCCTTTCCTAGTTGCAAATTGCAATTGCATTAGATCGAACAACACTAGTTTGGACACTCAGAGTAAATGAATCTTATAATCAAACCCATTTGTCATTGAATTTGCAAAGAAATCCATCACTTTTAAGTTTTATCCATAACCAACTTAAAATTCTATCAAGAACACAGAGTTAGTAAAGTGGGATTCCTATTTGATTAGATTTCTCACTTAGTGTCAAAAGAGTAAAAGCCAAATCGCTTTTGAATTTCATGTAACACAAATTTTCCCGTGTCTTAAGCTAATTGCTTTTTTTTTTTTTTTTTTGCATCTCTTGAAATTTTTGTGCTAATATCAATGATACTTCATCAAGATATGTAGCTTTTTACAGGCTAAAGGTCCCTAACTTTCTGACAATTACTTATCATCCAAAATTATAAAACATATCATTTTAGAATAAGCTAACAGCTGACTTGTTGTAAGTGGACAACTTTACCATTGGCTCAAAGTAGGTTGCATCTTTAAATTGCATAAACTGCGAAGTAGGTATTTTGAACTGAGGTGAAGGAATGATATTGCTCTTGTTTCATTATATAGAATATTTTAATTTGTGTAGATAGGTAGTTTGAACGGTAGTGAAGGAAGGATATTGCCCTTATTTGACTTTTGTGCATATGATGAGATGTATGCTTTTTTAACATATGTATGCTCGATGTGTAACTCGTTGTAAATGCAGCTCTTTGGGTATGTGCAAGAGATGTGGTGATCTGAGGATGATAGCATGCTCAAGATGTAAAGGAACAGGATATGTTAAATCAAGTAGACCATTCAGCTTTAATCTTATGGATGACTTGTATCAGTGGATCGATGGCACTGAATCAAAAGCAAATTCAATTAGATGCTCAAAATGTCAAGCTAGAGGTCGCTTCTCCTGCCCCAGTTGCTCAGATATACCCCAAGCTTGATTGCTTCTGATTCTGTTGAAATATTTTCTCTTTCTACTTCCCAGATCCATTAATCCCGCTATCATGTTACACGTCTTTCTGTCCAGATCCTCTTATGGTTAAGTGGTTCATAAATACATACACTTATAGACAACAGAGACATGTATTCGTTGCTTAAGTTATAAATCTCATTTAAAAACATGTTTTATATCCTTAATTGCAAATTCTTCCAATAATGCTGGCTATATACCATATTGAGTAATAATGAAATCTATCCTCGTTTTTGAGAACTGAGTACTAGTATGTAGCAGTGTTACAGTTAATATCTTCATAGTTCTGGTTGTTTATGGTTTGAGCCAAAACATTCTTAGGACGGTATCTATGTTCATTCTAGAGAACAATGTGATTGTGCTCTAAGCTCCATCAATATACAAGTATGGTGGACAAAAAAGGGGCCTATAAGGTGAAGAGTGGGGTAAATTGGTTGTTGCCAATAGAAGGAGAGGCTGGTTCAGGGTCTAAAAGTGATCATAAATGGTGGCTAAACCTCTGGATTTCATATAGTCCTCCGAAGATTAAAATCTTCATATGGAGAGTATGTTTGAATGTTATACCTGCTCTGGATAATCAGTTGAAGAGGAAGATTGTGTGTAATACTTGCAGTCTGAAACTCTGACAGTGGAGCATGCTCTGTTATAGTGTGGATGGGTGGATGATGTGTGGAGTAAAACCTCTTTTTGGGGTCTGATGTCACTGTTTAGGAGGATGAAATGCTTTGATTTGATTAGGTGGATTTTCTCTAAGGTCATGAAGATTGAGTTTGAGCTTTTTCTGTGCGATTATTTGGAGCTTAAGGAATGATCGCAATATGGTAGTGCATTAGTAGGAAATCAAAACCAGTTGAAGAAATCCTTGATAGAGCTGTAGATTTTTTACATGAGTTCCAGAATACTCTTTCTGCTTTGAGACCTTCTAAAATAAAATCCATCTCGGTCTCCAGTCTTAAAGTGGCTTGGGTTCCCCCTCCTGATAGTTTGAAACTGAATTTTGATGCTGTGATTACGAAAGGTGTTTCTTACATGGGTGCTGGTGATGTAATCAGAGATAGTGATGGGAAGGTTATAGCTGCATTGAGGGAAGGTTTGTTATTGGCTAAACTTCAGAATTTAAGGGTCAACTGGGTAGAAGCAGATGCTGCGAATATTATCGCAGGAGTTAATAGTGCTATTGATTGGTCCTATCATAAATGACATTAAAGCTCTTTGTAAGGTTGTAGTCTTGTAGGTGTATTTTCATGCGAAGCTATTTATAGGGATAGAAACAGTGTGGCCAATACATTGGCTTCCTTAGCTTTATCCTCTTAAGAGGATCATACTTGGCTTGATGAAAGGCCATCTTGTATAGCTTCCTTTTCTTAATTGAATACATATACACACACAAACACACAAGTATGGTGAGCCTAACAAACCAATCTTCTGCTCTGCATATCTCCAACTATGGAAGAACTCACTTCTGAATCGTTGCTGCTTTGTGAAATCGAGTCCTTTTAATTTAATTGTGGAACCTGGCTGCTGGGATACAATTGAGAACTCAAACCTGAGTTGCTGTCTATTGTGTTTGGTTCTTCTTCACGGTTGGGACAGATCTCTAGCGCAATGTGTGTCTCAACTTCTATTCTATACCTTTTAGACCCTTGATCTGTTTAGGGACTCCTGGGATTTGAATACCAATGACTTTGGCTAAGACTGCTTAATAAATCATCTAGCTAGGCTTGATTTTAGAATTTTATGCTCCTGCAACATAAGCTTACTGGTGATGTTTTTGTAGGTGATCTCAATCAACCCCGAACCTTTTTGTTCAATGCCACTAGCCGATCATGCAATAGTACTTAGAAGTATAATCAGGTCAATTGATGGTTCTTATAAAAGGATTCATCAATGAAATTGCCTTTGCCTAGCATGGATGGCATTTTCTCAATATCGTATAAAAGCGATAGCCCCCACCATGAGAGAGCAAGTAGCAATCAGGTGCTGTTATGGTCAATTTTGACTAAATTCACAAGCTGATGAATAATGATGCTGTCTGAATGTAGAGAACTTCAGTGAGGCGGGGCGTATATATATGACCGACCATTCCAATAACATGGGTACGACCAATTACATATGTAATTGGTTAAGCATGTTATGCGACATAAAAGTCTGCCATTGTTAAACTTATACCCGTTGAAGGTCAAGTTTAGTCAACGTGCGGTCCAATAGTCATAGTGATACCTAGGCTAGGAAAACACTGGTGGAACAAAGGTTCCATCGAGAGGTTCTATGTCACGACGAGGATTTCCAGTGACAAATAGGATTGTCTTGCTCTCAATGAAAAGCTATAACTTGAAAACAATGTAACCCGTTAGTGGCTATAGTGACCGGCGTTATTACTTTGACAGTCTAATCAGTGAATCGGATCTAGAGAGAAAAGGTCTACAGTGATAAACAAAGTTTCGGCTTATAAAAGAGTACATACTTTGTTCTAGGAGAGTCCTGTGTTCATATAGGGTGTGTTTAGTTCGTGTGAAGGACATGATAACATTGGATAATTTTCTTTTGTCAATGTTTGGCACGACAATAGCATGAGACAGTACTGGACAATGTGGGACAGTAATTAGGAAAAACTGTCCCACCTCAGACCATGAGACTACTAGTCCCATCGTATGGGACAAGTGTCAAAAAGATCAATTTACCTTTCATATGTTCAAAAAATACAATCATGTCCAATTTATTATATATATATATATATTTCAATAATATATATATATATAATAATATTTAATATATATATATTTTATTATTATATATTTTATATATATTATATATATAATAATATTTAATATATCATATATAGATATTATATTATTATATCTAGGATATATATATAATATATATATATTAAAATATATAATATATAATATATATACTAAAATATAATATATATATTTAATATATAATATATATATATTATACATTATATACTCTATATTTATATATATATTATATAATAATATAATAATATATATCCTATATATAATAATATTTAATATATCATATATATATATATAATAATATTTAATATATCATATATATATATATTATAATCTTTAATATATTATAATATATATATAATATATATATATGATATATCAAACATTATTATTATATATATGATATATATATATTATAATAATAAATATATATATATATATATTATATAAAATATATATGTAATATAAATATAAAATATATATATTATAATATATATAATATAATATATAATATTTTATTATTATATATAATAATATATTAAATATTAAATATTATTACCTACAATAATATATATATATATATATATATATATTATTGTATATGTAATAATATGTAATATTATATATCTGTTAATATCCAAAATTTGTTAAGGACTAAAAGAAAATTTTCCACCTCCCAGACCTGGCTCCATACCCGAGAGTTTCCATCAGGAGACCATTCTATCCAGAGCCGAGCTACGATACCACCTCGCAGGAACAAAGACGGGCTCCGGAAACATTCGGGATAAAGCCCGGAACGATAAGATCTAGCCCGCATCACCAAAACTAGAAATTCCCCGAAGTCGAGGTCACCTCGCAATTGCTCCAGAGACTCACCTATACCTCGTTGACACATGAGAATGTCCCTAGGAAGCCGCACCTAGCTTCGACAGGTCAGGGGAAGCCGCACCTTGCTTCGAAAAGGTCAAGGGAAGCCAGATCTGGCTCCTAGCTCGATGAAACTTCTCAGATATCGAGGTCGGAACACTGATCGACCTCACTAGTTGATGCACCACACCATGATACATTCAGCGATCCCCATGGGAATCATGCCAGACCCAGAGATACATAGCATCACACCCACAGATATTATACACGTGTAGAACAATTAATAGAGTTTGAATGGGAAACAAATTGATTTCCAAGATACCCTCAACGGAGCAATTAACTCAAAGTCAACTACATTTAAAGGGAAAACTTCCGTCCGATAAGATGAGGATGAGAAAATCAAGGGGAAATCAATGAGTTGACACCTATGAAGACATTGTATAAAGAAGGGACTTCCTCCTTTAGAAAGAGAGACTACTATTCGACAGGCATACGACAAGTACTCGACCATACCCTAGAGAGAATTCAGAGCAATTTGAGAGAAATTTACATACCATACACGTTCAATAAGAAAATATTTTTGCTTTCTTTTGTGTGGTGAAATGTATCATTATTCCTTGTCATTTTATAAGACATTGTTACACATACGATCAATCTTGGCCACCACCTACGTGGTAGTGGTCTCGAGGGTGTTAACTGAGATTTCTCGTCTCGAGCAAAATTTCCGTTAACACTTTCTGGCGCCGTCTGTGGGAAAAAACCTTACACCCAATTAACCAATTATTTGCATTTACATTTTCGTTGTTTTACAGGGACTATGAGGCTCCGCTCCTCCCAAGGCCAACATAGAGTTTCAGAGCAACCTCCGACGAGGCTAACACGAAAGGCCCCAAGAAAGGGAAGAAAGTCTGGATATGGTAGTCAAGCTCCGGTCCAAACAACCACTCCGCTTTATGGGTTCACTGGAGATTCGATCATACCAGTGGGGTCGATGATCCTCCCAGTAGAATGTTATGACCGACTTTGTTGTGGTGGACACCCCATCGGCCTACAATGCTATCCTAGGGAGACCTTTCATGTCCTCCTTGAAGGGAGTCTTGTCCATATACCACAACGTCCTGAAATTCCCTGTTGGAACCAAAGTAGGAGAGGTACGCGGGGACCAGCAGGCAGCCAGGAAATGCTACGCAGTATTTGCCAATCCTACAGCCTTAGCGAAACAGTGTGTACATGTGACATTAATCCAGGAAGACATGGATACATCCCGGATAATCCAGGAGGAGAAGGATCCCGCGGAACATCCTGGGCATCCGGAGAGCGAACCTATTATGCCTTACGAGGAAGAACAGAGTAAGGAATGGGCCAGCGGGTAGCCCGTAGATAAACTAGAAGAGATACCCATCAGAAATGACGATCCATCCAAGGTCGTCAAGGTTGGGGCCACCCTTGATCCAGAAGTAAAAAGATGACTAATTAACCTTCTCAGGGAGTTCAGCGACATCTTCGCTTGGAACCATGATGAAATGCCTGGAATCCCGGCATCATTGGCCGCCCACCGACTAGCGGTAGATCCAACAGTCAAGCCCGTCAAGCAGAAGAAGCGTCACTTCAACTCTGATAGGAACGCTGCGGTGCAGGAAGAGATTGATAAATTGATCATAGCAGGGTTCATCAGAGAAGTACGTTACCCCGAATGGATCGCCAACGTGGTCATGGTTACGAAGGCGAATGGGAAGTGGCGTATGTGTGTCGATTACACCGACCTCAAATGGGCTTGTCCGAAAGACAGTTTTCCTTTACCAAAGATCGACTAGCTGGTTGACTCTACGTCCGAAAATAAACTTTTGAGTTTTATGAATGCATTCTCAGGATACAACCAAATTAAAATGCACTCGGCTGACCAAGATAAAACCAGTTTCATTACTGGGCAAGGCTTATACTGCTACAAGGTGATGCCGTTTGGTTTGAAGAATGCGGGGGCCACATACCAGCGGCTGGTTAACAAACTGTTCAAGCCCAAGATAGAAAGAATGATGGAAGTATATATTGACGACATGATCACGAAATCCCCAACCGTAAAAGGACATCAGGAAGACCTTCGCAAAACCTTCTTCATACTGAGGGAAAACCAGATGCGTTTGAACCCCTCCAAATGTGCCTTTGGGGTAACGGCGGGGAAGTTTCAGGGCTTCATGGTTCATGAGAGAGGCATAAAAGCCAACCCAGAAAAAATCAAAGCTATCTTGGACCTGGAATCCCTAACCTCACTCAAGCAAGTACAGATTCTGACTGGACGAGTGGCGGCACTTAACAGGTTTATTTCTCGCTCCACCGATAAATGTCTCATTTTCTTCAAAGCCATCAAACAAGGGAAAAACATGAAGTGGAGCTTACTACAAAGGAGGAGTTAGTCTTCAAGAACCTAGAAGAGTTGGCAAAGCTCTCGGAAGAATTCGAGGAGGATAATGGGAGAAGGTCAAGGAAACTTCAGCTAGGTGTTGAGGAGTCCGCAAAAGCGGTAAGGGAATTGCAAGAACGATTGAGCACAAAAGAGGATGAGTTAAAAAGGGCAAAGGTCAAGGAGTGTGATTTGATCGTTCAACTTGATAGGACAGAAAACGAGGTCAAATCCCTCAAATACAGGGAATTCAAAGGTGCCCACATCAGCAACCGACCAGGGAGTTTCCCTAACCGTTCGTTTACTTGTTTCTTTTGTGCCAAAAGAGGGCACACTAAGGCTTATTGCTTTAGTTTTCAAAGGTTCAAAACAAGTCGGTTGAGGTCTAAATTAAATCCAACAAAGGTCAAGCAAATTTGGGTTAGAAAGGACCAAGTTGGGCCAGTGAGAAAAATAGGGAGAGATGCAGTAAGTAAGCAATTGGCACCAGTTTGGGTGGCCAAGTTGAAGGTGCTCCTCATTCCGGTCAAACCTCCTTTGGTTGACCGGGTCCCACTTTGAGTGCATTGCACCTATTTTTAAATTCGTTTTAGTATTTTTGTGTTTCGGATGGGTAGTTTGTGTCTTAGAAATTTTTGGACCGTAGTGCTTGTTAATGTGTTATGCGTAGTTTTGGTGCAGAAACAGTTGCAGTGCAGAGTCCAGGAATCAGTCCAGAGAAAACAGTGCGGTTATAGTGCGGGTCAGTCACCCGCACTCGTCCCGCACTCCGAAGGCATCAGGTAATAAAGTGCGGGTAAAGTGTGGGTCAGTCACCTATACTCCACCCGCACTTTGGTCGCACTGTATATATACTACATGTCGTTCTCTAGGGTTCCACTTTGTCACAAAAACAAACAAAATAGAAACTTTCAAATTTTTTCCCTCATGTCAACAAAAAGGTATTCCGTGTGTACCACGTTTCCTATATTCGGCAATCAAGGTATGAAATCTTCCTCTAATTTCTTTACCTATCACTCTAATCTCAAACCCTAAACCCTTTTATCAAAAATTTTCTTCCTTTGTTGCATGAACTTCATGATTCAAGGTTTTGTACATTTGCCTTTGCTACTGTCGAACTGTCTATTGAATATCTATGAGGATGGAATGATGGGTTGTTGTCTAATTATGCATGTGAAGTGTTTATTGTTAAATTAATTATCTATTGCAATTGGATATTCAAATTCCGAATTTAGGATTTATATGATTGAATGGAATTCCTATACATGAGTTAGAGTCATATTATTGTAAATTAGGTCGATGATGTGCTGTGATTATGAAGTGTGTACACTAATGGTGATTCTGCATGCACTGGTATCTGGGAACGAGTTAAAGTGCGGGTCAAGTGCAGTTCAGTCACCCGCACTAAACCCGCACTGTATCAGCCTGGCAGAATATTTTGTTCTTTCAATTGTTTCATCATAACCGCATGATTCCTTGATATGAGTATTCCCTTAAAACTATTGTTTCTTGTGCAGATGTCAGGCAGAACCAGGCAATCAACTAGGCAAGGCTGTCAGGGTTCCGAACGAAGACCGATGAGGGGACCTCAAGTTCCACCACCATGTGTCAGGCACCCAGAGTTCGAGGACCGCTTGGAATATTTCAAGGAACGAGACATCGTGGTGGAAAGGGGGATAGCAGTGGAAGAGCTAGAGGGCACCTTAATACCTCATGTAGTCGAAGCGAGGGGATGGGAAACTTTCGTTAGCACCCCATCTATGTATTGCAGAAGTATGGTAGAGGAATTCTTTGCCGGAATGGTTCCAGAGACTTTTCAGCGAACATCCTCCGTTTTGGTTTGAAGGGTGGAGGTCCAAATGACTATCTCAGACATTAACAAATATTATCGGACAGAGCTCCCAATTGATCTAGAGGCTGTAGGGAGACTAAGACAGGGGGTGACTTGGAATGAATTCTTTGTGACAGAAAATGTGGAGTTTGCCAACCAGTTGGTAATCCGCCCAATGGACTTCTGGGTTGCACCAGATCACCGCATGAAGCATACCAACTTGAAGAGTGAGTTGGGTTTCTGGCATGTGTTCATCTCTCATTCCCTGATTCCAGGAAGCACAGGACTTCAGTCAATTTCAATGCAGCCATGATCCTTTATTGTATACTTCAGAACCAATTGGTCGACATTGGCTTTCTGGTAAAAAGAGAGATACTTGAACTGGGAAGTGTCAGAGTAGATAAGCAGCCACTCATCTTCCCTAGTCTGATCACCGCATTTTACAGAGAGACAGGAGTAGATTTTGGGTCTGATCCATTTGAATGTGGTTTGGGCCTGTTGGGCGGAACACATGGAATGACCAAGTGAGAGAGTGAGACCCCTCCGGTGTCAGAGTTAGAACGGGGAGAAAGAAATCTGCTCGAGGGGGAAGCACAAGCAAACAGGCTGAGGACGTTCCGGAACCACCAGAGTTGGAACCGGTTTATTTAGAATACAGTGAGTACAGTCAGATGCCCTCACTACCGCATAAGACTTCTGGAGAGATCCCTTGGTAGACCTTGCTCACGGGTTTAGAGAACCTTAGGACTGAGGTCGTTGAAAATAGGAAGCAGATTGTTGAGAGCATAGCAGAAGCCAGTGAGTATTATTCTGACATTTGGGGCAATCTCACTGACATGAGGGAGGCACTCAGTCTCCCGGCTTATCCAAAGAAGAAGAAGAGGTCAGTTGTTTTCTCGCCACCTTCAGGAGGCCTAGCCATTGACCCACATGGGGCCGAGCTCCAAGCTGCAATGGAGATATCCAGAAGAGAACATGAAGAGAGGATCAGATCAGAACTTGACCCCAAGGGGAAGGGCATTTCCAGTGCACCAGAGAAGGAGTTTTCAGACGAGGATTAGCCATCCGTTTCCTTTATGTTTATTACTTTTAGTTAGGACTATTTATTTTTATTTCTTTCGGTTGTATTTTCCTTTGACTGCATAGACTTATTTGTGGTTTGCTTTTCGCATTTGATTTTCGGATGGTAGAGTTGTTGTGTGTTTGAAGCCAGGTTGTGCATCTTTTAGGAAGCACATAACAACGGGACAACGAACTAGCTTCCTTCTAAAGGGAGTTTTCTACCTTCGATTTTGTACTTCAATTCATTAAGTTTTAAATGAATGCGATTTAGATTTTGTTAATATGAATGAGCATGGTTGAGCGTATGTCTAGATCCGGTTTAGGGGTGTTGAACCCTCATTCCGCAAATTATTGTGATTATGCTTGTTATTGGTCGCGCTTTATGCATGTTCAGAATTTTCGAATTGTCTATGGTGTTTCCCCTCCGTTAGACCCACCTCGTGGATTCCAACAATGGGGACATTGTTGAGTTTTGGTTTGGGGGTGTGTTACGCCTTGTACAGTCGTCCTTGAAGTATTATAGTGTCCACTTTTTCAATTTCGTCGCTTGTCCAATTTTCAAACTGTAAGCAATATGGGTATGATGCCTCTGGCGTGTACTTTTGGCAAGTTATTTGTATGTGCTTTGACCTTGTGACATAGTTTGGTGCTACTTGAAGGTTCGCTTGCACCTCCATGGGATTGTCCCACCCGTTGCTGTTAAGTATTGGGGACTTAATGTTCCAATGTCTTGTTCTAATAGTGGAGATACCCGTGAGATCACAAACACAAGCGTTAAAGTGCGTATTTTGAGTGCATTATTGATTATTCTTAAACACGCCTCTCGTCATTTATGTCATGTGCCATAGGACTCGCATATTATTTTATGAAATGCATGATGGATGCTTTCATTCCCTTTTTAGATGGTTGTGAAAGTGATATTAGGGAATGTATGTGTATTAAATTACCTCTATAGCCTAAACACCACATACCATATTGTGTGCTCCAAAGCCAAGTTTGAGGCCAAACACTTACTCTTTCATTTGTTACCACATTCAACCATATACCTAATAGCCTAAACACATGCCTACCCTTGTACTAATCATGTTAAGATGTGAAATGGTGGTGAGGAAAGGAGTTAAACTCTAAATAATCAAAGAGCAGGGAAAATGAATTAATTGTTGACATTATGCAAGGAAAGGACTAAAACAATTGTCCTTATGTGCCTTAAGTGCCCAAGAAAAAGAAATTGTAATAACTTAAAACAGAGTACAAAATGGTGATTGTATTATGCTAAATACGCTTAAACGGAATGCAACATTGAAGGGCACAAATGTGGGTTAAATGATTTCCTAGAGGTTTGCGTTTAAGTGATAAAAGAACATGGTGTGGGTGTAGGGATATATTCTAGCATGATTGGTGAGTTTGAACTCCAAATGTCCATATTCTTTGTTTAACCTCATTCAACCCTACAGCCACACTATAACCGGTGGAAAAGCCCTATTTGATCCACATAACTCTAGTTTGGGAATGTCGGTTGAAGCACGATCTTTCACGTCCATGGCATGGTGACTTGTTCCTAGGATAGTTCATTGTTTAAATTTTGTGCAGAATCATCTTTGCATACTTGTTTGTGTGGAACTTAGGACTCTGTGAGGAAAGAAAAGAGAGAATCCATTTGAGTTTTAGAATTGAAGCGAATTATACTCAAGGTATGGGAGTAAGTTGTCCCTAATTCATGAATGCCTTTAGATGTGGTATTCGTGTTCGTACGAGCCTCCCTTGGGTGTCTCGAAATTGCTCTTGATCTTGTGCATATGTTTTTCTCCTCTCTATCACACCTATATGTATCATATCACACATTGGACTTGCAACATTATTGAATTATTGTTTTGGCATCTGATTGTTTTTTTTGATTATGTTTGCTCGAGGATGAGCAAAGGTTTGGTTTGGGGGTGTTTGATCGTGCCAAATATGTTGTTCATTTAGGCCTTCAAATCCTTATCGTATGTTCTGTTTTTGTGCGTTTTGGCATCTCTAATGGGTGGTTATGTACGTAATTGTAGGAATGGTGCAAAGATGGGTTGGGAAGCATGTTGCGGTGATTCCGGCAGAAAAGAGGTAAAAGGAAAGACAAAGGAGCATAAGCAGCTCTACAATGCGAGTTAAGTGCGGGTCGCAACCGCACTCCAACCGCACTCCAATCGCACTCATGCTCATAGCCGGGACCTGTTGCAAGTGAAGAGTTAAAGTGCGGGTATAGTGCGGGTCATCCAACCGCACTCCACCCGTACTGTTGTCAAACCAGAGAAGCTGAAGTTGCACCTGACGTTAAAGTGCGGGCATTGTGCGGGCACTGTGCGGGTCATCCAACTGCACTCCACCCGCACTATGCCAAACCAGAGAAGCTGAAGTTGCACCTAATGTTAAAGTGCGGGTACTGTGCGGGCCATCCAACCACACTCTAACCGCACCGCTGCCAAACTAGAGAAGCTAAAAATGCACCTAACATTAGAGTGCAGGTACAGTACGGGTCATCTAACCGCACTCCACCCGCACTATTGCTCAAGACAGAGGAGTGGATTTGGCACCTGACAGTGAAGTGCGACTCAAGTACGACTCAAGTGCGAGTCAAGTGCGAGTCAAGTGCGGGTAATCCAACCGCACTCCACCCGCACTATTTCCCAGATCCGAGAACTGAAGATGAAGACAACCCATACAGTGCGGGTAATTCACCCGCACTCCACCTGCACTCCACGCGCGCCAGATTTATTTTTGAAGTTTAAGTGACCTATTTTTGTTGGTTGTATAAATAGAAAAGGATGGAAATGTTTTAGGCAGCTTTTGTAACTCTTTTTTCAGAAGATTTTAGGTCTAGAATCTCTCTCTCTCTCTCTCATACTTCCATTCTCTACTCAACTTCAAGGAAGCTTGGAGATTGAAGCAACTTCAATGAAGGAGATGTTCTCCAAAGGTTTGATCTTTTTCCTTTCTCTTATTTTCCTAGTTGTAATGAGTAGCTAAATCCCCTCTAAGGGGTTGATGGAGTAGTTAGTTGGATATTGGGCTTGTATGTAAACTTGATATTATATTGATATTCATGTCTATCTTTCATTGTTCTATTCTTGCTATGAATGTTTGTCATTGATTTCTTGTTTATATATATCCTCTTAGCAAGATCTCTTTGGATTATGTTTGAGTATTGTATCTAGATATACATCATATTTAGTTGTTTATTGCTCTAATGAATGGACGGAACGTCATGAATTCCGACTCTTAAACTGCGGTTTTAATCTAACCTCGATCGAGTTTCCGGCACTATACATCCTAGGTCGGAACCTGTGAGAGAGTTAGAAGTCATCACCATACATCCTAGGTTGACTACGTTTAATCGGTTGAGTCATTGTTAGGTAGACGAGCTTCATTTCCAGAATCCGATAAACAACCAACACTATACATCCTAGGTTGGTGGTTTATGACGGATTAATCCCAAATAGGTGGTCCTCACTATACATCCTAGATGGGCCACTTTCTAGGGATAAATAACCGACTCTATACATCCTAGGTCGGTTACCTTTGAATAAGACATGCCTATTGACAAGTTTGTTGCATAGCCCAGTATTTACTTTCGTATCCATTAACTCCTTAGTTTCCATCATCTATATATATATATCCTTCATCCCATTTCCCCTTCGTTTAGTTTGCATACTTATTTTAGTGTTATTAATAGGATAATCCATCATCTACCGCTTCATCCTTGTATGTTTCGTTTATTACATATATACATTAACATTACTTTAGCAATTACTAATCTTAGCTAATTCCGCTCCCTGTGGAAGATCCCCCACTTGCCACCATACTTGTGTTTTCCAAATCATTTTAGGCTTAGTGATGTTTTTACATTATTGTTGACGGATTGATCTTTAAAACGACACTAGAAAAATGTCCAGTCAACATCCTGCTCACAGACACAACTTGCATACATCTCTGAAAACTCGCTGCTATTTCTTGATCCTTTTTCTGCAAGTTCCTTCTCGCTGTTTCATCTCACAATTTAGCCTGTTGCGAGGTCTAACACACAGGTTTATGTCGCATAGTTACCTCAGGAGATATTGCTACTTGTTACATTCCAGCTGCGACTTCCTGTTCGCAGACACAACTCGCAGAAGGTCTTCAGAATGTTTTGCGACTTCATGCAACGAGATCTTCCTCGCAGTCACATCTCGTAGATGCGATCTTGCCCTTCCCATGACAAATCTTCCTGCCTAACCTATACAAATAAAATATTTACAATTAACATGGCTCTTCCAGCCATCAAACATTACTTTCTTTCCCAAAATTGCGCTTGCTCAACAAGCGACTTCTTATTTGCATATAAACAAAATTAATCAAAAGATTCCCTCAATCAATGGTGGAGTAACTCCACTCATACTACCTTGATGACTAACAGTAGGGTGAAAAGACAAATCAAGGGTTTCCCTTCTTTTCAAAATATACACCTTTGGAGAAGGTGTTGACTTTGTTGTGACTAAAGAAGTCCCCTTGTGTTGGTCACCCTTATCTTTTCTGACCCACAATGGTGTGACCCTTACCTGCTCTTCCACAACATTTTCATGTCGTTTATTGCGATTCTTTATGTACTCATCACAATGGATCTTTTCGTGACCATTCTCATAAAAGAAAAAAATATTTAAACGGAAAATAGGGAACATTACCCTTCTTCTTTCGTGGGTATGTTCTGTTGTTGCTTGCCTTGGTGGATTTTGAGATGGATCATTCTTCTCTCCCGGTTGTCTCCTTCATCAAGACCTTGATGGAATGCTCGGCTTGCCCGAGTTCTACTATCAAATCAAATTCCTTGATTTTACAGACTGTGCATGCATGTTCTTTTGCGGCTAAGGCATCCTTGAGAGCTTGGTGCTCCTTGTCTCTCCTCTCCACCTCCAAATGCATCTTCCTCATTTTCTGTGTAAACTCTTCCTCTTGACTTTTGACAACTTATTCCAATTCTTTACCTTTCTTGAGGGCTTCATCCCTCTCTTTTATCAATGTATCAATCCTCAAAGCCAAGTTGATATCTATAACATATAGCTTCTCATCCTCCTTGAAGAGGTCCTTCTCTAACTCGGCCTTCTTCTCTTCTTCAAGCATCCTGACTTCATCCTGGAATGCTTGAACGAAATCTCCTAACTCATCCATCGGTTCTTTGGTTGCTATCTCGGTTTCCTCGGTTGTTACATTGAAACAAGTGTTCAACTCCCTTTTCTCTTTCCTTACAACATATTAAACTCAACCTTCTCTCCTAAAACTGTCATGGTTACCTTCCCATGATGAACATTAATAGTAGTACTTGCAGTAGCCATGAATGCCTTTCCTAGAAGTATGAGTTGTTCTCTATCGGTGCATTTTTCTCCAACATCAAGGACAACAAAATCTGTAGGAATGATTAGTTTGTCTACCTCCAAGAGCACTTCTTCAACAATCCCAAGCGGGCGTTATGAAAATTGGTCCGCCAAAATCAATGACATGGAGGTGTGCTTGAGTTCTCCCAACTTCAATCGTTTTTAGACTGAGGATGGCATCAAGTTAATCCCTGATCCCAAATCTAACATGGCTTTCTCCCTTGACGTGCCCCCAACCGATATGTCGATGGTGAAACTTCTGGGATCCTTAAGCTTTGGTGGGAGACCTTGCTGAATGACAGCACTGATATATTGCCTTCAAGACATTCTTGATGGTTTGGTCCCAATTCATGCTTCATCTTGATAATTTCTTTACTCATCTTGAGCTTGTCCTTTGCTTGGGTATTAAGGGGTTTGTAAGGATTCTTTGCTTTGTGAAGGTGCGGGTCCACTTTCTTGTTTCCCACTACGGTCACCATATTTATCTCTTCCGTGTGGTTACTGGGCACCTTTCCTTTATCTTGCCTTTAGGAACTTTCTTGCAATTGAGACAATTGCATAGAAATCTTCCTAATGGAAGCCTCCAAGCTAACTATCCGTTGGTCCTCCTCCGGATTGTAAACTTGGGCTTGTTGATTGTTTTGGCTTGATTGGGCATTGCTCTGATTCCCCCATTGATTTCCTCCATACCCTTGATAATTTTGATTGTTTCCGTATTGTTGATTCCCACCTTAGAATTTCCCTCTGTTGTAATTACCACCCCACTGATTGTTCCTCCAATTAGGGTTGTGATTATTTCTAATTGGGTTGTTCCATTGGCGATTCTGATTGTATTGGTAGAATGCTTGAGCTTCCTCCTCTTGAGGTGGTATATTTTGACCAGGGCACATGTCCACCCAATGTTCGTTTTGCCCACACACTTGACATACTACCGCTTGTACTTGCTGTTTTTTAGAATTGCTTGCAAAACCCCACATCTTCTTCATGAGATTGTCCAACTGTGTCGCTAATTCCGTATGCCTCTTTCTTTCTTTATCTTGCCCTCTCAAACTACGTTGTTGGGAGTTTTGCCTAACATCTCGTATCTTTCTAACACTTCTTCGACCGTCTTTTCTCTCATAGCCCCCCACAAGCAATGTCAACTATCGCTTGGGTGAGCCCTAGAAGTCCATCATAAAATGATTGCACTCGACTGACTAGTGTAAACTCATGGAAAGGGCATTGAGCTAGGAGTAACTTGAATCTTTCCCATGCCTCGTGGAAAGGTTCTCCATCCTCTTCCACAAATGTAGCTATCTTCCCTCGAATCTCCTTGGTCTTCCTCGCCGGAAAATACTTGTCAAAGAATTTTTGCTCAACCTCATCCCATGTGGTGAGTGATTCCGAGGCTAAAGCCATAAGCCACTGCTTAGCCTTATCCTTCATGCAATATGAGAAGCATTGCATTCTTAGTTGATTCTCCGACACCGCTCCTAGACTGATGGTCGTCATCACATTATAATACTCTTTCATAAACTAAAGAGCATCCTCTCCCGTCTTTCCATAGTACGTGGGAAGAGTATTATAATGTTGGTTCTTCAACTCATAATTCTTTTGTGCCGTATTCAACAAGATTTCCGAGGGATGAGCTCCGACTTTTGGCAAGGAATAATCCTTCATGTACATACACTGTTCACCATCATTTGCTCTAACTGGTGACACATGTCTTTCTCCATCCCGTGACCTTGCAGGTGACGTATCACAACTAGTCATTTGAGATGGTATCCTGAAAAATGAAAGTAAAAACTAATCAAAGATCGAGTAATAAGTTGATTAAATCTATAACTACTACGACTGATTATACTAAAAATACACAACAACGCTATAGAGAATTCCCCGGCAGCGGCACCAAAATTTTGACGCACTCCAAGCGTACCTCTAAACTACTAGTGCTCTTAAAACTAGATGGAATGAAAATGGAGTGTGCGAGTCTAATTAACCCTTCGCAAGTGTACGAATCGTTGTCGAGTATAGCAGACACAAGTAAGGGTATCGTTCCCACAAGGAACTTTGAAACATATTCTATTGTGATTCTTCTAGTACAATTCACCTAAGGTTAAACTAATGAAAGATTGCTTTTAAATGCTAAGTTTGAAGATTATAAAGATATGTTAAGGAAGTAGTGATGCAATATGCTAATAACAAATTTCACAACTTAAGTTCTAATCTGAAACCATTTATATATAAGAGTTTCAAGTGTAAACTACTCAAGATTGGTCAACCAAGAGGTAGATCAACTATTCATGCACAACAATTCATGCTTGGATGTTAAGTAAAGTTCATACTCAACATTTAACATGTGAATAAATTAAGCATAGGTGCAAACTCAAAATAGATAAAAGATAGACTTAGATCATTACTAAAGGTGTTCACATATATATAATCACTAAGTCCCCAACAAAAGGATTTAGCCACTCATTATCAAATAAATACCAGTAAAGAAAAGAGAGAGATAAAGAAAGCTCATGGTGTTCTTGATGCTCTCCTCTAGCTTGCTCAACAAAACCTTGATTGAATGACAAATAGTAGATTTACTTATCACTAAATAGAATAATATACTTCTAAATTAAGTAAACTAAAGTGTTTTATCTAAAGTACAAGTGAGTGATTCTTGAAAATGATGTTTTTTAACTCTAGCTACAAGGTTCTTACACTAACATCTACTTTCACACTTTTCACACACACTTCAACACACATTACTGGAATGAAAATCGTGTTTATATGATGGGGAAATTTTTTGGATGAAACCCACTTGCAGAGTGACGTGTGAAGTCTTCTGCAACCTTGGACTGCGACTTGGTCCTCGCATTCTCATCTCGCAGTTAAGTCGGCTCAGCATTTTCTAGGTTATTCTGCGGGTTGTATCTCGCAGATCTTCTTTCATGGTTTCTCTGCGACTTTAATCTGCGACTTGAACGTCGCAGTACATGCTCACAATGTCTTCTGGGGCTGATCTGCATGATACTTCTCTGAGCTGAAACTCTTATTCTATACTCGCAGCCTTTTCTGGAACCGAACTGCTAGATAAAACTCGCAGTAGGTCATCACAAAAAAATATCTGGTTTGGCTGCTACCTCCTTCTGCTAGTTCGGACTTGCTTTACTAACTCGCAGTACTGTCCTGCTACACCCATCTCTCAGCTCTTCATCAAAGGGTCTTCTGATGCTGATCTGCGACTTGGTTCTGTGAGGTGTAACTTGCAGAATGCTCCAAAAATTCAATTTTACTTTGTTTTCTCCCCTAATCTTCATCAAGTCATAATATTTCACTTAAATAACAACATTACCTACAAAGGACTAAAAGAGATAGTTAAAACACATAAATGTCCGATAAACGGACACAAAAGAAATGAATTAAACGCTCAAAATATGTACCTTTTGAGTGCGATCAGCTATCCTTCTAGCCACACACGGTCTTCAAATCCACTGTTTGAATGAAAGTTTACAACCTAGGTTGACCTCTCGTCACACCATTCTTGGTCACTAACCCTTTCACTCTACCCAACAGGCCTTTAAAAGTGATTCTAAACCAAAAGCTTATGCACTAATCCACTTAGTCACAAAGCTTAACAATCCATGAAGAGATTAAGCAACCTATGTGCATATATGACAATATTCTAATATGCAATTAATGCTAGGCTACACTAAATGCTTATCTAGGGATTTAAAGGTGGCAATAAGTGCAAATCCTAGATATCAATATATAAGTGCAAATGCAAGAAGAATTAACTAGAGGGCAAAATGGTCCTAAAAACTAGCTATCAATTAACATGCAATCTCAACCAATAAACAAGGCCACAAACATACTCAAATCATGCTAACCAAAATAAACATGCAATTAATCAACAAATAATTGCTAACCCTAGGTAAACAAAAGCATAAAGATAAAACAAGAAGTTTTAAGCCATATTCAATTACCTAGTCAAGAAGAGCATGAAGACCCACGAAGAGAAGATGCAAGGATGAAGCTAGATGCACATGGGTATAAGTTTGGTTGAGTAAAAATGATTTCTTGGAGCTTCTCTCTCAAAGGAACACTTTCTCTTACTAAAAATTGGGGTTTTCAGCTTTTGAAATGAGTTGGGAGAGAAAGGAATGTATATATAGAAGTCATAAATGAAACTACGTCGTTTTTACAAAAATAGGCACAAAATGGACTAAGTGTACGGGTAACTGCATGGGTAAGAGACCCGTGCAAATGAAAAACCAGAGAGCATCCTACCTCAGTGCACGGGTAGAAGACCCGTGCACTCAAACAAACCCAAAGCCTTCAACCTCAATGCACGGGTAAGACACATGCACAACCCGTGCATAATGAAGACTTGAGGATATCATCCTTAGTGCACGGGTAACTGCATGGGTAGGTAACCCGTGCACTACCCGTGCAAAAAAGACCTATGGCGAGGGTCTCTCATTGCACCAAGAAAAAGCACACCAACGTGCGGGCACGGTCGTTTCGGAACACACACATAGGGAAACGGATTACATAGGCCATAACCACACTTAGAACTAACGCCAAGGTGCATGTGTGAGAAGTGTAATGAAGAACACACACAACATAAGATTGAAACACAAATGCAAGATATGTAAGGCATGCATGATAGAGTGTGTGTGTGCTACTAGTCTCCTCAAAGAGAGTTAAGCAAGTGATATACCTTTGAAGTGCTCTTGAGCTTGAGGATGTCTTCAAGGCTTGACCACGAACAATGAGACTTAACTACCCTTACAAGCAAATCCTTATGTGGTTTGTCAACGAAATAAGCCAATCAAAATATGAGGAACTTACAAGGGCCATCTCCTCATCTGAGCCATCCTCATCTTTGTCTACTTTGACGGTCTTCATATAAGAGAACATATAAGGCTTAAAAGAAGCAAAGTGTGCACTTTTGAAAACCAAGTGTGCACTAAACATATAAGAGAAGCAAAGTGTGCACTTTTGAAAAACCATGTTTTAAGGCTTAAAAGTGCATGATCTAAAAGCAATACAAAGAGACTTACTTAAGATCATTACTTCTCAAGAGAGTAGCTTTCATTGAATATGAAGCTCATATTTTTTAAGAGTATTCCACTCATCATTCAAACAAACATTTCACGCATCATGTATAAGGTCATTGTTAACAAATCACTAAATGATCTTTAGAGAGCAAATGTCACCAAGAACCATATGAATGCTGTACTAGTTCTCTAATATGACATGCTACATAGTGTAATGCAATCAATGAGTCTAAAGCTAAAAAGCTAGAAGGCAAGCATTAGGATATAGAAATACCTTAGAAAGCTTTTTCATCAAATGCAAAGCCTTCGCTCTTTTTATGAGCTCTTGTAGCTTGTTTGTCCTCATGACAACAAGTTGTTGGTGTGTCATCCCAAGAGAATAAAGACTAAACACTTCAACTCAAACACGTATAAAAATGACTTTCTCTAAAAGTCTTAACAAAATCCATCACTATATAGATTTCAAGATACAACTTCTTTAAAGTTAATCAGCAAATTTTGACTATCATAATGAAAGTATGAGAATATTAATTTCTTCTTTGAAGCTTGATCCAATCACGAATCACCTAAGCAACTAAACAATACAAACAAATAGCGTTTTGTTATGGAATCAATTCATCACAAATCTAAAACCTAACAGAGGAGTAAGTGTAGGAGCCCATCTAGACTCATAAGCTAGAAGCCTTCCAATGACTTCACTTGGCTTCATGTTCTTGTACTCAATATTCTCCTCAAGTGTCGTCACCTTCGATTCAAACTTTTCTAGAAGTGACCTCATAATCTTTTGCTTGATTCTTCTATCCGAATATAAGTCACCTAGTTGATGGCTTTGATTGACGATGTCCATCAACTTCACTTGAAAGTCGTTGAAGCACTCATGCTCTTCCATCCTAATCGTCTAAAATTGCATTTGTAGGACTTGGAGATTGGAATCCTTGAGTACTTTGGTTCCTTTTTGAGCCGTTTCTAGAATCTCCCATGTCTTATTTACATTCCTAGTTGTTTGCATCAACTTGTAATGGTTGCCGTCCATGGCGCAAAGGATGGCATGCATTGCCTTGTGAAAATACAAATAAGCGTGTGTCTAATAACCTGGGGGGGGGGGTGGATAGGTTTTAGTTTATTTATTAGCAACGTTTCAATTTAATTAATTTTGGTAAAGCTACCCCATATTAGCAATCAAACAATCCAAAGTAAAAAGTGAAAAATAATAAAAACACAAGAATTGATTTACGTGAGAAACATTCCAACTGGGCAAACCTCATGGGCTATCCTTCTAGCCACACATGGTCATCAAATCCACTATTTGAATGAAAGTTTACAACATAGGTTGACCTCAAGTCACACCATACTTGGTCACTAACCCTTTCACTCTTCCCAACATGCCTTAATAGTGATTCTAGACCAAATATTTGTGCACTAATCCACTTAGTCACAAGGCTTAACAATCAATGAAGAGATTAAGCAGCCTATGTGAATATATGACAATATTCTATCATGCACTTAATGCTAGGCTACACTAAATGCTTATCTAGGAATTAAAGATGACACTACGTACAAATCGTAGATATTAATATCTAAATGCAAAACAAATAGATTTAGCTAGAGGGAAAAATGGTCCTATATGCTAGCTCTCAATGAACATACAATCTCAACCAACAAACAAAATCACAAACATACTCAAATCATGCTAAACCAAAGAAACATGCAATTAATCAACAAATAATTGCTAACCCTAGGCAAACAAGAACATAAAAATGAAACAATAAGTTCTAAGTCATATTCAATTACCTAGTCAAGAAGAGCATGAAGACCCATGAAGAAGAGATGCAAGAATGAAGCTAGATGCACATGGGTTTGAGTTTGGTTTAGTAAAAATGGATTCTTGGGAGTCTCTCTCTCTAGAAAATTACCTTCTCTCACTAAAACACAATTCTGGACTCCTTCGCATGAAATGGAGAGAAGATGACATATATATGAGGTCAAAGTAAATCTACGTCATTTTGGAAAGGTTTGCAAGAAGACAAGGCAAAACTGACGTAGTGCATGGGTCCATGTGCGCGGGTAGGAACCCGTGCACATGGGCTTTGCTAGTTCTTGACCAGTGAACACACCAGTGAAACGGGGATCAAAATGCCCAGGGCCAACTGCGCTGGTCTAC
Organism: Dipteronia sinensis; assembly: GCA_033220585.1. Lineage (NCBI taxonomy): Eukaryota > Viridiplantae > Streptophyta > Magnoliopsida > Sapindales > Sapindaceae > Dipteronia > Dipteronia sinensis. The sequence goes on from CM065640.1 coordinate 46,913,769, forward strand.
TGCACGGGTAGACACTCGCGTACTGACTCGCTCACAAGGACTTTGCTGGTTCGAGACCGGGGAATGGACTAATAAACCAACCATCGAACATAGAACTAAGAAACCCACCAAAGTCAACTACGCTGGTGCCTGTGCGGTAGCAACCAGCGCACAAGCACCTGCGCACTGACACAACAAGCACACACACAAACAATAACAAAGTGGTGCACGTGTGAAGTGAATGCAATGAGCACAAAATCAAGAAAACTAAGGCATGCATGAGAAGTGTGTGTGTGTGTGTTTGTGCAACTAGTCTCTTCAAATCGTTAAGCACAAGTGATATACCATCAATAAGCTGGAGTGCTTGAGTACTTGAATTCCATTTAAGCTTGATTATGCATGACGAAGGCCTATACTACCCTTACAAAATAAGTCCCCAATGTGGTTTGTCAACCAAATGAGCCAATCAAAAATATGAGGAACTTACAATCTCCCCCTTTGGCTATTTCATGACAAAACCACCACTTACAAATCAGCCTCACAAAAACAAACAAAAAATAAGAGGTCAACAAAAGTTTTCTTCATTACAAAAAGATATCTAGATACTAGATCTTCAAAACTTCAAGCTCTTGTAGAATGGATGAAACTAATAATTGCCATATTAGAAGAGTTTTGGTTCATTTTTTTTTGTTATATATTGGTCTTTAGTTATTCCAGATTAGGATTAATATAACTAGTATGCATAAAAGTAAAAGTGATGGTGAATAAAAATACAATATAAACTAAACTATGACATCAAATAAAATGGGATGAAAATGGAGTGATGAATGTATGATGATGGAACTACGAAGTTGATGGACTCGTAAGTGAATATTGGGGCAATTGCAACAAACTCTCAATTAAGCACATTTTTACAAATGTAACCAACCTAGGGTGTATAGTGTTGGTATATATCTCTAGCAAGCGGTCAACCTAGGGTGTATAACGAAGATCTCCTACTAGCGATTAATCCCTCCTAAGCAACCAACAATGGCTAGTTACTCAATCGAGACTTTTTCCATGAATGCTCATCTATCTAGCTATGGCTCAACCTATTACTAATGTAGCCATCCTAGGGTGTATAGTGATGGCTTCCAATTCCCTCACAAGTGGCCGACTTAGGGTGTATAGTGAAGGCCACCCGTTTGAGATTGGATGAGGCTCCAGGTTATCAACCGAATTCAACTCGAAGGTTAGTTCTTGTAAAATCACTAAACTAGCCAACCTAGGGTGTATAGTGGAGGATTCTAATTCTCTCACAAGTGGCTAACCTAGGGTGTATAGTGGAGGATTCTAATTCTCTCACATGTGGCTAACCTAGGGTGTATAGTGAAAGCCACTAATTCAAGATTAGATTAAGGGCATGGTTGTAGAGCCGAATTTCTGAAAATCCTTCCATTCAATGGAGCATTAGACAACCTAATTGCTTACTCAAGTAATCCAAATCAATTATGCAAAAGGTGAATCCAAGCAAATCAATAATGGAAATCAATTCAAGCAATGGAATAAAACATAGAGATAGAACAAATATAACACATAGAGTTTATTTACAAAGCCCAAATATCCATCAAACAAATAACATCAACCCCATAGTGGGGTATTTTAGTTACTCATGTTCTATTACAAACCAATAAACTAAGAGAGAGTGTAAAGAAAAAACCCTTGAAGATTGATCTCCTTCCTTGAAGCTTGAATCCAAGTCTCCTAGTTGCCTTTGATTGAGTAGAGATGGCTTGGATGATAGGGAGATGTGTTTCTAGCTTAGATTAGGCAAATAAAATAGAAAATACAAGTGTTGGGAGATATGGGAGTGTTTTGGTTCGTTTCCATGCTTTTCTATTTATAGGGGATGGAAAAATAGGTCACTTAAGCTTGAAAATAGAAGCTATCACGCGCAGATTGCAGCTGGAGTGTGGGTGTAGTGCGGGTGCAGTGCGGGTGGATGACCCGCACTGTACCCGTACTTTAATCATCAGGTGCGAATCCAACTCTGTCTTGACCGGCACTTGACCGGCACTTGACCCACACTGTTAGGATTATGCTCAATAGCAAGAGTGTAATATTGTAATTGACAATCTTTTCATATTAATAAAGTGTTTTCTGATTCTTACAAATACTTATAGCATTTATTATTATAATTGTCAAGGTAAATAATCATAAGGTCAAAAGACTATGAGAAATGAAGAATTGTTCATACATCCGGATATGTGTGAGGTAGACACAATTCTTTAGTTAGTCTTGAATAACGTTCACAACTTAAGTTAAAGGTTGGGTACCTCTATCTTGATAAAGTTGTAGAATTCTTTTACTAGCATTTGAGTGGGATCAATGAGCTATGATGAGTCTAAAATCATCGAAAGGTTTTCGAGTAAAAGAATCTAGTGCACTGGGTGCATTTAACAGGATCACAATGAAATACTTTATCTAGAACCGTCACTAGATATAAGTCTTTTCATTATTAGGACAATCGGAGAGTTGATCTTAATCCTGAGATAAATGATGGACTTATGGTTGCAAGTGTTATCATTTGAGCTATCAATGAGTACGATTATATAGCATAGTCTATCCTCGATAGTTTGGTGGTATTCATTTGTTAATCGATAGAGGACTTCATTTATAGATATGGACATCGTGGCTCCATTTATTAAATGAGAGTATAATATCATCATATGGATGTTTTGAGGTATTGTATATTAAATCTCAACGTTGAGTTTTCAATAATGATTATTGAAGACAGGCTTCTGGACAAGTCAAAATATCCAAGTTCAAAATGTGGTCATATGAGGAAATATGGTAACTTGGAGAGCTATAGGTGGTCTATGAGCTCTTGGCGATTACTGATATTATTCACGAGGATACACCATCTCCTATAAGATTGTCTAGGGTATGAATGAGAAACATCTCCTTATTCTATCTTTATTTAAGAGTTCAATTTTAGCTCTTTAGTGGAATGAGTTAAAATTAATAGATCGGACCTAAGTGAATCATTTGTTGATTGTGATTAGGTTATGTCTATTGAAGCTTAAATTTGGATAGCCCGCCAAGATCCACAATCCACACGTACTTGCATGGATCACTTGATATATTCTACCGGACCAATTTATGGGTCCATCTAGAATTGCATTTAATATATTAAGAATATAATATGTCTATTATTTATTTAATGGGCTGCTCTATTTTATTAATATATTAAAAGGAGACATATGGGCTTGTTTCTTTTAGTAAGAATAAGTCTGGTTCACATGTGGGCTTTTATTTAAAGTCTAATGGATTAAATAAATTAAGAAAAATAATATTAGGCCCATGTATATATGGTGTGGACGGCAAGGCTAATAAAATAGCCCAAGATATTATTTTATTTTATTGTTTTGATTAAATGGAAATTAATTAATTATTTAATTAATTAATAGTTTAAATCAAAATCTTTTCCTGATCAATAAATAAAATACTATGTGTTGGATTAGGGTTAGAATTCTTTTAAGTGATAAGAGTCCTAATGTGGTAAGGATTAAGTCCACATACACTACATACCACACAAAGAATTCTACCACCCTAGTCCTATAAGGGTTAGGATTCTTAAATTGATAGGAATTAGGGAAAAGCACAATTCCTTTTCAAGTAAGGAAATTGGCCAACCCTAGATTTCCTACACAAAGAATTCGGCCAACCCTATTTTGAGAAGGAGAAATTTCGGTCACCTTATAAATATAAGGTGATAAATTTCGGCCACCAAGAAGCTTGAGTGAGAGAGATTTTTGTTTGCTTTGAAAAATAAAAATCTTACTCAATACACATAGAATTTCGGCCAAGAGAGAAAAAGAAAAATAAGTTCTCATTCGATAGTGCACTTGCAAGCCTTTAGGATCAAAAGGTTTTGTGCACACTTTCGATTTAGGGTTATGCGAGTTCCAATCATATCGATTGTGAATTCAAAAGTGACCGTAACTATTTTTCTAGGCTCTTGGTGTTTTGGGATTGAAGATCAGGATCAGAAGTTCCATACATCCATTCTCAGGTAAGCAATTCAAAGAAAAAAGGGAGACCACGCTCCTAGGTGATACACGTACGTGCTAGGATTGAACATCTTGCGGATTACCATCGACATAAGTCAATCGGATCACGCGACAAGAGGTATTTAACTCTTACCGTATATTTGTGTTTAATTAATTAAAGGGTTAAGGTTCAAATCTTTAGAAAAATTTTAAACTATACGAAAATCTACTTTTCGCCTTCCGCTGCGGTTTTAGTTAATGTTTCCCTACAATTGACCCGCACTTTATCTATCAGGTACGAATCAGCTTCTCTGTCTTTGGCAACAGTGCGGGTGGAGTGCGGTTGGATGACCCGCACTTTAAAGTCAAGTGCGAATCCAACTCTCTGTCTTGAGCAACAGTGCAGGTGGAGTGCGGTTGGATGACCCGCACTTGACCTGCACTTTATCTTTCCATCATGAATCTGGTCCCGGCTGTGGGAATGAGTGCGGTTGGAGTGCGGTTGCGACCCGCACTTGACCCGTACTATTAGAGTTGCTGATGACCCTTTGTCTTTCCTTCAACCACCTTTTTTCCCTTTTCGGCCAAAACTACCGCAAAATGCTTCTAACACCAGAATTACATCTATTGCCTGTAATTAGCACCAATGAGCCTATAAGACATAAAATATACAGAAAATACACACAAGAACGATACAAAGAAATAGGAAATGAGGGCCGAAATATACAATAATTTAGGCACGATCAAACACCCCCAAACCAAACCTTTGCTCGTCCACGAGCAAACTCAAAACAAAACAAATAAGACACAAACTAAAAATGACTCGAACTAAGAACTTCCCTAGACACAAAGAAAAACTTGCTGTAGAACTAACTAGCAGAGAGATACGCAAAAGAAAATGGGAGTGAGGAATGAGCATATGCAAAATGTTCTAAAAAACTCGAAGGCACCGTAATGGAAACTGGCACAACACGAATCCCACACTTAAAATGCCCTCGCCTCAGAAACTATTCACTCTCACACCTTGAGCATAATTCGCTTCGACGCTAGGTTCTCACATGAATTCTCTCTCTTATCTTTCCTCTCAGAACCTAGGTTCACACTCATGCAACATGTATGCCAATGAATTTATGTAACTGAATCAACTTAGTTGCATACATTTAGTGTAGAATAAACGCTGTTTTCAGTGAGTGAGTCTCATGAAAGAATCACGTGTCATGAACGTGGAAAAAGCATTCATTAACTAATATTCCCAATCTAGACGTCCCCTAAGATCAACTAGGTCTTTTCCATTTGGTTGTAACGTGGCCACGGTGAATGTTGATTAGAAGAATGAGAAATTTAGGCACAAGCACTAATCAACCAAGTTAAGGCAGTACATTCTACACTTAAGCATTTAATTTCTCGTGCAACTCCACTTCCAAATATAATATGGCGTCCAGGCATACAATTAGACTCTACGTGCAATATTTAACTACTCATGTTACCCATTTGAGTAGCATTTACAATTTACACAAGGCATTTGAAGCATATTTTTCTTTTGTTACTTTTTGCTTCTTTTCTTTTCTTTTCATGCCTTTTTACTATGCACATTTTCACAACTCATAACTCTTGCCTAGGTACACGCCATATATCAAATTAAAGCAAAACCTTACATTCCTAAGCCTCAACAAGATCAATTAAGAGAGGGTTGGCTAAGTGTTTAGGTTGCTTGGGTTATGGATAATGTGGGTGTAGAATGGAAAAGTCTATATGTGTTTGGCTTCAAAATTGGCTTGGGAGCACACATATTACGGGAATGGGAAGTATTTAGGCTTTTTGAGTGGCTAAAACACACATTGCCTAATATCACTTCAAAGGATCAATCTACCAAGGGAATAAAAGTTTCCGTCAAGCAGTCCACATATATGATGCATGTTCAATGACAAATGATGATTTTTGATGTAGTGAGACTATGCATGGTGTTTGAATAGTATTTACAGATTTGAAAAACATTTTCCCTCAAATATACACGCTTTTGGCTTGTGTTTGTGATCTCACAAGGGAAATCTCCACTATTAGAACAAGGCACTTGAGCACCGAGTTCCCAAAACTTGGACACTAAAAGATGAGACTAGCCACTGAAGTGCAAGTGAGACCCCTAAAGTGACTAAGAGTTATTGAATAAGCACACAAAGCATACACACATTCACCACAAACACTATGCTCCAGGTATCTCACAAAGCTAAATAAGCTCAAAATTCTGGCTAAGCAGCAACATTTTTTGAAAATATGACACAAAAATGACTCAAGACACTAAAGACGAAAAATTACTCAAGACACAAAAAGACGACTCAAAAAGGCACCTACACCTCCAAACCAAAACCCAACATTGTCCTCAATGTTGAAGACAAGAGAATCCGGCCTAGCGGCAAGCACCTAACATGACTCAAAACAAACCTAGGCACTAATCAACCACAATCAATGCCCCAACAAAATAAAAGTGACTCAAACAAGGCTCACAAAATAAAGGCAATTCATGCAATATATCATTGAAGCACAAGTCAAGCTTAACATCAAGCATTTTATCAAAATTGACGGAATGGGGCATGAACAACCCCCAAACCGAATTAAACAATATAAAGCACATGCATTCATACTTGCACAAGAGCCTCCGGCTCTTTCATCCACAAATATAATCAATAAATTCAATGTGCAAATATCCACAAAATATAGCATTCGAACAAAACTATCCCAACATCACAATTTATTGAATTTAAACAACATAAAACATAAAACTAACTACCTACATCAAAATTATTCAATAGGATGCATTCATGGAGAGGGTAGGATCCTCTAAGGGTGGTTTGACCAATTTAGGAAATTCTCTATTTTTCACTACCCAAATAAATTTAGGTGACTTCATTATCTTTTCCTTTTTCATGTTTCTATATAAGTGCACTTGGTCTTTCCTTACCCATATTTGCTTGACCCTAGGTGGTCTCCACCTATTCCTAGGACAACTAGTTTTCCTTTGTTGATTTGGCTTGTAATTTTTAGCCTTAAAATGCTCTATCCTGGAACATGCATAGCAAAAGGTATTCGAGTTAGAGGAACTCCCCTTTGATGCGTGGTCTTAAGGACGTTTGATTTGTTTCACTTGTAACGCTTTGACCTCCTCCTCCTTTTTGCTTAGTGCTACCTTTGCTTCCTCTAAGGCATTGGCTTTTTGATCAACCTCCATTTGCATCTTCATTGACTTGTGAGCTATCTCATCTTCAAAATCTTTTGATAGCCTCGCTAAGTTCTCCAAATCCTTTGATACGGTACTCTTTTCGGCTTCAAATCACTCAATTCGTTCTTCCAATTCTTTTTTCTTGTCGGAGACTTCGCCATTTGTCTTCTTAAGAGTACCATTCTCAACCCTGAGCATCTTCACTTCAAATAATAGTTTCTTGTTCAACTCTTGGAGATTACTCTCCTTGTCCATTCGTAAGGCTTCTCTCTCTTGAAGTGCTTCAGTTTCTTCCTTCAACAGACCACTTTCTAACACTAGCTCTATGCTCACGCTCATAAGCTCTTGGTTCATCTTGATCATTCTGTCCATCTCGTCCATTCTCTTACTTCGCTCCATTTCAAATTCTATTCAGAGCTTATACATGTCTTCTTTTGAGAAATTGGAGGAATCCACCGGTTTGGTTGCTTTAACTTGGAAACAACTCTGATTTACCGGGGTGGACTGCTGGGCGGATTCGAGCATTTGGGTGGTTTTCTTTTCCATGAAGGCTTGAGTCTCTTGTTGAGAAGCTATCATCTGCTTAGTCTCCCACACATGATTCTTCATGAAATTTCTTAGTTGATCTTCAACGGAATTCGACTGGAATAACGAGATGTAGGCATTCTCGTTAGGCTCGTAGCTTGACCCTGAATTTTGCCAAAAGGAATCCATAGAGTCCTGAAACAAACAAAAAACAAAAACTACCAAAGCAATAAAATGAAACTAACAAAACTAAAAACAACTAATAAACTAATAGTATTAAAACTAATCTAATCACTACTACGCACACTGATCCCCGGCAGCGACACCATTTGATGGGAAGATTTTCGCCGTTAGAAAACCGTCCGTCAAAACACTTTATAAAACCTATGCGATGCGTTCACAAGTATAAATACGAGTAAAGCGGTAAGCACGGGTGTCGTCCACTGAGATCGGGGTAGCTGTGATAAGATTAAGATTAATATAACTAGTATGCATAAAAAGTAAAAGTGATGGTGAATAAAAATACAATATAAACTAAACTATGACAATAAATAAAATGGGATGAAAATGGGGTGATGAATGTATGATGATGGAACTACGAAGTTGATGGACTCGTAAGTGAATATTGGGGCAATTGCAACAAACTCTCAATTAAGCACGTTTTGACAAATATAACCAACCTAGGGTGTATAGTGTTGGTATATATCTCTAGCAAGCGGTCAACCTAAGGTGTATAGCAAATACCTTCTACTAGCGATTAATCCCTCATAAGCAACCAACAATTGTTTGTTACTCAATCGGGACTTTTTCCATGAAAGCTCATCTATCTAGCTATGGCTCAACCTATTACTAATGTAGCCATCCTAAGGTGTATAGTGATGGCTTCCAATTCCCTCACAAGTGGCCGATCTAGGGTGTATAGTGAAGGCCACCCGTTTGAGATTGGATGAGGCTCGAGGTTATCAACCGAATTCTACTCGAAGGTTAGTTCTCGTAAAATCACTAAAGTAGCAAACCTAGGGTGTATAGTGGAGGCTTCTAATTCTCTCACAAATGGCTAACCTAGGGTGTATAGTGAAAGCCACTAATTCAAGATTAGATTAAGGGCATGGTTGTAGAGCCAAATTTCTTGAAATCCTTCCATTCAATGGAGCATTAGACAACCTAATTGCTTACTCAAGTAATCCAAATCAATTATGCAAAGAGGGTGAATCCAAGCAAATCAATAATGGAAATCAATTCAAGCAATGGAATAAAACATAGAGATAGAACAAATATAACACATAGAGTTTATTTACAAAGCCCAAATATCCATCAAACAAATAACATCAACCCCATAGTGGGGTATTTTAGTTACTCATGTTCTATTACAAACCAATAAACTAAGAGAGAGTGTAAAGAAAAAACCCTTGAAGATTGATCTCCTTCCTTGAAGCTTGAATCCAAGTCTCCTAGTTGCCTTTGATTGAGTAGAGATGGCTTGGATGATAGGGAGATGTGTTTCTAGCTTAGATTAGGCAAATAAAATAGAAAATACAAGTGTTGGGAGATATGGGAGTGTTTTGGTTCGTTTCCATGCTTTTCTATTTATAGGGGATGGAAAAATAGGTCACTTAAGCTTGAAAATAGAAGCTATCACGCGCAGATTGCAGCTGGAGTGTGGGTGTAGTGCGGGTGCAGTGCGGGTGGATGACCCGCACTGTACCCGTACTTTAATCATCAGGTGCGAATCCAACTCTGTCTTGACCGGCACTTGACCGGCACTTGACCCACACTGTTAGGATTATGCTCAATAGCAAGAGTGTAATATTGTAATTGACAATCTTTTCATATTAATAAAGTGTTTTCTGATTCTTACAAATACTTATAGCATTTATTATTATAATTGTCAAGGTAAATAATCATAAGGTCAAAAGACTATGAGAAATGAAGAATTGTTCATACATCCGGATATGTGTGAGGTAGACACAATTCTTTAGTTATGGCTCAACCTATTACTAAACCAATAAACTAAGAGAGAGTGTAAAGAGAAAACCCTTGAAGATTGATCTCTTTCCTTGAAGCTTGAATCCAAGTCTCCTAGTTGCCTTTGATTGATTAAAGATGGTTTGGATGATAGGGAGATGTGTTTCTAGCTTAGACTAAGTAAAGAAAATAGAAAATACAATTGTTGGGAGATATGGGAGTGTTTTGGTTCGTTCCCTTGCTTTTCTATTTATAGGGGATGGAAAAATAGGTCACTTAAGCTTGAAAACAGAAGCTTTCGGGTGCAGAGTGCGGGTGGAGTACGGGTGTAGTGCGGGTGGAGTACGGGTGGATGACCCGCACTATACCCGCACTTTAATCATCAGGTGCGAATCCAACTCTGTCTTGACCCGCACTTGACCCGCACTTTATCTGTCAGGTACGAATCAGCTTCTCTGTCTTTGGAAACAGTGCCGGTGGAGTGCGGTTGGATGACCCGCAGTGTACCTGTATTTTAACATCAGGTGCAAATCCAACTCTCTATCTTGAGCAATAGTGCAGGTGAAGTGCGGTTGGATGACCGGCACTTGACCCGCACTTTAGCTTTCCATCATGAATCATGTCCCGGCTGTGGGAAGGAGTGCGGTTGCGACCCACACTTAACCCGCACTATTAGAGTTGCTGATGACCCTTTGTCTTTCCTTCAACCATCTTTTTCCTCTTTTCGGCCAAAACTACCGCAAAATGCTTCTAACACCAGAATTACATCTATTGCCTGCAATTAGCACCAATGAGCTTATTAGACATAAAATATACAGAAAATACACACAAGAACGAGACAAAGGAATAGGAAATGAGGGCTAAAATATACAACAATTTAGGCACGATCACTAACTAGATCAGCCTCCCTACGTCCACATGTAGCTGAAATTTGATGCAGTACAACAACAGAGTAATCGCTAGCACAGTCTTCGTCCGCTGCTGTGTAGGCTTCAGAGAGTGAGACAAGAAGACTGCCCAGAATGCTATGTCTCTCTCCAATTCTGACTGGCAAAGGTCATGGTCTGCGTCCCACAACCCTCTGTTATCCATTTCCCTCCTAAGGGCCTCAGCCAGTGCAGGATTGTACAACCTGAAGATATTGTTACTGGGGATCCCGTCCGGAAGATCACCATGCTCAGTGGTCTCATAGTACCGATTAATCTCTTAGGGACGAATGAAGACATCCACATCTCTAAATTACACTGACATCCCCTCTAGGTATTCACTCGGGATCATGGATGCATAGAAATCCCGAACAATGCTTGTGTTAGCATTTACGCGGGGTTTGGTGACAAACTGGTAACACCCTATTCCATCAACCTCCTGCCTAATGTCCTATCCTCCCACGTCATTCAAATCAATGGCCCTATCAGGATGAATGGTTCTGGACCTAAGTTTGTGAAGACGAGCAGCATATAATGCGTTGCGAAGGCTATGCTCATCAATCTTTCAGCTACGAGAACTAGAAGCCTTGCCCTTGCCCTTGCCCTTGCCCTTGCCCTTTTTCGGTGCCATTCGGGAAATGAAAAATTCTGCATATCACAGCAAAAACTAAAAAAAGAAACATAGCCTCAAGCCACAACATGCCACATTGTCCATCATATATCAATATGAGCAAAATACACCCTCAACATAGAAAATAATCAACCATTTAGTCATCACCAACCAAGTTTATGCCCATATTTAATCACAACATGTATCTTTAATCATGGTAAGCATATTGACAAACAAAATATGGCAATATAAGGCATTTGCAAAACATCAAGCAGCAATATAAACTTTGTTAATTGATTCATACTCACACAATAGAGAAATTTCATCCAAATTCGCACTAAAACAAACAATTTGGCAAATAAAAGCATATTCAAGCATCAATTAACTTCCTAGGAGCATTTAATTCTACCAACAAACAAAACCCAAGCATGCATTACAATCATTTTGGCTTCCAAGCATAAAATCCCCAAATTTTCAGACTAAACCCTAACCCTAACACTATCATGCAAAATTTATGTGATTTTGAGAGGAAGGAGAGAGTTAATCCTGTAGAAATAAGTTTAGAGGGGAGAATAACATACCTTGAAGCCTTGAGAGAGAAGAGAATGAGAAGAATGCACCTTAGATGATTTTTGGAGAGTTTTGAGTGAGAATTTTTGTGTTTGGCTCGTGAAAGTGACAACCCTTTTAAGACATGATATCGCGAATTCTACGGTTTGATTAGGCGGAGGCCAGGTCACTGATATTGACCGCAGAATCAGACATTTTGGGCAAAATGCAGTCGTTTTGTTAATTCAACAGTTTCGTGTTCTGCGTCCAGGCCGCTGTTCCAACCGCCGATTCTTGAGTGATCTTCTGGAGTTGATTCGGCGGCCATAATTCGGCCGCCGTTTCAACCACCGAATTGTTGGCAGAAACTTCTCTTGTGATCAGAGGTTTAATTTGGGGTCCAGGCCACCGATATTGACCGCCGATTCCTAAACATTTGGTAATCTTGGTCCTGGATTCTTGCATTTCACTGCACACTACACAACACTCATCAAGCAAAAAGAAATCCCCAAACCTGTGTTGGATATGGTACTCAACACATTTTGCTCAACAAGTTTCTTGACTCAATATCCAATACAAATTTGGGGAAAACTCCACATATACCAAAAACTTATCAATTGGATAAAAAAAATGCGTTAAATTAAAACTACCTAAGTGGGTTGCCTCCCACTAAGCGCTTGATTTAACGTCTAGGCAAGATGTGGTGATAGGCGCTAAGGCTCGCCAAGCTTTACTTGTTCGATCATGCATGCACCCCTTGCTCATCCATAGTATGGCTTAATCCTTTGTCCATTAACTTTGAATGTGTCCCTAGTTCTCAAACTTTGTACTTCAATTGCACCATGTGGGAATACCTCCTTCACTCGAAATGGACCGGTCCATCTTGATTTTAATTTCCCCGGAAATAGCTTCAACCTTGAATCAAACACAAGCACAAGCATCCCGGGATGGAGATCTTTTCTTAGGATCAATTGGTCATGGATCCTCTTTGTCTTTTCCTTGTACAACTTTGCATTCTCATAAGCCTCATATCGAAGTTCTTTCAATTCATTGAGTTGAAGCTTCCTTTCTTCTCCCACCAAATCAAAATTGACATTCAACTTCTTGATTGCCCAATAAGCATCAAACTCCAATTCAATCGGCAAATGACAAGCCTTCCCAAACACTAATCGATAAGGTGTGGTGCCAAGAGGGGTCTTGTATGCCGTACGGTAAGCCCAAAGTTCATCATTAAGCTTGATTGACCAATCTTTCCGGTTAGGCTTGACCGTCTTTTCTAAAATTCTCTCGATCTTCTGATTGCTCACTTCAACTTGCCCGGAAGTTTACGGATGGTAGGGTGTGACAACCTTGTGTGTTACTCCATACTTTTTCATCAAGGTAGTAAACATTTTGTTGCAAAAATGGGTGCCCCCATCGCTTATGATTGCACACGGAGCACCAAACCTTGAGAACACCACTTCCTTCAAAAACTTTACTACCACATGACTATTATTAGTCTTAGTCGCCACTGCTTCAATCCACTTGGAGACATAATCAACCTCCACCAAAATGTAGTTATTTCCATTTGAAGATGGAAAAGGACCCATAAAGTCAATACCCCAAATATCAAAAAGTTATACCACCAATTCTCCTTTCAAGGGCATCTCATTTCTCCTACCGATACTACCCATATGTTGGCACCTATCACAATTCTTGCAAAACTCATAGGTGTCCTTGCTTAGTGTTGGCCAAAAGAATCCGGATTGAAGGATTTTGAGAACTGTCTTCTTGTGACTAAAGTGACCCCCACAATGCATTTCGTGGCAAAACTTGATCACACCTTCTTGCTCTTCTTCCGGAACACACCTTCGAATCACTTGATCGGGCCCATGCTTGAAAAGATAGGGTTCATCCCAAAAGTATTACCTAGCAACAAACTTAAATCTTTTCTTGGCTTGGTATGATACGTCATTGGGCACTATATCTCTCACAAGGTAATTCACTATATCGGCATACCATGGTTCTCTTCCACCAACTATCCACAATTGCTCATCCGGAAAGCTTTCTTTTAAGGGAAGCATGTCTTCTTCTTCATTTGACCCATGAATCAACCGGCTTAGATGGTCGGCTACCACATTTTCCCTGCCCTTCTTGTCTTTGATTTCTAAATCTAATTCTTGTAGGAGAAGAATCCAACGGATGAGTCTTGGCTTGGCATCTTTCTTTTGCATTAGATACCGGATAACCGCATGATCGGTGTAGACAATTACCTTTGCTCTCACCAAATATTGCCGAAACTTCTCCAATGCAAACACAACCGCCAACAATTCTTTTTCTGTTGTGGAGTAGTTCAATTGAGCATCATTTAGTGTCCTTGAAGCGTAATAAATTGCATGTGGAAGCTTGTCCATTATTTGCCCAAGAAAGGCCCCAACTGCATAAGCTGATGCATCACACATGATTTCAAAAGAGAGGCTCCAATTTGGTGGTACAATGATAGGTGTTGATGTGAGGGCTTCCTTTAGAGTATTGAAGGCTTGCATGCAATCTTCATCAAACACAAACTCCACATCTTTTTGGAGAAGATTACACAAAGGTCTTGAAATCTTGGAAAAGTCTTTTATAAACCATCGGTAGAATCCCGCTTGGCCCAAAAATGACCTTATGTCTTTGGTAGTCCTTGGTGGAGGCAAACTCTTCATAACTTCAATTTTTGCCTTGTCTACCTCTATTCCCCGGCTTGACACCACATGCCCAAGAACAATACCTTGTGTCACCATAAAATGACACTTCTCCCAATTCAAGGTTAGGTTCTTTTCTTCACATCTCTTGAATACTTGAGTCAAGTTGTCAAGACAAATATCAAAGGATCCTCCAAACACCGAAAAATCATCCATGAACACCTCAATGATTTTTCCTACCATATCCGAGAAGATGGACATCATACACCGTTGGAAAGTGCCGGGAGCATTGTATAGACTAAATGGCATCTTCCGGTATGTATAGGTGCCAAAGGGACAAGTGAAAGTTGTCTTCTCTTGATCCTCCGGTGAGATTGTAATTTGGTTATACCCCGAGTAGCCATCCAAGAAGCAATAATGGCTATGTCCCGCTAATCTCTCCAACATTTGATTAATGAACGGAAGGGGGAAGTGATCTTTCCTTGTTGATGCATTTAATTTCGGGTAGTCAATGCATAATCTCCACCCGGTTTGCAACCTTTGAGGTATAAGTTCATCTTTTTCATTCCTCACTACCGTAATCCCAGACTTCTTAGGTACCACATGGATAGGGCTCATTCACTTACTATCCGCAATTGGATAGATTATGCCAACCTTCAACAACTTCAACACTTCATCTTTCACAACTTCTTGCATGATGGGGTTGAGTCACCTTTGAGCCTCTCTTGATGGCTTGGAACCCTCTTCTAGGTGGATCTTGTGCATACAAATGGTAGGACTTATCACTTTGATGTCTTCTATGGACCACCCAATTGCCGCCTTGTGCACTCTAAGGACTTCAAGAAGTCTTGCTTCTTTATCTTGATTCAATTCTGAGGAGACAATAACCAGCTTTCTTTCTTCTTCATCTAGGTAGGCATACTTGAGTGTTGTTGGAAGCTTCTTCAACTCTAACCTTGGTGGTGAAGCCAATTTTTCCTCTAACTCTCCACTTGCCACTTCTTCATTCTCATTGATTCTTTCTGCATCCACCGACTCTTCTATCAACTTAAATCTCTCCTCCTCAACTTCTTGTTCATCTAGAAACTCCATTGCACTTGCCATTAGAGCTTCCAACTTCTCCCCCCAAAACTCTTCACTTTCCTCTTCAATGATTGTATCCACCAAATTCACATTAAAACTATCATGTGCCCCAATAGGATATGCTCCTAACTCAAAAAGCTTGAACTCAATTACCTCATCTAAAACCATCATAGTGAGCTTCCCTTCGTGCACATCCACAATTGCTCTAGCGGTCGCCATGAATGGTCTTCCCAAGAGCAACATTTGGTCATCTTCTTTGTGTCCCTCCATGTCTAACACAACAAAATCTGCCGGAATAATTAGCTTCTCTACTTGAATCAACACATCTTCTATTATTCCCAGGGAGTGTCTTGATGATTGATCCGCCAATAACAATGATATGGCAGTTGCCTTGAGGTCATTAAGTCCCAATCTCTTGTAAATTGTGTAGGGCATCAAATTAATAGTTGCCCCTAAGTCTAACATGGCCTTCTCTTGTCTGTCTCTACCAATAGAAATGGTGATGACGAAGCTTCCCAGATCTTTCATCTTTTGAGGCAACTTCTTTTGAATCATCGCACTAACATTCTTCCCAAGTATCTCTTGTTGCCTAGGTTTAAACTTGATCTTGTCTTTGTTTAACTCTTTGAAGAACTTTGCATAGGAAGGCATCTTTTGAATTGCATCAAGAAGTGAAAGATTCACATTTACCTTGGAAAGAATTTCATAGGTATCTTGAAAGGATTGTTCCAACTTCGAATTCTTCAATCTTCCGGGGTAAGGAATGGGAGGAATGTACGGATTGGATGACTTGTGTAGACGAGGAGTTTCCTTTGAAGGGGCTACCACTTCATCTTCTTCTTGTCTTGTGTCTTCTACAACCCCTTCATCCTCTTGTACTCTAGGCTCACTTGCATCTCTTACCATTTCACCATTGTCTAGGATCCGCCCACTTCTAAGAACCGTCATGGCTTTGGCTTGCTCGGGTTGGCTGGGGAATTTTCCTTTGTCTTGTTTTTGTAGTGCCTCAGCAATTTGGCCCATTTGAGTTTCCATGTTCTTCATTGATGCCCCCATGTTGGTAACTAAGGCATCGAGAGAACTCAACCTTTCCCAATCCGATAAAACTGTTTCCCTTTGTTGTTGCCTTGCTTGGTTGTTGAAATTCTCTTGTCGGCTCCATTGATTGGCTTGGCCACTCCCCGAGCCTTGACCTTGGTAGAACCGTCGGTTGTTGAACCCTTGATTATTGTTGAACCCTTGATTCACCTCTTGGCTAAGCAAATCCAAGTTCAATGCTTTATTGTTTGAATAAGAAAGATTCGGATGGTTCCGCCATTGTTGATTATAGGTTTGAGAGTACACACCACCTCTATCTCTTTGTTGATATCCCATTGCTTGGACTTCCTCTTGGAATCCAACACATCCTTCTCCATTAAAAAACATATCCCCACTTCCATCTCTTCCTTGAATAAGGCTTGCATTCCCTTGGTTTATCATGAATGATTGCATGGACAACATTGTGGCTTGCATAGATTGCATTTGTTTGGCCAACTTTGAAACTTCAATTGTTGTCTCGGTTCCTCCTCCTACTTCATGCCTACCATTTGCTCTTGTGCTAAAATTGCATTGTTCGGACATAAGAGCAAGCCTCTCTCACACATCCATCACAAAAGCCGTCATCTTGTCCGCGGTTGAGCCTCCACAAGCATTAGTAATCAAAAGTTGTGTGTGAGGAGAGAGTCTTTCTTGAAATGAGGTGACCTTGTATTCATCGGGGAGCATATGGAGAGGGAGTTGAGCTAACAAGGATTGGAATCTCTCCCATGTCTCATGAAATGATTCACCAATCTCTTCTTGAAACTCCATAATTTGCATCCACAACTCTCTCTTCTTGTTTGATGGAAAGAATCGGTTGAAGAATGCTTCACACACCACATCCCATGATGCAAGAGATCCGGGCTTTTGGGTATTTAGCCATTTTTTTGTGTCGTCCTTTAAACAAGTTGAGAAGCACCTCATTAGTAGTTGTTCCTTTGAGAGTGTACCCATCCTTGATGTAAAGGGAAAGGTCTCCACCACCTCACTAAGATCTTTCATGAATTGCAAGCAATCTTCATGTGTCTTGCCATAGAAGGATGGTAGTTGTCTAATGTGCATAGTCTTGAGCTCATATGACTTTGTGAGCACATCAAAAACAATGGCCGGTGGTTGATTTCCGATGATAGGTCTTGAATATTGCCCTATGGTGAGTTGTCTTAGAGGTTCCATTTGTGGGGGTTGTATATTTGGTGGGAAATTCATTGGTGGGGGTGGATCATTGGGTGGGTTTTGGTTTTCTCTTTTGCCTTCCATATTCAACCGTGCCCTTTCAATGGCTCTTGCTAGTCTTCCAACTTGATTAATACGATCGTTGAAGGGAAACAGAATACCTCCCCTAGAACGACGCCCGTGCATACACTAGCAAACCTGAAACACCAAAAACAAAAACTACCAAGAAGTGAAAAGGTAAAAATAACACAATTAAACTACTAAACTATATCCTAAACTAGAATAGCCAAATATAACGCTACCGAT
This sequence comes from Dipteronia sinensis, assembly GCA_033220585.1. Taxonomy (NCBI): domain Eukaryota; kingdom Viridiplantae; phylum Streptophyta; class Magnoliopsida; order Sapindales; family Sapindaceae; genus Dipteronia; species Dipteronia sinensis. Next base: position 46,931,870 of record CM065640.1, read on the forward strand.
CCCCGGCAGCGGCGCCAAATTTTGATCGTGATTTTGCAAGTACCAAAATTCCACACTTGGAATACACAAATCGAATGAGATGTATCATGGCAAGCGGGATCGTTCCTCAGGGAAATGGAGGATATTTGGCTATAGTTAAACTATGTACACTAATCTATACTACGTGCGGAAAAGTAAATTTCATTTTTGGGTTTGGAAATTGTTTTAAAAACTAAATTAAATTAAACTAAGCAAATTTAAAAGCAAGTACTGTAAATGAAAGGTGTTATATATGATGATGGATATTGGGAAATTGAGTTGACAACTAAAAGATTTCTTTATGTAATGAACTAGTCCAATTAAACACTTTTATCCTACTCAAGGGTTGTTCTTAAATTGATTTAACTCATTAATGTGCAAATTCAAACCTTGACTCAAGTAAGCCCTACTATAAGTCTTGGCAAGAATAAAAATTCAAGCTCCTAATCAAGTGAACCCCACTATAAGTATTTGCCCAAACAATGTTCTTAAGAACAAATTAAAGGTCTTGTACCATATAACACATGCATGCATAAATATTCCATTTCACATATGCTAAAGATTGGAGAATGAGTTGAAAGCCCTTCAAAACCTTAAACCACAACCTTCATATGTGAACCATTTTTACCACAAGCTAAATTGAACCCCAATATTAACAAGTAAAATGGCAACTTCAAGGCAATGAAATGAAAATATACCAAGCGAGGATTATATAATTTATGACTAGTTCAAATACATGGGATTATCACATAAGTTGTCTCATCAATTCTCCAATAAAAGGGTTTAGTTACACATAATGGAAATAAAATTGAAAACAACAAGTTTGTAGAGAAAACCCATGAGAGCCTTCACAAGTCTTCTTCATACTTGCATGTGCTTGAGATTCCCCTTGATCTTGGTGAATCTTTTCTTCTCTCTTCAATTAATTTCTATGATGAGATGGAAGAATGTTGTGATATTGATTAATGGTGATGATTGTAGTTATGGAAGGTTAGAGAGAGGTTAAGGAGAGATTAGGAATTTTAGAAAGTGGTGGTGGGTCTCAAGAAGGAAGAAGAGGGGATAATTATATGTGGTCCCATGAGATAGGGTTGAAATCCCGGTGCTGCTGACGTGGCGCGTGATCGGCTATCTCAAACGGCGGCCAGGCCGCCGAATGGAAACCGCCTACTGAAAGTGTACCTATAGGAATTGATCGGGAGTTGGAACGGCGGCCTAATTATGGCCGTCGAATGGAACCCGCCGATTGCTTCTTCTTTTGTGAAATGACCGTTCTGTCCCCAAAAGCTTCCCTTTTGCCGCTTTTAACCCAAAATCACCGAATTTCTTCATTCTTCAACCCAGAATCCAAAAGTACCTGTACAATCAACATCGAGCCATAAATTTCATGAATTTCCTCAAAAGTTAATCATAAATATCGGAAATAAGGAGTGAATTTCTATATATGCAATGGCTTGATCATTGCCCCAGCTTTTTTGAGGCCAAAAGGCATTACTTTGTAACAGTAAAACCCCTGATCTGTTGTGAATGCAGTCTTTTCTTCATCTTGGCCGAACATCCAGATCTGGTTATAACCTGAATAAGCATCTATGAAACTCAGCAGTTCGTGCCCCGCAGTCGTATTAACCAACTGGTCTATTCGAGGTAGAGGGAAGCTTTCTTTTAGGCATGCTTTGTTTAGGTCCTTGAAGTCTACACACATTCTCCACTGCCCAATTTTCTTCTTTACAAGTACAACATTAGCAACCCACTCGGGGTATTGCACTTCCCTGATCGATCTTGCTCCCAATAGCTTATGGACTTCCTCTTTGATTGCTTGGCTTCTCTCGGGGTTGAATCATCGTCTCTTTTGGATAACCGGCTTGCGCTCGGAGTCAACTGCCAGAGCATGCGAAATTATTTTGGCGTCGATCCAGGCATATCTTCATGCTTCTAAGCAAACACATCCTTGTATTCTTTTTACAGGCTGACCAACTTGTTTTGTACTTTTTTTGTGAGCTGTGCCCATAGCTTCACAGTCTGCACGAGGTTTTTGCCATTTGTTGCTACATCATTAGTTGGCATGCTTTCCTGGTCTTTCCCATCTTCCAGAGATGTCTTCTTTGGGTCCAGGTCGAACCGTGTTGGCCAAAATTCTTCGTCCCTTCTCTTCTTCATCATCCTCCTTCAGGCAGTTGTCCCTCTCGAGAAGATCTATCTGCATTACATTAGGCTCTGCTTTTTCCCTATAGACCGCTAGATTGGCTTTCCTTTCCCATTCATGTGATCCTTTCATGACGCCGACCCCGACCCCAGCTTCGGTCAGGAATTTGACGGTAAGAGCAAAGGTGGCCATGACTGCCTTTGTTTTGTTCAGGAATGGTCTTCCTAACATAGCATTGTAGGGCAAGTTCTCAGTGTCAACAACTACGAAGTCGAGTAACACCGTCTTCTGACATGGGAAGCTTCATATCTCAACCGGCAGTTTGACCGTCCCTAATGATCTTACTTCCGCTCCACCAAATCCTCTGAGCGGAATCATTAGCGGTTGCAGATCCTTCCTTTGTAGCCCTAATTGATCGAATACCCTAATACTTAGGATGTTCACTGAGCTTCCATTTTCTATCAGCACTCTCCTTACTTCTTTATGACCGATGTGAACTGACATTACAATAGCGTCGTTTGACCTTACTTCCAGTCCGTGCGCATCTGCCTCTAAAAAAATATTTGGGTCTCAACCTTGCTTAATCTTCTTTTGGTCGGGACCTACTGAGTTTACTTCTAGGTTCTTCTGGCCATCTATTGCCTCGTGGACTTCATTCATTCTCTTCATGCTACTTCTTTCTGTGCATTGCCCACAAAAAATGGTGTTGATAGCCCCAACATCTGGGTTTCCCCTTGGGCTCCCTCTTTTGTCTTTGTCATTTTTCATCGGATCATTCTATCTATCATCACCTCCTTTGAGAACCACATCTTTCAGGTGCCCTTCGTTGATCAGCTTTTCTATGTAATCCCTTAGTTGGTAACACTTGAAAGTCTCATGGCCATTCTCGCGATGAAATCGGCAATACTTGGAAGTGTCCCTCCTGGCAAAGTTTGACTGCTTTGGGGTTTTTTGTATAGGTTTTTGTCCTCTATTACATTCAAGATTTCTTCATGTTTCTGAGCCATAGGGGTATAATTAGTGTTCTACCTCTTAAAAGTCCTATTGCCCTTCTTATCATCGTCCTTGCGGCCTCCTTTGCCTTTCATAGAATTGTTCTTTTGGTCTCCTTTAACATTCCCCTTTGAACCATTATCTTTGGATTTTTGACCTTCTCCCGGTCGGCCTCCATGTATAAGTTCTCCTCCATGGGCTATCTGCTCCTCTTCAGCCATGGCGTATCCTCTTACATCATCCACCAGACTTGCATAGGTAGTTTGCCTCATTTGCCCTATGCTGAGTGACAATTGGCTGTACTGCAAACTGTTGACAAATGCAGACACTACTGCTTGGTCATTGGGGTCGTGTACTTTCGAGACCTCCGATGAGAATCTGGTAATGTAGTCTTTTAGCTTTTCATCTTTTTTTTGTCTCAAGTTTGAAAGGACAGAGATTGTCTTTCTGCGCTGGATATTCCCCATGAATTGCCTGGTAAAAGCTTGTATCAACTCTTCAGAGTTCCTAATTGACCCACTAGCTAGGCCACCAATCCATCTAGACCACCGATCTCCTAATGTCAGTGGGAACATCCTACATAGGAGTGCGACATCATAATCGTATTGAGCCATTGCGTTTTGGTATCTTCTGACTTACTCTTGAGGGTCAATGTTGGCCTTGAATTGCTCCACGTGAGGCATTCTGAACTTTTCTTAGAAACGAGCTTGCCTTATAAAGGTAGCGAATGGACTACCAGAATTACCAATTAGCAGGTTCATACAACCCTACCTCCGTTCCAATGCTTAAATCCTTCTTAACAGAACTTCCCATTCTCTTTCTGGTTCACCGCGATCATTAAAATTTTGGCGAATGATAAGACCATAAAGATCCTTTGATAATCGTCCTGTGATTTGAGTTTCACGTATGTTGTACATAGATGCTGGAGTAGTTTCCCTACTCCTCTTAGGAGGAGCTTTATCATCTGTTGAAGCTGATCTGGACCTCGTTTAGTGACCGTCATACCTATTAGTCAGATCGTAACTCGTCCCCCTCCCTTGGAATCTTCCGACATCTTCCTGCAAACTGGGCTCCATGTGTTCTTTTCTTTCTTGGTTCCTCTGGTCCCCACTCTCTCTGTTATCTTGGTCATCTTGGTGATCATCTCTCTTCTTGGAATGTTCACTTCTGTCACGACGATCTGCCCTATCTCTACCAGATTTCTACGGCGCGCCTAGGGTCGGAACCACTATTTCAGACTATACCTTGGGATCTCGAGCTACCACCGATATAGACAACTGGTAGGGTGAGGTCAAGTTGGTGGTAAAATTTATGCTGATTCCCTGTCTGGCGGAGTCTTCGATGACTCTCTACAGGGATTCCTGGACTTACTGGAAAGCTTCCGGGGAGATACAGATAATGGTATCTGTAGAAGTTATTACATCTTGTCTGATGGAGGGCAGAGTTGTAAAAGGTAAATCTCCTCCAGCAGCACTGGTGTTTGTCACACCAGTATCATCGATACCACGTGGGGTGCCATTCTTATGTGCGGACCGACTTCCATCTCTACTATTTGCTATATGACTATCACATAAATTTCCTTAGATTTTGTTGATCAAGCCGCTCCCCCTTCTTCTAACGCCAATTGTTGACGGTGATTTTAGGGATTATGTAAATTCAATCACACATGACATAAAGTATGTTGAATGGATAATTGCGTAATGAATCAAAAGAAATAATTGAGATCATGCAAACAGGATTTTACATGGAAAACCCTGAAGGGAAAAAACCACGGTTGCCAGTGACAGCGAGAAAGTAATTCACTATGAATAAACTGTTACAACTTCAACCTCTCTCGCTCTCTTCAGTATCTATTGATTTGTTAACCCCTTTTTGGGTGTTTTTAGGGTCTATTTGTACATGCATAGAACCCTAATTCTTGGACTACAAGTAAACGGAAAGATGATAGTAAATTAATAAAATTCTGACTTGTTGGAGTGGCGTTGTTCTTCTTTCCCGTTTTGCACTGTCTGTGTTTTAAATACAACATGCCTCTTGCCTATTCTGGACTCTGATATATCTAAGGAAATTTATTTCCTTATAAGAGTATGCTTCTAAACATCTTATTTGAGTAAGGTTCTTCCTCTACGTATTTGAGTCGTGATTGCATTGAATTCCATGCTATTAATGTGTCATTATTCTGAGTGTGTCTCGAACTTGTCCACGTGTCGCTTAGCCGACCATCTATCAAACCAGACCAAATTTCCTTCACCCCGAATAGGGATATAAATCCGATCGGGCAACCAAAACCCCTACCATTTCGGGTACCCCTGATCATCTTCTTTACTTTGATCAACTCAATTACTTTGGCTAAGAATTTTCAACTTGACCATCTAAGTAACCCTGACCAGATATTACGGGAGCAACATTATGGTCATCTTAGGTTGGTTTAACATTCATTGACATGTCATCACTTAATCTTCATGAAACACGCCGTTTATGCTGACATGTCATCTTTTCAGATTTTTCCAATAACAAATGCATAATCATATACAACAACCTTATGCAACTTAAGTAATTGAGAGGGAATCAAGGAGGTTTTATTTTGAAAAAAATGTGTGAGATTTTTACTTTGGATGCAAGACATGCAACATCAAGGTTCAAGCAAATGGTATTTGGCAAAGTGAACATCAAAAGAGTTTCCAAAGGAATTCAAACCAATTTGTAAGTCATAATTAAACATGATATAGCTTTAAAAACTTTGTAGCACACACAAGCAACCATGTCAATCCTTAATGGTCAATCAAGACATGGATATAAAATCCTTATTAATTGAATCGATATAGAATCCGTATCAATTAAATGGATGTAGAATCCTTATTGGTTGTTGTCTTATTCAACCATTAAGAAAAGAGACAATGCTAAATTGGATGAGACATCCTTATTTATTGCATGGACACAATGTCTTTATTGAGTTTAGCCTTGTCAAGTTTCTTCCACACACTTTTGCACACACATAACTCATGCATAATATTTAAGCAAGTCAAAATCAAGTTCACTTGTCATGGAGATAAATTATAGATCACTCAATTGTACTTCCCAATCAATTCTCCTAGTCCAAAAATGCATGTTTGAACATAAATGTGACATGGATTACAAACAAAGCAAATGGCACACTTATTGAATAAAAATCCATATAATTATATAAGCATAACCAAAATGCTCAAGAAATTAATAAAGAAGCATAAAGTTGATCAAATTTTTGCTCGTTTCAACTATGCAAGGTTGCTCTCTTTGCTTGAGCTCCCCATATGAGGTCAATCAACAAAACACATCAAGGCATATGACAATTCCCAATAGACCTACTAAGTGACATGAACCAAGTTGAAACTAATGGCTTTGTGAATAAATCTGCTAGTTGATCATTTGTGCTAACATGTTCAAGTGCAATGCATTTTTTTCCAACTAGCTCCTTAATAAAGTGATGCCTAATGTCTATATGCTTTGTCCTAGAGTGCTGAACAAGATTCATTGAAATATTAATTGCACTCAAGTTATCACAATAAAGGGTTAGAATACCTTCATCAAAGTCGTAATCCACAAGCATTTGCTTCATCCAAAAGAGTTGTGTGCAAGCACTCATGGCTGCTATATACTGGGCCTTGGTTATAGACAAGGAAATGGAATTTTGCTTCTTGCAAAACCATGAGACCAAGTTGTTGCCTAGGAAGAAGCAACTGCCCGATGTACTCTTCTCATCATCACAATTTCCTGCCCAATCTGCATCACTAAAGCCAACTAAGCTAGCATTAGTGTCAAAAGAGTACTATATCCCATAATTTGATGTCCCATTCACATATCCAATGATTCTCTTCACAGAGGAGAGATGTGACTCATTGGGATCTGCTGGGTAACTAGCACACGCACCCACACTAAAAGCAATATCGGGCCTATTTGCTATCAAGTAAAGCAAGCTACCATTCATGCCACGATAAAGCCTTTGGTCCACACTCTTGCCATTAGCATCCTTGCTTAGTTTCAATGTGGTACTCATGGGTGTGTCACAATGTTTGGCATTCTCAAGGCCAAACTTCTTTACTAGGTTTTTAGCAAACTCAGCTTGGGATATGAAAATCCCATCATCCAATTGCTTGATTTGCAAACCTACGAAGTAATTGAGCTCACCAACTAAACTCATCTCAAATTCATGAGACATGATATCAACAAATTGTTGGACTTTTGATTTATTGGTGGAGCCAAACACAATACCATCAACATATATTTGAATGAATAACTCATCTTTGTTTCTCTTGATGAACAAAGTATTGTCAACACTACCCCTAGAGTAGTCATTGTCAACAAGGAATTGAGTGAGGCGCTCATACCAAGCCCTTAGTGCTTGTTTCAACACATATAAAGCCTTCTTGAGGCGATAGACATGGTTGGGGTGGTGTGGATCCACAAACCCCTTAGGTTGCTCAGCAAACACTTCATCATTTAAGAAGCCATTGAGGAAGGCACTCTTAACATATATTTGGTGCAATTTGAACTTGTGCACACATGATATGCACAAGAGAAGCTTTATGGACTCAAGATGGGCAACCAGAGCAAAAGTCTCCTCAAAATCGATACCCTCAATTTGAGAGTATCCTAGTGCTACAAGTCTAGCCTTGTTGCGCACAATGTTTCCATCCTCATCCGACTTGTTCCTATACACCCGTTTGATGCCTATGACATTGGTGTTAGGTTTAGGAACTAGAGTCCAAACTCCATTTCTTTCAAATTGGTTTAGCTTTTCTTGCATAGCAAGAACCCAAAACTCATCCTTCAAGGCTTCATCAACCTTTTTGGGTTCAATTTGAGAGGTGTAACAAGAATAGCTAATTTGATTAGCTATTTGACAGTCCTAACACTCTCATTCATATCTTTAAGAATGTCATTTTTGTTGTGGAGATGTCTAACCTATGGAGCAGGTTCTTTAGAGCTCAAAGAATAATCTCTATCAAGAGAATGAATGACCTCTTCATCATAACTTGACTTCAAATCAATTGAAGTCTCATCATTCCTCTCCAAAGGAGAGTCATGAACCATATCAACCTCTTCATCATGGTCTCTAGTTTTAGGCCTACAATAATCTATGACAACATTGGATGATTCCATAACACTACGAGTTTTCAAATTGATCACTCTATCGGCCTTACTATTAAAGGCAAAGCAAATGAAAATTTCCTCATCACTCTTGGTATCAAACTTGCCAAGTTGATCTCGGTCATTAAGTATGTAGCACTTGCTTCCAAGTGAGTGGAAGTAGCTAACATTTGGCTTTCTACCCTTCCACAACTCATAGGAGGTTTGCTTAGTAACGGGCCTTAGGAAGACTATATTTTCTATGTAGCAAGTCGTGTTGCCTGCCTCGGCCCAAAGGTTCCTAGGGACATTGTTGCTTAGCAACATCACACTGGCCATCTCTTGAAGAATCCTATTCTTTGTCTCAACAACCCAATTTTGTTGAGGAGTTGTAGGGGCAGAAAATTCATAGGAGTTGCCTAAGCTATTGCAATAGATTTCAAAACAAGAATTCTCAAATTCTCTCGCATGATCACTCCTAATTCTTTTAATGCTTTTAATGTGTGAGTTCTTTTCATTTTGAATTTTAGTGCAAAGCATTTTAAATTTTTCAAAAGTTTTAGATTTTTGTCTAAGAAAATATGTCCATGTTATCTAGAGAAATCATCCACACATACAAAAATGTATCTCTTTCCACCGAGACTCTAGGTTTGCATGGGACCCGTAAGGTCCATGTGAAGAAGCTTTAACGACTCCTTGGTGGTGAGATACTTAGCCTTCTTGTGCATGTTTTTGGTTTGCTTCCCTTGTTGACAAGGTCCACAAACACCATCGACTTTCTTCCCAAACTTGGGAAGGCCACACACAACTTTGAACTTATCTAAGATCCTCAAATCTCGATAGTTCACATGGCCAAGTCTTTGATGCCACAACTCAAATTCCTCACACTTGGACATGTTGCAAGAGATAGCACTAGCTTCAAGACAATAGCAATTGTCACTAGATCTCTTTCCTTTTAGCAAAGTTTGTCCATTTTACACCAAAATAGATCAATCTTTTTTGTTGAACAAGACGGAGAGTCTATCATTATTAAGATGAGAAATGCTTATAAAATTGGCTTGCAAGCCATCAATAAGTAAAGCATTGGACAAGAAGGGTAAATTGGGAATAGAAATAGTTCCTTTCCCTATAACTTTCTTTCTAGATCCATCACTAAAGGTGACAAATCCTCATCTTCCGTGATAAGGGATTCAAAGAAACTCTTGTTCCCTGTCATATGCCTAGAACACCCACTATCCAAATACCAAGTGTTAGAGGCATTTGCCTTCAAGGCAATTTGAGCCACATGGCAAAAGTATTCATCTCTTCTGATCCACCTAGGTGAAATACTCTCTCTCTTGGTGGTCTTAGTCACATGGGCTCTAGATTTCCTAAGAACATGCATTGGGGCTCTAGCTCTATTTCTTTCAATCATGCTCTTAATTATACACATCTTAATGTATTTGAAGCAATTAGGTCTAATGTGACCATCAACATAACAAAAATGACAAGTGGGAATAAAGTAAGACGTCATACCATTCCCTTGAGGGTACATTAGAGCTTTCCAATGTCTTTGAGTTGGCATTGGGTGTTAAGTCGGTTCTCTTCTTCTTTGTTGTTGAACCGGTTGAGCTTGCCTCCTAGGTTGAGTATGCATGACTTGTCCTTTTGCTTGGTAGAATTTAGGTTATGGAAGGCTTGCTTGTGAAGCTTTCATTGATTGAGCTTGGGATTGACCTCTTGATGCCATGTTCACTTGGGCACTCTTTGAACACTCTCCTAGATCAATCTTTTTCCTAGGATGTTGTGGTGACGAAGGTTCTTTAGTGCCCAAACTCTTGAAAAACGTTATCTTTTTTGAAGAAGTGGTCTTCTTGTTATCTTCATAACCAATACCTCTCTTGTCACTTGGCCTCTTACCAACTCCTAACATGTGGTCAAGCTTTTTGGTGCTTGAGGTTATCTTGGAAATTTTCTCCAAGGCTTTTTCAAGTTCCTTCTCCATCCTTTCCTCATTCCTTTTTGCTATCTTCACTTCCTTTTTGTTCATGTTTTATGGTGTTTTATAGTCAAAACCGAAACTGCACGAGATTACAAGGTATTGTTCTAATCTTTGTGTTTTCATCTTCAAAGTCTTCAATTACCTTGGGTTTTCTTCTTCTATGTGTATGTGTTACTTGGAAAAATGTAATTGAGAAGTAGAGCTTCAATTAATGGGCTAATCTTGTCTAATTAGAGACTTGAATGTGAACTAGTTTTCTTGAAATCTTGGTTTTCACATGTTTGTGAGTTGTATTGTGATTAGCTTGTTATCCAGGTGTATATGTTCTTTGATTGACTTTACTTTCATGATTGATAGCCTTTTCACATCCCCGAGGAGGCGCGTGGCCATCTCGGGGAAGAGGGTCTCCTGCCCTCGAGATGGCCACGTGCCTCCTCGGGGATGTGAGGTGGGGAGGAGGCACGTGGCCATTAGCCCTCACTTTACCTCACTTTACCTCTCATTTAAATACTCATTCCCTCTCTCATTTTCATTTCAAGAAGGAAACTTAGAAAATCACCTTCCAAACACAATAACTTTCTCAAATCAACTCTGTTTTAGGTGATTCAAGTTGGAGAATCTTTGTATTGAAGTCCCCTACCTTCTCCAAGTCACTTTACTATCATTTGTTCAAGTTTTGTGGTGTTTTTATGGTCAAAACCGAAACTGCACGAGATTACAAGGTATTGTTCTAATCTTTGTGTTTTCATCTTCAAAGTCTTTAATTACCTTGGGTTTTCTTCTTCTATATGTATGTGTTACTTGGAAAAATATATTTGAGAAGTAGAGCTTCAATTAATAGGCTAATCTTGTATAATTAGAGACTTGAATGTGAACTTGTTTTCTTGAAATCAAGGTTTTCACATGTTTGTGAGTTGTATTGTGATTAGCTTATTTTCTAGGTCTGTATGTTCTTTGATTGACTTTACTTTCATGATTGATAGCCTTTTCACATCCCTAAGGAGGTGCGTGGCCATCTCGGGGAGGAGGGCCTCCTACCCTCGAGATGGCCACGCGCCTCCTCGGGGATGTGAGGTGGCACGTGGCCATTGGCCCTCACTTTCCCTCACTTTACCTCTCATTTAAATACTCCTTCCCTCTCTCATATTCATTTCAAGATGAGAACTTAGAAAATTAGTGCAGATTTTCTCTCCAACTTTACTCACCTTCACAACACCATAACTTTCTCAAATCAACTCCGATTTGAGTGATTCAAGTTGAAGAATCTTTGTATTGAAGTCTCCTACCTTCTCCAAGTCACTTTACAGTCATTTGTTCATGTTTTGTGGTGTTTATAGTCAAAACCGAAACTGCACGAGATTTCAAGGTATTGTTCTAATCTTTGTGTTTTCATCTTCAAAGTCTTCAATTACCTTGGGTTTTCTTCTTCGATGTGTATGTGTTACTTGGAAAAATGTAATTGAGAAGTAGAGCTTCAATTAATGGGCTAATCTTGTCTAATTAGAGAATTGAATGTGAACTAGTTTTCTTGAAATCATGGTTTTCACATGTTTGTGAGTTGTATTGTGATTAGCTTGTTATCCAGGTGTATATGTTCTTTGATTGACTTTACTTTCATGATTGATAGCCTTTTCACATCCTCGAGGAGGCGCGTTGCCATCTTGGGGAAGAGGGCCTCTTGCCCTCGAGATGGCCACGTGCCTCCTTGATGGTGTAAAATCGTGTTATAATATACTCACTCGCAAGTGCACGAATCGTGAAGATTAGTACAACGGCAAATAAGGATCGTTCCCACGAGGAAAAGAGATTTATTAATTAAAACTAATTTTAATTAAAGTTAAATTAAAAGTAACCAATGATTTGTTGATGATTTAATTAAACTAAAACTAAATTAAATTAAGCTAAGAAAATATTTAATGAGAATATGGTTGTGATCAAGAGAAAGAAAACACTAGGTCATCAATGATCCCCAATTATGAACACTCAATGTATGGAATTAATTTGTAAACAAGATTCAATCAATTCTAGGGTTCATTCTTTGTCTTTAATGTGACTATTACCGTATGGTCATGGAATGAGTCACGTGCTCCCAACAACTATTCACCCATGGTCTATGGTGTAAACAACGATTAGAAACCCTTTAAGTGCAAGAAATAAGAACCAAATTCTATACTTTTCTTGGCCTATGCTAAAGATAAAATTCATTCATTCAAAAGAGCATTAATCAAAATTAGGTTTGGTCTATACTCTAACCCTATTTCTCAGATAGTCTTAACCCTAAAATCATGCCAAATAGTTATTCACCCATGGTCTATGGTGTGAATAAATATTAAAACTAATGAGGATTAAGCAATTAAGCATAATGAATAAATCAAGAATTAAGTTGATAAATTAATAATTAATCCAAACATGAGCATTCACAAAAGGTTCACATTGATTCCCTAGTTATGGGATTAGTTACACATCATAGAAAAAGAAAAGAAAAGAGATTGAGTAGAGAAAACCCGATATGATCATCAAAGAGCTCCTCCAATTCTTCTTCGTCTTCTTCTACAATGGATGGAGTGATGTGTGGTAATGGAGTGATGGGGGACGGCCCCCTTGGTGGCTTGGGACCTCCCTTGGCTTCTCTCCCTCTTCTTCAAGAAACTCATGATATTTATAGGTGATAATTCCTTATGAACTCCCAATTTGCTTTGTTGTAGGAAACTCACAAAGTAGGAAAGTAGAATGAGAGAAGGAATTGGAATCCTTTCCTAAATTAGATTTCCTTTCTTGATAATTGTCTCCTAATTTGAGTTTAGGAAGTTTCCCAAACATGTTTTGATCTTCTAAAATCATTAGAATTTGATTTGGGAAGTTTTGGAACAGTTCTAGACCAATTCGGAATGGAATCCACCAAAAGTACGTCAAAACCACTGCCTAGGTCGCTCCGCAGGTCGCCCGCGGTTAGCACCGCAGTGCTGTACTGATATGTACCGCCACGTAGACTGCTAGGTAGGAAATTGCACGAATCGCGGTCTGGCCCGCGGTCAGCTTCTCCAGCTCGACCTTTGGTTACTAAATCGAGCATAACTTCTTCTAGGAATATTGGAATTGCGATCCGAAAAGTGCGCCGGAAACTAGACTTCCAGGACTTTCCATCCATAGGTTGTAGGACATACAATTCAAACCGAGTAGAGAGATATGGGGCCCGCAATCTGAGTGATCTGCACTGGCCGAAATTCAGCTTTTTGCTCTTTTTCTTCAAAATAACTTCTAACACCTCTTCCATGGAATGTGACCTATAAATGGTCATCAAACACATAAAATACCTAATTTCACCCAAGAACAAAGCACAAATAATAGGAAATGGGGACCTAAACTATGTATAGAAATAGACCGATCACTCCTCGGGGATGTGAGGTGGGGAGGAGGCACGTGGCCATTGGCCCTCACTTTACCTCACTTTACCTCACATTTCAATACTCATTCCCTCTCTCATTTTCATTTCAAGAAGGAAACTTAGAAAATCACATTCCAAACACAATAACTTTCTCAAATCAACTCTGTTTTGGGTGATTCAAGTTGGAGAATCTTTGTATTGAAGTCCCCTACCTTCTCCAAGTCACTTTACTATCATTTGTTCAAGTTTTGTGCTGTTTTTATGGTCAAAACCGAAACTGCACGAGATTACAAGGTATTGTTCTAATCTTTGTGTTTTCATCTTCAAAGTCTTTAATTACCTTGGGTTTTCTTCTTCTATATGTATGTGTTACTTGGAAAAATATATTTTAGAAGTAGAGCTTCAATTAATAGGCTAATCTTGTATAATCAGAGACTTGAATGTGAACTTGTTTTCTTGAAATCAAGGTTTTCACATGTTTGTGAGTTGTATTGTGATTAGCTTGTTTTCTAGGTCTATATGTTCTTTGATTGACTTTACTTTCATAACTGATAGCCTTTTCACATCCCTAAGGAGGCGCGTGGCCATCTCGGGGAGGAGGGCCTCCTACCCGAGAGATGGCCACGCGCCTCCTCGGGGATGTGAGGTGGCACGTGGCCATTGGCCCTCACTTTCCATCACTTTACCTCTCATTTAAATACTCCTTCCCTCTCTCATATTCATTTCAAGATGAGAACTTAGAAAATTAGTGCAGATTTTCTCTCCAACTTTTCTCACCTTCACAACACCATAACTTTCTCAAATCAACTCCGATTTGAGTGATTCAAGTTGAAGAATCTTTGTATTGAAGTCTCGTACCTTCTCCAAGTCACTTTACATTCATTTGTTCATGTTTTGTGGTGTTTTATAGTAAAAACCGAAACTGCACGAGATTTCAAGGTATTATTCTAATTTTTGTGTTTTCATCTTCAAAGTCTTCAATTACCTTGGGTTTTCTTCTTCGATGTGTATGTGTTACTTGGAAAAATGTAATTGAGAAGTAGAGCTTCAATTAATGGGCTAATCTTGTCTAATTAGAGAATTGAATGTGAACTAGTTTTCTTGAAATCATGGTTTTCACATGTTTGTGAGTTGTATTGTGATTAGCTTGTTATCCAGGTGTATATGTTCTTTGATTGACTTTACTTTCATGATTGATAGCCTTTTCACATCCCTGAGGAGGCGCGTGGCCATCTCGGGGAAGAGGGCCTCCTGCCCTTGAGATGGCCACGTGCCCCCTCGGGGATGTGAGGTGGGGAGGAGGCACGTGGCCATTGGCCCTCACTCTACCTCATTTTACCTCTCATTTAAATACTCATTCCCTCTCTCATTTTCATTTCAAGAAGGAAACTTAGAAAATCACCTTCCAAACACAATAACTTTCTCAAATCAACTCTGTTTTGGGTGATTCAAGTTGGAGAATCTTTGTATTGAAGTCCCCTACCTTCTCAAAGTCACTTTACTATCATTTGTTCAAGTTTGGTGGTGTTTTTATTGTCAAAACCGAAACTGTACGAGATTACAAGGTATTTTTCTAATCTTTGTGTTTTCATCTTCAAAGTCTTTAATTACCTTGGGTTTTCTTCTTTTATATGTATGTGTTACTTGGAAAAATATATTTTAGAAGTAGAGCTTCAATTAATAGGCTAATCTTGTGTAATTAGAGATTTGAATGTGAACTTGTTTTCTTGAAATCAAGGTTTTCATATGTTTGTGAGTTGTATTGTGATTAGCTTATTTTCTAGGTCTATATGTTCTTTGATTGACATTACTTTCATGATTGATAGCCTTTTCACATCCGTAAGGAGGCCCGTGGCCATCTCGGGGAGGCGGGCCTCCTACCCTCGAAATGGCCACGCGCCACCTCGAGGGTGTGAGGTGGCACGTGGCCATTGGCCCTCACTTTCCCTCACTTTACCTCTCATTTAAATACTTATTCCCTCTCTCATATTCATTTCAAGATGAGAACTTAGAAAATTAGTGCAGATTTTCTCTCCAACTTTTCTCACCTTCACAACACCATTACTTTCTCAAATTAACTCTGATTTGAGTGATTCAAGTTGAAGAATCTTTGTATTGAAGTCTCCTACCTTCTCCAAGTCACTTTACAGTCATTTGTTCATGTTGTGTGGTGTTTTATAGTCAAAACCGAAACTGCACGAGATTTCAAGGTATTGTTCTAATCTTTGTGTTTTCATCTTCAAAGTCTTCAATTACCTTGGGTTTTCTTCTTCGATGTGTATGTGTTACTTGGAAAAATGTAATTGAGAAGTAGAGCTTCAATTGATGGGCAAATCTTGTCTAATTAGAGAATTGAATGTGAACTAGTTTTCTTGAAATCATGGTTTTCACATGTTTGTGAGTTGTATTGTGATTATCTTATTATCTAGGTGTATAAGTTCTTTGATTTACTTTACTTTCATGATTGATAGCCTTTTCACATCCCCGAGGAGGCGCATGGCCATCTCGGGGAAGAGAGCCTCCTACCCTCGAGATGGCCACGCGCCTCCTCGCGGATGTGAGGTGGAACGTGGCCATTGGCCCTCACTTTACCTCAGTTTACCTCTCATTTAAATACTCCTTCCCTCTCTCATTTTCATTTCAAGAAGGAAACTTAGAAAATCACCTTCCAAACACAATAACTTTCTCAAATCAACTCTGTTTTGGGTGATTCATGTTGGAGAATCTTTGTATTGAAGTACCCTACCTTCTCCAAGTCGCTTTACTATCATTTGTTTAAGTTTTGTGGTGTTTTTCTGGTCAAAACCGAAACTGCACGAGATTACAAGGTATTGTTCTAATCTTTTTGTTTTCATCTTCAAAGTCTTTAATTACCTTGGTTTTTCTTCTTTTATATGTATGTGTTACTTGGAAAAATATATTTGATAAGTACAGCTTCAATTAATAGGCTAATCATGTATAATTAGAGACTTGAGTGTGAACTTGTTTTCTTGAAATCAAGGTTTTCACATGTTTGTGAGTTGTATTGTGATTAGCTTATTTTCTAGGTCTATATGTTATTTGATTGACTTTACTTTCATGATTGATAGCCTTTTCACATCCCCGAGGAGGAGCGTGGCCATCTCGGGGAGGAGGACCTCCTGCCCTCGAGATGGCCACGCGCCTCCTCGGGGATGTGAGGTGGCACGTTGCCATTGGCCCTCACTTTACCACACTTTACCTCTCATTGAATTACTCCATCCCTCTCTCATTTTCAGTTCAAGAAGGAAACTTAGAAAATCAACTTCCAAACACAATAACTTTCTCATATCAACTCTGTTTTGAGTGATTCAAGTTAGAGAATCTTTGTATTGAAGTCGCCTACCTTTTCCAAATCCCTTTACTGTCATTTGTTCAAGTTTTGTGGTGTTTTAATAATCAAAACCGAAACTGCACGAGATTACAAGGTATTGTTCTCATCTTTGTGTTTTCATCTTCAAAGTCTTCAATTACCTAGGGTTTTCTTCTTCTATATGTATGTGTTACTTGGAAAAATGTAGTTGAGAAGTAAAGCTTCAATTAATAGGCTAATCTTGTATAATTAGAGACTTGAATGTGAACTTGTTTTCTTGAAATCTAGGTTTTCACAGGTTTGTGAGTTGTATTGTGATTAGCTTATTATCTAGGTCTATATGTTCTTTGATTGACTTTACTTTCATGATTGATAGCCTTTTCACATCCCTAAGGAGGCGCGTGGCCATCTCGGGGAGGAGGGCCTCCTACCCTCTAGATGGCCACGCGCCTCCTCGGGGATGTGAGGTGGCACGTGGCCATTGGCCATCACATTCCCTCACTTTACCTCGCATTTAAATACTCCATCCCTCTCTCATTTTCATCTCAAGAAGGAAACTAAGAAAATCACCTTCCAAACACAATAACGTTCTTAAATCAACTCTGTTTTGAATGATTCAAGTTGGAGAATCTTTGTATTGAAGTCTCCTACCTTCTCCATGTCACTTTACTGTCATTTGTTCAAGTTTTGTGGTGTTTTTATGGTCAAAACCGAAACTGCACGAGATTACAAGGTATTGTTCTAATCATTGTGTTTTCATCTTCAAAGTCTTCAATTACCTTGGGTTTTCTTCTTCTATATGTATGTGTTACATGGAAAAATGTATTTGAGAAGTAGAGCTTCAATTAATAGGTTAATCTTGTATAATTAGAGACTTGAATGTGAACAAGTTTTCTTGAAATCTAGGTTTTCACAGGTTTGTGAGTTGTATTGCGATTAGCTTATTTTCTAGGTCTATATGTTATTTGATTGACTTTACTTTCATGATTGATAGCCTTTTCACATCCCCGAGGAGGAGCGTGGCCATCTCGGGGAGGAGGGCCTCCTGCCCTCGAGATGGCCACGCGCCTCCTCGGGGATGTGAGGTGGCACGTTGCCATTGGCCCTCACTTTACCACACTTTACCTCTCATTGAATTACTCCATCCCTCTCTCATTTTCAGTTCAAGAAGGAAACTTAGAAAATCAACTTCCAAACACAATAACTTTCTCATATCAACTCTGTTTTGAGTGATTCAAGTTAGAGAATCTTTGTGTTGAAGTCGCCTACCTTTTCCAAATCCCTTTACTGTCATTTGTTCAAGTTTTGTGGTGCTTTAATAATCAAAACCGAAACTGCACGAGATTACAAGGTATTGTTCTCATCTTTGTGTTTTCATCTTCAAAGTCTTCAATTACCTAGGGTTTTCTTCTTCTATATGTATGTGTTACTTGGAAAAATGTAGTTGAGAAGTAAAGCTTCAATTAATAGGCTAATCTTGTATAATTAGAGACTTGAATGTGAACTTGTTTTCTTGAAATCTAGGTTTTCACAGGTTTGTGAGTTGTATTGTGATTAGCTTATTATCTAGGTCTATATGTTCTTTGATTGACTTTACTTTCATGATTGATAGCCTTTTCACATCCCTAAGGAGGCGCGTGGCCATCTCGGGGAGGAGGGCCTCCTACCCTCGAGATGGCCACGCGCCTCCTCGGGGATGTGAGGTGGCACGTGGCCATTGGCCATCACATTCCCTCACTTTACCTCGCATTTAAATACTCCATCCCTCTCTCATTTTCATCTCAAGAAGGAAACTAAGAAAATCACCTTCCAAACACAATAACGTTCTTAAATCAACTCTGTTTTGAATGATTCAAGTTGGAGAATCTTTGTATTGAAGTATCCTACCTTCTCCATGTCACTTTACTGTCATTTGTTCAAGTTTTGTGGTGTTTTTATGGTCAAAACCGAAACTGCACGAGATTACAAGGTATTGTTCTAATCATTGTGTTTTCATCTTCAAAGTCTTCAATTACCTTGGGTTTTCTTCTTCTATATGTATGTGTTACATGGAAAAATGTATTTGAGAAGTAGAGCTTCAATTAATAGGTTAATCTTGTATAATTAGAGACTTGAATGTGAACAAGTTTTCTTGAAATCTTGGTTATCACAGGTTTGTGAGTTGTATTGTGATTATCTTATTTTCTAGGTCTATATGTTCTTTGATTGACTTTACTTTCATGATTGATAGCCTTTTCACATCCCCGAGGAGGCGCATCGCCATCTCGCGGAGGAGGGCCTCCTGCCCTCGAGATGGCCACGCCCCTCCTCGAGGATGTGAGGTGGCACTTGGCCATTGGCCCTCACTTTCCCTCACTTTACCTCCCATTTAAATACTCCTTCCCTCTCTCATATTCATGTCAAGATGAAAATTTAGAAAATTAGTTCAGATTTTTTCTCAATCTTTTCTCACCTTCAGAACACCATAAGTTTCTCAAATCGACTCTGATTTGAGTGATTCAAGTTGGAGAATCTTTGTATTGAAGTCTTCTACCTTCTCCAAGTCACTTTATAGTCATTTGTTCATGTTTTGTGGTGTTTTATAGTCAAAACCGAAACTGCACAAGATTACATGGTATTGTTCTCATCTTTGTGTTTTCATCTTCAAAGTCTTCAATTAACTTGGGTTTTCTTCTTCTATGTGTATATGTTACTTGGAAAAATGTAATTGAGAAGTAGAGCTTCAATTAATGGGCTAATCTTGTCTAATAAGAGATTTGAATGTGAACTAGTTTTTTTTGAAATCTTGGTTTTCACATGTTTGTGAGTTGTATTGTGATTAGCTTATTATCTAGGTGTGTATGTTCTTTGATTGCCTTTACGTTCATGATTGATAGCCTTTTCACATCCCCGAGGAGGCGCATGGCCATCTCGGGAAGGAGGTTGTATTAAAGTCCCCTACCTTCTCCAAGTCACTTTACTATCATTTATTCAAGTTTTGTGGTGTTTTTATGGTCAAAACCAAAACTGCACGAGATTACAAGGTATTGTTCTAATCTTTGTGTTTTCATCTTCAAAGTCTTCAATTACCTTGGGTTTTCTTTTTCTATATGTATATGTTACTTGGAAAAATATATTTGAGACGTAGAGCTTCAATTAAAAGGCTAATCTTGTATAATTAGAGACTTGAATTGAACTTGTTTTCTTGAAATCTAGGTTTTCACATGTTTGTGAGTTGTATTCTGATTAGCTTATTTTCTAGGTCTATATGTTCTTTGATTGACTTTACTTTCATGATTGATAGCCTTTTCATATCCCCGAGGAGGCGCGTGGCCATCTTGGGGAGGAGGGCCTCCTGCCTTCGAGATGGCCAGGCGCCTCCTCGGGGATGTGAGGTGGAACGTGGCCATTGGCCCTCACTTTACCTCACTTTACCTCTTATTTAAATAGTCCTTCCCTCTCTCATTTTCATTTCAAGAAGGAAACTTAGAAAATCACCTTCCAAACACAATGATTTTTTCATATCAACTCTGTTTTGAGTGATTTAGTTGGAGAATCTTTGTATTGAAGTTGCCTACCTTTTCCAAGTCACTTTACTATCATTTATTCAAGTTTTGTGGTGTTTTTATGGTCAAAACCAAAACTGCACGAGATTACAAGGTATTGTTCTAATCTTTGTGTTTTCATCTTCAAAGTCTTCAATTACCTTGGGTTTTCTTTTTCTATATGTATATGTTACTTGGAAAAATATATTTGAGACGTAGAGCTTCAATTAAAAGGCTAATCTTGTATAATTAGAGACTTGAATTGAACTTGTTTTCTTGAAATCTAGGTTTTCACATGTTTGTGAGTTGTATTCTGATTAGCTTATTTTCTAGGTCTATATGTTCTTTGATTGACTTTACTTTCATGATTGATAGCCTTTTCATATCCCCGAGGAGGCGCGTGGCCATCTTGGGGAGGAGGGCCTCCTGCCTTCGAGATGGCCAGGCGCCTCCTCGGGGATGTGAGGTGGAACGTGGCCATTGGCCCTCACTTTACCTCACTTTACCTCTTATTTAAATAGTCCTTCCCTCTCTCATTTTCATTTCAAGAAGGAAACTTAGAAAATCACCTTCCAAACACAATGATTTTTTCATATCAACTCTGTTTTGAGTGATTTAGTTGGAGAATCTTTGTATTGAAGTTGCCTACATTTTCCAAGTCCTTTTACTGTCATTTGTTCAAGTTTTGTGGTGTTTTTATAGTTAAAACTGAAACTGCACGAGATTACAAGTTATTGTTCTAATCTTTGTGTTTTCATCTTCAAAGTCTTCAATTACCTTGGGTTTTCTTCTTCGATGTGTATGTGTTACTTGGAAAAATGTAATTGAGAAGTAGAGCTTCAATTAATGGGCTAATCTTGTCTAATTAGAGAATTGAATGTGAACTAGTTTTCTTGAAATCATGGTTTTCACATGTTTGTGAGTTGTATTGTGATTATCTTATTATCTAGGTGTATAAGTTCTTTGATTTACTTTACTTTCATGATTGATAGCCTTTTCACATCCCCGAAGAGGCGCGTGGCTATCTCGGGGAAGAGAGCCTCCTACCCTCGAGATGGCCACGCGCCTCCTCGTGGATGTGAGGTGGAACGTGGCCATTGGCCCTCACTTTACCTCAGTTTACCTCTCATTTAAATACTCCTTCCCTCTCTCATTTTCATTTCAAGAAGGAAACTTAAAAAAATCACCTTCCAAACACAATAACTTTCTCAAAGCAACTCTGTTTTGGGTGATTCATGTTGGAGAATCTTTGTATTGAAGTACCTTACCTTCTCCAAGTCGCTTTACTATCATTTGTTTAAGTTTTGTGGTGTTTTTCTGGTCAAAACCGAAACTGCACGAGATTACAAGGTATTGTTCTAATCTTTTTGTTTTCATCTTCAAAGTCTTTAATTACCTTGGTTTTTCTTCTTTTATATGTATGTGTTACTTGGAAAAATATATTTGATAAGTACAGCTTCAATTAATAGGCTAATCATGTATAATTAGAGACTTGAGTGTGAACTTGTTTTCTTGAAATCTAGGTTTTCACATGTTTGTGAGTTGTATTGTGATTAGCTTACTTTCTAGGTCTATATGTTATTTGATTGACTTTACTTTCGTGATTGATAGCCTTTTCACATCCCCGAGGAGGCGCGTGGCCATCTCGGGGAGGAGTGCCTCCTGCCCTCAAGATGGCCACGCGCCTCCTCGGGGATGTGAGGTGGCACGTTGCCATTGGCCCTCACTTTACCACACTTTACCTCTCATTGAATTACTCCATCCCTCTCTCATTTTCAGTTCAAGAAGGAAACTTAGAAAATCAACTTCCAAACACAATAACTTTCTCATATCAACTCTGTTTTGAGTGATTCAAGTTAGAGAATCTTTGTGTTGAAGTCACCTACCATTTCCAAATCCCTTTACTATCATTTGTTCAAGTTTTGTGGTGTTTTCATAATCAAAACCGAAACTGCACGAGATTACAAGGTATTGTTCTCATCTTTGTGTTTTCATCTTCAAAGTCTTCAATTACCTAGGGTTTTCTTCTTCTATATGTATGTGTTACTTGGAAAAATGTAGTTGAGAAGTAAAGCTTCAATTAATAGGCTAATCTTGTATAATTAGAGACTTGAATGTGAACTTGTTTTCTTGAAATCTAGGTTTTCACAGGTTTGTGAGTTGTATTGTGATTAGCTTATTATCTAGGTCTATATGTTCTTTGATTGACTTTACTTTAATGATTGGTAGCCTTTTCACATCCCTAAGGAGGCGTGTGGCCATCTCGGGGAAGAGGGCCTCCTACCCTCGAGATGGCCACGCGCCTCCTCGGGGATGTGAGGTGGCACGTGGCCATTGGCCATCACATTCCCTCACTTTACCTCTCATTTAAATACTCCATCCCTCTCTCATTTTCATCTCAAGAAGAAAACTAAGAAAATCACCTTCCAAACACAATAACGTTCTCAAATCAACTCTGTTTTGATTGATTCAAGTTGGAGAATCTTTGTATTGAAGTCTCCTACCTTCTCCATGTCACTTTACTGTCATTTGTTCAAGTTTTGTGGTGTTTTTATGGTCAAAACCGAAACTGCACGAGATTACAAGGTATTGTTCTAATCATTGTGTTTTCATCTTCAAAGTCTTCAATTACCTTGGGTTTTCTTCTTCTATATGTATGTGTTACATGGAAAAATGTATTTGAGAAGTAGAGCTTCAATTAATAGGTTAATCTTGTATAATTAGAGACTTGAATGTGAACAAGTTCTCTTGAAATCTAGGTTTTCACAGGTTTGTGAGTTGTATTGTGATTATCTTATTTTCTAGGTCTATATGTTCTTTGATTGACTTTACTTTCATGATTGATAGCCTTTTCACATCCCCGAGGAGGCGCATCGCCATCTCGCGGAGGAGGGCCTTCTGCCCTCGAGATGGCCACGCCCCTCCTCGAGGATGTGAGGTGGCACTTGGCCACTGGCCCTCACTTTCCCTCACTTTACCTCCCATTTAAATACTCCTTCCCTCTCTCATATTCATGTCAAGATGAAAATTTAGAAAATTAGTACAGATTTTTTCTCAAACTTTTCTCACCTTCAGAACACCATAAGTTTCTCAAATCGACTCCGATTTGAGTGATTCGAGTTGGAGAATCTTTGTATTGAAGTCTCCTACCTTCTCCAAGTCACTTTATAGTCATTTGTTCATGTTTTGTGGTGTTTTATAGTCAAAACCGAAACTGCACGAGATTACAAGGTATTGTTCTAATCTTTGTGTTTTCATCTTCAAAGTCTTCAATTACCTTGGGTTTTCTTCTTCTATGTGTATGTGTTACTTGGAAAAATGTAATTGAGAAGTAGAGCTTCAATTAATGGGCTAATCTTGTCTAATAAGAGATTTGAATGTGAACTAGTTTTTTTTGAAATCTTGGTTTTCACATGTTTGTGAGTTGTATTGTGATTAGCTTATTATCTAGGTGTGTATGTTCTTTGATTGCCTTTACTTTCATGATTGATAGCCTTTTCACATCCCCGAGGAGGCGCACGGCCATCTCGGGGAGGAGGGCCTCCTGCCCTCGAGGTGGCCACGTGCCTCCTCGGGGATGTGAGGTGGAACGTGGCCATTGGCCCTCACTTTACCACACTTTACCTCTCATTTAAATACTCCTTCCCTCTCTCATTTTCATTTCAAGAAGGAAACTTAGAAAATCACTTTCCAAACACAATAACTTTCTCGAATCAACTCTGTTTTGGGTTATTAAAGTTGGAGAATCTTTGTATTAAAGTCCCCTACCTTCTCCAAGTCACTTTACTATCATTTATTCAAGTTTTGTGGTGTTTTTATGGTCAAAACCAAAACTGCACGAGATTACAAGGTATTGTTCTAATCTTTGTGTTTTCATCTTCAAAGTCTTCAATTACCTTGGGTTTTCTTTTTATATATGTATATGTTACTTGGAAAAATATATTTCAGAAGTAGAGCTTCAATTAAAAGGCTAATCTTGTATAATTAGAGACTTGAATGTGAACTTGTTTTCTTGAAATCTAGGTTTTCACATGTTTGTGAGTTGTATTCTGATTAGCTTATTTTCTAGGTCTATATGTTCTTTGATTGACTTTACTTTCATGATTGATAGCCTTTTCACATCCCTAAGGAGGCGCGTGGCCATCTCAGGGAGGAGGGCCTCCTGGCCTCGAGATGGCCACGCGCCTCCTTTTGGATGTGAGGTGGCACATGGCCATTGGCCCTCACTTTACCTCTTATTTAAATAGTCCTTCCCTCTCTCATTTTCATTTCAAGAAGGAAACTTAGAAAATCACCTTCCAAACACAATGATTTTTTCATATCAACTCTGTTTTGAGTGATTTAGTTGGAGAATCTTTGTATTGAAGTTGCCTACCTTTTCCAAGTCCTTTTACTGTCATTTGTTCAAGTTTTGTGGTGTTTTTATAGTTAAAACTGAAACTGCACGAGATTACAAGTTATTGTTCTAATCTTTGTGTTTTCATCTTCAAAGTCTTCAATTACCTTGGGTTTTCTTCTTCTATATGTATGTGTTACTTGGAAAAATGTAATTGAGAAGTAGAGCTTCAATTAATGGGCTAATCTTGTCTAATTAGAGAATTGAATGTGAACTAGTTTTCTTGAAATCATGGTTTTCACATGTTTGTGAGTTGTATTGTGATTATCTTATTATCTAGGTGTATAAGTTCTTTGATTTACTTTACTTTCATGATTGATAGCCTTTTCACATCCCCGAAGAGGCGCGTGGCTATCTCGGGGAAGAGAGCCTCCTACCCTCGAGATGGCCACGCGCCTCCTCGTGGATGTGAAGTGGAACGTGGCCATTGGCCCTCACTTTACCTCAGTTTACCTCTCATTTAAATACTCCTTCCCTCTCTCATTTTCATTTCAAGAAGGAAACTTAAAAAAATCACCTTCCAAACACAATAACTTTCTCAAAGCAACTCTGTTTTGGGTGATTCATGTTGGAGAATCTTTGTATTGAAGTACCCTACCTTCTCCAAGTCCCTTTACTATCATTTGTTTAAGTTTTGTGGTGTTTTTCTGGTCAAAACCGAAACTGCACGAGATTACAAGGTATTGTTCTAATCTTTTTGTTTTCATCTTCAAAGTCTTTAATTACCTTGGTTTTTCTTCTTTTATATGTATGTGTTACTTGGAAAAATATATTTGATAAGTACAGCTTCAATTAATAGGCTAATCATGTATAATTAGAGACTTGAGTGTGAACTTGTTTTCTTGAAATCTAGGTTTTCACATGTTTGTGAGTTGTATTGTGATTAGCTTATTTTCTAGGTCTATATGTTATTTGATTGACTTTACTTTCGTGATTGATAGCCTTTTCACATCCCCGAGGAGGCGCGTGGCCATCTCGGGGAGGAGTGCCTCCTGCCCTCAAGATGGCCACGCGCCTCCTCGGGGATGTGAGGTGGCACGTTGCCATTGGCCCTCACTTTACCACACTTTACCTCTCATTGAATTACTCCATCCCTCTCTCATTTTCAGTTCAAGAAGGAAACTTAGAAAATCAACTTCCAAACACAATAACTTTCTCATATCAACTCTGTTTTGAGTGATTCAAGTTAGAGAATCTTTGTGTTGAAGTCACCTACCTTTTCCAAATCCCTTTACTATCATTTGTTCAAGTTTTGTGGTGTTTTAATAATCAAAACCGAAACTGCACGAGATTACAAGGTATTGTTCTCATCTTTGTGTTTTTATCTTCAAAGTCTTCAATTACCTAGGGTTTTCTTCTTCTATATGTATGTGTTACTTGGAAAAATGTAGTTGAGAAGTAAAGCTTCAATTAATAGGCTAATCTTGTATAATTAGAGACTTGAATGTGAACTTGTTTTCTTGAAATCTAGGTTTTCACAGGTTTGTGAGTTGTATTGTGATTAGCTTATTATCTAGGTCTATATGTTCTTTGATTGACTTTACTTTAATGATTGATAGCCTTTTCAGATCCCTAAGGAGGCGCGTGGCCATCTCGGGGAAGAGGGCCTCCTACCCTCGAGATGGCCACGCGCCTCCTCGGGGATGTGAGGTGGCACGTGGCCATTGGCCATCACATTCCCCCACTTTACCTCTCATTTAAATACTCCATCCCTCTCTCATTTTCATCTCAAGAAGAAAACTAAGAAAATCACCTTCCAAACACAATAACGTTCTCAAATCAACACTGTTTTGATTGATTCAAGTTGGAGAATCTTTGTATTGAAGTCTCCTACCTTCTCCATGTCACTTTACTGTCATTTGTTCAAGTTTTGTGGTGTTTTTATGGTCAAAACCGAAACTGCACGAGATTACAAGGTATTGTTCTAGTCATTGTGTTTTCATCTTCAAAGTCTTCAATTACCTTGGGTTTTCTTCTTCTATATGTATGTGTTACATGGAAAAATGTATTTGAGAAGTAGAGCTTCAATTAATAGGTTAATCTTGTATAATTAGAGACTTGAATGTGAACACGTTTTCTTGAAATCTAGGTTTTCACAGGTTTGTGAGTTGTATTGTGATTATCTTATTTTCTAGGTCTATATGTTCTTTGATTGACTTTACTTTCATGATTGATAGCCTTTTCACATCCCCGAGGAGGCGCATCGCCATCTCGCGGAGGAGGGCCTTCTGCCCTCGAGATGGCCACGCCCCTCCTCGAGGATGTGAGGTGGCACTTGGCCATTGGCCCTCACTTTCCCTCACTTTACCTCCCATTTAAATACTCCTTCCCTCTCTCATATTCATGTCAAGATGAAAATTTAGAAAATTAGTACAGATTTTTTCTCAAACTTTTCTCACCTTCAGAACACCATAAGTTTCTCAAATCGACTCCGATTTGAGTGATTCGAGTTGGAGAATCTTTTTATTGAAGTCTCCTACCTTCTCCGAGTCACTTTATAGTCATTTGTTCATGTTTTGTGGTGTTTTATAGTCAAAACCGAAACTGCACGAGATTACAAGGTATTGTTCTAATCTTTGTGTTTTCATCTTCAAAGTCTTCAATTACCTTGGGTTTTCTTCTTCTATGTGTATGTGTTACTTGGAAAAATGTAATTGAGAAGTAGAGCTTCAATTAATGGGCTAATCTTGTCTAATAAGAGATTTGAATGTGAACTAGTTTTTTTTGAAATCTTGGTTTTCACATGTTTGTGAGTTGTATTGTGATTAGCTTATTATCTAGGTGTGTATGTTCTTTGATTGCCTTTACTTTCATGATTGATAGCCTTTTCACATCCCCGAGGAGGCGCATGGCCATCTCGGGGAGGAGGGCCTCCTGCCCTCGAGGTGGCCACGTGCCTCCTCGGGGATGTGAGGTGGAACGTGGCCATTGGCCCTCACTTTACCACACTTTACCTCTCATTTAAATACTCCTTCCCTCTCTCATTTTCATTTCAAGAAGGAAACTTAGAAAATCACTTTCCAAACACAATAACTTTCTCGAATCAACTCTGTTTTGGGTTATTAAAGTTGGAGAATCTTTGTATTAAAGTCCCCTACCTTCTCCAAGTCACTTTACTATCATTTATTCAAGTTTTGTGGTGTTTTTATGGTCAAAACCAAAACTGCACGAGATTACAAGGTATTGTTCTAATCTTTGTGTTTTCATCTTCAAAGTCTTCAATTACCTTGGGTTTTCTTCTTCTATATGTATGTGTTACTTGGAAAAGTGTATTTGAGAAGTAGAGCTTCAATTACTAGGCTAATCTTGTATAATTAGAGACCTGAATGTGAACTTGTTTTCTTGAAATCTAGGTATTCACAGGTTTGTGAGTTGTATTGTGATTAGCTGATTATCTAGGTCTATATGTTCTTTGATTGACTTTATTTTCATGATTGATAGCATTTTCACATCCCCGAGGAGGCTCGTGGCAATCTTGGGAGGAGGGCCTCCTGCGCTAGAGATGGCCACTTGCCTCCTCGAGGATGTGAGCTGGTACATGGCCGTTGGCCCTCAGTTTCCCTCACTTTACCTCTCATTTAAATACCCAATCCCTCTCTCATTTCCATCTCAAGAAGGAAACTAAGAAAATCACCTTCCGAAGAAAATAACTTTCTCAAATCAACTCTGTTTTGAGTGATTCAATTTGGAGAATCTTTGTATTGAAGTCCCCTACCTTCTTCAAGTCACTTTACTATCATTTGTTCAAGTATTGTTTTGTTTTTATGGTCAAAACTGAAAATGCACGAGATTACAAGGTATTGTTCTAATGTTTGTGTTTTCGTCTTCAAAGTCTTCAATTACCTTGGGTTTTCTTCTTCTATATGTATGTGTTACATGGAAAAATATATTTTAGAAGTAGAGCTTCAATTAATAGGTTAATCTTGTATAATTAGAGACTTGAATGTGAAATAGTTTTCTTGATATCCAGGTTTTCACAGGTTTGTGAGTTGTATTGTGATTATCTTATTTTCTAGGTCTATATGTTCTTTGATTGACTTTACTTTCATGATTGATAGCCTTTTCACATCCTCGAGGAGGCACGTGGCCATCTCGGGGAGGAGGGCCTCCTGCCCTCGAGATGGCCACCCGCCTCCTCGGGGATGTGAGGTGGCATGTGGCCATTGGCCCTCACTTTCCCTCACTTTACCTCTCATATAAATACTCCTTCCCTCTCTCATATTCATTTCAAGATGAAAACTTAGAAAATTAGTGCAGATTTTCTCTCCAGCTTTTCTCACATTTACATCACCATAACTTTCTCAAATCAACTCCGATTTGAGTGATTCAAATTGGAGAATCTTTGTATTGAAGTCTCCATCATTCTCCAAGTCACTTTAGAGTCATTTGTTCATATTTTATGGTGTTTTATTGTCAAAACCGAAACTGCACAAGATTACAAGGTATTGTTCTAATCTTTGTGTTTTCATCTTCAAAGTCTTCAATTACCTTGGGTTTTCTTCTTCTATGTGTATGTGTTACTTGGAAAAATGTAATTGAGATGTAGAGCGTCAATTAATGGGCTAATCTTGTCTAATTAGAGACTTGATTGTGAACTAGTTTTCTTGAAATCTTGGTTTTCACATGTTTGTGAGTTGTATTGTCATTAGCTTATTATCTAGGTGTATATGTTCTTTGATTGACTTTACTTTCGCGATTGCTAGCCTTTTCACATCCCCGAGGAGGCGCGTGGCCATCTTGGGGAAGAGGGCCTCCTGCCCTCGAGATGGCCACGCGCCTCCTCGGGAATGTGAGGTGGAACGTGGCCATTGGCCCTCACTTTACCTCACTTTACCTCTTATTTAAATACCCCTTCCCTCTCTCATTTTCATTTCAAGAAGCAAACTTAGAAAATCACCTTCCAAACACAATAACTTTCTCAAATCAACTCTGTTTTGGGTGATTCAAGTTGGAGAGTCTTTGTATTGAAGTCCCCTACCTTCTCAAAGTTACTTTACTATCATTTGTTCAAGTTTTGTGCTGTTTGTATGGTCAAAACCGAAACTGCACGAGATATCAAGGTATTGTACTAATCTTTGTGTTTTCATCATCAAAGTCTTCAATTATCTTGGGTTTTCTTCTTCTATATGTATGTGTTACTTGGAAAAATATTTTTGAGAAATAGAGCTTCAATTAATAGGCTAATCTTGTATAATTAGAGACTTGAATGTGAACTTGTTTTCTTGAAATATAGGTTTTCACATGTTTGTGATTTGTATTGTGATTAGCTTATTTTCTAGGTCTATATGTTCTTTGATTGACTTTACTTTCATGATTGATAGCCTTTTCACATCCCTAAGGAGGCGCGTGGCCATCTCAGGGAGGAGGGCCTCCTGGCCTCGAGATGGCCACGCGCCTCCTTTTGGATGTGAGGTGGCACATGGCCATTGGCCCTCACTTTACCTCACATTACCTCTCATTTAAATACTCCTTCCCTCTCTTATTTTCATTTCAAAAAGGAAACTTGGAAAATCACCTTCCAAACACAATAACTTTTTCATATCAACTCTGTTTTGAGTGATTCAAGTTGGAGAATCTTTGTATTGTAGTCGTCTACCTTTTCCAAGTTCTTTTACTGTCATTTGTTGAAGTATTGTGGTGTTTTTGTAGTCAAAGCTGAAACTGCACGAGATTACAAGGTATTGTTCTAATCATTGTGTTTTCATCTTCAAAGTCTTCAATTACCTAGGGTTTTCTTCTTCTATATGTATGTGTTACTTGAAAAAAATGTATTTGAGAAGTATAGCTTCAATTAATAGGCTAATCATGTATAATTAGAGACTTGAATGTGAACTTGTTTTCTTGAAATCGAGGTTTTCATAGGTTTGTGAGTTGTATTATGATTAGCTTATTATCTAGGTCTATATGTTCTTTGATTGACTCTATTTTCATGATTGACAGCATTTTTACATCCCCGAGGAGGCGCGTGGCGATCTCGGGGAGGAGGGCCTCCTGTGCTCGAGATGGCCATGTGCCTCCTCGAGGATGTGAGGTGGCACGTGGCCATTGGCCCTCACTTTCCCTCACTTTCCCTCACTTTGCCTCTCATTTAAATACTTTATCCCTCTCTCATTTTCTTCTCAAGAAGGAAACTAAGAAAATCACCTTCCAAACACAATAACTTTCTCAAATCAACTCTGTTTTGAGTGATTCAAGTTGGAGAATCTTTGTATTGAAGTCCCCTACCTTCTCCAAGTCACTTTACTGTCATTTGTTCAAGTTTTGTGGTGTTTTTATGGTCAAAACCGAAACTGCACGAGATTACAGAGTATTGTTCTAATCTTCAAATTTCTCAATTACCTTGGGTTTTCTTCTTCTATATGTATGTGTTACTATGAAAAATGTATTAGAGAAGTAGTGCTTCAATTAATAGGATAATCTTGTATAATTAGAGACTTGAATGTAGTTTTCTTGAAATCTAGGTTTTCACATGTTTGTGATTAGTATTGTAATTAGCTTATTATCTAGGTGTATATGTTCTTTGATTGACTTTATTTTCATGATTGATAGCCTTTTCACATCCCCGAGGAGGCATGTGGCCATCTCGGGGAGGAGGGTCTCCTGCCGTCGAGATGGCCACCCGCCTCCTCGAGGATGTGAGGTGGCACGTGGCCGTTGGCCCTCACTTTACCTCACTTTACCTCTCATTTAAATACTCCTTCCCTCTCTCATTTTCATTTCAAGAAGGAAACTTAGAAAATCACCTTCCAAACACAATAACTTTCTCATATCAACTGTGTTTTGAGTGATTCAAGTTGGAGATTGTTTGTATTGAATTCGCCTACCTTCTCCAAGACCTTTTACTGTCATTTGTTCAAGTTTAGTGGTGTTTTTATAGTCAAAACCGAAACTGTACGAAATTACAAGGTATTGTTCTAATATTTGTGTTTTGATCTTCAAAGTCTTCAATTACCTTGGGTTTTCTTCTTCTATATGTATGTGTTACTTGGAAAATTGTATTTGAGAAGTTGAGCTACAATTAATAGTCTAATCTTGTATAATTAGAGACTTGAATGTGAACTAGTTGTCTTGAAATCTAGGTTTTCACATGTTTGTGAGTTGTATTGTGATTAGCTTATTTTCTAGGTCTACATGTTCTTTGATAGACTTTACTTTTATGATTGATAGCCTTTTCACATCCCCGAGGAGGCGCGTGGCCATCTCGGGGAGGAGGGCCTCCTGCCCTCGAGATGGCCACGCCTCTCCTCGGGGATGTGAGGTGGAACGTGGCCATTGGCCCTCACTTTGCCTCACTTTACCTCTCATTTAAATACTCCTTCCCTCTCTCATTTTCATTTCAAGAAGGAAACTTAGAAAATCACCTTCCAAACACAATAACTTTATCATATCAGCTCTATTTTGAGTGATTCAAGTTGGAGAATCTTTGTATTGAAGTCGCCTACCTTCTCCAAGTCACTTTACTATCATTTGTTCAAGTTTTGTGGTGTTGTTATAGTCAAAACCGAAACTGCACGAGATTACAAGGTATTGTTCTAATCTTTGTGTTTTGATCTTCAAAGTCTTCAATTACTTTGGGTTTTCTTCTTCTATATGTATTTGTTACTTGGAAAAATATATTTGAGAAGTAGAGCTTCAATTAGTGGGCCAATCTTGTCTAATTAGACACTTGAATGTGGACTAGTTTTCTTGAATTATAGGTTTTCACATGTTTGTGAGTTGTATTGTGATTAGCTTATTATCTAGGTCTATATGTTCTTTGATTGACTTTATTTTCATGATTAACAACCTTTTCATGTGTTATGTCTCATTAGTTGAACATATTTAGGATTAGCACATTTGATTTCACATTTAGAGCTAATTAGGATTTAATTGACTTGTTCATAAATACATGCTCTATATATTTGCTAGAATATTCATTGTTTATGTTTGTGTGAACCTAGCATGTTTTTGTTTGATTACTAAAATCTTGAATATGTGCTTAATGTATATGATTGATTCAAGTTTTAGTCATATGAATGATTTTAGGACTTTAATGTGTATAAGTGTTTTCACATGTTCTAAAATTTATTCATGTTAGTACATGCATATGTCTAGTATCCATAGAATATATTGATCTCATATTCTATGTTGAGTGCTTGTTTGCATTTTGCATTCATTGATCACACTTAGGAAGTCCTTGTAAAAGGCATGAAGTCTTGGCTAGGACATGTGGTCCGGATAGTCAAGCAAAGAGTTTTGGTTAGGACATGTGGTCCGGATAATGAAGCATGAGAGACTTTCTAGAGGCATGGGTGCCTTGGATAGAAAGTAGACTTTTTACTGGTACACCCAGAATATTAAGATGTGATGGAGTCCAATAGAGTGTGTATCATTTGTTGAGCATTCTTGAGGAATTTCCAACTTCTTAA
Source organism: Dipteronia sinensis (assembly GCA_033220585.1). Classification (NCBI taxonomy): domain Eukaryota; kingdom Viridiplantae; phylum Streptophyta; class Magnoliopsida; order Sapindales; family Sapindaceae; genus Dipteronia; species Dipteronia sinensis. The sequence goes on from CM065640.1 coordinate 46,965,155, forward strand.
TGGTTTTGTGTAGAGTGGAGACCAATAGAGAGTGAGTCATTTGTTGATCACTTTTGAGGCATTTCCAATCTACCAATAGGGATTGGGTAGACGTCGAGTCCAATATAGAGTGTCTCATTTGTTGGTCACTTTTGAGGAATGACTTGTCTACTTTCCAATAATAAAAAAACACGATGGTTGTACTCAGCCCGTGGATGTTTCCTCTTAGTAGGTTTTACCATGTTAAAAAATCCTTGTGTCAATTCTTTCTATCTCTCTCTTATACTTGTGTGTGTATGTTTGTATCTTGTTTAATCAAGCCTCATTTCAAGATTTCTTTGTAAACAAGATTGTTGTAAAGTGTGAGATGCAAACACTTCATTTGATCAAAGTTGTAAATATCATTTTATTTGTAATTTGATTTATCTGTATATAATCATCTTTGATAAAATACTTGTACATATTGAACAATATTGTGAATACAAGTATTCTTTGTTTTTAGTTTTATTATAATTCTTTTACTAGCAACTTGCAAGCTTGTTTGACAATACTTTGATTAAGAATACATATTGAGTGTCTATATGTGCTTTGCTATCTAAAGTGTTGTGATTCAAGCTAGCTAGAGGGACAAACTTTTGTTTGTTTCAAGGGATTGAAAAATGGTGTAAAAACCTATTCACCCCCCCCCCCTCCCCCAGCTTAAGGCAATTTAACCGCATTTGTATATTTTCACCGTTCGATACCGTCACAACGTGTTCTTTTTTGTTTAACTCAATGGCCAATGCCTCCAATGACGATATCCGACCCTCCAGCATCTCGAACTTCGTCCTCCACCTTTCGACCTCACTCTCCAGATCCTTCCGCTCGTTCTTCAGCCGGGCGATCTCATTCTTCATCGTGTTCTCTCTTGCACACAAAATGAACTACACCTTTGCCAAATCAGAATCGCGACAAGACAACTGCAATGAACAAATTAGGTTACTTGATGTCCTACTCTCATCTCTTACTCCATCGACATCCATACTGACAGTATCAACCATGTCTTTCAATTAAATGTTATGACTTACCGATTGTATAAACATCAAGTGATCAGTAAACATTTAAATATAACCTCTTGAGGGTCCCAACCATATCAAGTCCTACAATTACAGGACTTTTCAAACATGTCGTTTATAAATAAATTACATGCTGTGGGCCCTCGAGCTCACCCAGTTCGACATCAAGTATAAAGCCAGGACTACAATCAAGGCCCAAGCTTTAGTGGATTTCGTGGTAGAATTCAGTACAATCCCCGATCAGAGTGCTACCCCGAGCCTGAATCAAACTCCTCAGAAGAAGCAAGAGCCTGCAGATTGGCCTACCAATCGAGAAATTTGGATCTTATATACCGATAGGGCATCCAATTAAGCAGGAAGCGGAGGTGGGATCATTCTAACTGACCTAGAAAAAGTTGAGTGTTGTCACTGTTTCAGATTCGAGTTTAACACCATCAACAATGAGGCTGAATATGAAGCCTTGTTAGCAGGAATGAGAACAGCAGTATAGCTAGGTGCTGATTACCTCATTGCCAAATGTGACTCACAACTGGTAGTTAATCAGATAACAGGTCTATACCAGGCAAAAGGGGATAACATGGCAACCTACGTTGAAAAGGTCCGGGAGCTGTTACCCCGCTTCAAAGGTTTCAGGATTGAGCAGATACCTAGGCAACATAATCATTGAGCTGACGTCCTAGCCAAGATAGCTGCAAGTGAAGGACAAGCACTGCCGAAAGGAGTATCGCTCCAGATAATCACTACCTCAAGCATAGCTGAAGGAAAGGAAGTCAACCCCGCGGAACGGCTTCCATGCTGGATGGATCCCATCTTGGATTATCTTCAATCAGGAAATATCCCTGAAAACCCTAAAAATCCTGATCAAGTTCGTAAGGTCAAGAGAACCTCGGTCCGTTATTGCTTGGTAGAGGGGCACCTTTACCGTAGAGGTAGGTCACTCCCCTTGCTCAGATGCCTACATCCCGATGATGCGAACTAGGCATTGAGAGAAGTGCATTCAGGGGATTGTGGAAATCATGCCGGGGAAGAAGCACTAGCATACCAGGTGTTACGCATGGGATATTTCTGACCAACCTTGCACCATGATGCAAGGCAGTTCATGCAGTCTTGTGAACTATGTCAGAAAATGGCCAACCTGCATCACCTTCCTCCAGAACGATTATCTACCATCAGCTCGCCGTATCTGTTTACCTTCTGGGAGTAGATCTGATTGGACCTCTCCTAACCACGCTTCGTTAGCAAAAGCATGCGATCGTGGCTATTGATTATTTCACTAGGTGGGTGGAAATGGAACCCCTCTCTAGAATAACATAAGAAAATACGATAGAATTCATCAAGAAAAATGTAGTTTGCCGATTTGGAACCCCGATGGTCATCATCCCGGATCTGGGTAAGCAATTTGATAACGCTAGATTCTGGGAATTCTACGAGAATCTGGGGATTGAGCTTCGATTTGAATCTGTAGCACACCCTCGGACTAATGGCTTGGTAGAGGCCACAAATTAGACTATCAAGAGGCTCCTGAAGAAAAAAGCTTCAATAGAAGAAAGGGAGATGGGCAGATGAACTCTCAGACGTTCTATGGGCTTACCGCACCACCAAAAGGACTGCTACTATAGAGACCCCCTACTCACTAGCTTTCGGGGTAGAAGTTGTCCTTCCTATCGAGTATAAGCTCACTTCTTTCCGGGTTCAACATTTCAACCCTGATGGGAATGAGGACAAGTTGAGGGCTAATCTGGACCTCCTAGAGGAGAAACAGGACAGGGTTGTAGAAAGGGTAGCAATTTACCAGAACCGGATTGCTCTTTACTTCAACAGGAGAGTAAGAGCCCGAAGCTTCAAAGAAGAGGACTTAGTTCTCAGGAAGGTTACTCAGAATACCCAGAAGAGGTCGGATGGGGTACAGTCACCTAATTGGGAAGGTCTCTATTTAATCAGAATAGCGATCTAAGGTGGGGCCTACAAGTTGGACAACATGAATGGACATCCTGTAGACCACACTTGGAATGGTGATCACCTCAAGAGGTTTTACCCATAAGTCATGCAGTGGAAATAAGCCAGGATCATCCTGAAACGAATGTTAGGAGATGTTAGTAATCGTGAGTGCTTGTATTATCTTTTTTGATCATTAATAAAGAAGGTTTCTTTCTCTATCTACTTTTGTCTACATTTATCTACATCTATCTGCTTTATGTCGCCAATTGAATCCGCCATGATCATCACCTTAAGACCAGGAGAGCTATATGGCACTCCTGATGCCCTGGACCGGATAAAACCCTCTATGAGGATCGCCTTAAAACAGTAAGAGCTACACAGCACTTCTAATGCCTTGGACAAGATTAATCCCTCTAGGAGGATCTCCTCGAGACTAGGATAAGCAGCATGCCATTCTTGATGCCTTGGCCGGGCACCACCCCCAGCTAGGAAGGATCCGGTATGTAAGAGCATAGTTGCCCGACGGATCAGACCTCGGCCAGGCATCACCCCCCTCTGAGAAGGGTCTGGATAATAAGTGCATAGTTGCCAGCCAGATCAAGGCATTGGCCAGGCACCACCCCCCGCTAAGAAAGACTTGGTGCTAAAGTTGCCTTAGTTGCCTACTGTTGGAACCTAGGGTTACAGATTACGCAGCGGAAGGTTTTAAAATTTTTTATGCAATCATTAAACTAACCCATTTGTACAGTAATAATCAAATACAATAATAAAGTGAAGAAACTTTTTTCATACCTACGTAGGAGGCTCCTTCACTTTGATACGAACTGCTCCTGATTTGAACCACGTGATCTTCCTAGCTATCTCCCGGAACTAGTAACTGCGTGTGGGCGCGTCACAATATTCGGGACCTGTATCGAGGAAGAAGAGAAGAATACACACACAAATAGAAGTGCAGAACTTGTTGTTCTCACCACACCCAATTTTTTTTCTTTATGTTTGCTGTGTGCTTTTTGTTGTGTGACGATCACACTTTATGTTTTTCTTTGTATGTTCTCTCATTCAATCCTTTAAAGTAATCTGATTACTTTTTGTTTTTATGTTGTTCGGTTATCTTTTTGTTAGTAAGAATATATCTCATATATCCAACAACAAAACCGAAATCTATTTGATTTTTAAAAAAAAATTTACAAAGATATCTCATATCTTTTTAAAATTAATTAAATATTTATTTTTGAATTCAAACATTTTAAATTCAAATTCAAATATTTAATTTAATAAAATAAAATAATCATATTATCTTATTTTATTCAAAATCAAATATCAACTAACACCCTCCATTTAGTGATTAACAACATAATTAAATAATCTTATTATTTAATTTATTTAATCACCAATATTCATTAATTAAATAATCTCATTATTCAATTAACTCCCGAATAAATACGTGTCACTTTCGTAACACAATTAATTGGACAATCCAATTAATTAACCGTGACCCTTGTTACCTAAATCGATTGGGCTAGCAAGGGGACCTAATGGACCCACAGTATTTTGAGCTCCAATAATCCTTAGAAATTATTAATTAAACTCTTTAATTAATATTTCATGATTATTAACTTCGGTGTTATTCCACTAAAAACCTGAAGCTACACTCTCTCAACTGTAGACGTTTTTACACAAACCAATAACTCTCGGTGTCCATCGATATAGCTATTACATATTGTATAATCCTCCACAAGTAGTTCATAATTAGAGCTGAGTCATAATGTCCGTTATACCCCTCTAATCATATCTTTCCATTAAGTACCATTGATTCTCTAATGAACAATAAATCCTACATTCCTTATGGAATGTGGAGAGCGCTCATATTGTTCAAGCCCCGAATCAACCCTTAAGGGAACTACCATCTACTTCTCACAAGAAGGAGTGGATTCCACTATTGTGTACAAACCTTCCCAGCCACAAGCCAAACCGCGATCCCAACATACGGAGTATATTGATCGGGAATGCAACTCTGACCTCACTCATGGTATATCAAAGACCACGATCTAACCTGAAGGAGTCGATAAGACACTCAGGATTAAGATCACCCATATATAGCCATCATTAGTTGATATATATGTATCTCATCGTTAAACGGATCTTAGTGAGAGATTCATATAGATCATGGCCCAGTCCTATATGATCACATCATACAAGGTGCCTCCATTCTCATATCTACATATGAATGATCCAGGATAGGATCACCGTACACTATGAAATGGACCGCAGCTGTAGATTAACCACATATAAAGTACCCAGCTTTATTTCCTATCTACGGACTCTTTAGATTGCCCGTTTCAAACTGAATCCATCTATATATGACACTCATATACTCAGTTCGAAATTACATCCGGCAATTTTGGATGTTCAGTGCACATGTTATATAAAGTATGACACAAAATGAATGAATATACTACTTCTTTTATTTATGTTCAAATTACATTTACATATTACAAGCTTTAGGGCAAAAACCCAAACAATCTCCCCCTTGCACTAAAGCATGTGAGTCATGTCTCGTAACCCTAGACCTTCTAGGTGACCTTCAAACACTTTAGCCGGTAAGATCTTCGTAAATGGATCAGCATGATTGTCTTGTGAGGCTATCTTGGTGACGATCACAGCTCCTCTCTGTACTATCTTTCTAATGAGATGATACTTTCTCTCTATATGCTTCCCTCTCTTGTGGCTTCTTGGTTCTTTGGAATTAGCCACAACACCACTGTTATCACAATAAAGTGTGATGGGCTTATCCTAATCTGGAACAACTTCCAGATCACTCAAGAACTTACGGAGCCAAACAGCCTCTTTAGTAGCTTCACAAGCGGCTACATATTCGGCTTCCATGGTGGAGTCAGCAATGCAAGATTGCTTTATGAAAATACACAAAGTGTGTCTAATACAACCTAGAGGGGGGGTGAATAGGTTTTAGTTGATTTATTACCAACTTTTCGACTTAATCAATTTTAATAATCCTACTCCATATTAGCAATCAATCAATCCAACATAAATATGCGGAAAACAATAAAAACACAAGGATTGATTTACGTGAGAAACCCTCCAACTGGGCAAAACTCAAGGGCTATCCTTCTAGCCACATACGGTCCTTAAATCACCTATTTGAACGAAAGTTTACAACCTAGGTTGACCTCAAGTAACACCTACTTGGTCACTAACCCTTTCACTCTACCCAACGGGCCTTTAATAGTGATTCTTGACCACAAGCTTGTGCACTAACTCACTTAGTCACAAAGCTTAACAATCAATGAAGAGGTTAAACAACCTATGTGAATATGTAAAAGATATTCAAACATGCAATTAATGCTAGGCAACAATAAATGCTTATCTAAGGATTTAAAGATGTCAATAAATGCAAATCCTAGATATCAATATCTAAATGCAAATGCATGAAGATTTAGCTAGAAGGGTAAAATCGTCCTAAATGCTAGCTATTAATGAACAAGGCTCTCAACCAACACACAACAACTCAATCATGTTATAAATGCCAATAAACATAAAGATATGCAATAAAATCACATAAAAGAGCTAACCCTAGGCAAACAAGAACATAAATAAATACAAAGAGATTTAGGGCATGTTCAAGTTACCTAGTCAATGAAAGCAAGAAGAATCCATGATGAGATAATGCTTGAAGAGGTTAGATGCACATGGATTTGTGTTTGGTTGAGTAAAGATGAGTTCTTGGGAGTTTCTCTCTCTAAGGGAAGCTTGGCCTCTCAATAATGGCTTCTTGAACTCATGAAAACGAGCAAGGAAGAAGATAGAGCATATATAAGGGAGCCCTAGTTGAAACAGCGTCGTTTTGAACTTAGGGCACAAAATCCCGTCAATACCGCTAGATGGACCGCGTCGCAGGCAAGTGTCTAGACCGAGGTACACACAGCAGTGCACCATCTGGACAACAACGCGGTGCAGGGCGCTGTGCATGCAGGTGCACAGGCCGCGGTATGGACAACAGAGGCTTACTGGACAACACCGTGACTTGGGTTGCTTTGCGTGCAAGAGTACAAGAAGCGGTACATGAAGCGGTACATGAAGCATAACTCTGCTGAGGTATACCGCTCTGTATGCCGCGGTGCAAGCATGTCTTGCCAAGCGGTCTAGGCCGCGCTAAGAGAAGAAATTCTCTTTTCTGGGCAAACTCAACACCCTAAGAGATGTGCAAAATGTGCAAGTGTGGAGTGTGAAAAGAGGCATACAATACATCATTCAATTACATGAAGATAGGAACATAATGCATGCAAGTGAGTGTGTGCAACTAGATCTCTTCAAAGAAAGTTAAACTAGTGAGATACCTTTGAAGTGCTCTTTGAGAGAGATGATGTCCTTGAAGCTTGATCACACTCAAGAGGCCTAAATTACCCTTACAAAGAATAATCCCCAATGTGGTTTGTCAACGAAATAAGCCAATCAAAATATGAGGAACTTACACTTTATACTTCTCTACACAATGGCTCCACCACTTAGGGTGAATACTGATCCATACGTGGATTTTCTAGAATCCCTGTCTGACTGAAAATCGGAATATGTGTATCCTAACGGGATCAAATCCTGTCCGGAATACACTAGCATATAGTTTCTCGTTCTCCGAAGATACTTGAGAATAGTCTTGACAGCAACCTAATGATCTAATCCTGGGTTGGACTGGTACCTGCTGACTACTCCCACTGCATAGCTGATGTCTGGTCTCGTGCATAACATAGCATACATGAGACTACCTACTGCTGATGCATATGGCACATGTCTCATATCCTCAACTTCTTGAGGTGTCTTAGGACACTGTTCTTGAGACAAGTTAACCACATGTCTAGAAGGTAAATTACCTTTCTTGGAGTTCTGCATCGAAAATCGCATAAGAATCTTGTCGATATATGATGCCTGAGACAATGCTATGAGTTTGTTCTTACGATCCCTTATAAGTTGGATCCCTAGAACATAACTCGCCTCTCCCAAATCTTTCATTTGGAATTGGCTAGCCAACCAGCCCTTTACATCAGACAACACTCCTACATCATCCCCAATGAGTAGGATGTCATCTACGTATAGGACCAAGAAAACTACTTTCTTGTCAATGATGCACTTGTAGACACAAGGCTCATCAACGTTTTGCTCGAAGCCATAGATTTTGATCACATCATCAAACCTTATGTTCCAAGATCTAGATGCTTGCTTAGGTCCATAAACGGACCTTTGCAACTTGCAAACCTTTTGCTCTTGATCTGGAGACACAAATCCCTCTGGTTGCATCATGTATATGCTTTCATGAAGATTGCCATTCAAGAATGCAGTCTTGACGTCCATTTGCCAAATTTCATAATCTAAATAGGCAGCAATGGATAAGAGAATCCGAATAGACTTAAACATGGCTACTGGCGAGAAGGTCTCTTCATAATTGACCCCCTCTTTCTGGGTATAACCCTTGGCCACTAGCCTTGCCTTGAAGGTCTCTACCTTCCCGTCTACTCCTCTCTTCCTCTTGTAGATCCACTTACATCCTATGGGTTTTACCCCATTCGGTAAGTCTACAAGTTCCCAGACTGAGTTAGAGTACATAGACTCCATCTCGAGATTCATGGCTTTAAGCCATTCCTCTTTATCAGGATCTTCCATTGTATTCTTAAATGTCAATGGATCATCCACACTATCATCAGAGACAAGATCTTGTCCCTCACTTACACCCAAATAACATTCAGGCTGTCTCACAACCCTCTCACTACGTCTAGGTGGTAGTGTATCCTGACTAGGAATTATCTGACTTTCAGATGTTAATGGATTAAAAACTCTAGTTGACTGAGCACTGGTCTCACCAGGCTCCAACTCATTTAATACAATTTTAGAATGAGGTTTATGATTACTTATATAGTTATCCTCAAGAAACGTTGCATTTGTCGGTACAAATACTTTGTTATCTTCAGGACTATAGAAGTATCCACCTCTGGTCTCCTTGGAGTATCCTACAAACAAGCAGACCACAGACTTGGGATCTAGCTTTCCAGTTCTGTTCTTCAGCACGTGTGCTGGACACCCCCATACTTGAAAATGTCGTAAACTAGCTTTACGACCATTCCACAACTCTAGGGGAGTTTCAGGAACAGATTTGGATGGCACTACATTCAAAATGTATGCCGCTGTTTGTAACGCATATCCCCAAAAGGAATTTGGTAATGATGAGAAACTAATCATAGATCTCACCATTTCTATTAGGGTTCTATTTCTCCTCTCCGCGACACCATTCTGCTGAGGTGTACCAGGAGCTGTGAGTTGGGACACGTCTTCAAACTCTTGGTCAAGGTACTCACCTCCACGATCTGATCGTAGAGACTTGATAGTCTTTCCTAACTGGTTCTCAACTTCAGCTCGAAATTCTTTGAACTTTTCAAATGTTTTCGACTTCCTTCCCATTAGGTAGACATATCCGTATCTCGAGTAGTCATATATAAAGGTGATATAATACTCATAACCACCCCTTGCTTTAACATTCATTGGTCCACAGACGTCTGAATGTATAAGCTCTAGTGGTTGTTTAGCTCTAAGCCCTTTACCAGTAAAAGGTCTCTTAGTCATCTTACCTTCCAGACAAGATTTACAGACAGGTAAGGTGCCAACCTTTAACTCATTTAAAGATCCGCTTTTTACTAGTCTGTTTACCCGGTCAAGGTTAATATGTCCAAGCCTTAGATGCCAGAGATACGTTTCGTTTTCTAGAGAAATCTTATGTCATTTAGTTTTTGGTTTTTCAACTTTAAACATTTCGGTGTTGAGCAGTGTTGTATGCATTAACGGTCTTAACACATACAAATTGTTTTCATTAATTCTTGAACAAATATTCAGACCATTCTTTGCAATAATAACTGATTTATTATCAAAAGAAACAGAATATAATTGTTCTAACAACTTCGAAACAGAAATTAAATTCCGTGTAAATCCACGAATAAAAAATACATTGTCCAACAAAATAAAATTATTATTACAAAAATGCAATCTAATTACGCCCATTGCTCGTGCCGACACGACATCCCCTGACCCAACTCGCATTGAGAAGGCTCCCTCCTCAAGCTGTGTCCAAGAATCAGTCCACTGCAAAGAAGAACAAACATGGTTAGTGGCCCCTGAATTAACTCTCCAGGGTGAAGAATCATCTTCAACTAAACATGATTCAAGAAAACATGATTCAAGAACAAGTAAATCATATTTACCTTTCTTCTTCTTCTTAGCTACCTCCTCCAGGTACTGAGGACAGTTCCTCTTCCAGTGCCCGACCTTGTTACAATGGAAACATTTTCCTTTGTCTTGGTCGGTGGAGGTGCCCTTCTTTTTGCTTTGGGCCTTCTTGGATTTGGGCTTACCCTTCGCCTTTCCAGCAAACCTCTTCCTCTTCTTATTATTGGAGGAAGATGGTTCGGCAACATTTGCCTCACCGGTCTTACTTTTGCTGTCCTTGGTCATGGACTCAAAAGTAGCGAGCTCATTGAGCAACTGTGTGAGACTAAACCTTAACTTGTTCATCCAGTAGTTGTTCTTAAACTGATCGAAACTCTTCGGAAGAGTCGTCAGTATGATGCTCACTTGACTGGGTTCATCAATGGCCCCGCCATTGACTTCTGCCCTGTTGAAGTAGGACATCATTCTCAGGACATGTTTTCGAACAGATGTACCTTCCTTCATGCGAGCGAGCATAGCGGAACGAACAACTTCGTGTCGCTTTTGCTCGGAGGGTTGCCCGAACATAGCTTGCAATGACTCCATAATATCGAATGCTATAGTCATTGCTTCGTGCTTTGTGACAAGCACGTCTGTCATAGAAGCTAACAGATATGTTCGGGCCTTCTCATCAGATGAGACCCATCGCTGGTATGCCTCACGAACAGTTCGTGTGGCATTGGCAGTAGGCACCGGAGGACATTCCTCTGTAAGCACAAACTTGAGGTCTTTGGTGACCAGTATTGCATTAATGTTAAGTTTCCATTTTGTGTAGTTATCACCAGTTAATTTATCGTTTGCAAGTATTTGTAATAGTGCAGATGACATGGCTGAAAAAACATAAATTAAAGATTCATTCAGTCATACATTCTAAACATGTGCTAATGTTCGGCATAAAATTAAACATGATGCATGAAAATGTTTAATGAACAAGAACAACCCTAAAAACAATGTTTCTATGCCATGACAATCCAACATACCACAAGCAAGTGCCGCCTTAGGGTCGGTCAAATTCTTACATGTTGGATCGAGACATTCTCAGTCAAAGGATATACAAGAATAACTCTTATGCCAATATCATTCAACCATCGTTTATTAGGTCAGGTTTTTAATTAACCAATTTAATTAAAACCTTGTGAGTGTAACCCATCATTTCAGATCTCAGGAGCTTAACTCGAAAATTGTCGCCTTAGGGTCGGTCAATCCCGAAATCCCCTCTGAAATCCTATCTGTTAGGAAGTCAACCTTGGTATTGATTCTTATGGAAACCCTCCTTAGGGAGGACGAAAACAAAGCCGTCACGAGGCCCCACTTGAATCTCACGGTGTTGAACTAATGATGGAGACCGCGGGATATAATGTCATATATCCCTCTCCCACTCACTATTTTATATTAAGGGTTTTCTATTAATATTAATGCACCTAGATTAAACTAGATTAAATGGCTAATTTTAATCTAAGCGTTAAGTGCATTAATCACAAATTAGTAGAATCCTATTCCAATAACTAATAAACTAAATTGATTTTTAACACTTAAAAAATCTAGTTCATTAGTGATAATTCAAATCTATGTAAACTGTTTACGAAGACTAGAATTATTATTAAATGTGTATTTACCAAGTTTTAACTATTAAAACTAAACACATTATTTAGGTCCAATTATTACTAGGAGCTTAATCAAATTAATCCTAATATATTTATAAAGGACCCCACTAATCTAAGTGTTTAAACTCTTTAATAAAAAGAATAGTAATTAATGAGATTTACCAAGTTTTTACTCCTAAAAACTAATCCCATTAAAAATAGCCAATTATGTGAATAACCCATTTTAATCAAATTAAAAAACATTAAACACATAATATAGATGGCTATAATGCATGTATGATATATCAACATATATATATATATATATGTGTAGGCACAACTAATTTAAATGACATGTATATGCATGGCAATGCTTAATCATCAAATGATTAAAACATACATGAGTTGACCGAGTGTTGTGGATTATTTAACCTAAAAATTAGAATCTAATTACAGAAAAAATATTCTCAAGGCATCCCTTGGTCTTCTTGTAATTTCCAAGACTTCCAATCTCTTCAGGTCATGCGTGGGATGTGCTGTGCGCGCTGGTAGGCATGCGTGCGATGTGCTGTGCGCGCTGGAGGAAGTGCGCTGGTGGGCTTGCGCGCAGGAAGGCATGCGTACGATGTGCTGTGCGCGCTGGAGGAAGTGCGCTGATGGGTGCTGGTAGCCTGCTTTGCCCGCTGGTAGGCTCGCTGGAGTGCATGCGCGCAGGTGGTAGGCTGGTCATGCACACTCACGATGAGCTACCAGGTGCGTGCTGGTCTGCGATGCGCGCACCAGGTCTTGCATTTACATTTTTTTTTTAATAATACAACAGTAAAATAAAATAAAATAAAAAATATTATACAACCCAGAAACACTCTAAATCCACAACACCATAAAAAATTACGATCAACCATGTTTTTTAAATTAAACAATTTAATTAAAAAAAAACATCATACACTCATCAAAAAAATATGTGCCTACACATTCATACATATCAGGAGTAATCGAATTCGATTATACTGTACAAAAATTGGCTCTGATACCAATTGTTGGAACCTAGGGTTACAGATTGCGCAGCAGAAGGTTTTAAAATTTTTTATGCAATCATTAAACTAACCCATTTGTACAGTAATAATCAAATACAATAATAAAGTGAAGAAACTTTTTTCATACCTACGTAGGAGGCTCCTTCACTTTGATACGAACTGCTCCTGATTTGAACCACGTGATCTTCCTCACTATCTCCCGGAACTTGTAACTGCGTGTGGGCGTGTCACGATATTCAGTACCTGTATGGAGGAAGAAGAGAAGAATACACACAAATAGAAGTGCAGAACTTGTTGTTCTCACCACACCTAATTTTTTTTCCTTTATGTTTGCTGTGTGCTTTTTGTTGTGTGACGATCACACTTTATGTTTTTCTTTGTATGTTCTCTCATTCAATCCTTTAAAGTAATCTGATTACTTTTTGTTTTTATGTTGTTCGGTTATCTTATTGTTAATAAAAATATATCTCATATATCCAACAACAAAACCGAAATCTATTTGATTTTTAAAAAAAATTTTACAAAGATATCTCATATCTTTTTTAAATTAATTAAATATTTATTTTTGAATTCAAACATTTTAAATTCAAATTCAAATATTTAATTTAATAAAATAAAATAATCATATTATCTTATTTTATTCAAAATCAAATATCAACTAACACCCTCCATTTAGTGATTAACAACATAATTAAATAATCTTATTATTTAATTTATTTAATCACCATTATTCATTAATTAAATAATCTCTTTAATTAAATAATCTCATTATTCAATTAACTCCCGAATAAATACGTATCACTTTCGTAACACAATTAATTGGACAATCCAATTAATTAACCGTGACCCTTGTTACCTAAATCGATCGGGCTAGCAAGGGGACCTAATGGACCGACAGTATTTTGAGCTCCAATAATCCTTATAAATTATTAATTAAACTCTTTAATTAATATTTCATGATTATTAACTTCGGTGTTATTCCACTAAAAACCCGAAGCTGCACTCTCTCAACTGTAGACGTTTTTACACAAACCAATAACTCTCGGTGTCCATCGATATAGCTATTACATATGGTATAATCCTCCACAAGTAGTTCATAATTAAAGCCGGGTCATAATGTCCGTTATACCCCTCTACTCATATCTTTCCATTAAGTACCATTGATTCTGTAATGAACAATAAATCCTACATTCCTTACGGAATTAGGAGAGCGCTCATATTGTTCAAGCCCCGAATCAACCCTTAAGGGAACTACCATCTACTTCTCACAAGAAGGAGTGGATTCCACTATTGTGTACAAACCTTCCCAGCCACAAGCCAAACCGTGATCCCAACATACGGAGTATATTGATCGGGAATGCAACTCCGACCTCACTCATGGTATATCAAAGACCACGATCTAACCTGAAGGAGTTGATAAGACACTCAGGATTAAGATCACCCACATATAGCTATCATTAGTTGATATATATGTATCTCATCGTTAAACGGATCTTAGTGAGAGATTCATATAGATCATGGCCCAGTCCTATATGATCACATCATACAAGGTGCCTCCATTCTCATATCTACATATGAATGATCCAGGATAGGATCACCGTACACTACGAAATGGACCGCAACTGTAGATTAACCACAAATAAAGTACCCAGCTTTATTTCCTATCTACGGACTCTTTAGATTGCCCGTTTCAAACTGAATCCATCTATATATGACACTCATATACTCAGTTTGAAATTACATCCGGCAATTGATGTTAAGTGCACATGTTATATAAAGTATGACACAAAATGAATGAATATACTACTTCTTTTATTTATGTTGAAATTACATTTACATATTACAAGCTTTAGGGCAAAAACCCCAACACCTACCAAGATCTTGATGCCAGTATGATCGCCTTATTTTCGCCCATGATCGCCTCAAGACAAGAAAGGACTGTATGGCCTTCCTGCTGCCTTGGCTGGGTGCCACCTCCTGCTAGGAAGAGTCTGGTTAGTAAGGGCATAGACGCATGTAAGATAAAGGCCTTGGCCGGGTACTACCCCCCGCTATGAAAGACCTGGTGCTAACATGGCCTTAGTCGCCTACCAGGATCTTGTTGCCAACACATTCTCCATCATGTTCGCCACGGTACCAAAATTTCTAGAGCAGGAATGCGAGGTACCCCGATTCACCGAATTTTTTCTCTAAGGCACCAACATTCCTACAAACGGGAATGCGAGATGCCCAGTTTTGCCAGAATATTCACCTAGAGACCTAGGTTCCCTGAAACAAGAAGGCTAGGTACCAGGTTATTCGTCGAGGTACCAAGATCCCTGCAAACAGGAATGCGAGGTACCCTGATTCACCAGGTTCGTTCGCCACAATACCAATATTCTTAGAGCGGGAATACAAGGTATCTAGTTTCTGCAGAATATTCACCATGGTACCAAGATTCCTAGAATAAGAATGCAAGGTACCTAGACTGCGAGATTATTCGCCAGTACGTTCACCCTCATTAAGGAACCAAGATTCATAGAAATGGAATGTAGGGTACCCAGATTTTACAGATTTTTCCGCTAAAGTACCAGGATCCTCAGAAGAATGAGGATCTTCAGTACCCATACTTCTTTCGATTAAATTTCTGCCAGGCTACCAAGGTTCCTCGATACCGGACGCCTAGTAGCTTGACTTTCCTGCATGCAACGATCACTGATAACATTGAGTCTCAGGGAAAGGGTCCCGAGATTCTTTGACTTGGTGCTATGGTACTGGTCACCTGCCGTTTCTCTACTTTTTTTTATCAGATTCCTTGCTTTACCAAGTATTGATTAAGTCAGGTTTATGATGGGGACTATCGCTCGAGTTTATGCTACAATCAGAAGCGTGCGGCATGATTCAATCAACAGATATAGTGGGAAGTGGGTTTTCCTTCATTGATCAAATTAGGGAACCCAACCCTTATTTCATGATACATACAAGAAAGAAACAAGGGTATCTCTGCTGATCAAATCAAGGAACCCAGCCACTATTTCAAGCTACCTTTAAGAAACAAGAAAGAAAATTACAGAAAGTAAACTGGAGATTCGGAAATGTCGATCTCCTCTTTAGCTCCTTGCCTACTTTCTACATCCGCCTACCTAGCGACATTATTTTCAACCAAGGCAGATGTCGATGATCCTACCATGACCCCGAAGGTAGGAACAGAGGCCGTGTTGGAGTCATCGAACATAAGGGGGTGACCTTTAAGCTCTCCATATTCAAGATGCAACTGGATACGAAGCTGCGGCTTGCCTAAGTAATGTCTACACCATTGGCAAGGGTGCAACGCCGTGATCCACCGTTCCTCTTGATCTAAGAAATCACGACCAGTTCTGATTCCCTGGTTGTTAAGTCTATCTCGCACCGTTCTACCCACAATATCAAGCATCCTACCAGCCATAGAACTTACATCACCTCGTCCTCCAACAGTGTTAACTGATACGACGATCATTGATCAACCTGCTGGGTGTTGCCCACTAAAAGGGAAAAGAGATTGTATGAAGATCTGTCGAACAGATAGAGGTATTTATAGAAGGAGAGATCAAGTATCTGGTGCAAGAGGATAAGGTCATTAATGGGACACAACATTCGGTGTATGGAAAAGGACAGCTTCGCAAAACGTGCTCCCCACGAAGTTTGATGTTTGAGGCAATCGAACTTGTCCTGGACTGACACTTGGAAGAGCAGTTGAATACAGAATTCAAACCAATAATTCCTACGTGGGAATTCCTAAAAAAAAAGAGGTTGTTTGATCAAGAGAACCTCGAAGGTAGCATGGACCACATCAATCTCGATTTCTAGGTACCATGATCCGTGATACCACTTCTAGATCAAATATCAACGGCTGCATTCTACCTGGATTAAATGAAGGGTGGATCGCCGAGTCTACACCTAGGTACCAGGATTCATCCGAGGACAAGTATTCATGGAATCAAAATTGAGAGAAGGACTCTACTTCAGATTAAGGCGAGGTTAAACCAAGAGTTAAATAAATGCACTTTAGGGAAAAATACGAAAACACAGTGGAAGCGAGACTAAAACAAATTTAGTATATTTAAAATTTTTCCAATATTTTAATTTTAACTCTTTAATTAATTAAACATACATATATTCAAAAGATATCATACCTCTTGTCGCGTGATTCGATTGACTTAGCGTCGATGGTAATCAGTAAGATCTTCCAATCCGATCACGAACGTGAATCACCTAGGAGCGTGGTCTCCCTATTCTTTGAATTGCGTACCTGAGAATGGAAAAACGAAATCTTCTTTCTTGATCGTTAATCACAAAAACTCCAAGAGCCTAGAAATATCGTTCCGGTCACTTTTGAATTCACAATCGTTATGATTGAAACTCGCGTGAACCTAAATCGATAGAGTGCACAAAACCTTTTAAGAACTATCTTTCTCTCTTACTTTTGGCTGAATTTTCATTATATTTTAGAGTTGGAATTTTTTTTTTATTCAAAAGCAAGAGAATAAAAAATTCTTTCTCTAAAACAAAAACTTTTTTTTTCTTTTTTTTTTCTATTAATTCTCAAATTAATAATATATATAGGTATACAAATCCTTTCCAAAAGAAGATTTACTTGGTGGGCAAGAATCGTATATCTAGGTGGATTTACTTGGTGACAAAGAATCCTTTTTCAAAAAAAGATTTCTTTTCCACACCAAGACTCCTAATCCAACTCAAATAGTGTATTTGTGATTATATTAAAGACTTCCTTATTTGATTAGATAAATAAATTCTTTATTTATCTACTTACCAAATTAAGTCTTTTATATTTATTATACTACTATAATAGTATACTACTAGGAAACATAACTCCTAGTCAGAAAAAGATTTTGATTTTTAATTAAATAATTAATTAATCAATTAATTAATTTTCATTTAATCAAACAATAAAAAAAATAATATTTTGGCTATTAATATATCCTTGCCGCCCACACACAAAAAATATGGGCCAAATATTATTTTCTTAATTTATTTAATCCATTCCGGCTTTAAATATAAGCCCCCATATGAACCAGACCCATTCTTACTAAAAGAAACAAGCCCACATGCCTCTCATTAATATATTAATATAATTTGAGCAGCCCATTAAATAAATAAGTCCAGTAAAATTTGTGCAAATTATATTCTTAATATATTAAATACAATTCTAGATGGACACATAAATTAGTCTGGTAGAATATATCAAGTGATCCATACAAGTCCGTGTGGATTGGGGATCTTGACGGGCTATCTAAATTTAAGCTTCAACAAAGATATAACCTAATCACAATCAACAAATGATTCACTTAATTCCGATCTATTAATTTTAGCTCATTCCACTAAAGAGCTAAAATTGAACTCTTAAATAAAGATAGAAAAGAAGATGTTTCTCATTCATACCCTAGACAATCTTATTGGAGATAGTGTATCCTCGTGTATAATATCAGTTATCGCCAAGAGTTCATAGACCGCCTATAGCTCTCCTAGTTACCATATTTACTCATATGACCATGTTTTGAACTTGGATATTTTGACTTGTCCAGAAGCCATGTTTTCAATAGACATTATCGAAAACTCAACGTTGAGATTTAATATCCAATACCTTAAAATATTTATATGATAATATTATACTCTCATTCAATAAATTGAGCCACGATGTTCATATCTATAAATGAAGTCCTCTATCGATTAACAAATGAATACCACCAAACTATCGAGGATAGACTATGCTATATAATCGTACTCATTGATAGCTCAAATGATAACACTTGCAATCATAAGTCCATCATTTATCTCAGGATTAAGATAGACTCTCTGATTGTCCTCATAATGAAAAGACTTGTATCTACTGACGATTCTAGATAAAATATTTCATTGTGATCCTGTTCAATGCACCCAGTGCACTAGATTCTTTTACTCGAAGATCCTTTCGATGATTTTAGACTCATCATAACTCATTTGATCCCACTCAAATGCTAGCAAAAGAATTCTACAACTTCATCAAGATAAATGTGCTCAACCTTTAATTTAAGTTGTGAACGTTTATTCAATACTAACTAAAGAATTGTGTCTACCTCATACATATCTAGATGTGCGAACAATTCTTCCTTTCTCATAGTCTTTTGTGTTGGGGTTTATGCCCTAAAGATATAATTTGTAAATGGATTTATGAAATAAATAAAAAGAAAAGTTCAATTCATTCCTGTTGTGTTGTTTATTTTATAACTTGTGCATATATTAACATCCTAGATTGCCGGATGTAATCTAGAACTGTGTATATGAGTGTCATATACAGATGGATACAGTAAGAGACGTGCAATCTAAAGAGTCCATAGATAACAAATAAAGCTGGGTACTTTATTTGTGGTTAATCTATAGCTGCGGTTCATTCCGTAATGTACGGTGATTCTATCCTGAATCATTCATATGAGATATGGGAATGGAGGCACCTTGTATGATGTGATCATATAGGACTGGGCCATGATCTATTTGAATCTCTCACCAAGATCTGTTTACGGATGAGATTCATATATATCAACTAATGATGGCTATATGTGGGTGATCTTAATCCTGAGTGTCTTATCGACTCCTTCAGGTTAGATCGTGGTCTTTGATATACCATGGGTGAGGTCAGATGCAGTTCCTGATTAATATACTCTGTATGTTGGGATTGCGGTTTGGCTTGTGGCTGGGAAGATATGTACACAATAGTAGAATCCACTCCTTCTTGTGAGAAGTAGATAGTAGTTCCCTTAAGGGTTGATTCGGGGTTTGGATAATATGAGCGCTCTCCTAATTCAGTGAGGAAATAGGATTTATTGTCCATTAGAGAATCAATGGTACTTAAAGGATATATGTAATTAGAGGGGTATAACGGACATTATGACCCAGCTCTAATTATGAACTACTGTGGAGGATTACACCATGTGTAATAGCTATATCGATGGACACCGAGTTGTATCGGTCTGTGTAAAAACGTGTGCAGTTGAGAGAGTGCAGCTTCGGGTTTTTAGTGGAATAACACCGGAGTTAATAATCAAGGAATATTAATTAAAGAGTTTAATTAATAATTCCGAGGATTATTGGAGCTCAAAATACTGTAGGTCCATTAGGCCCCCTTGCTAGCCTGATCGATTTAGGTAACAAGGGTCACGATTAATTAATTGGATTGTCCAATTAATTGTGTTACGAAAGTGACACGTATTTATTCAGGAAATAATTGAATAATGAGATTATTTAATTAATGAATAATGTTGATTAAATAAATTAAATAATAAGATTATTTAATTTTGTTATTAATCACTAAATGGAGGATGTTAGTTGATATTTGATTTTAAATAGAATAAGATAATATGATTATTTTATTTTATTAAATTAAATATTTGACATTGAATTTAAAATTTTTAAATTTAAAATAAATATTTAATTATCTTTTAAAATCTAAAGAGATATCAATTAAAGAGTTTTAGTTATAATAATATATATGATATATATTGATAACAAAAACATAGCACACAAAGGAGATACACAAGTGTTTGTATATGATACAAACTCATTATGCTTAAAGAAAAACAAAAGAGAAACAAATTGTGTGTGCGTGAATCAATCAAAGGAGAAATATATATAAAAAAAAAAAAAGGGGTTCATGCTGTGCACCATTAAGAAGAAAAAAAAAATTATATTGAAATTTTTTTTAAAGAACAAGAGTTGTTCTATGAAATATTCTCTTGGAAGAAATTGTTTCTTCTTCATTCTCTCTACATCCTCCTAAGTTCCTGAGTACTTGACGCACCCACACGCAGTTACCAGTTCCGGGAATAGCTAGGAAGATCAGTGGTACAAACCAGGAGCATATCGTAAAGTGAAGAAGCCTCCAAACGTTGGTAAGGTTCTAAATTTTCTTTTAATGTATTGATTACAATTTCCTGTGTTTACATATTGTATGTATTAGTTCCGGAAAAAGAATTGCGATCCTAAGTTCACTGGTTCCAGATTGTTTATGATCTGTATAAAAAATTTGAAAACTTATTTCTGCTGCGTTACCAGTGAACGGGGTTCCAACAATTGGTATCAGAGCCAAATTTTTTTTTTCGGAACAAGAAATTGTTTTTGATGCTTCTGAATGTATGATTGTGTAGGCACTATTTAAATTGACTATATGTTGTTTTTGTATGTATATTGAATTTGTTAATTTACAAAAACATGATTGATCGTTAATTATATGGTACTGTGGATTTAGGGTTTATGGGTTGTATTATATTTATTATTATTATTATTATTATTATTATTATTTTTTCTGTTATTGTAATGTAAAAAAAAATAAAAAAATGTAACCTATATTGAAGACCTGAAAAAATCGCGAAGTCGGAAGGGCAAAATCTGAAATACGCGTGACGGGGGGTACTGTTCATGTACTGTTCATGATACTGTTCATGCGCAGTACTGTTCATGTCGGGCACTATTCATGTCGTCTTGCACGGTTCCGTTGGCAAGTGTTGCCTGGTGCGTTCCGTGCGGATATCCTATTTCGGATTCATAAGATGAATCGGAGTGACCTGAAGAGACTAGAAGACTCGGAAATTACAAGAAGACCAAGGAATGCCTTGGGCGTATTTTTGTAATTTTAGATTCCAATTTTTTTTAGGTTAAATAATCCACAGTACTCGGTCAATTCATGTATGCTTTATATTATGTGATGATAAAAGCATTGCTATGCATACGTATGTCATTTAGATTAGATGTGCCTACACAAATATATTTGATATGTCATACATGCATCATAGCCTAATTTTTATGTATTTTTTTTTCGTATGATTAAAATCAGTAAATACATTATTGGCTATGAAAATGAGACTAGTTTTTTTTAATTGTTAGAAAACTTGTTAATTCTCATTAATAATAATCTGGTTATTAAAGTGTTTAATAAGTTAGATTAATAGGGTAATTTATTGTAATTAGGATTAATATGATTAATAACCTAATAATAAATGGACCGCATAAAGTGTTAGAGTTTTAAAAGTTAAAACTTGGTAAACGCTTACATAATAATCCGACCTTAGTAAAAAGTTTACAAAGATTTAGATTATTCACTAATAGATTAGATTTTTAATTGTTAAAAATCATTAATAATTTATTAGTTAAATTAGAATTTATTTCTAATAATGAATTTGTTAATGCGCTAGATAACTTGATTAAAATTAGCCGTTTGATCCTATAGAGTCTAGGTGCATTAACAGATAATAGAAAACCTTAATATTTAAATAGTGAGTGGGAGAGGGATATATTACATATATATCCCACAGTCTCTATTATTAGTTCAACACCGTGAGATCCGAGTGGGGCCTCGTGACGGCTTTGCTTTCGTCCTCCCTAAGGAGGGTTTCCACAAAGATCAATACCAAGGTTGACTTCCTAACTGATAGGATTTCTGAGGGTATTTCGGGATTGACTGACCCTAAGGCGGCAATTCTCGAGTTAAGCTCATGAGATCTGAAATGGTGGGTTACACTCACGAAGGTTTTGATTAAGTTTTGTTAATTAAAAACCTGACTGAATATACGATGGTTGAATGATATGGAATAAGAGTTATTCTAGAATATCATTTGATTGAGAATGTCTCGGTCCAACATGCAAGGACTTAACCGACCCTAAGGCGGCACTTCTTTGTGGTATGTTGGATTGTCGTGGTATAGTAACTGTTTTTTGGGTATTTCTAGTTCGTTAAACATGTTCATGCATCATGTTTAAATTTATGCCAAAGCACTCGCACTTCTTTTAATAAATGACTGAATGAATGTTTTATTTATTTCAGCAATTATGTCTTCTGCATTACTTCAAATTCTCGCAAACGACAAATTAACTGGTGATAACTACACTAAGTGGAAACTTAATATTAATGCAATACTGGTCACCAAAGACCTCAAGTTTGTGCTTACAGAGGAATGTCCTCCGGTGCCTACTAACGATGTTTAAAACAACTGGGTTGATGTCTAAAAAAGCGTCTTCCTCTTGGATTTCGCCTTCCTTATTGAGGAAGACCAAACCACCAAAGAAATCAACTGGTGATGCCACACGAATTGTTCGTGAGGCATACCAGCGATGGGTCTCATCTGATGAGAAGACCCGAACATATCTGTTAGCTTCTATGACAGACGTGCTTGTCACAAAGCAAGAAGCAATAACTACAGCATTCGAAATTATGGAGTCATTACAAGCTATGTTCTGGCAGCCCTCCTAGCAAAAGCGACACGAAGCTGTTCGTTCCGCTATGCTCGCTCGCATGAAGGAAGGTACATCAGTTCAGGAACATGTCCTGAGCATGATGTCCTACTTCAACACGGCAGAAGTCAATGGTGGGGCCATTGACGAACCCAGTCAAGTGAGCATCATACTGACTACTCTTCCGAAGAGTTTCGATTAGTTTAAGAACAACTACGGGATGAACAAGTTAAGGTTTAGTCTCACACAGTTGCTCAATGAGCTCGCTACTTTTGAGTCCTTGACCAAGGATAACAAAAGTAAGACCGGTGAGGCAAATGTTGTCGAACCATCTTCCTCCAATAATAAGAAGAGGAAGAGGTCTGCTGGAAAGGCGAAGGGTAAGCCCAAACCCAAGAAGGCCCAAAGAAAAAAGAAGGGCACCTCCACCGACCAAGACAAAGGAAAATGTTTCCATTGTAAGAAGGTCGGGCATTGGAAGAGGAACTGTCCTCAGTACCTAGAGGAGGTAGCCAAGAAGAAGAAGAAAGGTAAATATGATTTACTTGTTCTTGAATCTTGTTTAGTGGAAGATGATTCTTCACCTTGGATTGTTGATTCGGGGGCCACTAACCATGTTTGTTCTTCTTTGCAGTGGACTGATTCTTGGACACAGCTAGAGGAGGGAGCCTTCTCCATAGGTGTGGGGTCGGGGGATGTCGTGTCGGCCAAAGCAGTGGGAGCAATAAGATTGCAATTTTGTAATAATAATAGTTTTTTATTATTGAACAATGTTTTTTATATTCCTGGATTTACACGGAATTTGATTTCCTTTTCTAAGTTGTTAGAACAATTGTATTCTATTTCTTTTAATAATAAGTTTTTTATTATTGGAAAGAATGGTCTGAATATTTGTTCAGGAATTAATGAAAACAATTTGTATGTGTTAAGACCGTTAATACATACTACACTGCTTAACACCGAAATGTTTAAGGTTGAAAAACCTAAAACTAAACGACATAAGATTTCTCCAGATAATGACACGTATCTTTGGCATCTAAGGCTTGGTCATATCAACATTGACCGGATAGATAGACTAGTAAAAAGTGGACCTTTAAGTGAGTTAAAGGTTGGCACCTTACCTGTCTGCGAATCCTATTTAGAAGGTAAGATGACTAAGAGACCTTTTACTTGAAAAGGGCTTAGAGCTATAGAGCCACTAGAACTCATACATACAGACGTCTGCAGACCGATGAATGTTAGAGCTAGGGGCGGCTATGAGTATTATATCACCTTTATAGATGACTACTCAAGATACAGATATGTCTACCTAATGCAGCGAAAGTCGGAAACATTTGAAAAGTTTAAAGAATTCCGAGATAAAGTTGAGAATCAATTAGGTAGGACTATTAAGTCACTACGATCAGATCGTGGAGGTGAGTACCTTGACCAAGAGTTTGAAGACTTCATGGTCGAGCATGGGATAGTTTCCCAACTCACAGCTCCTGGTACACCTCAGCAAAATGGTGTAGCGGAGAGGAGAAATAGAACCCTGATGGAAATGGTAAGATCTATGATTGGTTTCTCATCATTACCAAATTCCTTTTGGGGATATGTGTTACAAATAGCGGCATACATTTTGAATGTAGTGCCATCCAAATTTGTTCCTAAGACTCCCCTAGAGTTGTGGAATGGTCGTAAAGCTAGTTTGCGACATTTCCGCGTATGGGGGTGTCTAGCACACGTGCTGAAAAATAGAAGTGGAAAGTTAGACTCTAAGTCTGTGGTCTGCCTATTTGTAGGATACTCCAAGGAGACCAGAGGTGGACACTTCTATAGTCCCGAAGATAACAAAGTATTTGTATCGACAAATGCAACGTTTCTTGAGGACAATTATATTAGTGACCATAAACCTCGTTCTAAGATTGTATTGAATGAGTTGGAGCCTGGTGAGACTAGTGCTTCATCAACAAGAGTTGTTGATCCACAAATATCTAAGAGTCAGATGGTTCCTGATCAGGATACACTATCACCTAGACGTAGTGGAAGGGTTGTAAGACAACCTGAACGCTATTTAGGTATAGGTGAGGGATAAAGTGTTGTCTCTGCTGATAGTGTGGATGATCCATTGACATTTAAGAATGCAATGGAAGATCCTGATAAAGAGGAATGGCTTAAAGCCATGAATCTCGAGATGGAGTCCATGTACTCTAACTAAGTCTGGGATCTTGTAGACTTACTGGATGGGGTAAAACCCATAGGATGTAAGTGGATCTACAAGAGAAAGAAAGGAGTAGACGGGAAGGTAGAGACCTTCAAAGCAAGGCTAGTGGCTAAGGGTTATACCCAGAAAGAGGGGGTTGATTATGAAGAGACCTTCTCGCCAGTAGCCATGTTTAAGTCTATTAGGATTCTCTTATCCATTGCTGCCTATTTCAATTATGAAATTTGGCAAATGGACGTCAAGACTGCATTCTTGAATGGCAATCTTGATGAGAGCATCTATATGATGTAACCAGAGGGATTCGTGTCTCCAGATCAAGAGCAAAAGGTTTGCAAGTTGCAAAGGTCCATCTATGGACTTAAGCAAGCATCTAGATCTTGGAACATCAGGTTTGATGATGTGATCAAAACCTATTGCTTTGAGCAGAACGTCGATGAGCCTTGTGTCTACAAGCTCATCATTGACAAAAAGGTAGTTTTCTTGGTCCTATACGTGGACGATATCCTACTCATTGGGAATGAAGTGGGAATGTTATATGATGTAAAGGGCTGGCTCGCTAGCCAATTCCAAATGAAAGATTTGGGAGAGGCGAGTTATGTTCTAGGGATACAACTTATAAGGGATCGTAAGAACAAACTCATAGCATTTTCTCAGGCATCATATATCGACAAGATTCTTGTGCGATTTTCGATGCAGAACTCCAAGAAAGGTAATTTACCTTCTAGACATGGGGTTCACTTGTCTAAAGGAATAGTGTCCTAAGACACCTCAAGAAGTTGAGGATATGAGACGTATGCCATATGCATCAGCAGTAGGTAGTCTCATGTATGCTATGTTATGCACGAGACCGGACATCTGCTATGCAGTGGGAGTAGTCAGCAGGTACCAGTCCAACCCAGGATTAGATCATTGGGTTGCTATCAAGACTATTCTCAAGTATCTTCGGAGAACGAGAAACTATATGCTAGTGTATTCCGGACAAGATTTGATCCCGTTAGGATACACAAATTCTGATTTTCAGTCAAACAGGGATTCTAGAAAATTCACGTCTGGATCATTATTCACGGTGGAGCCACTGTGTGGAGAAGTATAAAGCAATCTTGCATTGCTGACTCCACCATGGAAGCCGAATATGTAGCCGCTTGTGAAGCTGCTAAAGAGGCTGTTTGGCTCCATAAGTTCTTGAGTGATCTGGAAGTTGTTCCAGATCTGGATAAGCCCATCACACTTTATTGTGATAACAGTGGTGCTGTGGCTAATTCCAAAGAACCAAGAAGCCACAAGAGAGGGAAGCATATAGAGAGAAAGTATCATCTCATTATAGAGATAGTGCAGAGAGGAGATGTGATCGTCACCAAGATAGCCTCACAAGACAATCATGCTAATCCATTTACGAAGACCTTACCGGCTAAAGTGTTTTCGAGTCACCTAGATGGTCTAGGGTTACAAGACATGCCTTACATGCTTTAGTGCAAGTGGGAGCTTGTTGGGGTTTATGCCCTAAAGATGTAATTTGTAAATGGATTTATGAAATAAATAAAAAGAAAAGTTCAATTCATTCTTGTTGTGTTGTTTATTTTATAACTTGTGCATATATTAACATCCTAGATTGCCGGATGTAATCTCGAACTGTGTATATGAGTGTCATATACGGATGGATATAGTAAGAGACGTGCAATCTAAAGAGTCCATAGATAACAAATAAAGCTGGGTACTTTATTTGTGGTTAATCTATAGCTGCGGTCCATTCCGTAATGTACGGTGATTCTATCCTGAATCATTCATATGAGATATGGGAATGGAGGCACCTTGTATGATGTGATCATATAGGACTGGGCCATGATCTATATGAATCTCTCACCAAGATCCGTTTACTGATGAGATTCATATATATCAACTAATGATGGCTATATGTAGGTGATCTTAATCCTGAGTGTCTTATCGACTCCTTCAGGTTAGATCGTGGTCTTTGATATACCATGGGTGAGGTCAGATGCAGTTCCTGATCAATAAACTCCGTATGTTGGGATTGCGGTTTGGCTTGTGGCTGGGAAGATATGTACACAATAGTGGAATCCACTCCTTCTTGTGAGAAGTAGATGGTAGTTCCCTTAAGGGTTGATTCGGGGTTTGGATAATATGAGCGCTCTCCTAATTCAGTGAGGAAATAGAATTTATTGTCCATTAGAAAATCAATGGTACTTAAAGGATATATGTAATTAGAGGGGTATAACGGACATTATGACCCAGCTCTAATTATGAACTATTGTGGAGGATTACACCATGTGTAATAGCTATATCGATGGACACCGAGTTGTATCGGTCTGTGTAAAAACGTCTGCAGTTGAGAGAGTGCAGCTTCGGGTTTTTAGTGGAATAACACCGGAGTTAATAATCAAGGAATATTAATTAAAGAGTTTAATTAATAATTCTGAGGATTATTGGAGCTCAAAATACTGTAGGTCCATTAGGTCCCTTTGCTAGCCCGATTGATTTAGGTAACAAGGGTCACGGTTAATTAATTGGATTGTCCAATTAATTGTGTTACGAAGGTGACACGTATTTATTCAGGAAATAATTGAATAATGAGATTATTTAATTAATGAATAATGGTGATTAAATAAATTAAATAATAAGATTATTTGGTTTTGTTATTAATCACTAAATGGAGGATGTTAGTTGATATTTGATTTTAAATAGAATAAGATAATATGATTATTTTATTTTATTAAATTAAATATTTGACATTGAATTTAAAATGTTTAAATTCAAAATAAATATTTAATTATCTTTTAAAATCTAAAGAGATATCAATTAAAGAGTTTTAGTTACAATAATATATATGATATATATTGATAACAAAAACATAGCACACAAAGGAGATACACAAGTGTTTGTATATGATACAAACTCATTATGCATAAAGAAAAACAAAAGAGAAACAAATTGTGTGTGCGTGAATCAATCAAAGGAGAAATATAAAATAAAAAAAAAAACAAAGGGGTTCATGCTGTGCACCATTAAGAAGAAAAAAAAAATTATATTGAATATTTTTTTTAAGAACAAGAGTTGTTCTATGAAATATTCTCTTGGAAGAAATTGTTTCTTCTTCATTCTCTCTACATCCTCCTAAGTTCCTGAGTACGTGACGCGCCCACACGCAGTTACCAGTTCCGGGAATAGCTAGGAAGATCAGTGGTACAGACCAGGAGCATATCGTAAAGTGAAGGAGCCTCCAAACGTTGGTAAGGTTCTAAATTTTCTTTTAATGTATTGATTACAGTTTCCTGTGTTTACATATTGTATGTATTAGTTCCGAAAAAAGAATTGTGATCCTAAGTTCACTGGTTCCAGATTGTTTATGGTATGTATAAAAATTTTTACAAACTATTTCCGCTGCGTTACCAGTGAACGGGGTTCCAACATTTTGACCTTATGATTATTTACTTTGACAATTATCATTATAAATGCTATAAGATTCTGTAAAACTAGAAATCACTTTATTAATATGAAAAGATTGTCAATTACAATATTACACTCTTGCTATTGAGCATAATCCTAACAATCTCCCACTTGCGCTATAGCAAGTGTATCATATCTCTCATTCCCATGTTCTCTAGGTGCCATCAAAACTCTTCTGAGGTAGAGCCTTTGTGAAAGGATCCACTAGATTTTCTGCTGACGCGATTTTGGTAATTGTCACGGCACCCCTATGCACAATCTCCCTTAAAAGATGATATTTCCTTTCAATGTGTTTACCTCTCTTATGACTTCTTGGTTCTTTCGAATTAGCCACTGCACCACTGTTGTCACAGTGTATAGTGATCTGCTTATTCGCACTAGGAACCACTTCTAAGTCAATCAAGAATTGGCGGAGCCAAACGGCCTCTTTGGCAGCTTCGCATGCAGTAACATACTCAGCTTCCATGGTGGAATCAGCAATACAAGATTGCTTAATACTTCTCCATATGACTGCTCCTCCTCCAATGGTAAACACAGATCCTGATGTGGATTTTCTGGAGTTAGAATCCGACTGGAAATCAGAATCTGTATACCTAACGGGAATTAAATCCCCTCCAGAGTATACAAGCATATAATCTCTAGTTCTCTTGAGATACTTGAAAATATGCTTGACTGTCGTCCAGTGATCAAGACCAGGTTTTGATTGAAACCTGCTAACTATGCCAACAGCAA
Source organism: Dipteronia sinensis (assembly GCA_033220585.1). NCBI lineage: Eukaryota > Viridiplantae > Streptophyta > Magnoliopsida > Sapindales > Sapindaceae > Dipteronia > Dipteronia sinensis. The sequence goes on from CM065640.1 coordinate 46,994,637, forward strand.
AACAAATGTCTGGTCTAGTGCAGAGTATTGCATACATGAGACTTCCAACTGCCGAGGCATATGGAACTCTACTCATGAATTGCTCTTCATGCTGATTCTTAGGAACTTGTTCCTTAGAAAGTTTGATTCCAGGTCTGAAAGGTAACATACCTTTCTTGGAATCCTGCATGGAAAACCTAGACAATATTTTGTCTATGTATGAAGCTTGGGATAATGCAATTGTTTTATTCTTTCTATCCCTTATTACTTGGATACCTAGAATAAAACTAGCTTCTCCTAAGTCCTTCATATTAAATTGTTTTTCTAACCATTCTTTTACTGATGTCAATACACCTACATCGTTTCCAATGAGTAGTATATCATCAACATAAAGAATTAGGAAAACCAACTTGTCGCCCTTTATCCTTTTATATACACAAGGTTAGTTAGAATTCTGAATAAATCCAAAACCTTTCACTGCTTGATCGAACCTTATGTTCCAGGATCTAGATGCCTGTTTTAATCAATATATGGATTTCTACAACTTGCATACCTTTTCCATTTGGCCCTTTTCAATTAATCTTTCTAGTTGCATCATATATATGCTTTTGTCTAGATTTCCATTAAGGAAAGTTGTCTTGACGTTCATTTGCTAAATCTCTAGATCTAAAGATGCTACAATGGATAAGAGTATCCTAATTGATTTAAGCATGGCCACAGGAGAGAAGGTTTCCTCATAATCGATACCTTCTTTCTGTGTGTAACCTTTAGCTACCAATCTAGCTTTAAAAGTTTCCACATTTCCATTCATACCTCTTTTCCTCTTGTATACCCACTTGCACTCAATGGGTTTTATCCCTTTAGGCAAGTCTACAAGGGACCAGACTTTGTTATCGAACATGGATTCAATCTCAGATTGCATTGCCTTTTGCCAATGATGACAATAAACATCCTCCATTGCTTCCTTATAAGTGTAGGGATCATCGTCGTTCGGGAGATTCTCCACTGATTCTCCCAGACCGATGTATCTCTCGGGTTATGTACTAACCCTCTCACTACGACGAGGAATGGTAGGTTGTTGATTTTGTGTTGGAGTGGAACTTACAATTGGGTTAGGTTGTAAAACCTCTTATGGAATTGTATCTCTTGACATCTCATTCAGGATAATTCTACTTTTGGGCACAAAATTATTCATATAGTCCTTTTCTAGAAATGAAGCATTTGTTGAAACAAATACTTTTAGATATGAAGGACTATAGAATAACATCCTTTAGTTCCTTTTGGATAACCCACAAATATACATGTTTCCGAATGGGACTCCATCTTTTCTGTCTTTCCTTTTAACACATGTGCAGGACAACCAAATATCCTCAAGTGTTGTAAACTAGGCTTTCGCCCAGTCCATAACTCATATGGTGTTTGAGGAACTGACTTAGATGGTACAACGTTTAGAATGTATATTGCAGTTTGTAGAGCATATCCCCAAAAAGAAATAGGAAGCGTTATATAACTCAACATTGACCTAACCATGTCTAAAAGAGTTCTATTTCTCCTTTCTGCCACCCCATTTTGTTGAGGTGTACCTGGTGCAGAAAACTGAGAAACTATCCCATTATCAATAAGATATTGCTGAAACTCACCAGATAGATATTCTCCACCACGATCAGATCTCAAGATTTTTATGTCAAGATCATAAGTTGATTTTCTACTTCAGCCTTGAATGCTTTGAACATGTGAAAAGCATCCGACTTATGTCTCATGAGATACAGACAGCCAAATCTTGAGTAATCATCTGTGAAGGTGATGAAGTACTCATATCCACCTCTAGCCTAAATGCTCATAGGACCACATACATCAGTGTGTATTAATCCTAAACATTCAGTGGCTCTTGCACCTTTGGTTGTGAACGGCATTTTGGTCATTTTACCTTCCAAACAAGATTCACAAGTTGGTAGATCATCAACCTTTAAGTCACTTAAAGGTCCGTCACATACCAATCTTTTAATCCTATTAAGGTTAATGTGACCTAGGCATAAATGCCAAAGGTAGGTTTCATCTTTTGATAATTTTACTCTTTTATGATTAGGTTCCATTAATTCCGTGTCTAACGAGTGAGAGATATTTCTATGCAAAAAGAATAGACCGTTTTCCAATGTACCTTTGCAAACAATTTTGTCATTCTTACTAATAATAAAAGCTTTATTAAAAGTAACCCAATATCCAAATTTATTTAAACAAGAAACTGAAATTAAATTCCTCTTGAATTGAGGTACATAATAAACGTCTATTAAATCTAAATTCCTACTAGAATCTAAAATAACTCTAATATCTCCCACTGCACTTGGAGACACTAACGTTCCGTTGCCCAAGTGCAAGTTGATTTCATCTTTATTCAGCTTTCTCCTTTCTTGGAACCCCTGCAAGGAATTATAAACATGATTAGTGGCTCCAAAGTCTATGGTCCAATAATCTGTAGAATTTGCCAGAAAACATGTTTCAAGATAATTAATATTACCTTCTTCCTTCTTATTCTGGGACTTTGGGCAATTTCTTTTCCAATGTCCCTTTTCACCACAAAGGAAGCATTTCCCTTTAATCTTGGTTACTTTCTTGGTTTCCTTCTTGGTAGACCCAAGTTGCTTTTTCTTCTGTTGTTTCTTGACCTTCTAACGGGTCTTAATAGTAGCAACTTTACCAACCGAATGAATCTCTTGACCTTTGTTTTTCACAAAGATCTTTTTAGCGCTTTGAACATCTTGCATCAGGCCTTGCAAGGTGTATTCCTTACTGTTCAAGGTGTAGTCCAACTTGAACTGATCTAAGGAATCCGATAGTGAGTTGACAATCATGTCAATTTTTGTCTCACCATCTATCTCAGCACCATTAAGTTCTGCAACATTGAGATGTGCTATGACTTTCATCATGTGATCTTTCACAGCCTGTCCAGGTTTCATCCTAAGATTCATAAAAGTAGTCACTACCTCTCTCTTAGTCGACCTAGACCTCATAGCAAACATCTATTCCAGAGACATCATTATATCAGCAGCAGACTCCATTTCTTCATGCTGCTGTTGCAACACGTTGGAGATAGTGGCCATAATATAACATTTGGCCATATCATCTGAAGTCTTCCATTGCTCATACTCATCTGTTTGCAAAATATTAGATTCATTATTAGGAAGGGGTGGTTTAGGAGTAGTCAGAACAAGCTTATGCTTTTCACTTTCCAGCAACAACCCAATTTTCCTTTTCCATGTGACATAGTTATCTCCAGTTAAAGTGTTATCTTTCAGGATGTTCATAAGTGATGGAGTCATGATTTCTGAATAAAATAAAATTATATATGAGCAAATAATCATGATAAAGCACTTTTTAAATATTTATCTTGAATTAAATAAATAACTCAATCATAAAAGTTCAACGGTGATCCAACACCCACAAACGTTACGCCTCCTCTAGGAGTACGTACCATTACAAGTTGGACTAGGTCCCACCTAATTGTTAACATAACAACCAGCGTTTTCAATTTTAGCCTTGCAATTTAATGAACAAGAACTCTCGGGAGGATATTAATAAAATCACATTGAGTGTGTTACCAAGATATCGACCCTCAATTTTCTCTCACGAAATCCCCTCCTCTGGGAGTAGATTTTGTTTAAGTTAATTGTCTAGTCTATCCTTATAAGGAAGTATTTTGCTAAATTCCATTTATGAACGCCCCTCGGGGGGGATTACCAATAAATAATAAAGCTCAACGAACCTTGGATGCCATAGGTGTTCTAACATACCTTCTCCCACTCAATTATTTAAGGCATGTGATTAAATTCCATAGAATGATTTTACCAAGTTATCTAGATGCCAATTAGATACCTAAATCATTCAATGCATGTTCATACCAAAAGAGATATATGAGTGGCTCTCCTATTCTATATGACATGTTATCATACAACAACAAATATTGTAATTTTTACTGAAATATAAATAGCTACAATTTTGGTCCATCCTAGAAAAGCAAGTAAATTACATTTGTTTGGAATACAAAATATTTTTTCTTGGCGAACAAGTCTTCAAGCGGCCATCATCCACTTCCTCACCCCTCGGCTGCCACCTTTGGGCGTGCACACCCCTTGGGTCCATAAAGGGCCACCATGCGCAGCCTATTACGCCCAAAGGACTGTCATGCGCAGCCCATGACACATAAGCGGCTGCCGTGTGCTGCCCATGCACCTAACAAGTGTAGCTACGCGCTAACATGCACGCACGCTTGTTGCCATGGTGCGCACGGTACCAAGCTTGTTCCGATTGCTTCCTCTTCCGCTTCTAATTCTTCAACTCTTCAAATCTTCGAAACTTGAATGTATTACAGCAGATTTTACCCAACAAATTACTGCAGTATTTTTTTAATTCACTGTAGTAATTTTTACACAAGAAAAACTGCACTATTTTATACAAAAAAAAAAACTGCAGCATTTTTTAATACAATAAAAAAATAGAGAATCTAGAAACTACCAAGAAGGAACTTATGACGATAATATGCCACCCTTCTTGTTACAATTCCGAAACAAAAATACATTGAAATTCTAGGACCAAAATCAAGCAATAACAATTCACTTTATAATAACTTATATAAATCCATACATGCCACATGTAATTATATATGCAAATACCTAGAGTGCCATTTCTTTCTAAAACATGTATAATCACAATAAAAATAAATAGATTCACGTATATATATGTTAATTAATTAAAGGGTACAACCAGGCTCTGATACCAATTGTAGGGAAAAATACGAAAAACGCAGCAGAAGCAAGACTAAAAACGAATTTAGTATAGTTTAAAATTTTTCCAATATTTGAACCTTAACCCTTTAATTAATTAAACATACATATATTCAAATTATATCATACATCTTGTCGCGTGATCCGATTGACTTAGTGTCGATGGTAATCCGCAAGATCTTCCAATCCGATCACGAACGTGAATCACCTAGGAGCGTGGTCTCCCTATTCTTTGAATTGCGTACCTGAGAATGGAAAAATGAAATCTTCTTTCTTGATCGTTAATCACAAAAACTCTAAGAGCCTAGAAAGATCGTTCTGGTAACTTTTGAATTCACAATCGTTATGATTGAAACTCGCGTGAACCTAAATTGAAAGTGTGCACAAAACCTTTTTATGTAAAGGCTTGCAAGTGCACTATCGAATTTAGAACTATCTTTCTGTCTTCCTCTTGGCCAAATTTTCACTATGTTCTAGAGTTTGAATTTTTTTTATTATTCAAAAGCAAGAGAATAAAAAATTCTCTCTCAAAAAAAAACTTTTTTTTTTATTAATCCGAAATGAAGAATATATATAGGTATACAAATCCTTTCCTAGAGAGGATTTACTTGGTGACAAAGAATCTTTTTTCAAAAAAATATTTCTTTTCCACACCAAGACTCCTAATCCAACTCAAATAGTGTATTTGTGATTATATTAAAGACTTCCTTATTTGATTAGATAAATAAATTCTTTATTTATCTACTTACCAAATTAAGTCTTTTATATTTATTATACTAATATAATAGTATACTACTAGGAAACATAATTCCTAGTCAAAAAAAGATTTTGATTTTTAATTAAATAATTAATTAATTTCCATTTAATCAAACAATAATATAAAATAATATTTTAGGCTATTATTATAGCCTTGCCACACACACACAAAAAGTATGGAAAATATGGGCCAAATATTATTTTCTTATTTTATTTAATCCATTCAGGCTTTGAATAAAAGCTCACATGTGAACCAGACACATTCTTACTAAAAGAAACAAGCCCACATGCCTCTCATTAATATATTAATATAATTTGAGCAGCCCAATAAATAAATAATGTGCAAATTATATTCTTAATATATTAAATATAATTCTAGATTGACCCATAAATTATTCCGGTAGAATATATCAAGTGATCCATGCAAGTTCGTGTGGATTGGGGATCTTGGCGGGCTATCTAAATTTAAGTTTCAGTAGAGACATAACCTAATAACAATCAACAAATGATTCATTTATGTCCGATCTATTAATTTTAGCTCATTCCACTAAAGAGCTAAAATTGAACTCTTAAATAAAGATAGAAAAAGAAGATGTTTCTCATTCATACCCTAGACAATCTTATTGGAGATAGTGTATTCTCATGTATAATATTAGTAATCGCCAAGAGCTCATAGATCGCCTAGAGCTCTCCAAGTTACCATAATTACTCATATGACCATGTTTTGAACTTGGATATTTTGACTTGTCTAGAAGCCATGTTTTCAATAGACATTATCGAAAACTCAACGTTGAGATTTAATATCCAGTACCTCAAAATATCCATATGATAATATTATACTCTCATTCTTATAAATTGAGCCACGATGTCCATATCTGTAAATAAAGTCCTCTATCGATTAACAAATGAATACCACCAAACTATCGAGGATAGACTATGCTATATAATCGTACTCATTGATAGCTCAAATGATAACACTTGCAATCATAAGTCCATCATTTATCTCAGAATTAAGATAGACTCTTTGATTGCCCTCATGAAAAGACTTGTATCTACTGACGGTTCTAGATAAAATATTTCATTGTGATCTTGTTCAGTGCACCCAGTGCACTAGATTCTTTTACTCGAAGACCCTTTCAATGATTTTAGACTCATCATAACTCATTTGATCCCACTCAAATGCGAGCAAAAGAATTCTACAACTTTATCAAGATAAATGTGCCCAACCTTTAATTTAAGTTGTGAACGTTTATTCAAGACTAACTAAAGAAACGTGTCTACCTCATACATATCAAGATGTACGAACAATTCTTCATTTCTCATAGTCTTTTAACCTTATGATTATTTACTTTGACAAATATCATTATAAATGCTATTAGATTTTGTAAAACAAGAAATCACTTTATTAATATGAAAAGATTGTCAATTACAATATGACACTCTTACTACTGAGCATAATCCTAACAGTTGGAAGAAGTACCAGTTAGGAAAGGTGATGCAACCAAGGTTGTGAAGATAGGCGGCACGTTGGATCAAGAAGTTAAGAGAAGTCTGATGGAACTCCTTGAAGAATATAATGACATTTTTGCTTGGAGTCATGATGAAATGCCAAGAATCCCCCTCAACCTAGCTACTCACAGGCTAGCAGTGGACACAACCTTCAAGCCGGTCAAACAAAAGATAAGGCATTTCAATGCTGAGCGGAATGCCACAATACAGGAAGAGGTGGACAAGCTTCTCAAAGCTAGATGCATCAGGGAATCTTGATATCTCGAATGGATCGCCAATGTGGTTATGGTGACTAAAGCCAACGGGAAGTGGCGTATGTGTGTGGACTACACTGACCTTAACCGGGCTTGCCCAAAGTTTAGTTTCCCCCTCCTTAAAATAGACCAGTTGATTGATTCCATAGCAGGCAACAAGCTTTTGAGTTTCATGGATGCCTTCTCGGGGTACAACTAGATCATGATGCACTCCGCAGATCAGGACAAAACCAGCTTCATCACCGCACAGGATCTCTACTGCTATAAGGTGATGCCATTCGGACTTAAAAATGCTGGAGCAACCTACCAGCGCCTGGTGAATAATCTATTCAAGCAACAGATAGGGAAATCCATGGAAGTGTACATAGACGATATGATTACTAGGTCTCAAGCAGCAAATCAGCATCCAGAGGATTTGCACCAGACCTTTCGGGTAATAAGAGAAAACTAGATGAGGTTGAATCCAGCCAAGTCCGCCTTTGGTGTAGCAGCAGGAAAGTTTCTTAGTTTCATGGTACACGAGAGGGGAATCGAGGCTAACCCTGAAAAGATCAAGGCCATCATGGATCTTGAATCCCCTACTACTCTTCAGCAAGCCCAATGGTTGAATGGCAGAATCGCGGTGTTGAACCATTTCATATCCCGATCTACTAACAAGTGTTTATCTTTCTTTAAAATCATTAAGCAGGGTAAGAAGATAAAGTGGGACCAGGAGAGTGAGCAAGCATTCCAGTCATTAAAGAAGTACCTAGCTAGCCTGTATTTGCTAGTAAAGCCCCTACCCGGGGAAGAACTGCAACTTTACTTAGCAGTATGAGAAACTGCTACCAATGAAGCCCTTATGAAGGAATGCGGCGACGGGTTCCAGAGGCCGATTTACTATGTGAGCCTTACTCTAGTCAAGTCTGAACAGATTTACACCCCTCTGGTAAAGCTCTCATATGCACTCATGACTACAGCCAAAAAGCTCTGACCATACTTTCAAGCTAACACAATCGCGGTAGTAACTGACCAACCACTCAGACAATTCCTCCAAAGGCTAGACGTGTCAGTCTGGCTGGTCTTGTGGGCTTTAGAGCTCACTCAATATGACATAAAATACAAGGCTAGAATGGCAATCAAGGCTCAAGCCTTAGACAAATTTATGGAAGAACTCAGCACGACCCCAAATTCGGATACAGCTAGAGTACTAGGCCCGAGTCCAGAATCCTAAGAATGGCCCACTAGTTTTAGGATCTGGGTAATGTATACAGATGAAGCATCAAGTCAAGCCGAATGTGGAGCCGGAATCATCCTTACTAATCCTGACGGCATTGAATGTAGCCACTGTTTCAGGTTCGAATTTAAAGCCACCAATAATGAAGCAGAGTATGAGGCACTATTAGCAGGAATGAAGGTGTCAGAAGAGTTGGGGGCTGACTTCCTCCTAATTAAAAGTGACTCCCAACTTGTGGTCAATCAAGTATCAGGTGTCTACCAGGCAAAGGGAGACAACATGATAGCTTACCTCAAAAAGGTCTGAGAAACTTCAGCAAAAAAAAGGGAAGTGGGTGGATGAACTCCCAAATATGCTATGGGCATATCGAACCACTAAGAGAACTGCTACAGGTGAAACACCTTACTTGTTGGTTTTTGGGACAGAAGCAGTCTCACCCATCGAGCACAAGTTAACATCCTTCAGAGTTCAACACTTCGAACCGGAGGATAATGAGGTAAAACAGAGGGTTAGCCTAGACCTCCTTGAAGAGAAGCGGAATAAAGCATCAGAGTTGGTAGCTGCCTATCTGAGCAAGATAGCCAGATGTTTCAACAAAAAAAGTGAAGACCCGGAATTTCAAAGAGTGAGACTTGGTCTTAAGGAAAGTGACCCAGAAAACATGGAAGAGGTCTGATAGGATACTAGCCCCTAACTGGGAAGGTCCCTACTTGATAAAGGTGGTGGTTCAAAAGGGGGCTTACAAACTAGAGGACATGAAGGGGTACCCGTTAGACCACACTTGGAATGACGATCACCTCAGGAGATTCTATCCTTAGGGATTCGAACAAAGATTTTATATTGGATGGTATGCACACCCATATTTGCCTTGTATTATTTCATAAATTCAATAAAAACAGTTTTTTTTCTCCTACGTGATTCTCCAAAGTTTGCCTTATTAATATTTTGTCATGACTGATCACCTCAAGACCAGGAAGAGCCACATGGCACTCTTGCTGCCTTGGTCGGGGACTACCCTCCACCAAGAAGGATCTAGTGCATAAATGCTGAAATGGTGTAGTCACCTACCAGACTAAGCATCGGGATCTATATGGCCTAGTGGTCCGCCTCATCCTCCAAAATTGGGAGACCCTACTTGGATCTCTTAAAGCCTTAGATGGGGAATACCCCTCTCTAGGAAAACTTGGTGCTAAAGTGGCCTTAGTTGCCTACCAGGACAAATCGCCAGAAGGATCAAGATGCCTTATCTGGAATCTTGATGCCTTACCTCGCCATTTCTATATATGAAACCTGGTGCTAAAGAGGCCTTAGTTGCCTACCAGGACAAATCGCTAGAAGGATCAAGATGCCTTATCTGAATTCTTGATGCCTTACTTTGCCATTTCTATGTATGAAACCTAGTGCTAAAGTGGCCTTAGTTACCTACCATGACAGTTTGCCAGAAGAATTAGGATACCTCATCAGGGTACCTGGTGCTTCACTTCACAGCTATTACCGCTGTAACCAGGTGCCAAAGTGGCTTTAGTTGCCTACCAGAACAGACCACTAGAAGAATCCAGGTACCTCGTCAAGATACTGGATGTCTTACTTCGTAGCTATTATACTCAAAAGCTTAGGGTTGGAATTGCCCGAGTAGCCAACAAAAACTAACCGCCAGACGGATCAGATTGTCCTACCTAGATACCTGAATTTTCACCCTACCTAACATATAGGATTTACTTCACATCAGGATTCCTTGTGAAGGAAATTACTGAATGATTCAAACTACCAGACCTTTTTGGATGACTACTGGAACCAATTTACTCGAGCTCAGGCCATTCAAAGCTACTGGATAGGAGTTTTGCAGGATTCACATGGAAACCATTATAAGGAGTTTATTACCAGCATTAGGATATACCTTGAAGCAAGACAGCATGAATGCAAAAATAAGGGAATTGTCATTAATTAATCAGGGTGCCCAAACAATGTTTTTGGACTACACGGTTACGTAAAAAAAACTAAGAGGAATCATGCAAAGCCTACATCCTGTTTCTTTCCTGCCCCTTTTTTGGGCCCGCCTTGACAACACTTTTATCCCCTTTAGTCCCAGTAAAACTATACTTTGACGAGAACCCCGCTAGGTATCGAACAACTTGATATCTCTCCGGCCAGGATCCATCCAAATCTTGGTCCCTCAAAGTTGTTAATTGGAGTTTTCATCCCGGTGACGATTTTCAGTTAACACTACATATTTTCAAATTCAACTTAATACAACAAAACATATACGAGAAGCAAAGTGCATTTTTGAAAACCAAAATTTTATGGCTTACAAGCACATGATCTAAAAGCAATACAAAGAGATTACTTAAGATCAATACTTCTCAAGAGAGTAGCTTTCAAAGAATATTAAGCTCATATTTTTCAAAAAATGTCACTCATCATTCAAACAAACATTTCATAAACCATTTATAAGACCTTTGTAAACAACATCACTATAAGATCTTTAGAAAGCAAATGTCAATGAGAACCATATGTATATTATACTAAGTTCTCTAGAATGACATGCTACATGATGTAGTGCAAACAATGAGTTGAGAGATGAAAATTCAAGAATGCAAGCTTTAGGATATAGGAATACCTTAGCAAGCAATTTTCCATCCAATACTAAGCCTTGCCCTTTTTGTGAGCTCTCATGACCTGTTTCTTCTCATGACAACAAGTTATTGGTGTGTCATCCCAAGAGGATAAAACTAAGCATTTTCAACTCATACAAACATAAAAAAATAACTTTCTCTAAAAAGTCTTAACAACAATCAACACCATATAGATTCCAAAAATGAACTTCTCATAAAGTTAACCAACAGATGTCGACTATCATAACAAATTATGTGAGATAGCGAAGTTCATGTCAAGTTATAGAGAAACAAAGCTTAGCAAGCTAAATCTCTCAAGAACTTGACACTAATCTTAAAGCTAACTCACATGTGCAACTTACACTAATGGTAAGAGCACTCACCCTTGACCCATTTGGTCTTCGGTGAACTTACACAAAAATCGCCATCATTCTTGACTTTAATGTTGAACCTAGAGTGGAGACTTTCAACAATTTGATTCATAAGAATATCATTGATACTAATCTCCTCAACATTATTAGCAACACAAGATTTGTCAATATTCACATAACCATCAAATTTCTTCATCCAATTCTTTTTAGCATGCATTTTTGGAACATTATGCTTATCAACATCTAATGCCCTATCATGCTTCAATTTTAGTTAAATCTCTTTATCTCTAGATGCATTTCCTATTTTGCAAAATTCAATGTACTTATAACACCTTGGTTTGATGTGACCAACGATATTACAAAATGGACAATTAGGAATGAAAGATGATATTGTACCTTGTGGATTTGAAGAAATGATGAGAGTTTATGGAGATACCTTGTCTTTTTTTTTACCTTTAGCTTTAGGAGGATTATTCTTGGTAGACTTCTTAACCTTGGCCTTCTTTGAAGGAGCTAAACTATCACAAGCTTCTCCTTTCTTTTCAAGATGTTAGGTTCTCTTTGTGGTTGAGGAAGATCCATGCTACTCCTCATGTTGATCGAACCATTGACCAAGTCTTTGGTAGCTTGCTTAGCAATGTTGATCTCTTCAATATATTCTTGCTCTTTAACCTTCATCTTAGAAATAATCTTCTTAAGCTCAAAGACACATCTCTCAACCTCAACATATCTCTTCACAATTTCATTCTTTTCACACATAAATCTATGTAAGGTATCAACAAACTCATCCACTTGAGTTTTGATCAAATCAAATTTCTCCTTAACCTCTCTCAATGCTTCATCTCTTTGCTTCTAAAGATTCTTAATCTTGGCCATTAGATCGAGATTGGTTCAATTTTAACTTGTATCTTCTAGATGGCTTTAATCAATCTCCTTATCAACGGAAACTAAATAATCATCTTCTAGGTTTGTGAGAGAAGCCGTAAGAGCAACAACGTTGCTAACATGTTCTTCTTCACTTGAGGACTCAACACTAGAGGTCTTCTTATCGTTAGAGTCACTCTCACTCCAAGTGGTCATCATAGCTTTGCCCTTCTTGTCTTTCTTGGACTTCTTTTTAGTGCACTCATTTGCAAAATGTCCAAATCCTTGACAATCATAGCATTGAACATTTTTCTTGCTCTTGTTTTAACCATTCCTATCAACTCTTGGAGAAGATGGTTTCTTGATTTCCTTTTTCTTAGAAATACTACCTCTAGGCTTGGTACCTCTTCTTAAAAACTTCTTAAATTTTCTAACCATGAGAGCCATTTCTTCATTTTCATCATCACTCTCTTCTTCAATAGCTTTGAGAGCAATTCCTTTTACTCTTGGCTTTTGGCTTCAAGCACATCTCATAAGTTTGGAGTGACCCAAGCAATTCATCAATACTTAAGCAATCTACATCCTTGCTTTCTTCTATGGTCGTGACCTTGGCCTTGAATCTCTTGGGAGAGATCTTAGAATCTTCCAATTGAGACGCTCTCTAGAGATTGGTACTCCAAGTGCTTGACATTGGTTAGCAAAGTTAAGAAGACGAAATTGGAAATCTTCAACTTGTCTTCATCACTCATTTGCCAGCTTTCAAATTGTGATGTCAGCATTTGAAGCCTTGAATTTCTAACCGCCAAAGTTCCTTCATTGGTTACTTGAAGTGTATCCCAAGCTTCTTTGGCCGATTCAAGATTTTGTATGTAGGAGAATTGATGCCCATCAACTCCTCCGAATATGGCATTCATAGCACGATGGTGCCACTTAGCAACCTCAAAATCATTAGGCGTCCATTCACCTCTAGATTTAGAAACTTTGGTTCCATCGTCTAGAACTTTACTAGGAGAAGAATAACCTTCTTCAACTACCATCCAAGCTATTTCATCTATAGAGCAAATGTATGCCTTCATCCTCAATTTCCAAAGCCCATGGTTGTTACCACAAAGTAATGGTGGCCTAGTATTTGAAGCTCCTTCCGCCATTACATCATCTTGAAGTCCCATTGCTTCAATAGCTCTACAAATCACCGTGAAAGTATACCGGGATCTCACTAAGTGCAATCTAGTGACCCTCTCTGATACCAAATGAAAAATATAAACACGGTTAATTTGCCTTAAGCTAACCTAGAGGGGGGTGAATAGGTTAGTACACCTTTTTCACTTCCTTGAAACAAATAAAAGTTTGTCCCTCTAAGTTGCTTGTATCACACTTCAAAACAATCACAAGCAATATCAATTCAAATTAAAGATATGATTATTCAAACAAGATCAATGTAAACATTAACTTGTATGTGATACAAACACATATATCACATGGCTTTAATTCATAAAGCTCCAACACAAACAAAGTTGATATGATATGATTATCACTTACAAAGACATCAACTAAGATATATATATATATATATATATATATCAATACATACACAAATATAAAGAGATAAGTATAGAGAAAATCAACACATGATTTTTACATGGTAAAACCTCCTAGGACGAAACATCCACGGGTTGATTCCACAACCAGCGGCAAACAAATCCACTAGTAAGATAAAAAGATACAATCTCTCAAGTGACCACTTCACCTAGAAACCTACCCTTTGACCCTACGCAACGAATATGATGCCACCTTGCACAAATTGAAGATTCACTCTTCAAATGTGACTTCCAATGCACAATCCAAAGAATCACTGTATGCAATGTGACTTCCAATGCACAACAGCAAGACTCACTCTCCAAGTGTGACTTCCAATGCACAAATCAAAGATTCACTCTAAGAAATGTGACTTCCAATGCAAAACATGAAGATTCACTCTCCAAGTGTAACTTCCAATGCTCAAGTCAAAGATTCACTCTAAGACATAAGACTTCCAAAGCACAATTTGAAGATTCACTCTCCAAATGTGACTTCCATGCACAAATCAACGATTCACTCTATGAAATATGACTTCCAACCTTTTCACAAGGCATGTGATCTAAGTGAATGCAAATGATGCAAACACATACAACATAGTATATATGATCAATATATCCTATGGAAACTAGAAATGAACAATTAAGACATGTCATATGTTTTTCTAGTTTACAATCCTTAAAACAATGCAATAACACTCAATGACGCATGTACATGTGAAATGTGTGGATTAGACACAAAACATGAAGAACTAGATATTTGTCATCAAAGGCACAAATCAATTGTATCTGGAATCTTGTAACATGAATTAATAACCTAGAGTATGTTAAACACCTAACACATACAAAAATCTAGATTATGTTAAATTCACATAATAATGCAAAAATCAATTTGATAAAAATTGAAACTCTAGCAAAATAATAGAACTTAGATTCTCAAGATAAACAATTAAATCAAATCAAGTTCTAAATCATCAATCAAATATGCTATTTCAATAAATCTTCAATTAAAATGATCTAGCATATGAAAAGACTATCAATCAACAAAATCAAGTCAATAAACACACAAGATAGTCCTAAAACATGTGAAAACATAGTGTTAACGGAAAAATCCACTCGGGGAGTGAAATTTCGGTTAGCACCCTCGCCCACTACCGGTAGCAGTAGCGGGGTAGGTACCTTCGGTACCGGGGTCTCTTTCTATAATCGAAGGCAAGAAATAAAATGATGGAGAAGAAACAAAAGGGACCGAGAGATATAGAAGAACACTGTTTTATTAAATAACACTATAACAAAGTTACATCGCATACACTCTTCTCTCGTTTCTCACTCTTTTACACATGGTGGTGGTGGAGAAAGTGTTTATGTCGATAAGTGGATATGTCCTTTCAATGATCTTCAATGGACTCTCGCTGGCTTCGAAGAATTTCAGATGAAATTCTACCGGAAATTAGTTTCTTTGTCTTTGGCTATAAAGAATACTCGAAAAAACCTCCTCTTCCTTACGCCTTAAAACCGTATATATAGTTCTCCCAAGAATCCCCTCAAAATCCAGTCGTATTAATGAGGATTATTGAGAGTCCTATTTTAGGCGTTGAAAGGCATTGCGTGGGGCTGAAGGTAGGGGATTTGATCCCGTTAATCATTGTCGAATTCAAGTCTTGATTTGGTTGACCATTAGGTCTCATTAATGGCACTTTATTTTGGCGATGGAGTCAACTTTCCTTCTTCGTGGAGCTTGGAGGGAAACTCTGATTCTGAATTTTTGGTAGAACGAGGTGATGGTATACCAGTCTGGTGGAGCTTGTTCTACTTCTTGATGGAGTGGCGCTTGTGTCTTCACGATCATCTTAGTATTGCTTCAAATGTAAGGTATCTGCCTTGGAGGGGCTCCGAATACATATCGAGGTACCAGGTGTCTTGATTGATGTCGAGGTACTTGCGGGGTGCTGGGCGTGCAAGTTATCATCGTACCGGTCTTAAGTTGGTATTAGGAGCTTCAGTAGGGCGAGGTACATGCCTTCGTTAGCTCGCGGAGCTGATGTCCTATCTAGATAGATAGGTAGTCGAGGTCCTGACCTTGTCAAGTATCGGCTCCATCTAGGTAGTGGTACCGATCTCACTGGATACCTGGGATATCATGATGATTCTTCCTAGCTAGATTCTTGTTGGAAAATTCTCCTTTGGTCCCTTACTAGAAAACTCTGCTAACAGAAGTCTCTCCTGACTTGAACAGCGGTATCTGGTCGGGGTTGGAGTTAGGATGGATAGCACTTGGAGAATTTTTCGCAACTGTCTTGTAGGAGGGAATCTTCTCTCTTGCACGTTGATTTAAATGGGTCTTCCACGTAGCTGACTAGGGTAGGCCAAATTCAAAAAAGGAAATTTTTTGGGGGTGCACGTTTCTTGAAACCGTTCCCTCCACGTCACCGATTATCCCCCAACATTGATTACCTTCTCTGCCCATTACAAGTAACTATCTCTATATAAACCCTGCTTCTTCAAATTGTGCTCACTTCAGCAACCTTTCCCGGACGAGAGCCTTAAGAAAAAACCCAGCTTCTTCCCTTCGCCAATCTTCAAACTTCCTCTTTTTCAAAAAATAAAACTCTGAGCCTGTCATCACGTCTTCACCTGGTGGCGACCGTATCGAACAATTGTTTGTCGGCGATACGGTGGCTAGTGGGAGCATCGCCCCTAGAAAAAGGGCAGGCGCCGATAGCGACAGCGGGGACGACGTTCCCTTTCAACATCGGCGTTCCAATCGAAATGTTGCAATCGAGTCAGACTTTTCGAACAATCCTGATGCTTCGGTTGATGTCGACCAGGAGTCAAGTGGAGAAACATGAGCCGCTAAGGTTTTGTAGAGAGAGGGCCGGTGAGGCCAAGGATTCCATGGGGAGGATGCTGGCTCTTCCCTATGAGTACAGATGCATCCCTGATTCAACCATTACTTTGAAAACCATCAAACGCTTACGGAGGGATTTCAAGGTCCCTAAAGATATCATGATCACTATACCTCTTAAGGGGTATGATGTATATACCCCTAATCCTGGCGAGCTCCCGATTCATACGGCAGCTTTTGATAGTGGAGTCAGGCTACCTCTCCACCCTACCTTGCGTAGGGCGTTGTATGCTCTGTAGCTTGCCCCTTTTCAACCAACGCCAGGGTTCTGGAGGCACCTGGTGGGGTTCTTGATACTGTAGAGAGAGCAGTGCGATAGAGATAACATTGACCGAGAGCCGGGGCTAGGCGATCTCGGGTACGTGTTCCAGATTACTGCCAACGCCTCGGGTCCAAAGGGGCAATTTTATGCTCGCGCTAAGAATAACCTGCAGTTTGTGGTGCCAGGGGCCACAAAGAAAGACACCTCCTGGAAGGAGGAGTGGGTTATCATCAAAGACAAGTGGGGTAATTCAGTCCACATTGGAGGAACTGAGTTCAAGGATCCTACTTGCTTTAGCTGGAAACCCACGGTTGGAGAAGAGCAAACTCTCTGCTGAGTCAAAAAATACTGAAGGCCATCATGGCTCGAAATTATGTTAATTTGCAGTATCCTACCTTGGATGCTTTCGACGAGGGAGGGTGGAATACTACCTCCGAGTCTCCAGTGCACAACCAGGTAAACACGTTTCTGATTTTGCTTCCGTTGTATTGCTTTATTGATTCTATATATATTGACTCTAGCTATCCTTGCAGTCTCAGCAGTATCCCCATCAGTTCTCAAGTGGGGTTCCATCTGGCACTAAAGAGGGAGAAGTTCTTACTAGCGAAGCTGGAGAGAAGACGGCTAATCAGGAGCAGGAGGATGCATGATCCAGTTTGATCCTTTACCCAGTTATACCCTGCCAACCTTATCTTCTAGTAGCTCGTGATCGGAGGATGGGCTCCCCAGTTATAGTAATGAAAATGTTTCTTCTATTTTTCCCCGAGCTTCATGCATGTGCATGTTAGGATTATGCTCAATAGTAAGAGTGTAATATTGTAATTGACAATCTTTTCACATTAATAAAGTGATTTCTGGTTTTACAAAATCTTATAGCATTTATAATGATAATTGTCAAAGTAAATAATCATAAGGTCAAAAGACTATGAGAAAGGAAGAATTGTTCGCACATCTGGATATGTATGAGGTAGACACAATACTTTAGTTAGTCTTGAATAAACGTTCACAACTTAAATTAAAGGTTGGGAACCTTTATCTTGATAAAGTTGTAGAATTCTTTTGCTGGCATTTTAGTGGGATCAAATGAGTTATGATGAGTCTAAAATCATCGAAAGGGTCTTCGAGTAAAAGAATTTAGTGCACTGGGTGCATTAAACAAGATCACAATGAAATATTTTATCTAGAACCGCCAGTAGATACAAGTATTTTCATTATGAGGACAATCGGTGAGTCTATCTTAATCCTGAGATAAATGATGGACTTATGATTGCAAGTGTTATCATTTGAGCTATCAATGAGTACGATTATATAGAATAGTCTATCCTCGATAGTTTGGTGGTATTCATTTGTTAATCGATAGAGGACTTCATTTATAGATATGGACATCGTGGCTCAATTTATTAAATAAGAGTGTAATATTATCATATGGATATTTTAAGGTATTGGATATTAAATCTCAACGTTGAGTTTTTGATAATGTCTATTGAAAACATGGCTTCTGGAAAAGTCAAGATATCCAAGTTCAAAACATGGTCATATGAGTAAATATGGTAACTAAGAGAGCTATAGGCGGTCTATGAGCTCTTGGCGATTACTGATATTATACACGAGGATACACTATCTCCAATAAGATTGTCTAGGGTATGAATGAGAAACATCTTCTTTTTCTATCTTTATTTAAGAGTTCAATTTTAGCTCTTTAGTGCAATGAGCTAAAATTAATAGATCGGACCTAAGTGAATCATTTGTTGA
Source organism: Dipteronia sinensis (assembly GCA_033220585.1). Taxonomy (NCBI): domain Eukaryota; kingdom Viridiplantae; phylum Streptophyta; class Magnoliopsida; order Sapindales; family Sapindaceae; genus Dipteronia; species Dipteronia sinensis. The sequence continues at coordinate 47,013,469 of CM065640.1, forward strand.
TTGTGATTAGGTTATGTCTCTATTGAAGCTTAAATTTAGATAGCCCGCCAAGATCCCCAATCCACACAGACTTGCATTGATCACTTGATATATTCTACCGGACTAATTTATGGGTCCATCTAGAATTATATTTAATATATTAAGAATATAATTTGCACATTATTTATTTAACGGGCTGCTCAAATTATATTAATATATTAATGAGAGACATGTGAGCTTGTTTCTTTTAGTAAGAATGGGTCTGGTTCATATGTGGGCTTTTATTTAAATCTTGAATGCATTAAATAAAATAAGAAAATAATATTTGGCCCATATTTTTTGTGTGTGGGCGGCAAGGCTATAATAATAGCCTAAAATATTATTTTCTTGTATTGTTTGATTAAATGGAAATCAATTAATTGATTAATTAATTATTTAATTGAAAGTCAAAATCTTTTTCTGACTAGGAATTATGTTTCCTAGTAGTATACTATTATATTAGTATAATAATTATAAAAGACTTAATTTGGTAAGTAGATAAATAAAGAATTTATTTATCTAATCAAATAAGGAAGTCTTTAATATAATCACAAATACACTATTTGAGTTGGCTTATGAGTCTTGGTGTGGAAGAAAAATCTTTTTTTTGAAAAATGATTCTTTGTCACCTAGTAAATCCACCTAGAGACAGGTTTCTTCCCCACCAAGTAAATCCTCTTTAGGAAAGGATTTGTATACCTATATATATTATTATTTTCGGAATTAATAAAAAAAAGAAAAGGAAAAAAAAGTTTTTTTCTTAGAGAAAGAATTTTGTATTGTCTTGCTTTTGAATAAAAAATAATTCCAACTCTAGAACATAGTGAAAATTCGGCCAAGAGGAAGAGAGAAAGATAGTTCTAAATTCGATAGTGCACTTGCAAGCCTTTACATAAAAAGGTTTTGTGCACACTTTCGATTTAGGTTCATGCGAGTTTCAATCATAAAGATTGTGAATTCAAAAGTGACCGGAACGATCTTTCTAGGCTCCTAGAGTTTTTGTGATTAACGATCAAGAAAGAAGATTTCGTTTTTCCATTCTCAGGTACGCAATTCAAACAATAGGGAGACCACACTCCTCGGTGATTCACGTTCGTGATCGGATTGGAAGATCTTACGGATTACCATCAACGCTAAGCCAACTGGTATTCGCATATATAATTACATGTGGCATGTATGGATTTATATATGTTATTATAAAGTGAATTGTTATTGCTTGATTTTGGTCATAGAATTTCAATGTATTTTTGTTTCGGAATTGTAACAAGAAGGGTGGCCTATAATTGTCATAAGTTCCTTCTTGGTAATTGCTAGATTCTCTATTTTTTTATTGTATTAAAAAATACTGCCATTTTTTTGTATAAAATAGTGCAGTTTTTCTTGTGTAAAAATTACTACAGTGAATTAAAAAAAAATACTGTAGTAATTTATTGTGTAAAATCTGCTGTAATACATTCAAGTTTTGAAGCTTCGAAGAGTTGAAGAATTAGAAGCGGAAGAGGAAGCAATCGGAACAAGCTTGGTACCGTGCGTACCATGGCAACAAAAGTGTGTGCTCGTTAGCGCGTAGTTACGCTTGTTAGGTGCATGGGCAGCACACGGCAATCGCTTAAGTGTCATGGGCTGCGCATGACAGTCCTTTGGGCATAATAGACTGTGCATGGTGGCCCTCTATGGACCCAAGGGGTGAGGAAGTGGATGATGTCCGCTTGAAGACTTGTTCGCCAAGAAAGAATATTTTGTATTCCAAACAAATGTAATTTACTTGCTTTTCTAGGATGGGCCAAAATTGTAGCTATTTATATTTTTGTAAAATTACAATATTTGTTGTTGTATGATAACATGTCATATAGAATAGGAGTGCCACTCATATATCTCTTTTGGTATGAACATGCATTGAATGATTTAGGTATCTAATTGGCATCTAGATAACTTGGTAAAATCATTCTATGGAATTTAATCACATGCCTTAAATAATTGAGTGGGAGAAGGTATGTTAGAACACTTATGGCCTCCAAGGTTAGTTGAGCTTTATTATTTATTTGTAATCCCCCCGAGGGGCTTCCATAAATGGAATTTAGCAAAATACTTCCTTACAAGGATAGACTAGACAATTAACTTAAACGAAATATACTCCTAGAGGAGGGATTTTCATGAGAGAAAATTGAGGGTCGATATCTTGGTAACACACTCAATGTGATTTTATTAATATCCTCCCGAGAGTTCTTGTTAATAAAATTGCAAGGCTAAAATTGAAAACGCTGGTTGTTATGTTAACAATTAGGTGGGACCTAGTCCAACTGGTAAATGGTACGTACTCCCAGAGGAGGCGTAACGTTTACGGGTGTTGGATCACCGTTGAACTTTTATGATTGAGTTATTTATTTAATTCAAGATAAATATTTAAAAAGTGCTTTATCATGATTATTTGCTCATATATAATTTTGTTTTGTTCAGAAATCATGACTCCATCACTTATGAACATCCTGAAAGATAACACTTTAACCGGAGATAATTATGTCTCATGGAAAAGGAAAATTGGGTTGTTGCTGCAAAGTGAAAAGCATAAGCTTGTTCTAACTACTCCTAAACCACTCCTTCCTAATAATGAATCCAATATTTTGCAAAGAGATGAGTATGAGCAATGGAAGACTTCAGATGATATGGCCAAATGTTACATTATGGCCACTATTTTCGACGTGTTGCAACAACAACTTGAAGGAATGGAGTCTGCTGCTGATATAATGATGTCTCTAGAAGAGATGTTTGCTATGAGGTCTAGGTCGACTAAGGGAGAGGCAGTGACTGCTTTTATGAATCTTAGGATGAAACCTGGACAGGCTGTGAAAGATCACATGATGAAAGTCATAGCACATCTCAATGTTGCAGAACTTAATGGTGCTGAGATAGATGGTGAGATGAAAATTGACATGATTTTCACCTCACTATCGGATTCCTTTGATCAGTTCAAGTTGGACTACACCTTGAACAGTAAGGAATACACCTTACAAGGCCCAATATAAGATGTTCAAAGCGCTGAAAAGATCCTTGTGAAAAACAAAGGTCAAAAGATTCATTCGGTTGGTAAAGTTGCTACTATTAAGACCCGTTAGAAGGTCAAGAAACAACAGAAGAAAAAGCAACTTGGGTCTACCAAGAAGGAAATCAAGAAAGTAACCAAGATCAAAGGGAAATGCTTCCTTTATGGTGAAAAGGGACATTGGAAAAGAAATTGCCCAAAGTCCCAGAATAAGAAGGAAGAAGGTAATATTAATTATCTTGAAACATATTTTCTGGCAGATTCTACAGATTCTTGGATCATAGACTCTAGAGCCACTAATCATGTTTGTAATTCCTTGCAGGGGTTCCAAGAAAGGAGAAGGCTGAATAAAGATGAAATCAACTTGCACTTGGGCAACGGAACATTAGTGTCTGCAAGTGAAGTGGGAGATATTAGAGTTATTTTAGATTCTAGTAGGCATTTAGATTTAATAGACGTTTATTATGTACCTCAATTCAAGAGGAATTTAATTTAAGTTTCTTGTTTAAATAAATTTGGATATTGGATTACTTTTAATAAAGCTTTTATTATTAGTAAGAATGACAAAATTGTTTGCAAAGGTACATTGGAAAATGGTCTATTCTTTTTGCATAGAAATATCTCTCACTCGTTAGACACAGAATTAACGGAACCTAATCATAAAAGAGTAAAATTATCAAAAGATGAAACCTACCTTTGGCATTTACGCCTAGGTCATATTAACCTTAATAGGATTAAAAGATTGGTATGTGACGGACCTTTAAGTGACTTAAAGGTTGATGATTACCAACTTGTGAATCTTGTTTAGAAGGTAAAATGACCAAAAGGCCGTTCACAACCAAAGGTGCAAGAGCCACTGAATGTTTAGGATTAATACACACTGATGTATGTGGTCCTATAAGCATTTAGGCTAAAGGTGGATATGAGTACTTCATCACCTTCACAGATGATTACTCGAGATTTGGCTATCTGTATCTTATGAACATAAGTCGGATGCTTTTGACATGTTCAAACCATTCAAGGCTGAAGTTGAAAATCAACTTGAGAAACATATAAAAATCTTGAGATCTGATCGCGGTGGAGAATATTTATCTGGTGAGTTTCAACAATATCTTATTGATAATGGGATAGTTTCTCAGTTTTCTGCACCAGGTACAACACTTGAGGATATTTGGTTGTCCTTCACATGTGTTAAAAGGAAAGACAAAAAAGATGGAATCCCGTTCGGAAACATGTATATTTGTGGGGTATACAAAAGGAACTAAAGGATGTTATTTCTATAGTCCTTCAGATCTAAAAGTATTTGTTTCAACAAATGCTTCATTTCTAGAAAAGAACTATATGAATAATTTTGTGCCCAAAAGTAGAATTGTCCTGAATGAGATGTCAGGAGATACAATTCTACAAGAGGTTTTACAACCTAGCCCAATTGTAAGTTCCACTCCAACACAAAATCAACAACCTACCATTCCTCATCGTAGTGGGAGGGTTAGTACATAACCCGAGAGATACATCGGTCTGGGAGAATCAGTGGAGAATCTGCCGAACGACGATGATCCCTACACTTATAAGGAAGCAATAAAGGATGTTGATTGTCGTTATTGGAAAAAGGCAATGCAATCTAAGATTGAATCCATGTTAGATAACAAAGTCTGGTCCCTTGTAGACTTGCCTAAAGGGATAAAAACCATTGGGTGCAAGTGGGTATACAAGAGGAAAAGAGGCATGGATGGAAAGTTGGAAACTTTTAAAGAGCTAAAGGTTACACACAGAAAGAAGGTATCAATTACGAGGAAACCTTCTCTCATGTGGCCATGCTTAAATACATTAGGATACTCTTATCCATTGTAGCATCTTTAGATCTAGAGATTTGGGAAATAGACATCAAGACAGCTTTCCTTAATGGAAATCTTGACGAAAGCATCTATATAATGCAACCAGAAGGATTCATTGAAAAGGGCCAAATGGAAAAGGTATGCAAGTTGCAGAAATCCATATATTGATTAAAACAGGCATCCAGATCCTGGAACATAAGGTTCGATCAAGCTGTGAAAGGTTTTGGATTTATTCAGAATTCCGACGAACCTTGTGTATATAAAAGGATAAAGGGCGACAAGTTGGTTTTCCTAATTCTTTATATCGATGATATACTACTCATTGGAAACGATGTAGGTGTATTGACATCAGTAAAAGAATGGTTAGCAAAATAATTTGATATGAAGGACTTAGGAGAAGCTAGTTTTATTTTAGGTATCAATGTAATAAAGGATAGAAAGAATAAAACAATTGCATTATCCTAAGCTTCATACATAGAAAAAATATTGTCTGGGTTTTCCATGCAGGATTCCAAGAAAGGTACATTACCTTTCAGACATGGAATCAAACTTTCCAAGGAACAAGTTCCTAAGAATCAGCATGAAGAGCAATTCATGAGTAGAGTTACATATGCCTCGGCAGTTGGAAGTCTCATCTATGCAATGCTCTGCACTAGACCAGACATTTGTTTTGCTGTTGGCATAGTTAGCAGGTTTAAATCGAAACCTGGTCCTGATCACTGGACGACAGTCAAGCATATTTTCAAGTATCTCAAGAGAACAAAAGATTATATGCTTGTATACTCTGGAGGGGATTTAATTCCCATTGGGTATACAGATTATGATTTCCAGTCGGATTCTGACTCCAGAAAACCCACATTAGGATCTGTGTTTACTATAGGAGGAGGAGCAGTCATATGGACGAGTATCAAGCAATCTTGTATTGCTGATTCCACCTTTGAAGCTGAGTATGTTGCTGCATGAGAAGCTGCCAAAGAGGCTATTTGGCTCCGCCAATTCTTGATTGACTTGGAAATAGTTCGTGATACGAATAAGCAGATCACTATTTACTGTGACAACAGTGGAGCAGTGGCTAATTTGAGAGAACCAAGAAGTCATAAGAGAGGTAAACACATTGAAAGGAAGTAGCATCTATTAAGGGAGATTGTGCATAGGGGTGACGTGACAATTACCAAAATCGTATCAGCAGAAAATCTAGAGGATCCTTTCACAAAGGCTGTACCTCAGAAGAGTTTTGATGGGCACTTAGAGAACATAGGAATGAGAGATATGACACACTTGCTATAGCGCAAGTGGGAGATTGTTAGGATTATGCTCAATAGCAAGAGTGTTATATTGTAATTGAGAATCTTTTCATATTTGTAAGTGCCTCACTTTATGATTGGCTTATTTCGTTGACAAAATCACAATTGGGGTTAATCATTGTAAAAGGGTAGATTAGGAATTGAAGATCTTCCATTGGACTCCAAGTGCTTTAAGGAAGGTAGATTACTTGACTCTACTTTTACTTGAAGGGATATAGTTGCACACACTCACTTGCATGCATTATATCCTTGTTTTCATGTAATTGGATGATGCATTGTATGCCATTTATCGCACTCCACACTTGCACATATTGCACATTACTTAGTGTGTTGAGTCTGCCTGGAAAAGAGAGTTTCCTCTCTTACCGCGGCCTAGACCGCTTGGCAAGCGCTGCTTGTACCACCGCATACAAAGCGGTAAACATCATTTGGCCCATGCTGCCTTGACCGCGTCATGTACACATGTACGCCCAGCGGTCCCTGATGCGGTAAACATCAGTAGGCCCATGCTGCCTTGGCCGCGGCCTGTGCACTGCACGCACAGCGGTCTCAACAGCGATGTTGTCCAGTAGGCACACTGCTGCGTGTATCGCGGTCTGGACAACTTGCCCGAGCCGCGGTATGCACAACGGTAATGACGAGATTCTGCTACTGTTTTTCAAAACGGTCTCATTTCATCTAGGGCTTCCTATATATATGCCCTTTCCTCTTCCTTGCCTCTTTAGAGCTTCAGAATCCATTCTCTTTCATTCCTTTTAGAGATCAAGAGTGTCTTGCAAGAAAAGGTAGCAAGAAACCATTTTTATTGTCCAAAACCCAATCACCCATCATTCATTCATGGTTCTATCATCATCTAGTTTCATCTAGGATGTTTCTAAGCATGGGTCTTCATCAACATAGCTTACTTGGTAAGTAGAACACCACTCTCATCCATATTTGTGTTCTTGCTTAACAAGAAATCTCTTTTATGTTTCCTTTGCATCTAGATTATGATTTTTCATTATAAATAGAGATTTTTGTTGATGTTTTGGTTGTTGTATTGTGATAGCTATTGCATCTAGGAATGCTTTGATTTCATATAGCTAGGTTATATGTTTGTCATATAGCAACATGATATCTAGGATTGTTTGAAGCATTCATACATGACTAGATAAGCATTAAATGTGTTGACCTTGCATTTTGTGCATTTAGAATATCATCATATTCACTTTAGGTTTCATATCTCTTCATTTAAGAGTTAAGTCTTGTATTTGCTTTTGGTAGTATACAAGCAAGAGCCTAAAATCACTATTAAAGGCTTGCGGGTAGCAAGAACGGATTAGTAACCGATTAGGTATGAGGTGGTCAACCTAGGTTGCAATCGCTTTTGCAAATAGTGGATTTGAGGGTTCGATTGGCGATTAGGCCTATGAGTTTTTACCCAGTTGGAGGGTTTCTCATGTAAATCATATCATTGTGTCTTTTAGTTTATTCCGCATTTTTATTATGGCAATGATTGATTGTGTTAGAGATTAGGGGTTGTGTTGTTTAATTTTGATTGATCAAAAAGATGGCATTTCATTTAACTAAAACCTATTCACCCTTTCTCTAGGTCAGTTTTATCACTCTTAGTGTATTTTCAATATTAATAAAGTGATTTATGGTTTTACAAAATCTTATAGCACTTACAATTATAATTGTCAAAGTAAATAATCATAAATTCAAAAGACTATGAGAAAGGAAGAATTGTTCGCACATATGGATATGTATGAGGTAGACACAATACTTTAGTTAGTCTTGAATAAACGTTCACAACTTAAATTAAAGGTTAGGAACCTTTATCTTGATAAAGTTGTAGAATTCTTTTGCTGGCATTTTAGTGGGATCAAATGAGTTATGATGAGTCTAAAATCATCGAAAGGGTCTTCGAGTAAGAGAATCTAGTGCACTGGGTGCATTAAACAGGAACACAATGAAATATTTTATCTAGAACCGCCAGTAGATACAAGTATTTTCATTATGAGGACAATCGGTGAGTCTATCTTATTCCTGAGATAAATGATGGACTTATGATTGCAAGTGTTATCATTTGAGATATCAATGAGTACGATTATATAGAATAGTCTATCCTCGATAGTTTGGTGGTATTCATTTGTTAATCGATAGAGGACTTCATTTATAGATATGGACATCGTGGCTCAATTTATTGAATAAGAGTGTAATATTATCATATAGATGTTTTGAGGTATCAGATATTAAATCTCAACATTGAGTTTTTGATAATGTCTATTGAAAACATGGCTTCTGGAAAAGTCAAGATATCCAAGTTCAAAACGTGGTCATATGAGTAAATATGGTAACTAGGAGGGCTATAGGCGGTCTATGAGCTCTTGGCGATTACTGATATTATACACGAGGATACACTATCTCCAATAAGATTGTCTAGGGTATGAATGAGAAACAACTTCTTTTTCTATCTTTATTTAAGAGTTCAATTTTAGCTCTTTAGTGGAATGAGCTAAAATTAATAGATCGGACCTAAGTGAATCATTTGTTGATTGTGATTAGGTTATGTCTCTATTGAAGCTTAAATTTAGATAGCCCTCCAAGATCCCCAATCCACACAGACTTGCATGGATCACTTGATATATTCTACCGAACTAATTTATGGGTCCATCCAGAATTGTATTTAATACATTAAGAATATAATTTGCACATTATTTAGTTAATGGGCTGCTCAAATTATATTAATATATTAATGAGGGACATGTGGGCTTGTTTCTTTTAGTAAGAATGGGTCTGGTTCACATGTGGGCTGTTATTTAAAGCTTGAATGGATTAAATAAAATAAGAAAATAATATTTGGCCCATATGTTTTGTGTGTGGGCGGCAAGGCTATAATAATAGCCTAAAAAATTGTTTTATTTTATTGTTTGATTAAACGGAAATCAATTGATTGATTAATTAATTATTTAATTAAAAATCAAAATCTTTTTCTTACTAGGAATTATGTTTCCTAGTAGTATACTATTATAGTAGTATAATAAATATAAAAGATTTAATTTGGTAAGTAGATAAATAAAGAATTTATTTATCTAATCAAATAAGGAAGTATTTAATATAATCACAAATACACTATTTGAGTTGGATTAGGAGTCTTGGTGTGGAAAAGAAATCTTTTTTTGAAAAAAGATTCTTTGTCACCAAGTAAATCTACCTAGAGATAGGATTCTTACCCACCAAGTAAATACTCTTTAGGAAAGGATTTGTATACCTATATATATTATTAATTTCGGAACTAATAAAAAAAAGTTATTTTTTCGAGAGAGAATTTTTTATTCTTTTGCTTTTGAATAAAAAAAATTCCAACTCTAGAACATAGTGAAAATTCGGCCAAGAGGAAGAGAGAAAGATAGTTCTAAATTCGATAGTGCACTTGCAAGCCTTTACATAAAAAGGTTTTGTGCACACTTTCGATTTAGGTTCACGCGAGTTTCAATCATAACGATTGTGAATTCAAAAGTGACCGGAACGATCTTTCTAGACTCTTGGAGTTTTTGTGATTAACGATCAAGAAAGAAGATTTCATTTTTCCATTCTCAGGTATGAAATTCAAAGAATAGGGAGACCACACTCCTAGTGATTCACATTCGTGATCGGATTGGAAGATCTTGCGGATTACCATCGACGCTAAGTCAATCGGATCACATGACAAGAGGTATGATATCTTTTGAATATATGTATGTTTATTTAATTAAAGGGTTAAGGTTCAAATATTGGAAAATTTTCAAACTATACTAAATTAGTTTTTAGTCTTACTTCTGCTACGTTTTTCATATTTTTCCCTACATCAACTGCTCAGCGGGGTAGCCACCAGTCCATCCCTGCTCTTCAACTTCCATCTCTTTTTTTATCACATCTAGTACTTCTCCCTTTTCTAGGTCGTAATGATCCTGGTCCTGCGTAACCTGGCCTGGTTCATTGGTCACATGGACACATTGCTTGGCAAGTGCGGCTGGATTGGCTGACACCGCGTAACAACTGTGGGCTACCTGCTGATCACCTCTGACTTTTCCTACTCATATCCCTACTGGAAACTTCAAGATGTTATGGTAAATGGATAGTACCTCCCCTAATTCATGACAGGATAGGCCTTCCCACATCGCGTTGTAGGCCTCTAGCTGGTGTTGGCTTCTGGGTCTCCTTCTTATGGCGTGGGTTTGATCGGACTTTATCGTGCTTGACCTTAATCCGGAGTTGTTCATCTATATCCACCTTCTCTAAGGCCCTGTCATAGGCTTCCTGATAGTTCTCTAGGGGATGTTTGGAAAAAGATCGAAAAAGTCATCTAGCCCACAGGTTCCTCCGAAAATTAGCCAGGGTTTCCTTTTCATCAAAGACCCCCATTGTGATATTTTTCCACATACGACTTCAACGATTCTTCCCGCTCTTGGGTCATGTACTGGAGCATGATGGGATCCTTGGGATGAGGTTTGATCCCCAGAAACTGAGCATAAAAAGATGTGGTAAGCTTAGTAAAGGAATCCACACTACCTACTGGCAGCTTTCTAAACCACGTCTTGGCACAATCTGTCAGAGTTGAAGGGAACATCTTGCACATTGCTGACTGGGTAGCGTTCTGAATCTCTATCTGGTTTATGAAGATCTCCAAGTGACTTATAGGGTCTTCGGATCTTGAGTACTTCTCAGCAGGCATCTTTAATTTAGGGGGCAACTCAGCTTTCCTAACTCTCCTAGAGAATGGTGCATTCATCTCCCCTAAAGGGTTCTTCCCGGTTTCCTAATGCTTTCTTTACTTCAGCTCTGACAGCTCTTTTGCCATTCTAGCCATCTGATCTTCGAGAAGCTTGGGTCTTTTACTTCAAGATCGGGCTTCCAAACTTTCTTCCTCTGAAGTCTTCGATTTAGCGGTTGTCTTCTTTCGCCATTCTCTATGGCGACGCTTACATCTAGGACTTCTTTTGGATTCGGTACTCCCTTCAGCATCGGGGTACGGATCTCGTGCCTTTGCCTCTGACCTGGCTACCGGCTGGTTCCTCCTGGGAGGTATCTCGATTGCTGACTTCACCAAGCGGGGTTTGGGATTCTCTGGATCGATCGGGGCTGGTAGTGGCAGTCCCAACCTGTCAAACACAAGTATCTGGGTATCCGGTTCTGCGGCCCTAAGCATCTCGAAAGGTATCCCCTGGGCAATCATCCGGAGTCGGATGACTTCCACATAAGTTGCTGCTGCTGCTTGCTGCTTTAGGACATCCCTATTGATCTCCTACGTAGCCGGATCTTGGGGTATGGACCCTGCATTGAGTGGAGGGATCGATTCCTGATTGTCGTTTCTTGACCTCCCCTCCATGCCTCTGAACTCTCTAGGTGGAACTAAGACATTGGTGTCTCAATGGATTGGAATGGGCTTGCAAGGATCTGAACCTCATCTCGAGAAACTTCTAAGTAGAACTAGGTTATTTTGTAGATGGTTGGGAATGTTCCCACAGACAGCGCCAAAAGTGTTAACTGAAAATCGTCACCGGTATGAAATCTCCAATTAACAACTTTAAGGGACCAAGATCTGGATGGATCCTGGCTGGAGAGATATCAAGTTGTTCGATACCTAGTGGGGTTCTCGTCAAAGTAAATTTTTATTGATGATCACAAATCCCAAAATATATCTGGGGTTTCTTAACGGCTATAAAAAAGTAAGGACTGTTGATGGTGACACTCTCGTTCCTGTCGATAATTAGCAAAAAAAAGATCCTCATTATCTGTGTGATAATATGATATATATATATAGGTCATGTTTCTTGCCATGCAGTTCTATAGTTTCGGTCTAGAGTTTCAGCAATTACGGGACCTTCCTTGGTGATAGGCGAGTATATCGTGGGATTGATCCCTAGAATCAAGTGATTCTTTATTTGGTGAGACTTTTCTGGAGTTAACTTCTCATTCAAGTAACACTCTTAAATGGAGGGAATGAGTATGCTTCTGTACTGAGTAAACGATGGCGTTTCAATGTAGTTCTACACATGTCTTCTAGGTGCCTTAATGATTTCACTTCTCCTGGAGCTTCAGTCGCTTGGTTGACGGATTATGGAAAGAACTAAGGAGGTTAGACTTACAAAATCTTGGTAATAGCATGTCCAGGTCCGGGATACCGGTTGATGCGGTAGCGGGGTATCGAGATGATGTGGTATCGGGGTACTGGATCCATCAGGTAGTGGGGTTCCTAGGACTCGGCCTTTGTTTTGTCAACCGGGAATCTTGGCACTTTCGACCCTAATCTGGATGAGCCAGCCTTGCTTCGGGATACTCTGGTCCAGATCCGCTATTGGTAGTAGCTGGATCCTGCCTCCTTAGCCTAGAATCGGGATGGAAAATTCTTCCTTGATCCCTCTGCCATTTTTGGCGGTTAACATGTAGGTTGTGGATACACCTTGAAGTCTTATGACTAGTACATTAAAGATGACCTATGGTTAGTATCCATTTTACTTCGGCAACTACATAGAATTCAATGGGCACCTTCATGGAAAGGGCTACACACTTTGGTTGTGCAGCCGCCCAATGTAGGAAAGGGCTAAACCATTGTGATGAGTGAAAGCCGTCATGAAGAGTATATGTTTATGTTAAAAAAATCAAAGAAGTGTTGAAAACAATCAATAAATAAATAATTCTTTGATTCAAAGCCTTAAATAATAATAAAAAAAGGCTTAAAGAAGTATAGTTAAAAATCATGAATGCTCGGGTTGTCAAATAGAAATGGGATGACTGATCATGCCTAAATTGTTGTATATTTCGGCCCTCATTCCTATTCCTTTGTCTCGTTCTTGTGTGTATTTTCTATATATTTTATGTCTAATAGGCTCGTTGGTGCTAATTGCAAGCAATAGATGTAATTCTTGTGTTAGAAGCTAATTGCGGTGGTTCCAACAGAAAAGGGGCAAAAAGAAAGACAAAGGATCATAAGCAGCTCTACAGTGCAGGTCGCAACAGCACTTCAACCGCACTCCTTCCCACAGCCGGGACCTGAATCATGAAGGAAAGATAAAGTGCGGGTCAAGTGCGGGTCAACCAACCGCACTCCACCCAATTTGTTGCTCAAGACAGAGAGTTGGATTTGCACCTGACGTTGAAGTGCGGGTAGAGTGCGGGTCATCCAACCCTACACTCCACCCGCATTGTTGCCAAACCAAAGAAGCTAATTCGTACCTGACAGATAAAGTGCTGGTCAAGTGTGGGTCAAGTGCAGGTCAAGTGCGGGTCAAGTGCGGATCAAGACAGAGTTGGATTCATTAAAGTGTGGGTCAGCCACCCGTACTCCACCCGCACTACACCCGCACTCCACCCGCATTCTGCGCGCGACAGCTTCTGTTTTCAAGCTTAAGTTACCTATTTTTCCATCCCTTATAAATAGAAAAGCATGGGAACGAACCAAAAAAGACTCTCATATCTCCCAACACTTGTATTTTCTATTTTCTTTACATAGTCTAGGCTAGAAACACATCTCCCTCTCATCCAAACCATCTCTACTCTATCAAAGGTAACTAGGAGACTTGGATTCAAGCTTCAAGGAAGGAGATCAATCTTCAAAGGTTTTCTCTTTACACTCTCTCTTAGTTTATTGGTTTGTAATAGAACATGAGTAGCTAAAATACCCCACTATGGGGTTGATGTTATTTGTTTGATGGATATTTGGGCTTTGTAAATAAACTCTATGTGTTATATTTATACTATCTCTATGTTTTATTCCATTGCTTGAATTGATTTCCATTATTGATTTGCTTGGATACACCCTCTTTGCGCGATTGATTTGGATTACTTGAGTAGGCAATTAGGTTGTCTAATGCTCCATTGAATGGAAGGATTTCTGGAAATCCAGCTCTACAACCATGCCTTTAATCTAATCTTGAATTAGTGGCTTTCACTATACACCCTAGGTTAGCCACTTGTGAGAGAATTAGAAGCCTCCACTATACACCCTAGGTTGGCTACTTTAGTGATTTTACGAGAACTAACCTTCGAGTAGAATTCGGTACATAACCTCGAGCCTCATTCAATCTCAAACGGGTGGCCTTCACTATACACCCTAGGTCGGCCACTTGTGAGAGAATTGGAAGCCATCACTATACACCCTAGGATGGCTACATTAGTAATAGGTTAAGCCATAGCTAGATAGATGAGCATTCATGGAAAAAGTTTCGATTGAGTAACTAGCCATTGTTGGTTTCTTAGGAGGGATTAATCGCTAGTAGGAGGTCTTCGCTATACACCCGAGGTTGGCCGCTTGCTAGAGATATATACCAACACTATACACCCTAGGTTGGTCATATTTGTCAGAATTTTGAGCTTATTTAGCTTGGTGAGATACCTGGAGCATAGTGTTTGTGGGGAATGTGTGTATGCTTTGTGTGCTTATTCAATAACTCTTAGTCACTTTAGGGGTCTCACTTGCACTTCATGGGCTAGTCTCATCTTTTAGTGTCCAAGTTTAGGGAACTCGGTGCTCAAGCGCCTTGTTCTAATAGTGGATATTTCTCTTGTGAGATCACAAACACAAGCCAAAAGCTTGTATATTTAAGGGAAAATGTTTTTCAAATCTGTAAACACTATTCAAACACCATGCGCAGTCTCACTACATCAAAAATCATCATTTGTCATTGAACATGCATCATATATGTGGATTGCTTGACGGAAACTTTTATTCCCTCGGTAGATTGATCCTTTGAAGTTATATTAGGCAATGTGTATTTTAGCCACTTAAAAAGAAAGCCTAAATACTTCTCATTCCCGTAATATGTGTGCTCCCAAGTCAATTTTGAAGCCAAACACATATAGACTTTTTCATTCTACACCTACGTTATCCATAACCCAAGCAACCTAAACACTTAGCCAACCCTATCTTAATTGATCTTGTTGAGGCTTAGTTACAGTTGTGCTTTAATTTGATAAATGGCGTGTACCTAGGCAAGAGTAATGAGTTGTGAAAATGTGCATAGTAAAAAGGCATGAAAAGAAAAGAAAAGAAAAGAAGCAAAAAGTAACAAAAGAAAAATATGCTTCAAATGCCTTGTGTAAATTGTAAATGGTACTGAAATGGGTAACATGAGTAGTTAAAGATTGCACGTAGAGTCTAATTGTATGTCTGGACGCCATATTGTATTTGGAAGTGGAGTTGCACGAGAAATTAAGTGCTTAAGTGTAGAATGTGTTTCCTTAACTTGGTTGATTAGTGCATGTGCCTAAATTTCTCATTCTTCTAATCACCATTCACCGTGGCCACGTTACAACCAAATGGAAAAGACCTAGTTGATCTTAGGGGACGTCTAGATTTGGAATATAAGTTAATGAATGCTCTTTCCACGTTCATGACACGTGATTCTTTCATGAGACTCACTCACTGAAAACAGCGTTTATTCTACACTAAATGTATGCAACTAAGTTGATTCAGTTACATAAATTCATTGGCATACATGTTGCATGAGTGTGAACCTAGGTTCTGAGAGGAAAGATAAGAGAAAATCCATATGAGAACCTAGCGTGGAAGCGAATTATGCTCGAGGTGTGATAGTGAGTAGTTTCTAAGGCGAGGGCATTTTAAGTGTGGGATTCGTGTTGTGCCAGTTTCCCTTGGGGTGCCTTCGAGTTGTTTAGAACATTTTGCATATGCTCATTCCTTACTCCCATTTGCTTTTGCGTATCTCTCTGCTAGTTGGTTCTGCAGCAAGTTTTTCTTTGTTTCCAGGAAAGTTCTTAGTTCGAGTCATTTTTAGTTTGTGTCTTATTTGTTTTGTTTTGAGTTTGCTCGTGGACGAGCAAAGGTTTTGTTTGGGGGTGTTTGATCGTGCCTAAATTGTTGTATATTTCGGCCCTCAATCATATTCTTTTGTCTCGTTCTTGTGTGTATTTTCTATATATTTTATGTCTAATAGGCTCGTTGGTGCTAATTGCAGGCAATAGATGTAATTCTGGTGTTAGAAGCTAATTGCGGTGGTTCTGACAGAAAAAGGGCAAACGGAAAGACAAATGATCATAAGCAGCTCTATAGTGCGGGTCGCAACCATACTTCTTCTCACAACCGGGACCTGAATCATGAAGGAAAGATAAAGTACGGGTCAAGTGCGGGTCATCCAACTGCACTCCACCAGATTTGTTGCTCAAGACAGAGAGTTGAATTTGCACCTGACGTTAAAGTTCGGGTAGAGTGCGGGTCATCCAACCGCACTACACCCGCACTGTTGCCAAAACCAGAGAAGCTGATTCGTACTTGACAGATAAAGTGCTGGTCAAGTGCGGGTCAAGTGCAGGTCAAGTGCGAGTCAAGTGCGGGTCAAGTGCGGGTCAAGACAGAGTTGGATACATTAAAGTGCGGGTCAGCCAACCGCACTCCACCCGCACTACACCCACACTCCACCCGCACTTTGTGTGCAACAGCTTCTGTTTTCAAGCTTAAGTGACCTATTTTCCATCCCCTATAAATAGAAAAGCATGGGAACGAACCAAAAAAGACTCTCATATCTCCCAACACTTGTATTTTCTATTTTCTTTACATAGTCTAGGCTAGAAACACATCTCCCTCTCATCCAAATCATCTCTACTTAATGAAAGGTAACTAGGAGACTAGGATTCAAGCTTCAAGGAAGGAGATCAATCTTCAAGGGTTTTCTCTTTACACTTTCTCTTAGTTTATTGGTTTGTAATAGAACATGAGTAGCTAAAATACCCCACTATGGGGTTGATGTTATTTGTTTGATGGATATTTGGGCTTTGTAAATAAACTCTATGTGTTATATTTATACTATCTCTATGTTTTATTCCATTGCTTGAATTGATTTCCATTATTGATTTGCTTGGATACACCCTCTTTGGGCGATTGATTTGGATTACTTGAGTAGGCAATTAGGTTGTCTAATGCTCCATTGAATGGAAGAATTTCTGGAAATCCGGCTCTACAACCATGCCCTTAATCTAATCTTGAATTAGTGGCTTTCACTATACACCCTAGGTTAGCCACTTGTGAGAGAATTAGAAGCCTCCACTATACACCCTAGGTTGGCTACTTTAGTGATTTTATGAGAACTAACCTTCGAGTAGAATTCGGTTGATAACCTCGAGCCTCATCCAATCTCAAACGGGTGAGCTTCACTATACACCCTAGGTCGGCCACTTGTGAGAGAATTGGAAGCCATCACTATACACCCTAGGATGGCTACATTAGTAATAGGTTAAGCCATAGCTAGATAGATGAGCATTCATGGAAAAAGTCTCGATTGAGTAACTAGCCATTGTTGGTTGCTTAGGAGGGATTAATTGATAGTAGGAGGTCTTCGCTATACACCCTAGGTTGACCGCTTGCTAGAGATATATGCCAACACTATACACCATAGGTTGGTTACATTTGTCAAAACATGCTTGATTGAGAGTTTGTTGCAATTTCCCCAATATTCACTTACGAGTCCATCAACTCCGTAGTTCCATCATCATTCATTCATCACTCCATTGTCATCCCATTTTATTTGCTTTCATAGTTTAGTTTAAATTGTATTTTCATTCACCATCACTTTACTTTTATGCATACTAGTTATATTAATCCTAATCTTAACACCGCTACCCCGATCTTAGTGGACGACACCCGTGCTTACCGCTTTACTTGTATTTCTACTTGTGAACGCATCGCATAGGTTTTATAAATTGTTTTGACGGACGGTTTTCTAATGGCGAAAATCTTTTCATCAATGACGAGCCTCATGCACACACACACACTCATATGTTGAAATCTATTCTCTTTAAACCAAAATTTCCCGATGATAATCAGTTTGACCTTTTATGGAAAAGCAAAATTTTCCAAACCTAACAAGTTGAAAACTTTAGGAGTTATAGGAACCAAAAAGCTTATCCATGATGGAGGTATAGATTTGGTTGAGGGTTCTTACATTCATCATTCTTTATGTGATAGGCATTGGAATTTATGGATTAATTCCATTGGGGTTACTAATGAGAGTCTTATTAGAGAATTATACTTTGAGTATAAAGAGAGCTCAACCTTTGAAAATGCCTTGGTGAATGTGAGAGGAAAAAATTTTAGAGTCTTTTCGGATAGTATCAATAAGTTCCTTGGATTGTCAAATGAGATTGTTTCAGAATTTCTTGATATAGATAATATTGATGATCTAAATCTTATGGGGAGAGCTTTATGTGAGGATGATGGATTTGAGTGGGGGAAGATAGCTTTTATTAATCAAGGAGAGTTGACCAAGGTTAGTGCCTTTTGGCATTTATTTGTTTGTGCCAATCTTGTGGGTTCTACTAATGCATCCGAGTTGAACAAAGAAAAGATCAAGATTGTGTATGCCTTGGTGACAAAAAAGCCTTTGAATCTTGGTGATCTCTTGATTGAGCATACAGAGAGTGCGGCTTCTTCACCAAGATTGGATAAGAAGTTAGCATTTTCGGGGTTTCTTACTTGTTTTTGCATGAAGCAAGGAGTTCTTACACTTGAAGATGATGTGCTTCTGCCTCCCTTGGAGAAATTTTGTGACAAGTGCTTAATGTCCATGTCATACAAATATAAGGGAAAGGTAAGTGACACTTTTAGACTTTTTGGTAAGAACCATGAGTCATATGTTGTGACAAGCACAACTCCTTTACCGGAATGGGCCATGCAAATTCAAGAGGGGCTTATGGCTAAGATTGAAGAACTTGATGCTAAAGTGGTGGAGTTAGGAGCAAAGGTGATTCAACAAGATGAGAAGATCAAGTACTTGGAAGACAAGCTTGCCTCTAGCAATTCGTCTACTACAAAGCATTATGTGAGATCAACAACTTAAAGAATTTTCTTTGAAGATGCTAGATCTTGAGGTATTGTGTTTTCTTAACCTTTTGGTTTCATATTATGTCAAAAAAGGGGAGAAAGACAATGATACTAAAACCTCTATGCTATGCTCTTAATCTTAGGAATTGTTTAAGTTTAGATAGCTTTTGGTATATTTTGTTTTGGTTTCATTTGGTATCTTGAATTCTTGGTTTGTAATATTTGGATATTGATAATATTTTGTTGATGGATAGTATACATGTATTTAGGGGGAGACATGTGTATCCATTTGAACTTCAAGTGATATGTATCTAAATATTATCTTGCCATATATATGTATGTTTCTCTTGTATATGCCTTGTGTTTCAAGATGATTTTAGGTGGTGACAAGAGAAGACTACATTGAAAAATTCAAGACTTGATGAAGATTAGTTTAAGGGAACTAACTCATTGTAATGTGAGGGTGTGATTAAGTGACCAATCTTCATTAAGTATGTTTTAGTATTTGTATAGGTGTTTTGACATAGAATTTGCCAAAGAGCGAGATTGTTTGTTCTTGAGTTTTGTGTTGGCATAATTCTATTTCAAAACGACATTTGCTTTGTATTGATTAGTTGTTTAGAATTTGTGGATAATCAAGCTTCAAGAAGATTGGACAACTTTCAAGCAAAGTGATGGCTTCAAGACAGACAAAGCTAAATTGCTTAGCAAAACGTATATCAAGATATCCTTCCTCTTGCAAAGCTTATGTACACACATACATTGCATTCATATGTGTCCCTGCATAGTTGTGCATAATTTGGTATAACACAATACACACACTTATACTTGTATGCACATGCATTAGACTTAAAATTGACAATGTCCATAAATTGCATGTTCTAGAATTAGTTCTAGGAAATGGCATGCTTGTGTGTTCTTGTGTTTATTTGTTAATGAACTTGATTTTGAGCTTATATAATTCCTTATTGAGTTCCAATTAATCTGGTTACTCATTCATTAAGTTACAAATTAAAATTAGGTAGTTAAGAAACTTTTCGTGATTTTATCGTACACGGTTTCCATCCTTGTTTTTCAAGTTGAATTTCATATTTTTTGGAAAAGGTTTCTTGACAACTTTTGTACATGAGGGAGTCCTGGTTCGTAATCCGAAAACGGATTCAAAATCGGAGTTTGGATGCCAAAGATATGGCTGAAAGAAACAGAGTATGCATGAGGGAATTGAGGGCTACTGGTCCCATGGGGCCCACGTGCCTCCATGGGGATCCAGCATGGCAGCCCCCCATTAGTTGGTTCTTTCCCTCCTTGGTTTCCCTCTTTAAATATTCACTTCCCTCTCATTTCATTCAAGAAGAAAATTTTGAAAAACACAAGTGCAGAATTTTCTCTCCAAATTTTCTCATCTTCCAAACACCATAACTTTCTTATTTGGAGTCTGATTTGAGTGATTCAAATTTGAGAATCTTTGTATACCAGTACTCTATCATTTCCACAAGATTTTGGAGTCAATAGATTGAATTTTCTGGTAGGTCTACTCATAAAAATGAAGCTCCACGTTTTCCTTTCAAGGTATTGACTTTTATCTTGTTCTTGATCCTCAAGTCTTCAATTTCCTTGGGTTTTCTTCTTCTATATATATATATATATGTTTGTCGTATAATCATTTATTAGAGAAATGATCTCTAAGAAAGCTAGTTTGAGCTTCAATTGATTAACATGTTGAGTTAGGTTTTTCTAAATCTATGTTTTCACATGTTTGAGATGTTGTATTGTGCTAGCTTCAAATCTAGGACTATCTTGTGTGTTTATTGACTTGATTTTGTTGATTTAAAGTCTTTTAATATGATAGATTATTTTAATTGAAGATTTATTGAAATAGCATAATTGATAGAGGATTTAGAACTTGATTGGATTTAATTGATTATATTCAGAATCTAAGTTCTATTATTTTGCTAGAGTTTCAATTTTGATTTTATCAAATTGATTTTAGCATTATTATGTGGATTGAACATAATCTAGATTTTTATATGTGTTAGGTGTTTCACATACTCTAGGTTATTAGTTCATGTTACAAGATTTTAGATACAACTGATTGTGCTTTTGATGACAAATATCTAGTTCTTCATGTTTTGTGTCTCATCCACACATTTCATATGTATATGCATCATTGAGTGTGATTGCATTGTTTTTAGGATTGCAAACTAGAAAAACATATGACATGTGCTTAATTGTTCATTTCTAGTTTCCATAGGATATATTGATCATATATACTATGTTGTATGTGTTTGCATCATTTGCATTCACTTAGATCACATGCCTTGTGAAAAGGTTGGAAGTCACATTTCATAGAGTGAATCTTTGAATTGTGCATGGAAGTCACATTTGGAGAGTGAATCTTCAAAGTATGCATTAGAGGTCTCATGTCTTAGAGTGAATCTTTAACTTGAGCATTGGAAGTCAAACTTGGAGAGTGAATCTTCTTGTTGTGCATTGGAAGTCACATTTCTTAGAGTGAATCTTTGATTTGTGCATTGGAAGTCACACTTGGATAGTGAATCTTCATGTTTGCATTGGAAGTCACATTCCTTAGAGTGATTCTTTGGATTGTGCATTGGAAGTCACATTTGAAGAGTGAATCTTCAATTTGTGCAAGGTGGCATCATATTCGTTGCGTAGGGTCAAAGGGTAGGTTTCTAGGTGAAGTGGTCACTTGAGAGATTGTATCTTTTTATCTTACTAGTGGATTTGTTTACCGGTGGTTGTGGAATCAACCTGTGGATGTTTCCTCCTAGGAGGTTTTACCACGTAAAAATCATGTGTTGATTTTCTCTATCCTTATCTCTTTATATTTGTGTATGTATTGATATATATATATATATATATATATCTTAGTTGATGTCTTTGTAAGTGATAATCATATCATATCAACTTTGTTTGTGTTGGAGCTTTATGAATTAAAGCCATGTGATATCTGTGTTTGTATCACATACAAGTTAATGTTTACATTGATCTTGTTTGAATAAGCATATCTTTAATTTGAATTGATATTGCTTGTGATTGTTTTGAAGTGTGATACAAGCAACTTAGAGGGACAAACTTTTATTTGTTTCAAGGAAGTGAAAAAGGTGTACTAACATATTCACCCCCCCTTCTTTTCTAGGTTAGCTTAAGGAAAATTAACCGTGTTTGTATTTTTCATAAACAACCTAAGGGGGGGGGGGGGGGGGGGGGGGGGGGGGGTGGTGAATAGGTTGACACTCTATTTTTTAAAGCTCTTTCGAGACTTTTGTCAAAACCTTGGTGAGCATACAAATTAACCTTTAACATGATTGTTATGAGAAAACAATTAACATATGTATGCTCAATTCACCACCCTTACTCTACAAAACATATAACAAGAGATAATGTATCTTATAAACAAATATGTTCAATGTGAAGAAAATTCCACAAGTTATACTTTGAATATTACAATGTAAATTCACTAAGTGAAACTTTGCAACTTGATATAGAATATCACAAGATACAATGTTCAAATACTTATAAAAATACAAGAGACAAATGTTGATTCAACAAATAAAGTGTGCATCTCTTTCTCTACAAAAATCTTGTTTACAAAGATGTGAAGAAATGAAGATCTTAAACAAGATATATTGATCATACATACAAATAAAAAGAGATACAGATAGAGATAGAGATAGAGACATTTAACACATTATTTTTTACGTGGTAAAACCTCCGGAGAGGAAACATCCAAAGGTTGAATACAACCATCGGGTGCTTTTAATTTTGGAAAGTAGATAAGACATTCCTCAAGTGTGCGTTTGGAACGTGGTACAGGACAGGACAACGTGGGACAGATTCCTCTTGTCCCACGTTTGGCACGACATTAGCATGAGACAGCACGGGACAAGGTGGGACAAAAATTAGGAAAAACTGTCCCACTGCAAACCATGAGACTACTTCTCCCATGGCATGAGACAAGTGTCAAAAAGACCAATTTACCCTTCATATGATCAAAAAATTACAATCTTGTCCAATGTATTATATATATATATATATATCAATAATACATATATATATATTATAATTACATATATAATATAATATAATATTATATATATATATATTATATAATCATAAATTATTATATATATAATATTATTTAACAATATATATATATATATATATCCTATATGTAATAATATTTAATATATTATAATATATAAACTATGTATATTATATCAAACATTATTATTATTATTATTATATATATATATATATTAATACATAATATATATGATATATATATATATTATTAATATATATATATATATTATAATAATATGTATATCAGTATATATTATAATAATAAATATATATATATATATATATACTATAAAATATATATATATGTAATATAAATATTAAATATATATATCTAATATAAAAAATAGAAAATATTATTACCTATACAATAATATATATATTATTGTATATGTAATAATATGTAATATTATATATATATATATATATATATCTTATATATATAATAATAATAATATTTAATATATCATATTATTATATATCTTATATATAATATATATATATAATAATATTTAATATATCATTTATATTATATTATTATATATAGGATATATATATATAATATAATATATATATATATATATATATTATACATCATATAATATATATATATATGTATATATTATATTTTTTTATATGTAGTAATATTTAATTATATATATATATCTATATCTATATATCTTATATATATTATTATATATATAATATATACGGTATTGTATATTAATATATAATATATAATAATATGTTGAATATTATTATAGATTATATATATATATTATTATATATTAATATATAATATTATAATATATATTATTATATAGAAGGAGGGCACTCTGGTCATTTGAACCTCTTGTCTAGTCCTGTCCCAGCCATACAAAACGCATAACAGTATAGTCCACAGTTCTGTCCCAGACATTCCAAACACATATATGGAACAAATGTCCAGTCCAGTTCAGTCCCACGTTGTCTTGTCCCGTCCCCGTACCAAACGCACCCCAAAGGTGACCAGCAAATGACATACTCTATATTAGACTCGACATCTACCCAATCACTATTGGTAGATTGGAAATTTTTCAAAAGTGATCAACAAATGACACACTTTCTATTAGAATCCACTTCTACACAACACCATTAAGAAGTCGGAAATTCCTCAAGAGCGATCAACAAATGACACACTCTCTATTGGACTCCATCGCATCTTAATATCCCGGGTCTACTAATGAAAAGTCTACTTCCTATCCATGGTCTAAAAAGTCTCCCTTGCTTGATTAACTGGACCACATGTCCTAATCAAGATTTCTTGCTTAGCTATCCGGACCACATGTCCTAGAAGATTGAAGAATCACAAAGGAAAATTGAAGAACTAAATGCTAAGGCAGCTCCACAAGATGCAAGGATCAAAGAATTGGAAGAAAACATCTCATCAAGCAAAAGAACTACTCTATAGCATTATGTGAGAATGATCAATCACACAAAGTTCCTTGGTGACACAAATGTCTAGTAGAATGATCATGAGGTACATTACAATTTCTTTTCCTTTTAGTTTCATATCATGTAAAAAAGGGGGAGAAATATGTGCTAGTTTACTTAGTTTCACCCTTTAGTCTTAATCTTTTTATGTTTTTACGTTTCATTTGGAATCTTAAACTTTTGTGGTATGTAATAATTTGTATTGAACTTGGCTAGAATACTTTGGATTAGCATGTGTTAAGGGGGAGCATACATGATCCATTTGAACTTTAAATGCTTTATTCTTGCCAAAATGTATATTGCCATATGTGTTGTCTCTTGTATATACGTTGTGCTTCAAGTTGATTTTAGGTGATAACAAGAGAGGATCAAGAAGAAGTTTAAGACGTGTTGAAGATTAGTCTCGCATTGTGTAACTTTTTGTAACTCATTGTGACCAATCTTCTTTGTAATTGTTTAGTTTATGTATAGGGGTTTTGACATGGAATTTGCTAAAGGAGATATTTTTTTGGTTTTTGAGTCATGTTGGCATTAATTCCATATCAAAAAAATGTTTCACTTGTATTGATAAGTTGTCTTAGATTGATAATGATTCAAGCTTCAAAGAAGATTTGGCAACTTATCAAACTAGATTGAGTCTTCAAAGAGGAATATGCTTTATTGCGCAACAAAGGTATATTTAAAAATCATTTCTCTTACAAGGCTTAGGCACACACACACACATTGCATCCATATGTGTCCCTGCATCATTGTGCTCAATTGGTATAACACATTCACACACTTGATATTGAATGCTCAAGCATTAGACTTAAATTGACAAATTTTGTAAATTGCATGTTCTCGGACTATATCTAGGAAATGGCATTCTTGTGTGTTCATGTGTTTTTTTGTTTATATTTTATGGACTTCGGACTTGAATTTAATCTTATATTATTTCTTATTGAGTTTCGGTTGTTTCGTTTACTCATTCATTAGTTTTCAAGTTACAAGTAAAAAGTTACGAAACTTTCCGGTCACTTACCATGCATTATCTTCGTCTTCATGTATCAAGTCAAATTCTTATTTTCTGGTCAAATTTTCATAGTCTTCCATATGTGTATGAGAGTCCCGGTTTGTAATTCAAAAACAGATTTGAATTCGGAGTTCGGAGGTTGGAGAACGGTTGAAGAACGCGAAGGTGCGTGAGGGAGGAAGCAAATGGCCAAAGGCCATTTGCCACCCATCCCCGAGGAGGATTGTGGCCATCTCGGGGACGAGGGCCTCCTGCCGTTGAGATGGCCACATGCCTCCTAGGGGAGTTGAGGTGGCACATGGCCATTGGCTCTTCCATTTCTCTCTCTTCCTCTCATTTAAATACCACTTTCCCTCTCTCATTTCATTTCAAGAAGAAAAATTGAAAATCAAGTGCAGAATTTTCTCTCCAATTTTTCTCATCTTCCGAACACCATATCTCTCTCATTTCTTGTCCAATTTGAGAGATTAAAGTTGAAGAATCTTTGTGCTGAAGTCCCCTACCTTCTCCAAGTTACTTTGCTTTCATTTGTTCAAGTTTTGTGGTGGTTTTATACTCAAAACCGAAACTGCACGAGATTACATGGTATTGATCTATTCTTTGTGTTTTCATCTTCAAAGTCTTCAATTACCTTGGGTTTTCTTCTTCTATATGTATGTGTAACTTGGAAAAATGCATTTGAGAAGTAGAGATTCAATTATAGGCTAATCTTGTCTAATTAGAGACTTGAATGTGAACTAGTTTTTTTTTCTTGAAATCTAGGTTTTCACATGCATGTTTGTAAGTTGTATTGTGATTAGCTTATTATCTAGGACTATTTGTTCCTTGATTGACTTTATTCTTATGATTGATAGCCTTTTCATTTACTAGGACTCATTAGTTGAACATATCTAGGATTAGCAATTTTGATTTTATATTTAGAGCTAATTAGGATTTAATTGACTTGTTCATAAATACATGCTCTAAATATTTGCTAGAATATTCATTGATCATATCTTGTGAATCTACCATGTTTGTGTTTGTTACTAAAACCTTGAATGTGTGCTTAATGTATATGATTAATTTAAGTTTTAGTTACATGAATGATTCTAGGGATTTATGTGTTACTTGGACAAATGCATTTGTGAAGTAGAGCTTCAATTATAGGCTAATCTTGTCTAATTGGAGACTTTAATGTGAACTAGTTTTTCTTGAAATCTAGGTTTTCACATGTTTGTGAGTTGTATTGTGACTACTTTATTATCTAGGGCTATTTTTTCCTTGATTGACTTGTTCCCATAGAATGTATTGATCTCATATTCTCTGTTGAATGCTTGTTTGCATTTTGCATTTAGTGATCACACTAGGAAGTCCTTGTAAAAGGCATGAAGTCTTGGCTAGGACATGTGGTCCAGATAGCTAAGCAAGAAGTTTTGATTAGGACATGTGGTCTGGATAATCAAGCAAGGGAGGCTTTCTAGAGATAAGAGTGCCTTGGGTAGAAAATAGACTATATTATTGGTAGACCCAAGATATTGAGTTGCAATAGAGTTCAATAGAGAGTGTGTCATTTGTTGATCACTCTTAAGGAATTTCCAACTTCTCAATGGTGTTGTGTAGAAGTGGTCCAATAGAAAGTGTATCATTCGTTGATCACTTTTGAGGAATTTCCAATCTACCAATACGGATTGGGTATATGTCGAGTCCAATATAGAGTGTTTCATTTGTTGGTAACTTTTGAGGAATGTCTTATCTACTTTCCAATAATAAAAGTACCCGACATTTGTATTCAACCCATGGATGTTTTCTCTTAGGATGTTTTACCACGCTAAAAAATCCTTGTATCAATATTTCCTATCTGTCTTTTATACTTGTATGTGTATGATTGTATCTTGTTTCACAGACTTCATTTCTAGATATTCTTGTAAACAAGATTGTTGTAATGTGTGAGATACAAGCACTTCGTTTGATCAAAGTTGTAAATATTATTTTATTTGTACTTAGATTTATTTGTAAATAACCATCTTTGATTAGTACTTGTACATATTGAACATTATTGAGAAAACAAGTATTCTTTATTTTTAGTTTTATTATAATTTCTTCACTAGCAACTTGCAAGCTTGATTGACAATACTTTGTTTGAGAATACATATTGATTGTCTACATATGCTTTAATATCTAAAGTGTTGTGACTCAAGCTAGCTAGAGGGACAAACTCTTGTTTGTTTCCAGGGATTGAAAAAAGGTGTAAAAACCTATTCACCCCCCTTTAGGTTAGCTTAAGGCAATTTAACTGCGTTTGTATATTTTCAATTGGTATCATAGCGGGTCGTTAGAAGCAATTAACGAGATCCAGGATATATTCACGGTGAATTGCTAAAGTTTTTGAGTCATGATTGTCCTTCTTTATTTGTTTTTAAAAAAATGTTTTTGTGGAAAATGTTCGTCTTGATTTTCCTGTCATTTGTCTATTAACAATTTTATTAATAAGCTTGAAAAGAATGTGTTAACAGCCTTTTTTGGCAGGGGTCCAAAGGAGAATTTTCCATCTGCCTAGAGTCTTATCCCTCCTACTGGGACTTACCAGGTCGCGGTCTGTACTTATGTAAGCTCTCCGGAGCACTTCTTGTGATATATATATATATATAAAGAAGGGTCTCTCTCCTTCCTCTGGATACTGCTTGTGGATTTTTCAGTATATGATCATTCGTGATGCTTTTTCCCCCTAGGTCATTCAAATTCTATTATATGTATTGTCATTGTCCCATCTATCTCCTTATTATGCATGTATGGAAGCTAGATTCCGAACCTATTATTCCTAGCTCTCTTGTCCACTTATCTGCAAGCCAAGACACCGCTAGAAAGGAGTTTAAAGAACCAAGACTAGTTTTGGCCTCGACTGGAAGGACCTAGAGGCGAATAATCACTACCGGGTAGTCCCATTCTTCTCGACCACATCTATGTCATCGATGAGCATCAATCTCTTCCTCCTTGCTTGCTATTTGGGTCAAGGATGCCTAGAGAGGAGACCAAGTACCAGTACCGGTACAAGGACCAGGTATCAGGACCGGGTACCTGGATTAGAGGCCAGTACCAAGGACCGGGTACCAGGACCACCCCCCTCACACCGGCAAGGGAACCTCTAGCGCCATATCTACTCCTTATGCTCGAAGCCCAATAGGCGGGTTGATTTGTCTCCTACCTACTACACCTTGTTTTTTTCACTTCTACAGAACTAAGGTACCTAGAGCTACCCACCCATGCTACGACCTCCGGGGTAGCCGGTTGAAGGTGTTGATCGGAATTTTCTCCCAGAGAGAATTTTTTTTTAACACTTTTTGGCACAGTCTATGGGAAATTCACTTAACCAACGTGGCTTCCATGTCTCTATATGAGCATCCTTAAGATCAATCTGATTTATTGCCATGCAAGCTCGACTTTCTACTATTATGCAAATATGGTACATGGGACTCCTAGTGGAACCGGTCTACTATGTCGCCCCTATGTAGCTAACCTGCTCATATACTTATGAAGCTCTACTACAGCAGCTTTGCACCTGCAGGGCTCCTCAGTAGTAGATCCGCTCTGGTACATCCAGAGCTCCTATGTAGTACAGCTGCACGTCTACTTCTTCCTTACAGAGGGTTTGCTCTACTACCAGCAGATCCACTGGATTTGCACCTGTTCATACGGATCCCCTCATGCCACCACATCCATTCTTCAAAAGCTTCTAGGTAGCAGGTCAATGCATGTACCCGAGAAGCCAACTCAACTGTATGAGCAGCACGACCAGTAGAGGATCAGTGGATCCTCACTTCGTGTACAGGGCCGGTCAACGCCCAAGTGAACCACTGAGTTCTCGGTTCATTCTAGGAGGGTCTACAGCTTCATTTCGGTTGCTAGGGACTTCTAGAATCCAAGCATACCTTTGGATCAGTACCAGGCCGGTGGCTCTTCTCCATTTGTACCAAGTCATTCAACGCCTTAGTGAGCCACCGATGTCCCGATCCGTTCGGGGAGAGCCTAGAGGCTTCCCACATTTATTAAGGCCTCGTACGTGCCCAAGAAAGCCTCTGGAGCAGCATGACCGGTAGAGGCTCAATGGCTCCTCACTTCGTGTACAGGGCCGGTTTACGTTCAAGTAAACCATTGAGCTCCCAGTTCATTCTAGAAAGGTCCAGAGCTTTAATTTCAATTGTTGGGGACTTCTAGGATCCCAATCATGCCTCTGAACCAGTACCAGGCTGGTGGTTCCTCTTCATTTGTACCATGAAATTCAACGCCCTAGTGAGCCAAAGAAGTCCCGATCCGTTCGGGGAGAGCCCAGACTCTTCCAACATTTGATGAGGCCTCATACATGCCTAAGCAAGCCTCTGGAGCAGCAGCACCACTGCAAGGCCAGTGGCTCCTCATTTCTTGTACCATGCCGGTTAAGGCCCAAAAGAGCCACGGCGGTCCCGATTCTTTCCAGGAGGGTCCAGAGCCTTATTTCAGTTGCTAGGGAATTCTAGAATCCCAAGCGTGCCTTTGGACCAGTATCATGCTGTTGGCTCCTCTCTATTTGTACCGGGCAATTCAACACCCTAGCAAGCCACTAATGTCCAGATCAGTTCGGCCAGAGCCCAAAGGCTTCCCATATTTGGTAAGGCCTCCTACATGCCTAAGCTAGCCTCTGGAGCAGCAACACCGCTATAATGCCCACTGGCACCTCATTTCATGTATAGGGCCGGTCAACGCCCAAGTGAGCCACTGCGGTCCCGATTCTTTCCAGTAGGGTCCAGAGCTTCATTCCAATTGCTGGGGACTTCTAGAATCCCAAGCGTGCCTCTGGAACAGTGGCATGCTAGTGGCTCCTCTCCATTTGTACCAGGCCATTCAACGCCCTAGCGAGCCACCGATGTCCCAATCCGTTCGGGGAGAGCCTAAAGGCTTCTCACATTTGTTGAGGCCTCCTAGATGCCTAAGCAAGCCTCTAGAATAGCAACACCACTGCAAGACCTGTTGTTTCTCACTTATTGTATTGTGCCCCCTCACAACGTCCATGTGAGCTGCCGAGATCTCTATTCGATTGAGCGAAGTCCAGAACCTCATTTATGTTGTTAGGGTTTTTTTGAAGCCCGAGTATGCCTCTAGACCAATACCATCAAAGAAGGAATAGCGGTTCCTGACTTCTTATACCGGGCCACCCAACGCCCAATAAACTACCGATGTCCCGTTGCGTTCAGGTGGAATCTCGAGCAACATTATGATTATTGAAGACTCTCATCTACCCCAAGCAGGACCATAAATCGGCTGCATTACTTGGGGAATGAAAGCTCACCATTCTCTCTAGCAATCCCCAAGAGAGAGATGGTGACCCTTACATTCAGAGATCTGATCGGGCTACCAATCTATAATGAAATGCTTGAAGATCGAGATTTCTTGTGTAAAAATATTTGATACCCTGGACCAGATTAATCCCTCTAGGAGGATTGCCTTAAAACCAAGACAACTATATAGCACTCTTGATGCCCTGGATCCTATTAATCCCTCTAGGAGGATCTCCTTGAGACCAGGAGAGCTATACAACACTCCTAGAGTCCTGGACCGGATTAATCCCTCTAGGAAGATCGCCTCAAGACCAGGACAACTAAATGGCCCTCATGCTGCCTTGCCCCGGTACCACCCCCCGCCAAGAAAGGTCTGGTTCATAAAAGCATAGTTTCCTGCCAGATCAAGGCCTTGGCCGGGAACCACCCCTACCAGGAAGGGTCTGGTTCGTAAGAGCAAAATTGCCTGCCAGACCAAGGTAGCGAGGTCGTGGCCCTGGCTGCCCGTCGCTTCCTCAAGACCAAGACAAGCCAAATGGATCTCCTGCTGCCTTAGCCGGGCACCACCCCATGCCAGGAAAGGTCTGGTACTTAAGAGCATAGTTGCCTGCCATACCAAGGTAACGAAATTGTGGCCTTGGTTGCCCATCACTTTCTCAAGACTAGGACAGCCAAATAGCCCTTCTACTGCCTTGGCCGGGCACCATCTTCCTCCAGGAAGGGTCTAGTTCGTAAGAGTATAATTTTCTGCCAGACCAAGGTCACGAAATAGTGGCCCTGGTTACCCTTCGCTTCCTTAAGATCAAGACAGCCAAATGGCCCTCCTACTGCCTTGGATGGAACCCAATCTCGCTAGGAAGGATCTAGTACATAAAAGGCATAATTGCCTACCAGAGTCTCTTACGCCTAAGTACATCGATTATTCCAACAGGAATGCCAGGAACCAAAATTAGCCATTGAAGCCTCATCCCAAATAATCGAGCAGTACGGTTTGTCATACCTTATCTTTCTCGCTTGTTAAATTTTATACTGACTAGAGTGTCGAGAATTCCACCAAAGGGAATATACCCATCTGTAGTTCGCCACCGTTCATTTGTTTTGCAGGAATGTCTGGTCCCCGGATTCACTTATGTTTCACCTAAGAATTCTGGCCAAAGTACCAAGATTCCATGAACAGGAATGCCAGGTACCCAGGAACAGGAATGCCAAGAATGCTAGATACCGGTTACCAGCAAGAAGAAGTAAGTAAAATTCTTTAAGTAGTACAAGATTCTGACTCCAACCCGAACCAGGTACCGGTGTTCTAGTTAGGGGGGACTTCTATTAATAGCCTTTTTTTGCAGGGGTCCAAAAAAGAATTTTCCATCTTGCCTAGAGCCTAGTAGAACCTAGGTTGAGACCGGTACCCAGATATCGGGGATACTTGATACCATGAACCTGGAAGAAGTCAATACCACATCTCAAGTTTTACCAGGTATCAAGCAAAGCAGACACCGCAGTACCTCCCACCTGGTACCTAGGTACCATGACATTTACCTGGTACCCTGGTACCGCGATACCTGTCCTAGACCGGTCCATCAAGTATCGGCCATCTACCTATCACGGGAAATGGCAGTAGGAAGGTTGCCACACATCGACACAATAGATGCACCAGGGAGTCAACCTAAAACCAGACCACACCGAATGAACGAAGCCTACAGTATCCTCCAATTTGAAGAAGAGAAAGTTGACCTCTCTGGTTATTAATAAAGATAGTCAACCCTATTAATGGAGATAATCAGCTCTATTAATGAGAAGTTCAGTCAACTCTTTAGTGGTCATTCACAATGCCATTAATGAGTAAATATTCAGTCAACACTTTAATGGCCATTTACAACGCCATTAATAAGTAAATATTCAACTCAATCAATGCCAAATCAACGTTCCTTTGATTCCTAATTAACTAAATCAATGGAGTGAGCAACAAGAATGAGAAGATATAAATATGACAAAGCTCTCTCCAAGAAAGGGATCATGACCTACAATCCGAAGCCCCAGAATTTAATCCAGACCTGATGGGAAAGGAGACGAGATATTTCACCCACTTTTCCACTAGAAATATAGTTCACGATCTCCTACCATTGTATCGTATACTACACATATAAATTATCACCAAGAATGTACCAGTACCAAGTGGTATCCCTCCAACTGGGACTTACCAGGTCGCGGTCTATACTTATGTAAGCTCTCCGGAGCACTTCTTGTGATATATATATATATATATAAAGAAGGGTCTCTCTCTTTTCTCTGGATACTACTTGTGGGTTTTTCAGCATATGATCATTCGTGATGCTTTTTCCCCCTAGGTCAGTCAGATTCTATTATATGTACTGTCATTGTCCCATCTATCTCCTTATTATGCATGTTTGGAGGCTAGGTTCCGAACCTATTAGTCCTAGCTCTCTTGTCCACTTATCTACATGCCAAGACACTGTTAGAAAGGAGTCAGAAGAAGCAAGATTGGTTTTGGCCCCTACTGGAAGGACCTAGAGGTGAAGAATAGCTAGCGGGTTGTCCCATCCTTCTCGACCACATCTACGTCATCGAGGAGCATCAATCCTTCCTCATTGCTTGCTGTTTAGGTCAAGAATGCCTAGAGAGGAGACTGGATACCAGTATCGATACAAGGACCAGGTATACCGGGACAAGGGTCAGGACCAGGGACTAGGGACTGGGTAGCAAGACCACCCCTCTCACACCAGCAAAGGAACCTCCAGCACCATATCTACTCCTTATGGTCGAAGCACGATCGGCAGGATGATTAATCTCCTACCTGTTACACCTTGTTTCTTTTACTTCTACAAAACCATGGTAGCTAGAGGTACCCACCCCTGCTACGACCTCAAGGGTAGCGGGTTGAGGGTGTTGATTGGAATTTTCTCCCAGAGCAAATTTTTGGTTAATAGAATGTTAGTGGGAAAAGCAAAAGAGAAGTTGTTCTTGGAGGATGATCAATTTAGACTTGATTACTAATGTTACTTTAATTCCGGAAGGTACAATCTTATCTTTCATTCGTATTTGTTATTTTTGCAATACTCTAGGCCATTCAAGCCCAAGTGCTATAAATACATTGAATATTGAAAAATATGAAATGTATCTAGAGATAAAGAGATTGAATGCCATTTCAATCATGCTAAGGCTTTAGATGTTGAAAAGCATGATATGGTTGCAAATCATGCTAAGAATGTTTGGAATTAGAAGAAAGCGAACCTTGTTAATCTTGATAAAGCATGTGTTGCTAATGTTGAAAAGAAGAGTATCAATGATATGCTTGTGGATCAAGTTGTAGAAAGTATTTACTCAAAATTCAACCTTGTTGTGAAGAAAGATGTTGATAATGTTTGTGTAAGTTCACCCAAAACCAAATGAGTCAAGGGTGATTGCTCTTACCATTAGTGTAAGTTGCACATGTGAGTTAGCTTTAAGATTAGTGTCAAGTTGTGAAGAACTTAGCTTACTAGCTTTGTCTCTCTATAACTTGACATGAACTTAACTATCTCACAAATTTGTTATGACAGTCAAAATCCATTGATTAACTTTAGAGAAGTTGCATTGTTAAAATCTATATGGTGATGATTTTGTTAAGACTTTTAGAGAAAGTTATTTTTAGTTTTGAGTTGAAATGCTATGCTTTTAGTTTTTTGGGATGACACACCAACAACTTGTTGTCATGAGGACAAACAAGCCAAGAGAGCTCATAAAAAGGGCAAAGGTGTTGCTTTTGATGAAAAATGCTTGCAAAGGTATTTCCATATCCTAGTGCTTACTTACTTGGATTTTCATCTCTCAACTCAATATTTGCATTACATCATGAAGCATGTCATGTTAGAGAACTAGTGTAGTGTTCTTAGGTTCTCATTGACATTTGCTTTTAGTGATATTGTTCACACTGATCTTAATCATGATGTGTGAATTGTTGGGGTTTTCGCCCTAAAGCTTGTAATTTGTAAATATGAATTGAACATAAATAAAAGAAGTAGTTTATTAATTCAAATTGTCTCATACATTTATATATAACATGTGTACTTAACATCCAAGATTGCCGGATGTAATTTCAAACTGAGTATATGATTCTCATACACATATGGATTCATTTTGAAACGAGCAATCTAATGAGTCCGTAGATAACAAATAAAGCTGATTAATTTATTTATGGTTAATCTACAGCTGCGGTCCATTCCGTAATGTACGGTAATTTTATCCTGGATCATTCATATGGTGATATGAGAATGGAGGCACCATGTATGATGTGATCATATAGGACTGGGCCACGATCTATATGAATCTCTCAATAAGATCCGTCACATGATGTGATTCATATATATCGACAAATGATGGCTATATATGGATGATCTTAATCTTGAGTGTCTCATCGACCCCTTCAGGTTAGATCGTGGTTTTCGATATACCATGGGCGAGATCGGAGTTACATTCCCCGTCAATATGCTTCGTATGTTGGAATCGCGGTTTGGCTTGTGGCTGGGAAGGTTTGTACAGAATAGTTGAATCCACTCATTCTTTCGAGAAGTAGATAATAGTTCCCTTAAGATTTATTCGGGGCTTGAACAATATGAGTGCTCTCCTAATTACAGGAGGAATGTAGGATTTATTGTTCATTAGAGAATCAATGGTACTTAATGGAAATATGTAATTAGAGGGGTATAACAGATATTATGACCCATCTCTAATTATGAACTACTTGTGGAGGATTATGCCATATGTAATAGCTATATCGATGGACACCGAAAGTTATTGGTTTGTGTAAAAACATCTACAGTTGAGAGAATGCAGCCTCATGTTTTTAGTGGAATAACACCGAAGTTAATAATCATGAAATATTAATTAAAGAGTTTAATTAATTATCTCTAAGGATTATTGGAGCTTGAAATATTGTGGGTTCATTAGGTCCCCTTGCTAGCCCAATTGATTAAAGGTAATAAGGGTCATGGTTGATTAATTGGATTGTCCAATTAATTGTGTTACGAAAGTGACACGTATTTATTTGGAAATTAATTAAATAATGAGATTATTTAATTAAAGAATATTAGTGATTAAATTGATTAAATAATAAGATTATTTAATTATGTGGCTAATAATTAGTTGGAGGGTGTTGATTGATATTTGTGTTTTAATAAAGATAAGATAATTTGATTATTTTATTTTTATTAAATTAAATATCAAATTTGAATTAAAAGGTTTAAATTCAAAGTCATTAATTATCCTTATAAATATTAGATATTTAAAGGAGTAATTAGTAAAGTTATCAGTTAACAAAAAAAAAAATTTATATTAATTAATTGATATTAGATATTAATTAATTAATGGTTTTGAAAACTGATACACGCATAGAGAATGTATCGGTTCTCTCAATTCGATTGCATTAAAATTGCAATCGATGCGTGAAATTAAAAGAGGAGAAAACCGAGAGGTGTGCGGCTGGAGAAAAGAAAAATAATTTTTTTTCTTTGATTCATGGTGGTCGAATTCCACACATAGAAAACAAGAGTTGATTTTGTAAATTTCTTCTACCTCCATTCAAGTTCCTGAAACCCGTGACGCGCCCACACGTTGTTGCCAATCGCAGGACATAGCCGAGAAGATCTTGTGGTTCAGATCAGGAAGCAAATCGATAAAGAAAGAAAGAACCTTCAAACGCTAGTATGAAATCGTTTCACCTTCTTTGTTGTTTTCAATTATTACTGTACAATTTGGTTTACTTGATGATTGCATAAAAAAAATTTAAGATCCCATTTCACTGCGCAATCCAAAAACTTGGAACCAACAAATGGTATTATAGCCGTTTTTGTACAATATAATCAAATTCGATTACTCCTGATTACATGTATGACTGTAGGCACTATCTTTATGATTGTATGAATGTTTATGATTAAATCGTTTAATTTAAACATAGTTGATCGTAAATTTTTATGGTACATGGGTTTTAGGATTTTTGGATTTTAAATGTAATATTAATTCCGGGTAGTGTATTTTTTTTATGTTGTTATTTTATTTTTATTGATGTAAATCAATGAAGATGATGATCCGGAAGACATACCATGACAACACAATTGTAACAGATATGCATGCCACAGCGACACAATTTGTGCGCACAATAAACGATGTTGCATAATTGTTATGCATAAATGATGTAATAGATATGTTGCACAATAAATGGTGCGCCCAACAATTTACACACGTCATGTTGCAGCGTGCACAATTGTTGTGCATGTGTGTGCTGCGCACAATTGGTGTGTGCTGGGTACAATTGTTGTGTGCATGTGTAACATGCTGCAGCTGTGCACAATTGTTGTGTATGTGTGTAGCAAGAGCGCACGGAGTGCAGCAGTTAAGCAAGTTTGGACCAAATTTATTTTGGAAAATCCCTAGCCCCCGAAAAGTGTTAGAGTAACACTTGGGCTTTAGGGATTTAATCCATGTGATGAATTCAATGAAATAAATCAAGTTGGACTTGATTTTGGGCCTGGAAGACACAAAAGATATTACAGTTGGACTTGAAGAAAAGATGGATTACAAGAAGACCAAGGAATGCCTTGGATTAATTCTTTGTAATTAGATTATTTTTTAAAGTTAGATAAACCCATCGTACTCGGTCAATTCATGTATGCTTTTGTTATGTTATAATTAAAGCATTGCCATGCATATACATATCATTTAGATTAGGTGTGCCTACACATATATATATATATAAATATATGTTGATATGTCATACATGCATTATATCCTTCTGTATTATGTGTTCAATTTAAATGTGATTAAAATGGGTAATTTACATAATTGGCTATAAGTTAATGGGATTAGTTTTTAGGAGTAAGAACTTGGTAATTCTCATTATTTACTAATCTATTTATTAAAGTGTTTAATTACTTAGATTAGTAGGGTCCATTATAAATATTAGGTTTAATTCGATTAAGCCCATAATTATAATTGGACCTAATAATGTGTTTAGTTTTAATTGTTAAAACTTGGTAAAAACACATTTAATAATTCTAGTCTTGGTAAATAGTTTACATAGATTAGAATTATCACTAATGAACTAGATTTTTAAGAGTTAAAAATTATATTAGTTTATTAGTTATTGGAATAGGATTCTAATAATTTATGATTAATGCACTAGACATTTAGATTGAAATTAGCCGTTCAATCTTGTTTAATCTAGATGCATTAATATTAATAGAAAACCCTAATTATAAAATAGTGAGTGGGAGAGGGATATATGACATTATATCTCACAGTCTCCATCGTTAGTTCAACACCATGAGATTCTAGTGGGGCCTCGTGACGGCTTTGCTGTCGTCCTCCCTAAGAAGGGTTTCTTTAAGAATCAATACCAAGGTTGAGTTCCTAACAGTTAGGATTTCTGAGGGGATTTCTGGATTGACAGACCCTAAGGCGGCAATTCTCGAGTTAAGCTCATGAGATCTAAAATGATGGGTTACACTCACAAGGTTTTAATTAAAATGGTTAATTAAAAACCTGACTAAATAAACGATGGTTGAATGATATTAGAACAAGAGTTATTCTGGTATATCATTTGATTGAGAAGGTCTTGATCCAGCATGTAAGAATTTGACCGACCCTAAGGCGGCACTTTCTTGTGGTATGTTGGATTGTCGTGGCATAGAAACATTGTTTTCTTAGGGTTGTTCTTGTTCGTTAAACATTTTCATGTATCATGTTTAATTTTATGCCGAACATTCGCACATGTTTTGCATGTATGATTGAATGAATTCTTAATTTATGTTTTTTCAACCATGTCATCTGCACTATTACAAATCCTTGCCAATGACAAATTAACTGGTGATAACTACACTAAATGGAAACATAACATAAATGCAATCTTGGTCACCAAGGACCTAAAGTTTGTGCTTACTGAGGAATGTCCTCCAGAGCCTACAACCGATGCCGCACAAAATGTTCGTGAGGCATATAAAAAATGTTTCTCATTAGATGAGAAAGCCCGAACATATCTGTTAGCCAGTATGACAAACGTGCTTGTCAATAAGCATGAAGCAATGAGTACTGCATTTGAAATAATGTAGTCATTGCAGGCTATTTTCGGGCAGCTCTCTGAGCAAAAGCGGCATGAAACTGTTCATTTCGCAATGCTTGCTCAGATGAAAGAGGGTGCATATATTTGAGAACATGTGTTGAACATGATGTCATATTTTAACATGGCAGAGATCAATGGCGGGGGCCATTGATGAACCCAATAAGGTGAGCATCATACTGATGACTCTTCCAAAGAGTTTCGATCAGTTCAAGAGTAACTATGAGATGAACAAGCTAAGGTTCAGTCTCACTCAGTTGCTCAATGAGCTCGCTACTTTTGAGTCATTGACTAAGGACAGAAAAAGTAAAACCGGTGAGGCAAATGTTGCCGAACCATCTTCCTCTGGAAATAAAAAGAGGAAGAGGTCTGCTGGGAAGGCAAAGAGTAAGCCTAAGCCCAAGAAAGCCCAAGGCAAGAAGATGGCAGCCTTCACTGACCAAGGTAAAGGAAAACGTTTCCATTGCGACTAGGTTAGACACTGGAAAAGGAAATGTCCTCAGTATCTAGAGGAGGTTGCCAAGAAGAAGAAAATGAAAGGTAAATATGATTTACTTGTTCTTGAGTCATGTTTAGTGAAAGATGAGTCTTCACCCTGAATAGTTGATTCGGGGGCCACTAACCATGTTTGTTCTTTTATGAAGTAAACTGATTCTTGGACACAGCATAAGGAGGGAGCCTTCTCTATACGTGTTGGGTCAGGGGATGTCGTGTCAGCAAGAGCAGTGGGTGTAGTTAGACTACATTTTGGAAATTGTTTTATTGTTTTGAATAACGTATTTTTTATTCCTGGATTCACAAGAAATTTGATTTCTGTTTCAAAGTTGTTGGAACAATTATATTCTGTTTCTTTTAATAATAAGTCTGTTATTATTGCAAAGAATGGTTTGAATATATTTTCAGGATTAAACTAAAACAATTTGTATATTTTAAGGCCGTTAACACATATAACACTACTTAACGCTGAAATGTTTAAAGTTGAAAAACCAAAAACAAAACGACAAAAGATTTCTCCAGAAAATGAAACGTATCTGTGGCATCTAAGACTTGGCCACATTAACATTGACAGGATAGATAGACTAGTTAAAAGCCGACCTTTAAGTGAGTTAAAGGTTGGCATATTACATCTCTACGAATCATGTCTGGAAGGTAAAATGACCAAGAGACTTTTTACTAGAAAATGGCTTAGAGCTAAAGAACCACTAGAGCTTATACATTCAGACATTTATGGACCGATGAATGTTAAAGCAAGGGGTGGCTATACTTGACTACTTTAGATACAGATATGTCTACCTAATGCAACGGAAGCCAGAAACTTTTGAAAAGTTCAAGGAGTTCCGAGCTGAAGTTGAGAATCAGTTAGGAAATCAAGTCTCTATGATCGGATCGTGGAGGTGAGTACCTTCACCAAGAGTTTGAAGACTTTATGGTCGAGCATGAGATAGTGTCCCAACTTACAGCTCCTAGAACACCACAACAGAATGGTGTCGCGGAGAGGAGAAATAGAACCCTAATGGAAATGGTGAGATCTATGGTTAGTTTTTCATCATTAACAAATTCTTTTAGGGGACATGCATTACAAACCGCCGCCTATATTTTGAATGTAGTCCCATCCAAATCTGTTCCTAAGACTCCCTTAGAGTTGTGGAATGACCGTAAAGCTAGTTTGCAACATTTCCGCATATGGGGGTGTCCAACACATGTGTTAAAGAACATAAGTGGAAAGCTAGACCTCAAGTCTGTGGTCTGCTTGTTTGTAGGATATTCAACAGAGACCAGAGGTGGATACTTCTATAGTCCTGAAGAGAACAAAGTGTTTGTATCGACAAATGCAACGTTTCTTGAGGATAACTATATTAGTGATCATAAACCTCGTAGCAAGATTGTATTGAATGAAATGGAGCCTGGTACGACTAGTGCTCAGTCAAAAAGAGTTGTTGATCCATTGACATCTGATAGTCGGATGATCCTTAGTCAAGATACACTACCACCTAGATGCAGTGCGAGGGTTGTGAGACAACCTAAACACTATTTGGGTATAGGTGATGGATGAGATGTCATCTCTGCTGGTAGTGTGGATGATCCATTAACATTTAAGAATACAATGAAAGATCCTAACAAAGAGGAATGGCTTAAAGCCATGAATCTTGAGATGGAGTCTATGTACTCTAACTCAGTTTGGGAACTTGTAGACTTACCGGATGCGGTAAAACCCATAGGGTGTAAGTGGATCTACAAGAGAAAAAAAGTAGTAGATGGAAAGGAAGAGACCTTCAAGGCAAGACTGGTGGCCAAGTGTTATACTCATAAAGAGGGGGTCGATTATGAAGAGACCTGTTCGCCAATAGCCATGTTTAAGTCTATTAGGATTCTCTTATCTATTTCTGCCTATTTTGATTATGAAATTTGGCAAATGGACATCAAGACTGCATTCTTGAATGGCAATCTTGATGATATAATCTACATGATGCAACCAGAGGGATTCATGTCTTCAGATCAAGAGCAAAAGGCTTGCAAGTTGCAAAGGTCCATTTATGGACTAAAGCAAGCATCTAGATCTTGGAACATAAGG
Organism: Dipteronia sinensis; assembly: GCA_033220585.1. NCBI lineage: Eukaryota > Viridiplantae > Streptophyta > Magnoliopsida > Sapindales > Sapindaceae > Dipteronia > Dipteronia sinensis. The sequence continues at coordinate 47,055,018 of CM065640.1, forward strand.
TTTGATGATGTGATCAAAACCTATGGCTTCGAGCAAAATATTGTTAAGCCTTGTGTCTACAAGCGCGTCGTTGATAAGAAAGTAGTTTTTTTAGTCCTGTACGTAGATGATATCCTACTCATTGGGAATGATGTAGGGGTATTATCAGAAGTAAAAAGCTGGCTGGCTAGCCAATTCCAAATGAAAGATTTGGGAGAGGCAAGTTAAGTTCTTGGGATCCAACTCTTAAGGGATCATAAGAACAAACTCCTAGCATTGTCTCAGGCATCATATATCGATAAGATTCTTGTGGGATTTTTGATGCAAAACTCTAAGAAAGGTAATTTACCTTCCAGGCATGGAGTTCACTTGTCTAAGGAACAGTGTCCTAAGACACTTCAAGAAATTGAGGATATGAGAAGTGTTCCCTATGCGTCTGTGGTAGGCAGTCTCATGTATGCTATCTTATGCATGAGACCTGACAATTGCTTCACAGTAGGAGTAGCCAGCAGATACCAGTCCAACCCAGGATTGGATCATTGGGTTGCTGTCAAGACTATTCTCAAGTATCTTCAGAGAACGAGAAACTATATGCTAGTGTATTCTGGATAGGATTTGATCCCGTTATGATATACGGATTATGATTTTCAGTTAGATAAGGATTCTAGGAAATCCACTCTGGATCAGTATTCACCCTTGGTGATGGAGCCATTGTGTGGAGGAGTGTTAAGCAGTCTTGTATTGCTGATTCCACCATAGAAGCCAAATATGTAGCCGCTTGTGAAGTTGCTAAAGAGACTGTTTGGCTCCGTAAGCTTTTGAGTGATCTGGAAGTTGTTCTAGATCTGGATAAGCCTATCACACTTTATTTTGATAACAGTGGTGATGTGGCTAACTCTAAAGAACCAAGAAGCCACAAGAAAGGGAAGTAAATAGAGAGGAAATATCATCTCATCAGAGAGATAGTGCAGATAGGAGATTTGGCCATGACTAAGATAGTGTCATAGGACAACCATGCTGATCCATTTACGAAGACCTTACCGGCTAAAGTGTTTATGGGTCACCTAGAGGGTCTAGGTTTACAAGACATGTTTCACATGCTTTAGTGCAAGTGGAAGATTAATGGGGCTTTCACCCTAAAGCTTGTAATTTGTAAATGTGAATTGAACATAAATAAAAGAAGTAGTTTATTCATTCAAATTGTCTCATACATTTATATATAACATGTGTACTTAACATCCAAGATTGTCGGATGTAATTTCAAACTGAGTATATGATTGTTATACACATATGGATTCATTTTGAAACGACCAATCTAATGAGTCTGTAGATAATAAATAAAGCTGGGTAATTTATTTGTGGTTAATCTACAGCTGCGGTCCATTCCGTAATAAATGGTAATCTTATCCTGGATCATTCATATGGTGATATGAGAATTGAGGCACGTTGTATAATGTGGTCATATAGGACTGGGCCACGATCTATATGAATGTCTCAATAAGATCCATCACATGATGAGATTCATATATTTATCGACAAATGATGGCTATATATGGGTGATCTTAATCCTGAGTGTCTCATCGACCCCATCAGGTTAGATCGTGGTTTTCGATATACCATGGGCGAGTTCGGAGTTACATTCTCGGTCAATATGCTTCGTATGTTGGAATCGCGGTTTGGCTTGTGGCTGGGAAGGTTTGTACAGAATAGTTGAATCCACTCATTCTTGCGAGAAGTAGATAATAGTTCCCTTAAGAGTTTATTCGGGGCTTGAACAATATGAGCGCTCTCCTAATTACAGGAGGAATGTAGAATTTATTGTTCATTAGAATATCAATGGTACTTAATGGAAAATATGTAATTAGAGGGGTATAACAGATATTATGATCTAGCTCTAATTATGAACTACTTGTGGAGGATTATACCATATGTAATAGCTATATCAATGGACACCGAAAGTTATTGGTTTGTGTAAAAACATCTACAATTGAGAGAATGCAGCTTCGGATTTTTAGTGGAATAACACCGAAGTTAATAATAATGAAATATTAATTAAAGAGTTTAATTAATTATCTCTAAGGATTGTTGGAGCTTGAAATACTGTGGGTTCATTAGGTCCCCTTGCTAGCCCGATTGATTAATGGTAACAAGGGTCACGGTTGATTAATTGGATTGTCCAATTAATTGTGTTACGAAAGTGACATGTATCTATTTGGGAATTAATTAAATAATGAGATTATTTAATTAAAGAATATTAGTGATTAAATTGATTGAATAATAACATTATTTAATTATGCGTTTAATCATTAGTTGGAGGGTGTTGATTGATATTTGTGTTTGAATAAAGATAAGATAATTTGTTTATTTTATTTTTATTAAATTAAATATCAAATTTGAATTTCAAAGGTTTCAATTCAAAGTCATTAATTATCCTTATAAATATTAGATATTTAAAGGATTAATTAATAAAGTTATCATTTAAAAAAAATTTAATTAACTGATATTAGATATTAATTAATTAAAGGTTTTGAAAACTGATACACGCAGAGAGAATGTATCAGTTCTCTCAATTCAATTGCATTGAAATTGCAATTCATGCGTGAAATTAAAAGAGGAGAAAACCGAGAGGTGTGCGGCTAGAGAAAAGAAATATTTTTTTTGATTCATGGTGGCCGAATTCCACACATGAAAAACAAGAGTTGTTTTCGTAAGTTACTTCTACCTCCATTCAAGTTCCTAAAACCCATGACGCACCCACACGCTGTTGCCAATCGCGGGACATAGCCGGGAAGATCTTGTAGTTCAAATTAGGAAGCATATCGAAAAAGAAAAAATGATGTAAGTTCCTCATATTTTGATTGGTTTATTTCGTTGACAAACCACATTGGGGATTAATTGTTGTAAGGGTATATTAGGCTTCATTGGGTGTGATCAAGCTTCAAGGACATCATCTCTCTCAAGAGCTCTTCAAAGGTATATCACTTGCTTAACTCTCTTTGAAGAGGTTTTAGTTGCACACACTCACATTCTATGCATTTGTATTGACATGCATGTATGGTAGCACACACACACTTCTTGCATTTTGGAGTTGATGGGCTACACAGTAGGTTAGGCGACATGCAAGGCCACTTGTGCATGTCGCCTGACAAGTCGCCTAAGACTTAGGTTTTTCCCACAGTATGTTAGGCGACATGCAAGGCCACTTGTGTATGTCACCTCCAATGTCGCCTTAGTCATGTTCTTTTTTCTCCAGTGTGTAAGGCGACTTCATAGGCGACTTGGGGATGTCGCCTTACATGTCGCCTCTGACATCTTATTTTTTCCACAGTGTGTAGGCCGACTTCATAGGCGACTTGGGGATGTCGCCTCACATGTCGCCTCAGGCAACGTGTTTTCTCACAGTATGTTAGGCGACTTCCACAGCGACTTGCTCATGTCACCTTGCATGTCGCCTTTTTCACCCGAACTGGGCATTTCGGGTATTTCACACCAGCTCGTTTTTGGTCTCTATAAATACATCTTGTTCTCCTTCATTTAGACCTAGAGCTCTGAAAATATATCTCTAAGTGAGAGAAAGTAAATCCAAGAGAGAGAGAGCTCCAAGAACTCATCTTTACTCATCCAAACACAAATCCATGTGCATCTAACATCTTCAAGCATCATCTCATCATGGATTCTTCTTGCTTTCATTGACTAGGTAACTTGAACATGCCCTAAATCTCATTGTATTTATTTATGTTCTTTTTTGCCTAGGGTTAGCTCTTTTATGTGATTTTATTGCATATCTTTATGTTTATTGGCATTTATAACATGTTTGAGTTGTTGTTTGTTGGTTGAGAGCCTTGTTCATTAATAGCTAGCATTTAGGACGTTTTTACCCTTCTAGCTAAATCTTCATGCATTTGCATTTAGATATTGATATCTAGGATTTGCATTTATTGACATCTTTAAATCCTTAGATAAGCATTTAGTGTTGCCTAACATTAATTGCATGTTTGAATATCTTTTACATATTCACATAGGTTGTTTAACATCTTCATTGATTGTTAAGCCTTGTGACTAAGTGGGTTAGTGCACAAGCTTGTGGTCAGGAATCACTATTAAAGGCTCGTTGGGTAGAGTGAAAGGGTTAGTGACCAAGTAGGTGTGACTTGAGGTCAACCTAGGTTGTAAACTTTCGTTCAAATAGTAGATTTGAAGACCGTATGTGGCTAGAAGATAGCCCGTGAGTTTTGCCCAGTTGGAGGGTTTCTCACGTAAATCAAGCCTTGCGTTTTTATTGTTTTCTGCATATTTATATTGGTTTGATTGATTGCTAATATAGGGTAGGACTATTAAAATTGAATAAGTCGAAAAGTTGGTAATAAATCAACTAAAACCTATTCACCCCCCCCCCCCCCTCTAGGTTGTGTTAGACACACTTTGTGTATTTTCAATTGGTATCAGAGCGGGTTCCTAGATACACTTAGGTGATCCTTGCTCTTTGAGTGTCTTGCATTTTGTTTGTGTTTGTTGCATCATAAACATTCATCTCATTCATACCCAAACACTATAAGTGGGAACGGAAGTGGTAATGAGGGAGCCTCTAGCACAAGACCCCCTTTGCTCACTGGAGTAAACTATGCCTCTTGGAAAGGCAAGATAGAGTCTTACATTTGCCAAATAAATGACCGAGCATGGATGGCAATTGAAGATGGCTACACTCTTCCGGAAAAGACTCTTGCGGACGAAAGTGTAGTTCCCAAGCCAAATTCGGAATGGTCAACTCAAGAGTTTGAAGCTTCCAAGTGGAACAACAAGGCTATGCATGTTATTCTTTGTGCAATGGATAACAATCAGTACAAATTGATCCAAACAACAAGAATTGTAAAAGAGGCATGGGAGATTCTAGAGACGGCCCATGAGGGAACCGAGGTGGTCAAGGACTCCAAGCTTCAAGTCCTCCAAACATAATTCGAGCAAATTAGGATGGACGAGGATGAGTGCTTCAACGACTTTCAAGTGAAGTTGATGGACATAATTAATCAAAGCCATCAACTTGGTGACCCCTATTCGGATAGGAGAATCAAGCAAAAAATTATGAGGTCGCTTCCTGCAAGATTTGAGTCAAAAGTGACGGCTATTGAGGAGAACAGTGATTACAAAAACATGAAGCCAAGTGAAGTTATAGGAAGACTTCTAGCATATGAGTCTAGGTGGACTCCTACACCTACACCTCCAAAGAGGCAAAAGAGTATTGCTCTGAAAACTTCCAATGTAGAGAAAGAGGAAGATGACTCATATGAGGAGATGGCCCTTATGGTGAAAAGATTCAAGAAGTTCATCAATTTTGAGAAGAGGGGATTTGGATCCAAAGGAAAGGAACTGAAGAAGAAGACTCATTTTAAGAAGTTTGAGTCAAGTGAAGACAAGCCCATAAGAAAAGGGATTCAATGCTTCGAATGTGGAGGTTTCGGACACATCTCCACGGATTGTGGAAATTTGAAAAACAAGAAGAAAGGAAAGGCCATGGCCGCCACGTGGAGCGATGGTGATGACTTGGAAGAAGAAGGAGAATCCTCGGATGATGAGGATCATGTGGAAAACTTTATTGCCTTTGCATCTTCTCTCAAGAGTAAGGAAGCAATAGATGATGAAGAGGTAGAGAAACAAAGTGAAGATGACTCTAGCGATGGTGACTCTTCATCCCATTCAACAAATATGGATGTAGGAGGAATTGATCTTGAAGGCTTTATTGAGCATTTTCGAAGCTCAAGATTGAAGATGAAGAAAGAGATTCAAAGGCTAAAAGGAGAGAATCTCAAGCTATCTACTGAAGCTACCCACTTAAATAAAGAAGTGAAGATAGCCAAAAGGAATGAGGAATTGATGGAAAAGGAGCTTGAAGAAGCTAGAGAGATCATTGCTAAGATGACTTCAAGCACGAAGAAACTTGACCACATGTTGGAAGTTGGCAAGAGGCCAAGTGATAAGAAAGGTCTTGGCTATGAAGATGACAAGGAGACTTCATCCTCAAGCAAGATTGTGTTTGTCAAGAGTTTGGATAACAAAGAGCCTCCACCCCCACGACATCCTAGGAAGAAGATCGAACTAGGAGAGTGCTCTAAAGATTCTCAAGTCAAGGTAGCACAAGGGAAACAAGCTCAAGCTCAATCAACAAAGGTGCATCAAGCAAGTTTCCCTCAACCCAAATACCATCAAGCCAAGAAGCAATTCATGCAAGGTCAATCAAGGAAGCAATTCATTCCAACTCAACAACAAAGAAGGAGAGAACCAATCCAACACCAAAGACAAGCTCAAATGCGTGGGAAAGCCCTTTTGTACTCACAAGGGCATGGTATGTCTTCTTATTTTATTCCCACTTGTCACTTTTGTGGTGTTGATGGTCACATTAGACCTAATTGCTTCAAATACATTGAAATGTGTAGAATCAACAGCATGATTGAAAGAAATAGAGCTAGAGCTAAAATGCATGTTCCTAGGAAATCTAGAGCCAATTTGCATGATCCTAGAAAATCTAGAGCCAATGTGACTAATACCACTAGGAATGAGAACATTTCACCTAGGTGGATTAGAAGGGATAACTATTCTTGCTATGTGGCTCAAATTGCCTTGAAGGCAAATGCCTCTAACACTTGGTATTTGGATAGTGGGTGTTCTAGGCATATGACAGGGAACAAGAGCTTCTTTAAATCCCTCGTCTTGGAGGATGGAGGATTTGTCACCTTTGGTGATGGATCTAGAAAGAAAGTCATAGGGAAAGGAACCATTTCCATTCCCGACTTACCCTCATTGTCCAATGCTTTACTTGTTGATGGCTTGCAAGCCAATCTTATAAGCATTTCTCATCTTAATGATGATGGACTCTCCGTCTTGTTTAACAAAAATGATTGCTCTATTTTAATGCCAAATGGACAAACCTTGCTAAAAGGAAAGAGATCTAGTGACAATTGCTATTGTCTTGAAGCTAGTGCTATCTCTTGCAATATGTCCAAATGTGAGGAAGTTGAGTTATGGCATCAAAGACTTGGCCACATGAACTATAGAGATTTGAGGATCTTAGATAAGTTCAAGGTTGTGCGTGGTCTCCCTAAGCTTGGGAAGAAAGTCGATGGCGTTTGTGGACCTTGTCAACAAGGGAAACAAACCAAAAGTATGCACAAGAAAGGCAAGTATCTCGCCACCAAGGAGCCATTAGAGCTTCTACATATGGACCTTATGGGTCCCATGCAAACCGAGAGTCTCGATGGCAAGAGATACATTTTTGTTTGTGTTGATGATTTTTCTAGATTTACATGGACATATTTTCTTAGAGAAAAATCTGAAACATTTGAAAATCTTAAAATGTTTTGCACTAAAATTCAAAATGAAAAGAACTCACACATTAAAAGCATTAAAAGGATTAGGAGTGACCATGGGAGGGAATTTGAAAATGCTTGTTTTGAAAGCTATTGCAATAGCTTAGGCATTTCCCATGAGTTTTCGGCTCCTAGAACTCCTCAACAAAATGGGGTTGTTGAGAGGAAGAATAGGGTCCTTCAAGAGATGGCCCGTGTGATGTTTCTTAGCAACAATGTCCCTAGGAACCTTTGGGCCAAGGCCGTCAATACGGCTTGCTACATAGGAAATAGAGTCTTCCTAAGGCCCGGTACTAGGCAAACCTCCTATGAATTATGGAAGGGTAGGAAGCCAAATGTTAGCTACTTCCACTCATTTGGGAGCAAATGCTACATTCTAAATGACCGAGATCAACTTGGCAAGTTTGATGCCAAGACTGATGAGGGGATTTTCATTGGCTATGCCCTTAACAGTAAGGCCTATGGAGTTTTCAATTTAAAAACTCAGAGTGTCATGGAATCATCTAATGTTGTCATAGATGATTGTAGGCCTAAGACTAAAGATCATGATGATGAGGTCGTTGTGGTTGATGATTCTTCATTGGAAAAGAATGGTAAGACTTCAATTGATGTGAAGTCAAGTCTTGATGAAGAGGTCATCCAACCTCTTGATAGAGATCCATCTTTGGACTCTAAAGAACCCATTCCATGGGTTAGACATCTCCACAACAACAATGACATTCTTGGAGATATGAATGAGGGTGTTAGGACTAGGCGTCAAATAGCTAATCAAATTAGCTATACTTGTTACACCTCTCAAATTGAACCCAAAAAGGTTGATGAAGCCTTGAACGATGAGTTTTGGGTTCTTGCCATGCAAGAAGAGCTAAACCAATTTGAAAGAAATGAGGTTTGGACTCTTGTTCCTAGACCCAAGGATACTAATGTCATAGGCACCAAATTGGTATATAGGAATAAGTCGGATGAGGATGTCAACATTGTGCGCAACAAGGCTAGACTTGTAGCACAGGATACTCTCAAATTGAGGGTATTGACTTTGAGGAGACTTTTGCTCCGGTTGCCCGTCTTGAGTCTATAAGGCTTCTTTTATCCATATCATGTGTGCACAAGTTTAAATTGCATCAAATGGATGTTAAGAGTACCTTTGTTAATGGTTTCTTGCATGAGGAAGTGTTTGTTGAGCAACCCAAAGGGTTTGTGGATCCACACCACCCCAATCATGTCTATAGCCTCAAGAAGGCTTTATATGGGTTAAAACAAGCACCTAGGGCTTGGTATGAGCGCCTCACTCAATTTCTTGTTGACAATGACTACACTAGGGGTAGTGTTGACAAAACTTTATTCATCAAGAGGAACAAAGATGAGCTTTTCATAGCTCAAATTTATGTTGATGATATTGTTTTTGGCTCCACCAACAAATCCAAAGTCCAACAATTTGTTGATGTCATGTCTCATGAGTTTGAGATGAGTCTTGTTGGGGAGCTCAATTACTTCCTAGGTTTGCAAATCAAGCAATTGCATGATGGGATTTTCATATCCCAAGCTAAGTATGTTAAGAACCTAGTGAAGAAGTTTGGCCTTGAGAATGCCAAACATTGTGACACACCCATGAGTACCACCTTGAAACTAAGCAAGGATGCTGGTGGCAAGAGTGTGGAACAAAGTCTTTATCGTGGCATGATTGGTAGCTTGCTTTACTTGACCGCAAGTAGGCCCGATATAGCCTTTAGTGTGGGTGTGTGTGCTAGGTACCAAACGGATCCCAAGGAATCCCATCTCTCCTCCGTGAAGAGAATCATTCGATATGTGAATGGGACATCCAACTATGGGATATGGTACTCTTTTGACACTAATGCTAGCTTAGTTGGCTTTAGTGATGCAGATTGGGCAGGAAATTGTGATGATAGGAAGAGTACATCGGACGGTTGCTTCTTCCAAGGCAACAACTTGGTCTCATGGTTTTGCAAGAAGCAAAATTCAATCTCTCTATCCACAGCTGAAGCGGAATATATAGCCATCGTGAGTGCTTGCACACAACTCCTTTGGATGAAACAAATGCTTGTGGATTATGGCTTTGATCAAGGTATTCTAACCCTCTATTGTGATAACATGAGTGCAATTAACATTTCAAAGAATCCTGTTCAGCACTCTAGGACAAAGCATATAGACATTAGGCATCATTTCATTAGAGAACTAGTTGAAAACAAAGGCATTGCACTTGAGCATGTGGGCATAAATGATCAACTAGCGGATTTATTTACAAAGCCCTTAGACTCAACTAGGTTCAAGTCACTTAGTAGGTCTATTGGGATTTGTCATATGCCTTGATGTGTTTTGGTGATTGACCCTTTATGGGGAACTCAAGCAAAGAGAGCAACCTTGCATGTTGGAATAAGCAAAAACTTGATCAACTTTATGCTTCTTTATTAATTGCTTGAGTATTCTTGGTTGTGCATATATATATTCTTATATGGCCTCTTTATTTAATAAGTGTGCCTTGCTTGATTTGTAATCCATGCCACCTTTATGTTCAAACATGCATTTTTGGATTAGGAGAATTGATTGGGAAGTACATTTGAATGACCTATAATTTATCTCCATGACATGTGAACTTGATTATGACATGCTCAAAATGATATGCATGAAATATGTCCTGATTGCATTAATGCAAATGTGTGTGAATGCAAATGAGAAGACTAATCAATAAGGATCTTGTATCCATGTAATCAATAAGGATTTTATATCCAAATTAGTCTTCTCTCTCTTCTTAATTGTTAATCAAGACTACTATCATACGGATAATTGTCCGGAAAAATCTAAAAGGATCTCTTGATCCAATGTCTTGATTTGCTTTTAAGAATTGATATAGTTTTGTGTGCATTGAAATTTCTTTTCAAAATACTATATCATGTTTCTTTATGGCAAAAGGGTGCAAATTGGTTTGAATTCTTTTGGAACCCTTTTTGATGTTCTCCTTGCCAAATACCATTCGCTTGAACTATGATATTACATGTCTTACATCCAAAGCAACTAAGTCACACATTTTCTTCTAATCAATAAACCCCCAATGATTCTCTCTCAATTAATTAAGTTGCATAAAGTTGTTGTATATGATTATGCACTTATCTTGCAAATAGCTCTCTTTGCTAAAGTGACCCGGTTGGGGAATACTCCTTTGCCTATCTCATGACAAAAAGGGGGAGTATTGTGGTTTTATTTAAGGGGGTTGCATTTTTGGAGAGATTGTCCCGTTGAGGGGGAGTAACCTATATAGGGGAAGCATTTGCATGTTGCATGTTGTAGTTTTCTTTTATTATGCAAATTGCTCTTATTTATTTATTTCTCTTGATCACCTCACATACACTTGTCTTGGAAAGTGTAGTCTCATTGTTATGTAGGAATGGCTATTCTACAAGAGCTTGAAGATTTGAAGACCTAGCATCTAGGTATCTTTTTGTAATGTAGAATTTCCTTGTTGACCTCTAGTTTTTATTCTTTTGTGAGGATGATTTGTGAGAGGTGGTTTTGTCATGAAATAGCCAAAGGGGGAGATTGTAAGTTCCTCATATTTTGATTGGCTTATTTCGTTGACAAACCACATTGGGGATTAATTGTTGTAAGGGTATATTAGGCTTCATTGGGTGTGATCAAGCTTCAAAAACATCATCTCTCTCAAGAGCTCTTCAAAGGTATATCACTTGTTTAACTCTCTTTGAAGAGGTTTTAGTTGCACACACTCACATTCTATGCATTTGTATTGACATGCATGTATGGTAGCACACACACACACTTCTTGCATTTTGGAGTTGATGGGCTACACAGTATGTTAGGCGACATGCAAGGCCACTTGTGCATGTCGCCTCCGATGTCGCCTTAGTCATGTTCTTTTTTCTCCAGTGTGTAAGGCGACTTCATAGGCGACTTGGGGATGTCCCCTTACATGTCGCCTCTGTCATCTTATTTTTTCTACAGTGTGTAAGGCGACTTCATAGGCGACTTGGGGATGTCGCCTCACATGTCGCCTCAGGTAACGTGTTTTCTCACAGTATGTTAGGCAACTTCCAAGGCGACTTGCTCATGTCGCCTTGCATGTCGCCTTTTTCACCCGAACTGGGCATTTCGGGTATTTCACACCAGCTCGTTTTTGGTCTCTATAAATACATCTTGTTCTCCTTCATTTAGACCTAGAGCTCTGAAAATATATCTCTAAGTGAGAGAAAGTAAATCCAAGAGAGAGAGAGCTCCAAGAACTCATCTTTACTCAACCAAACACAAATCCATGTGCATCTAACATCTTCAAGCATCATCTCATCATGGATTCTTCTTGCTTTCATTGACTAGGTAACTTGAACATGCCCTAAATCTCATTGTATTTATTTATGTTCTTGTTTGCCTAGGGTTAGCTCTTTTATGTGATTTTATTGCATATCTTTATGTTTATTGGCATTTATAACATGTTTGAGTTGTTGTTTGTTGGTTGAGAGCCTTGTTCATTAATAGCTAGCATTTAGGACGTTTTTACCCTTCTAGCTAAATCTTCATGCATTTGCATTTAGATATTGATATCTAGGATTTGCATTTATTGACATCTTTAAATCCTTAGATAAGCATTTAGTGTTGCCTAACATTAATTGCATGTTTGAATATCTTTTACATACTCACATAGGTTGTTTAACCTCTTCATTGATTGTTAAGCCTTGTGACTAAGTGGGTTAGTGCACAAGCTTGTGGTCAAGAATCACTATTAAAGGCCTGTTGGGTAGAGTGAAAGGGTTAGTGACCAAGTAGGTGTGACTTGAGTTCAAACTAGGTTGTAAAATTTCGTTCAAATAGTGGATTTGATGACCGTATGTGGCTAGAAGGATAGCCCGTGAGTTTTGCCCAGTTGGAGGGTTTCTCACGTAAATCAATCCTTGCATTTTTATAGTTTTCCGCATATTTATATTGGTTTGATTGATTGCTAATATGGGGTAGGATTATTAAAATTGATTAAGTCGAAAAGTTGGTAATAAATCAACTAAAACCTATTCACCCCCCCCCCCCCCCCCCCTCCCTCTAGGTTGTATTAGACACACTTTGTGTATTTTCAAATGAGCGTTCTAAAACTGGTATGAAATCGTTTCACCTTCTTTGTTGTTTTCGATTATTGCTGTACAATTTAGTTTACTTGATGATTGCATAATAAATTTTAAAACCCCATTTCTCTGCGCAATCCAAAAATCTGGAACAAACATGAATTATATGTTTGAATGATGAGTAGCATATTTTTGAAAAAATATGAGCTTCATATTCTTTGAAAGCTACTCTCTAGAGAAGTAATGATCTGTAAGGACCTCTATTTTTGATTAGCTTATTTCATGACAAACCATATTGGGATTGTTATGTAACGGGTAGCTTAGGTGATTGTGATTGACATGCTTCCGGACATCCCACAGTGCTTCAAGGTCTATCACTTGACTTAACTCCTTGAAGAGATTTAGTTGCACACACACACACTCACTCCTCATTCATGCTTTGTTCACCTTGCATTTATGTTCATTATTGCTTATATGTGGGTATCATTTGCACATTGCACACACATTTACATGCATTTGTATTGTCATGCATTTATTCCTATTGCTCTTGTGTGCATTCTTTTCACAATCACACTTGCACTTACTTCTGAGTCTCAAGTGTGGTTTTATTTTTGGTGTAATTTGTTTCCTAATATTTGTTCGGAAACGTCTGCACCCGCACGTTGGTGTGATTATTCTTAGTGCGATGAGTAACCTTCCTAATGGTCTCTAGTGTTCGGGTTGTGCACGGGTCCCTTACCCGCGCAGTACCCGGGCACTGACCTTGGGTCTCTTCGGGTCTGTTTTTGCACGGGTTGTGCACAGGTTCCCTACCCGTGCAATGAGGATGTGTTTTCTCAGGTTTCTCTTTGGCGCGGGTCCCCTACCCGCGCACTAGACTTGCGCAGTGCCCTGTTTTGTGCCTACTTTTTCAAAACGACATCTTCCTCTTCCTCACTTCGTTTTTGAGAGCTTAATAACCACTTTTAGTGAGAGAAAGTGACTCCTAGAGAGAGAGAGCTCTAAAAACCCATTTTTACTCAACCAAACACATTCCCATGAGCACTTAGCATCGTCCTAGCATCTTCCAAGCATGTGTCTTTGTGTGTTCTTTGATTAGGTAACTTCTACATGTCCTAGAATCTTTTATTTCATTATTTTGACATGTTTGCCTAGGATTACCTTTTATTTGTTGATTAAGTGCATGTCTCTTTGCTTAATGTTGTTTCTAACATGTTTGGGACATTAAACGTGGTTGAGTTTGGTTTTCATTGATAGCTAGAATTTAGGACCATTTTGCCCTCTATCTAAATATCTATGTTTTGCATTTAGATATTGTTGATTAGGACTTCTTGATTGCATTTTTTAATTGCATTTGTTATCCTTGCCATTCTGTGTGACAACTTGTGTTGATATGGCTTTGTTTGATGACTAGATCTTAGACTTGCATATCTATATCCAGTTAGGTCTTTATGAGCATTCATTTAGACATTGATATCTAGGATTGCTTTTTTTGCCATCATACAATCCCTAGATAAGCATTTAGTGTTACCTAGCATTAACTGCATTTTGAGTATTCATATATTCACATAGGTTGTTAATCTCTTCGTGAGAGTTGAGTCTTGTGACTATAAGGTGTAGTGCACATGCAAGTGAAGTCTTGCAACCAAGGTGTGGTTGGCAAGCAAAGTGATCACAAATTCATTATAAAGGCCTGTTGGGTAGTAGTGGCAGGTTAGTGACCGAGAATGGTGTGACTAGAGGTCAACCTAGGTTGTAAACATCATTACAATTGTGGATTTGAGGATTGGAGTGGCTAAGTGGTTAGCCCTTGGTTTTTCCCTTGTTGAAGGGTTTCCACGTAAAAATCAAGTGTCATTTTATTTGGGCACCTTATACTTGAATTTTTATGTTTGTTTATTGGGTAATTTTTTAATATTAATTAATCAAGAAAAGTTGGTAATTAACTTTATTAAAACCTATTCACCCCCCCCCCCCCTCTAGATTATTAGACACACACTTGTGTAGTATTATTTTCAATTGGTATCAGAGCGGGTTCCTAGACATAGTTAGGTGATCCTTGCTCTTATTTGTGTGTCTTGCATTTCTGTGCATCTTGTTCATTGCATTCATTTGTATACATTTACCCAAATACTATGAGTGATTTCATGATGAGTAATGAGGGAACATCGAGCGTGAGACCACCATTGCCTAAGGGTGATAATTACTCCTCATGGAAGGGGAAAGTGATAGATGATAGGGTGTGGATGGTGACTGAGGATGGATACACACCACCCGCCATGACCACCGAAGATGGAAGTAGTGTACCCAAGGCCCAAGCTCAATGGAGGTCCGAAGAATTTGAAGCTTAGAAGTGGAACAACAAAGCAATGTATGCTTTGTTTTGTGCAATGGATGAGAGTCAATACAAACTCATCCAAATCACCAAAAATGCACATAAAGCTTAGAAAATCCTAGAGACGGTGCATGAGGGAACCGAAGTGGTTAAGGACTCTAAGCTCCAAGTCCTCCATGCACAATTTGAGACAATTAGGATGGAGGGGCCTGAGTGCTTCAATGACTTCCAAGTGAAGTTAATGGACATCGTGAATCAAAGCCATCAACTAGGTGACCTGTACTCGGATAGGAGGATCAAGCAAAAGATCATGAGGTCACTCCCCACTAGACTCGAATCCAAAGTGACGGCTCTTGATGAAAACAAGGACTACAAGAAGATGAAGCCGGGTGAAGTGATTGGAAGGCTACTAGCCTCTTAATCTAGATGGGCTCCTACATCTATACCACCGAAGAAGCAAAAGAGCATAGCATTGAAGACCTCCAAGATTGAGAAGGAGGATGTTAACTCTGATAAAAACATGGCTCTAATGGTGAAGAGATTCAAGAAGTTTATGAAGCTTAACAAGATTTACTTGAAGAAGATGATCCACTTCAAGAAGATTGAGCCAAGTCAAGAGAAGCATACAAGAAAAAGCATTCAATGATTTGAATGTGGAGGATTTGGACATATCTCTACGGATTGTGGTAACTTGAAGGTCAAGAGAAAAGGAAAGACGATGGTCACCTCCTCAAGTGATAGTGAGAGTGTAAAAGATTCTTCAGGTGATGAAGAACTTACAATTAACTACACGGCCTTTGAAGCCTCCTATGTGGAAGTTGAAAAAAAAGGCTAGAGTGCCTTGACTTGTGACCTTAAAGAAGGAATAGATGAAGTGGTAGCTAGATGTGTGATTGATGTAGCTACACATGGAGATGGTTGATGTGACAACAAGTGACACTAGTAATGACTCTAGTAATAAGAATTCTTCACCTCACTCAAATGAAGAGTTTTGTAAAGGTATGGATCTTGAAGACTTCATCAAGTACTTTGAAGACTTTAGGTTGAAGAATAAAAGAGAGATTCAAAAGTTGAAGGTGGAGAATCTCAACCTTTCAACCAAGGTGACTCACTTGAATGAAGTAGTGAGGAGAGTCAAGGAAAGTGAAGACTTGTTGAAGAAAGAAAACCTTCAACTAAAGACCAAGCTAGATGACTCCTCGAAGATAGACATGATCGATGTGTCCAAGTATGAAAAAGAGATTAAAGATTGCCACCAAAGTATGAAGGCAATGAAGAAAGAACTTACCAACAAAGAGAATTCCTTGAAGATTGTCAAGGATAAAGAGATGAGGCATCTTCAATATTTGAAGAAGGATCAGATCAAGAGACCTCAAGCTTAAGGCAAAAGCAAGGCTTCACCTCCTCAACATCCTAGGAGGAAGATTGATCTTGGAGAGTCATCCAAGAGTGACCAAGTGAAGATGCCAACAAAGGGTGAAGCTCAACCTCAACATCCAAAAGCTTCACACCCAAGCCTTGCTCAACCAAGATTTACTCAAACAAGGAAGCATGGCAATCCGGTTCAACAACAAAGAAGGAGAGAATCAGCTCAACACCAAAGGCAACATCAAATGCATGACAAGTCTCCAATGACCTCACAAGGACATGGTATGACTTCTACTTTTATACCTACTTGTCATTTTTGTGGTGTTGAGGGGTATATTAGGCCAAATTGACATAGGTAAATTAAGAAATGTAGAGTTGAGAGAATGATGGAGAGGAATAAACTTAGAATAGCCAATATGCATGTGCCTAGGAAATCTAGAGAAAATGATCCTAGGAAATCTAGTAACATGATGATTTTGACCACTAGGAATAAACATGTGTCACCTAAGTTGATTAGAAAAGATGAACCCGTATGCTATTGTGCTAACATGTCACCCATATACTCAACTATGTCGAATGGACTTGGTAGGCCTATAGTGGCTCATGCCTCCCATTGACTTGGTTGGATTTGACCCCATATGGGGAGCTCAAGCAAAGAGAGCGAACTTGCATTTTTGAAATGTGCAAAAAATTTGATATACTTTATGCTTCTTTATTAATTGCTTGAAATACTAGGTTTGCTTGAAATACTAGGTTGCACATAAATGATTATATGGAGTTTTTATTCAATAAGTGTGTAATCTTGCTTTGTTTGTAATCCATGTCACAATTATGTTCAAACATGCATTTTTGGACTAGGAGAATTGATTGGGAAGTATATTTGAATGACCTATAATTCATCTCCATGACATATGAACTTGATTATGACATGCTTAAAATGATATGCATGAAATGTTTTTGATTGCTTATATGCAAAATATATGTGAAAGCAAATGAGAAGACTAAACTCAATAAGGACCTTGTGTCCATTCAATAAATAAGGATGTCTCATCCAATTTAGTCTTCTCTCTCTTCTTAATGATATGAACAAGACAACAACCAATACGGATTTCATATCCACTCAATCAATAAGGATTTCATATCCACTCAATCAATAAGGATTCTATTTGTTTGGTCTTTAAGGAATGATATAGTTGTTGTGTGTTGAAAATCTTTTTGAAAAACTATATTATGTTTGCTTATGACAAAAGGGTACAAATTGGTTTGAATTCTTATGGAAACCCTTTTGATGTTTGCTTTGCCAAATACCATTGCTTGAACTTTGATGTTATATGTCTTGCATGTATAGCGACACATTCACATATTCTCTTTAAATTAAAACTCCTTGAATCTCTCTCAATTATTCAAGTTGCATAAAGTTTATGTATATGGTTATGCAATCGTCATTTGTGCGAATATCTCTCTTTGCTAAAGCAACCCGATAGGGGGAGCTCCTTTGCCTTTCTCATGACAAAATGGGAGAGAAATCTTGAGAGATATAGGGGGAGCATTTTTATGTATTGGGGAGAAGTCATGGGAGAGAGTAACCTTTTAGGGGGAGCATTGCACAAGCATTACTTTGTATTGCTTTATTGTTTTTGAGTGCAAATGCTTTTTATGTTTGTTCACCTCACATGCACTTGTTCTTGGAAAGTGCTTTTTTGCTATTGTGTGTAGGTATGATGATCTACAAAGAGATTGAAGACTTTGAAGACTTAGTTTCTTAGGTATCTCTTATTGTAACGTAGAATTACTTGTTGACCAATAGCTTTGTTTTTGTTTTGTGAGGATTATTTTGTGAGTGGTTGTTTTGTCATAAAATATCCAAAGGAGGAGATTGTAAGGACCTCTATTTTTTATTGGCTTATTTCTTGACAAACCACATTGGGATTGTTATGTAACAAGTAGCTTAGATGATTGTGATTGACACGCTTCCGGACATCCCAAAGTGCTTCAAGGTATATCACTTGACTTAACTCCTTGAAGAGATTTAGTTGCACACATGCACTCACTTCTCATGCATGCTTTGTTCACCTTGCATTTGTGTTCATCATAGCTTATATGTGTGCATCATTTACATATTGCACACACACTTACATGCATTTGTATTGTCATGCATTTATTCCTATTACTCTTGTGTGCATTCTTTTCACAAACACACTTGCATTTCATTCTTAGTCTTAAGTGTGGTTTTTTTTGTGTAATTCGTTTCCTGATGTTTGTTCAAAAACATCCACGCCCGCACGTGGTGTGATTTTTGTTAGCGCGATGAGTGACCTTCCTAAAGGTCTCCAGTGTACGGGTTGTGTGTGGGTCCCTTACCCGTGCCGTACCCGCGCACTGACCTTGGGTCTACTCGGGTCTATTTTTGCACGGGTTGTGCATGGGTTCCCTACCCATGCAATACCCGTGCACTGAGGATGGGTTTTCTCAGGTTTCTCTTATGGGTAGGTAGTGCGCGGGTCCCCTACCCACGTACTGGACCTGCGCAGTGCTCTGTTTTGTGCCTATTTTATCAAAACGACGTCACTTTGTCTAGGGATGCTATAAATATATCTTCTTCTTTCTCACTTCATTTTTGAGAGCTTAAAAACCCATTTTAGTGAGAGAAAGTGACTCCTAGAGAGAGAGAACACCAAGAACCCATTTTTACTCAACCAAACACATTCCCATGAGCACTTAGCATCATCCTAGCACCTTCCAAGCATGGGTCTTTGTGTGTCCTTTGACTAGGTAACTTCTACATGTCCTAGAATCTTTTATTTCTTTCTTTTGACATGTTTGCCTTGGATTAGCTTTTATTTGTTGATTAAATGCATGTCTCTTTGCTTAATATTGTTTGTAACATGTTTGAGACATTAAATGTTGGTTGAATTTGGTTTTCATTGATAGCTAGAATGTAGGACCATTTGGCCTGCCAGCTAAATATCTATGCTTTGCATTTAGATATTGTTGATTAGGACTTCTTGATTGCAGTTTTTAATTGCATTTGTTGTCCTTGCCATTTTGTGTGACAACTTATATTGATATGGCTTTGTTTGATGACTAGATTTTAGACTTGCATATCTATATCTGGTTAGGTCGTAATGAGCATTCATATAGACATTGATAGCTAGGATTGCTTTTACTGCCATCATACAATCCCTAGATAAGTATTTATTGTTGCCTAGCATTAATTTCATTTTGAGTATTCATATACTCACATAGGTTGTTAATCTCTTCTTGAGAGTTGAGTCTTGTGACTACAAGATGTAGTGCACAAGCAAGTGAAGTCTTTGCAACCAAGGTGTGGTTGGCAAGCAAAGTGATCAAGAATTCATTATAAAGGCCTGTTGGGTAGTACTGGTGGGTTAGTGACCGAGAATGGTGTGACTAGAGGTCAACCTAGGTTGTAAACATCATTACATTAGTGGATTTGAGGATTGGAGTGGCTAAGTGGTTTGCCCATGGTTTTTCCCTTGTTGAAGGGTTTCCACGTAAAAATCAAGTGACATTTAATTTCCACACCTTATATTTGATTTTTTATGTTTGTTTATAGGGTAAATTTTTAATATTGACCCCCCCCCCCTCTTTTAGGTTATTAGACACACGCTTGTGTAGTATTATTTTCATGATCTTAAGTAAGTCTCTTTAAACTGCTTTTATATCATGTGCTTATAAGCCATAAAACTTGGTTTTTTTTAAATGCACTTTGATTCTCTTTTATGTTTTGTTAAGTTGAGTTTGAATATATGTAAGTTGTGGTACACCATGAAGTCCTATGACTAGTACATTAAAGGTGACCTATGGTTAGTATCCAATTTGCTTCGGCAACTATATAGAACTCAACGAGCACCTTCATGAAAAGGGCTACACACATTGGTTGTGCAGCCGCCCAAACCATTTTGCTGAGTGAATGCCGTCATGAAGAATATATATTTATGTTAGAAAAATCAAAGAAGTGTTGAAAAGAATCAATAAAAAAATATTTGATTCAAAGCCTAAATTAAAAAAAAGGGCTTAAAGGAGTATAGTTGAAAATCAAAATTTGCTCGAATTGTCAAATATTAATGGGATGATGAGCCACATGCACACACACGCTCATATGTTGAAATCTATTCTCTTAAAAGCAAAAATTCTGGATGATAATCGATTTGACCTTTTATGGAAAAGTTTAAGATGAATAGATGTTAATATGGTTTGCATGTTGATTACTGATCGGTCTATTTCTATACATAGTTTAGGTCCCCATTTCCTATTATTTGTGCTTTGTTCTTGGTGAAATTAGGTATTTTATGTGTTTGTTGAGCATGTATAGGTCACATTCCATAGATGAAGTGTTTGAAGGTATTTTCAAGGAAAAGAGCTTAGATGTGAAGAAAAAGAGCAAAGCTATCATCCACCGCTGTGTAGGTCGCTCTTCATGCACGACCTCCACCGCGGCACGTCCAGCGGTACATTTCAGTAGGCTTTCTGTTCTTTTCCGTGGTCCATACCGCTTCCCAGGCATCAACCTCAACCGCGGTCTATGCCGCACATCATTCCGGGAAAGGCTGATTCAGCCAGTGCAGAACAGCCAGATTGCGGGGGCCATATCTCTCAGCTCCAATTGAATTGTGTGTCCTACCACCTATGGATGGAAAGCCCCTGAAGTCTAGTTTCTGGCGCACTTTACGGATCGCAATTCCGATATTCCTAGAAGAAGTTATGCTCATTTTAGTATCCGATGGTCAGATCAGTCATAATTCCGCAAATAGTGACGGGATTTATTTTGCAAGTTGTCGGAACGGGAAATATTACCTTCTTGGACATGAGTGTGAGTCTTGGAAAGCAAGTTGACACCTAATCCTTATCATCCTTCAATAAGTAATCAATTTGAGTGGATTAGGAAAGAATTAAATCCCAAAAAAGGTAGAGTTCCAAAAGGGAACCAATTTCCTTGTTGTTTAAGGACTTGGCTTATCATCTAAAGCCTATTTAAACCCATGTGAACCCTAATTTCGGAAGAGACAAGCCAAGGGAGGTCCCAAGCCACCAAGGGGGCCGTCCCCCATCACTCCACCACCATACATCACCACACCCTCATCCATCTTTACACATTGACGATTAGAAGACGAAGGAGAATTCATCATTGGAGATCTTAATGGGTTTTATCTTTTCTTTCTCTTCTCTTTTTATTTTCAACATGTGTAACTAATCCCATAACTAGGGAATCAATGTGAACCTTTTGTGAATGCTCATATATGGATTAATTATTATTTCATCAATTTAATTCTTGATTTATTCATTGTTCTTAATTGCTTACCTCCTCATTAGTTTTAATATTTATTCACACCTAGACCAAGGGTGGATGATTATTTGGCATTATTTTAGGGTTAAGACTATCTGAGAATTAGGATTAGAGTATAAACCAAACCTAACCTTGATTAATGCTCTTTTGAATGAATGAATTTTATCTTTAGCATAGGCCAAGCAAAGTATAGAATTTGGTTCTTATTTCTTGCACTTAAAGGGTTTCTAATCGTTGTTTACACCATAGACCAAGGGTGAATAATAATTGGGAACACGTGACTCATCCCATGACCATACGGTAATAGTCACATTAAAGACAAAGAATGAACCCTAGAATTGATTGAATCTTGTTTACAAATTAATTCCATACATTGAATGTTCATAATTGGGGATCATTGATGATCTAGTATTTCCTTCTCTTGATCACATCCATATTCTCTTTAATTATTTTCTTAGCTTATTTTAATTTAGTTTAGTTTAATTCAAATCTCAGACAAATCTTTTGTTACTTTTAGTTTAACTTTAATTAGAATTAGTTTTAATTATTAAATCTCTTTTCCTCGTGGGAACGAACCTTACTTGCCGTTGTGCTTATCTTCACGATTCGTGCACTTGCGAGTATAGTTTTTAATAACACGATTTACACCATCAATTACCAAATTACTTCTTTACATATGCTTGAAGCAAATATTCACACACACACTTTGTTTATATGTATGTTGATATTCTAGCAATTTTAGAAGAATTATGAGATAGATTGAAAATCTTAGTGCATCTCTCACAGTTTGTTAAGCTTATTTTGTTGAATTTCTTTACAATTGCTTGAATGTGTGATTGTGTTGATTTCATGGTGAACAATATGTTATCTTGATCCTAGATACAACACTTATCAAGAGGGAGCATAGTATGCTAAACTTTGCACTCTTTTATGATATGTTCACATGTTTCAAGTTGGTATTTGTTGGTATATTATTTGGTTGATATGATGAATCTTGTAGATGCTATTTAATATTTCTTGATTTTCATGATGATTCTTTGTAATACCATATGCCTTTGTATTTTTGATGACTAACTTGCTTTGATTGTTTCCACTCATGGTTGTTTTTATGTGTTTAGTGATTCTCTACACAAGGTCATGGGAAGAAACAAGGCTACCGGGAGTAGTGATCCTCCTAAACCCATAGACAAATCCAAATCTACTTCATCTACCTCTAATAAATCCATACCCACTAGGTTGAATCCTTTATGAGAACTAAAAAATTGTTGCAAGAAAGAGGTATAGATTTGTGTAAGTGTAGATGCCCCTATGTTCATCGGATTATAGTTGATAGAAATTGGGGTACATGGGTTAATATGCTTGGAATGGTCAATGATAGTTTGGTTAGAGAATTATATTATGAGTACAAGTATAGTACTACCAATGTAGATGCTTTGATGGATGTGAGAGTTATTGTCTTTAGAGTTAACTTGGAGAATATCAATAAATTCCTCAGGTTATTCAATGACATTGAGTCATACTTTCTTGATGTTGACATTAGTGAGAATCTCAGTGTTATGGGTAGAACTCTATATGAGGATAATGATTTTGAGTGGGGTAATCGTGCTTTCATTAGCCAAAGTGAGTTGACTAAGGCTAGTGCATTTTGACATCTTTTTATTTGTACAAATCTTGTGGGATCTTCTAACTCTATCGAGCTAAACAAGGAGAAGATCAAGATTGTGTATGCCTTAGTGACTAACAAACTCATAAACCTTGGAGAAGTTCTGAAATACATTGATAGTGTGGCTTGTTCAACTAAGTTGGCACTATCAAGATAAGTTGGCACTCCCGAGGTTTATTACTCATTTATGTTTGGCTCTAACTGTGAAGAAACATGAGGAAGATGTGCTACTTCTCCCTTATAGAAGTTTAGTGACAAACGTGTGACTTTTATGTCATACAAAGACAAGGGTAGGTCATGTGATACTTTTGGGCTCCTTAGTGAATCTCAAGATTCAAGTCTTGTATTTAGCACAAATTGTCTTCTGGATTGGGCTACACAATTAAAGGATGAGGTTGTGAAGTCAAGTATGAAGATTGAAGAATTACAAAGGAAAATTAAAGAACTAAATGCTAAGGTAGCTCAACAAGATGCTAGGATCAAAGAATTGGAAGAAAGCATATTCTCAAGAAAAAAATCTACTATAAAGCATTATGTGAGAACAATCAATCGCACAAAGTTCCTTGGTGACACATATGGCTAGTAGAATGATCATAAGGTACATTACATTTTCATTTCCTTTTGGTTTCATATCATGTCAAAAAGGAGGAGAAATATGTGCTAGTTTACTTAGTTTCAATCTTTAGTCTTAATCTTCTTATGTTTTTATGTTTCATTTGGAAACTTGAACTTTTGTGGCATGTAATAATTTGTATTGAACTTGGTTAGAATACTTTGGATTAGCATATATTAAGGGGGAGTATACATGATCCATTGAACTTTAAATGCTTTATTCTTGCCAAAATGTATATTGCCATATGTGTTGTCTCTTATATATACATTGTGCTTCAAGTTGATTTTGGGTGATAACAGAGAGGATCAAGAAGAAGTTCAATACTTGTCGAAGATTAGTCTAGGAATGTGTAACTCATGGTAACTCATTGTGACCAATCTTCTTTGTAATTGTTTAGTTTATGTATAGGGGTTTTGACATAGAATTTTCCAAAGGGGGAGATTGTTAGGTTTTTGAGTCATGTTGGCATTAATTCCATATCAAAACAATGTTTCACTTGTATTGATTAGTTGTCTTAGATTGATGATGATTCAAGCTTCAAAGAGGATTTGGCAACTTATCAAGCAAGATTGAGTCTTCAAAGAGGAATATGCTTCATTGCTCAACAAAGGTATATTTAGACCTCATTTATCTTACAAGGCTTTGGCACACACACGCAATGCATCTATATGTGTCCCTGCATTGTTGTGCTCAATTAGTATAACACATTCACACACTTGATATTGAATGCTGATGCATTAGCTTTAAATTGACAAGTTTTGTAAATTGCATGTTCTAGGACTATGTCTAGGAAATGGCATTTTTGTGTGTTTATGTGTTGTTTGTTTATATTTTATGGACTTCGGATTTGAATTTGATCTTATTTTATTCCTTATTGAGTTCCGGTCATTTCGGTTACTCATTCGTTAGTTTTCAAGTTATGAAACTTTCCGGTCACTTACCATGCATTGTCTTCGTCTTCATGTATGGAGTCGAATTCTTATTTTCTGGTCAAAGTTTCATAGTCATCTATATGTGTGAGAGAATCCCGGTTCATAATCCAAAAACAGATTCGAATTTGGAGTTCGGAGGCCGGAGAACGGTCGAAGAAAGTGAAGGTGCACGAGGGAGGAAGCAAATGGCCAAAGGCAATTATCCACCAATCCCCAAGGAGGAGCATTGCCATCTCGGCGAGGAGGGCCTCCTGCCCCCGAGATGGCCTCGCGCCTCCTCGGGGAGCTTAGGTGGCACGTGGCCATTGGCTGCCCCATTCCCCCTCTTTCCCTCTCCTTTAAATATCTCCTTCCATCTCATTTTCAAAATTGCAGAAGATGTAGTGCAGAAACATTTCCAGATTTTCTCGCAAATTTGAATCACCATATCTCTCTCGTTTCTTATCTGATTTAAGTGATTCAAGTTGGAAAATTTTTTTCTTGAAGTGCTCTATCATCTCCAAGCAACCTTGAATTCTTTTGTTCAAGTATTTTGGTGGTTCTACAACAGTTTCTTGACTGCACGCGAATTAACAAGGTAGTTGATTATCTTTTGTGATTTGCACTTTTTAATGTTCAATTACCTTGGGTCTTCTTTCTATTTTTGTCTATGTGACTTGAAAATATGTTGATGAGTGATAGAACTTCAATTATAAGCTAGTTGTGCTTAATTAGAAACTTGAATGTGAGTTAGGTTTTATTAAAACCTATGTTTTCACATGATTGTGAGTTGTATTGTACTAGCTTTTTATCTAGGGCTATTTGTGCTTTGATTGACTTTATTTTCATGATTAATAGCTTTATCATGTGCTACTCATTAGTTGAATAAATATAGGATTAGCACATTTGACTTTGTATTTAGAGCTTATTAGGATTTAATTGATTATCGTGCGGATACATGCTCTAAATATTTTGCTAGAATATTCATTGGTCATTTCTTGTGAATCTAGCATGTTTTTGTTTGTTACTAAAATCTTGAATATGTGCTTAATGTATACATTGTGATTCAAGTTTTAGTTACATGAATAAATCTAGGAATTGAATGTGTTTTGATGTTTCACATGTTCAAGGTTTTATTCATGTATAGTAACTAGGCTATTTTGATATTTGAGCTTTCATGACTATGTCTAGTTCCCATAGAATGTATTGATCTACGAATGCAAAATGCAAACAAGATTGAATCATAGGAGATACAAATGATTCACATGTTCTCGAATTTATTCAAGTTTAGTAACTAGACAATTTTTGATTTATGAACTCACATGCTTATGTCTAGTTCCCACAGAGTGTATTGATCTTATATTCTATGTTGAGTGCTTGTTTGCATTTTGCATTCATTGATCACACTAGGAAGTCCTTGTAAAAGGCATGAAGTCTTGGCTAGGACATGTGGTCCGGATAGCTAAGCAAGAAGTCTTGATTAGGACATGTGGTCCGGATAATCAAGCAAGGGAGGCTTTCTAGAGGCAAGAGTGCCTTGGATAGAAAGTAGACTCTATTATTGGTAGACCCAGGATATTGAGATGCGATGGAGTCCAATAGAGAGTGTGTCATTTGTTGATCACTCTTGAGGAATTTCCAACTTCTTAATGGTGTTGTGTAGAAGTGGAGTCCAATAGAAAGTGTGTCATTTGTTGATCACTTTTGAGGAATTTCCAATCTACACAATCGTGTCATTTGTTGGCCACTTTTGAGGAATGTCTTATCTACTCTCCAATAATGAAAGTACCCGATGGTTGTACTCAACCCGTGGTCAAACTTCATTTCTAGATATTCTTGTAAACAAGATTGTTATAATGTGTGAGATGCAAGCACTTCATTTGATCAAAGTTGTAAATATTATTTTATTTGTACTTAGATTTATTTGTATATAATCATCTTTGATTAGTACTTGTACATATTGAACATTGTTGAGAAAACAAGTATTCTTTGTTTTTAGTTTTGTAAGTGCCTCACTTTATGATTGGCTCATTTCGTTGACAAACCACATTGGGAATTTACTTGTAAGGATAGATTAGGCCTTATTGTTTGTGATCAAGCTTCAATAGCATCATCAAACCCAAAGTGCTTCAAGAAGGTATATTACTTGCTTAACTCTTTGAAAATATTTAGTTGCACACACATACCTCTCATGCATGCCTTAGTTGTCTTGCCTTTGTGTCCATTGCATGTATGCATTCTCTTCACTTTACACATGCACCACTGTGCTATATTTTTTTGTGTATGTAGTTGTTTGAGCATGTGTGTGAGTCTTTATTCATGGGTCCCTTACCCGCGCAGCACCCGCGTATTGATATTGGGGTCTCTCGGGTCTGGTTTTGCATGGGTACCCTTCCCGTACAGTACCCGTGTAGTACCCATGCGGTATCTGTGCACAGGGGATGAGTTTTCTTGTATTTCCCAAGTGTGCGGGTCCCTTACCCGTGCAACTACCGGCACACTGACTTTGTGTCTCTCCAGTTTGTTTTCTGCACGGGTTGTGCACAGGTATCCTACCCATGCACTGAGGGCAATTCTTGCCCAAATCGTCTTATGCGCGGGTAGTGCGCGGGTACCCTACCCGAGCACATGGACTGGCACACTGCGTCAGTTTTGCTTGTCTTTTTGCAAACGTTTCCAAAACGATGTAGTATCTTTTAGTGTTGTTATATATACATCTCTTTATCCCCATTTCATGCCAAGAGCTTACAATTCAAGAACTTTGAATAGGATAAGAGTGTCTTGCATGGAAAGCCACCAAGATCCAATCTTTATTGTTCAAAACCCATATACCCATCCTTTATTCATGAAACAAATATCATCTAGCTTCATCTAGGATGTTTTCATACATGGGTCTGCATCAAAGCACATGTCTTGGTTGTATCGTGATAGCTATTGCATCTAAGTTTGCATTTATTTCATATAGCTAAGTTATATGTATGTCATATAGCAACATGATATCTTGGATTGTTTCAAGCATTCATACATGACTAGATAAGCATTAAATGTGTTGACCTAGCATTTATGCATTTAGAATATTTTTATATTCACATTAGGTTGCATATCTCTTCACTTGAGAGTTAAGTTTTGTATGTGCCTTGGGTAGTATACAAGCAAGAGCCTAAAATCACTATTAAATGTCTGCAGGTAGCAAGAACGGATTAGTAACCGATTAGGTGTGATGTGGTCAACCTAGGTTGTAATCGTTTTGGTAAATAGTGGACGTGAGTTTTTAAACAATTGGAGGGTTTCTCACGTAAATCATATCATTGTGTAATTTTGTTTATTCCACATTTATATTATGGCAATGGTTGATTGTGTTAGAGATTAGGGGTTGTGTGTTTAATTTTGATTAATCAAAAGATGGCAATTAATGTTGTTAAAACCTATTCACTCCCCCCCCCCCCCCCCATCTAGGTTAGTTAATCACTCTTAGAGTAGTAATTTCAATCGGTATCGGAGCGGATTCCTTAACATAATTAGGAGATCCCTTGCTCTCTAAGAGTGTCGTGCATTAGATTGCATTTTTGTTTGTGTGTCTTGCATTAGATTGCAGTTTGTTAGTGTGTCTTGCTTGTCTTGTTTGATTGATTGCATTCATCTCATTAACCCTTAACACCATGAGTGGAAACGGATATGAGCGAGAGGGAGCATCGAGTACAAGACCTCCACTTCTAACAGAGGTTAATTACTCACCATGGAAAGGAAAAATGGAGTCCTACCTATGCCAAATAGATGATCGAGTTTGGATGGTGATTGAGGATGATTACACATCACCTACCAAGACTCTCGAAGATGGGGACATCGTTCCCAAGCCGAAATCTGAATGGAGTACTCAAGACTTTGAAGCCTCCAAATGGAACAACAAGGCCATGCATGCAATCTTGTGTGTGGTGGATGAGAACCAACACAAGTTAATCCAAATAACAAGGAATGCACATGAAGCATGGACAATATTGGAGATGGCACATGAAGGAACCGTTGTGGTAAAAGACTACAAGCTACAAGTCCTTCAAACTCAATTTGAGACTTTGAAGATGGAAAATCATGAGTGCTTCAATGACTTCCAAGTAAAACTAATGGATATTGTCAACCAAAGTCACCAATTGGGCGATCCATATTCGGATAAGAGGATAAACCAAAAAATCATGAGGTCTCTCCCAGAGAGATTTGATGCAAAGGTGACCACTACTGAGGAGAATAGTGAATAAATGAAGATGAATCCAAGTGAAATAATTAGCAAGTTATTAGCCTTTTAGTCAAGAAGAGCTCCTACTTCAACAACACCTTCAAAGAAGCAGAAAAGTATTGCATTGAAGACCTCCAAGGGAAAAAAGGACGAAGAAGATTCGGATGAAGAAATGGCTTAAATGTTGAAGGAGTTCAAGCAATTTATGAAGTTTGAGAAGAAGGGTTTAGGCTCCAAAGGAAAATTTGTGAAGAAGAAGACACCTATCAAAAAGGCGAAGAAAAGTGAAGATAAAGATTCCAAGAAAGAGATCCAATGTTATGAGTGTAGTGGGTATGGTCACATTGCCCCCGAATGTGCTAATCTAAAGAAGAAAAAGAAAGGAAAGGCTATGACGGCTACTTGGAGTTATAGTGAAGACTTATAGGAGGAAGAAAAGTCTACAGATGATGAAGACCAAGTTGCCAACTTCATTGCCTTCTCATCATCTCATAATAGCAAGGAAGTTATACGTGACAAAGAAGAGGAGAATGACAAGCTAGAAGAAGAAGATGATCACTTAAGTGATGAGAAAACTTCATCCGAGTCCAAGCAGGAACTTGATGAGGAGATGGACTATGAAGACTTCATGGAATACTTTAACAGCTCTAGAGCAAAGAAGAAAAAGGTGATTCAAGAGTTGGAAAGGCAGAATCTTGAATTGACATCCAAGATGACTCACTTGAGTGAGAAAGTGGAAAGAGTAAGAGAAAGGGAAGAAAGCTTGAAATTGGAGCTTGTTGTGGTTAAAAAGAGTGAAGAGAGCTTGAGGAAGGAGCTTGGGGAGGCAAAAGATGTGATTGCCAAGATGACCTCCGGAACCAAAAAGCTTGACACGATGTTATCAAGTGGGAAGAGCCCTAGTGATAAGAGGGGCTTGGGATATGAGGAAGACAAGGAGACCACTTCAGTGAAGAAGACTATCTTTGTCAAGAGTCAAGAGGTTGAAGAAGCCAAAATGCCACAATGGACTATAAAAAGGATTGAAGTTGGGGAATCCTCAAAACATGCTCGAGCCAAGGGTTCAACAAGAGCTCAACCATAACAAGCTAGAGCATCTCAATCAAGACCTCCATATCCAGGAATCCCTCAACCACAACCAAGGATTCCTTATGTTCAACAAAAAAGACATGCTGCTTTGGCTCAATCTTAAAGGAGAGAGTTTGTTCAACACCAAAGGCAAGCTCAAAGACATGGGAAAGCCCCTTTGTACTCACAAAGAAATGGTATGACCTCCTACTTCATTCCTACATGTCATTTCTATGGTGTTGATGGTCATATTAGACCAAATTGCTTCAAGTTTATTAAAATGTGTAGAACTAAAAGCATGATTGAAAAGAATAGGGGCTAGATCTAAAATGCAAGCTCCTAGGAAGTTTAGAGCCAATATTTCTAATACCACTAGGATTGAAAATGTGTCAACTAAGTGGATTAGAAATGATGAACCCGCATAGTGTTGTGCTAACATGTCTCTCTTAGACTCAACTAGGTTAAAAACACTTAGTAGGTCTATTGGGATTTGTCATATGTCTTGAAGTTTTTGGTGATTGACCCCGTATGGGGAGTACAAGCAAAGAGAGCAAATTGGCATGAAATTGCATTGTGCTATATTGATAAACTTTATGCTCCTTTATTAATTGCTTGAGATGATTGGTTGTGCATATGATTATTTTATTTTCTTAATAAGTGTGCTATTTTATTTCCTTGCAATTCATATCATATTTATGTTCAAATATGCATTTTTGGACAAGGAGATTTACTTTGGAAGTACAATTTGAATGACCTATAATTGATCTCCATGACATGATGATTTCATGACATGCTTTAAGTTGATACGCATGAAGATTTACTTTTGTTTGCTTAAATATGAGTGCAAAATTATATGTGAAAAGCAAATGAGAAGACTAAACTCAATAAGGACCTTGTGTCCATTCAATAAATAAGGATGTCTCATCCAAATTCAGTCTTCTCTCTCTCTCTCTCTCTCTCTCTCTCTTTATTAGTTGAACAATGCTACTATTATACGGGTATCTTACCTGGAAAAACCAAAAAGGGTGCAAAGTCGCTCATGTGCTCCTTACTATTGAAGATCTGACCTGTATGAAACCTAATTATACCATCTACCATTCTATTGAAAGGCTTACCTTTTACTAACTTAACTATCCTAACCTGGTCTGGCTCAAGCTCCAAGTTAGTAAAATACTCATCATCAGACTTAGACTGATACCCCTCAAAGCCATCCATACACTCTTGTGTGATACCACCATCTCCATCAACAGATTCTTTCTTAACAATTGGGACCTCATTATACTGTGTATTATCTCCCTCACAATCCTCATCAGCCTCATCATCCTTATCATTATCCTGCTCACTATCACCTCATAATTAAGCTTTTCAGCCTCCATGTCACACCAACCTAGTGCTTCGTATCCTCCTTCCGTGTCCAACACTGAAGGCTCTGAATTGGATGTGGCATTTGTCTATTCAGGAGGAGTTGGAACGTAACTGTAGGGAAAAATCGATATAAAACGCAACGGAAGAAAAGAAAAATAGATTTCGTATGGTTTTAAAATTTTTCTCAAAGTTGAACCTTAACCTTTTAATTAATTAAACTCAAATATATACGGTTAGAGTTAAATACCTCTTGACGCGTGATCCGATTGACTTACGCCGATTGGTAATCCGCAAAATCTTTTCTGATGCCCGTGAACAGTACCCGTGTGAACAGTGATCGTAAACAGTACCCGCGTGAACAGTGATCATGAACAGTAACCCCCCACCCCCCCCCCGTGAACAGTACCGTGAGATCTTCCAATCCGAACACGTACGTGAATCACCTAGGAGCGTGGTCTCCCTTTTTCTTTGAATTGCAAACCTGAGAATTGATGAACAAAGTTTTCTTTTTCTTTTGTTAGTCACAAAACAATCAAAAGAAGACAAAAATTATTCCGGTCACTTTTGAGTTCTCAATCTAATGATCGAAACTCGCGTGAACCTAATTCGATGTTGTACACACAAGCTTATTGATGAACAAGCAATCAGTGTGCTATCAAAGAATAATTTCTTCTCTCTTTTATGTTTAGTAGAATAAAAATTATCCTTTTCTATGAATTGAGAAGAGGAAGAAAAATTGAATCATTCAATCAACTATAGTGGCCGAATTCTATATGTGGAATTATATAGGTGGCCGAAATTTTGTTTCCTCTTCTATTTAGGATTGCCGAAATCTTCCTCTAAATGGACTAGGGTTGCCGCAAATCACATACCAAAAAGAGTTTGTGTTGCACCCTAATTTCCATCAACCTTTAGACTTCAAAACCTAATCCAACTCATAGATATTTTCATTCTTTTATTGACTAAATAAAAAGACTTCTTATTTGATTAAATAAATAAAATTATTTATTTATTTTCTTATCAAACAAGTCTTTTACTTTTAATATACTACTACCAATAGTATAACTTTAGGAAATATATTTCCTGATCAGAAAAAGATTTGTTTCTTAATTAAACAATTAATTAATAAATTAACTAATTCTTATTTAATTAAAACAATGAAACAAAATAATATATTAGGTTAATATATACACCTTACCGCCCAACTTATATAAATGGGCCATATATTATTTTCTTATTTTATTTAATCCATTGGACTTTAAATAAAAACCCACATGTGAACCAGACCCATTCTTACTAAAAGAAACAAGCCCACATGTCTCCTTTTAATATATTAATATAATAGTGCAGCCCATTAATTAAATAATAGACATATTATATTCTTGATATATTAAAAACAATTCTAGATGGACCCTTAAATCGGCCCGGTAGAATATATCAAGTGATCCATGCAAATACGTGTGGAATGGGGATCTTGGCGGGCTATCTAAATTTAAGCTTCAATAGACACAACCTAATCACAATCAACAAATGATTCACTTAGGTCCAATCTATTAATTTTAACTCATTCCACTAAAAAGCTAAAATTGAACTCTTAAATAAAGATAGAATAAGGAGATGTTTCTCATTCATACCCTAGACAATCTTATAGGAGATGGTGTATCCTCGTGAATAATATCAGTAATCACCAAGAGCTCATAAACCGCCTATAGCTCTCCAAGTTACCATATTTCCTCATATGACCACATTTCGAACTTGGATACTTTGACTTGTCCAGAAGCCATGTTTTCAATAATCATTATTGAAAACTCAACTTTGAGATTTAATATCCAATACCTCAAAACATCCATATGATGATATTATACTCTCATTTAATAAATGGAGCCACGATGTCCATATCTGTAAATGAAGTCCTCTATCGATTAACAAATGTATACCACCAAACTATCGAGGATAGACTATGCTATATAATCGTACTCATTGATAGCTCTAATGATAACACTTGCAACCATAAGTCCATCATTTATCTCAGGATTAAGATAGACTCTCCGATTGTCCTCTTTAATGAAAAAACTTATATCTAGTGACGGTTCTAGATAAAGTATTTCATTGTGATCCAGTTCAATGCACCTAGTGCACTAGATTCTTTTACTCGAAAACCTTTCGATGATTTTAGACTCATCATATTCATTTGATCCCACTCAAATGCTAGTAAAAGAATTCTACAACTTTAACAAGATAGAGGTGCCCAACCTTTAACTTAAGTTGTGAACGTTATTCAAGACTAACTAAAGAATTGTGTCTACCTCATACATATCCGGATGTATGAACAATTCTTCATGTCTCATAGTCTTTTGACCTTATGATTATTTACCGTGACAATTATAATAATAAATGCTATAAGTAATTGTAAGAATCAGAATTCACTTTATTAATATGAGAAGATTGTCAATTACAATATTACACTCTTGCCACTGAGCATAATCCTAACAGTAACAACACTCCTCTACCTCAAAGACTATCCTATCCAAGCCCTGTTTCTCAAACATCTTAAATACTTCAAGTACGTCACTATCACTTCCCACCTCATATCTAGCACCAGACCAAGGTAGTTATGCCCACACACTGTAATCTCCAGTAGGTACATCAGGGTTTCCACTAAGCTTCTCACAGATTGTATGAATTAAGGTGATGAGGCTAATGTGATCAACATCACACTCACCTACCTCAACCAGATTACCCCCACACAACGTAAAAATTCTAAAAATGTCCATTGTACCTATCAAAAGCAATAACAAAACATGTCAAACAACAAACAAATATACACACAGTAGATTAAGTAACTAGCTAAAAGATCAAGAAAAAGTATATCATCATTAGACAGTAACATTCTAGCTAGTGTTAAGAAATGAAAAAAGTAGTTTATGTATATCTTTAAGTAACCCATGTGTGCGTTCAACTTATAAAACAAAAGAAACTTAGATTTAGCTAAATGTATTATAGTAGATCTTCATATATAATATAATTTGTATAAAGTAACTAGCTAAATGTTATGAAATATTAAATTACTGGAAAATAGTGTAATATCCACTATACTAAAACAAAACAACCTTATATGAACCTAAAAGAAAATGGACTGCAAAAAATGAACTTAAACTAAGAGTGAGTAGATATATGTATTGCTGACAATAATGATCCATGGCCGAAAAACAAAAACTCATTTGGTGTCCATCACATCATAGTAAGAGAAAATGACAAATTTTTAGAGGCAATTAAGCCTATATACTGTGCCACCAGTATATCTTTGAACAATGTAGAGAAAATGTAATAAAGTAAAAGCTTTGGAGACAAAGTCAAATGAATAGATGAAATTTGGTGGGTTAATTATTTGGCTAATTAAAAAGTGACCAAAATGCAAATTGTAAGTTCCTCATATTTTGATTGGCTTATTTCGTTGACAAACCACATTGGGGATTATTCTTTGTAAGGGTAATTTAGGCCTCTTGAGTGTGATCAAGCTTCAAGGACATCATCTCTCTCAAAGAGCACTTCAAAGGTATCTCACTAGTTTAACTTTCTTTGAAGAGATCTAGTTGCACACACTCACTTGCATGCTTTATTGTTCCTATCTTCATGTAATTGAATGATGTATTGTATGCCACTTTTCACACTCCACACTTGCACTGATTGCACATCACTTAATGTGTTGAGTTTGCCTCGAAAAGAGAAAATTCTTCTCTTAGCGCGGCCCAGACCGCTTGGCAAGACATGCTTGCACCGCGGCATACAGAGCGGTATACCTCAGCAGGGTCATGCTTCCTGTACCGTTTCCTGTACTCTTGCACGCATAGCGACCCAAGTCGCGGTGTTGTCCAGTAGGCCTCTGTTGCCCATACCGCGGCCTGTGCACCTGCATGCACAGCGCCCTGCACCGCGTTGTTGTCCAGACGGTGCACTGCTGTGTGTACCGCGGTCTGGACACTTGCCTGCGACGCGGTCCATCTAGCGGTATTGACGGGATTTTGTGCCCTAAGTTCAAAACGACACTGTTTTAACTAGGGCTCCCATATATATACTCTCTCTTCTTCCTTGCTCGTTTTTATGAGTTCAAGAAGCCATTTTTGAGAGGCCAAGCTTCCCTTAGAGAGAGAAACTCCCAAGAACTCATCTTTACTCAACCAAACACAAATCCATGTGCATTTAACCTCTTCAAGCATCATCACATCATGGATTCTTCTTGCTTTCATTGACTAGGTAACTTGAACATGCCCTAAATCTCTTTGTATTTATTTATGTTCTTGTTTGCCTAGGGTTAGCTCTTTTATATGATTTTATTGCATATCTTTATGTTTATTGGCATTTATAACATATTTGAGTTGATGTTTGTTGGTTGAGAGCTTTGTTCATTAATAGCTAGCATTTAGGACGATTTTACCCTTCTAGCTAAATCTTCATGCATTTGCATTTAGATATTGATATCTAGGATTTGCATTTATTGACATCTTTAAATCCTTATATAAGCATTTATTGTTGCCTAGCATTAATTGCATGTTTGAATATCTTTTACATATTCACATAGGTTGTTTAACCTCTTCATTGATTATTAAGCTTTGTGACTAAGTGAGTTAGTGCACAAGCTTGTGGTCAAGAATCACTATTAAAGGCCCGTTGGGTAGAGTGAAAGGGTTAGTGACCAAGTAGGTGTGACTTGAGGTCAACCTAGGTTGTAAACTTTTGTTCAAACAGTGGATTTGAGGACCGTATGTGGCTAGAATGATAGACCGTGAGTTTTGCCCAGTTGGAGGGTTTCTCACGTAAATCAATCTTTGCGTTTTTATTGTTTTCCGCATATTTATATTGGATTGATTGATTGCTAATATGGGGTAGGATTATTAAAATTGATTAAGTTGAAAAGTTGGTAATAAATCAACTAAAACCTATTCACCCCCCCCCCCTCTAGGTTGTATTAGACACACTTTGTGTATTTTCACAAATAAAAAGAGGTAGAGCTGTAGAAACACTTGATATAAACACTAAGCATGTGTAAATCCTAGAAATTGGAGAATATATGCATGAAAACAAGAAAAAAAATGATTAAATAAATGCTGCATTCAATGGTGGATCATCAGACAATAAAAAAATTATAAAACAAATATTGCATTTAAGGGTGGAACATCAAACAAATATAACTGACATTCGCCACTTACACTGTCACTTTGTGAAACAACAAACAAATATACACATACCATATTATTGGCAGAAGCATGAAAATGATTGTCCACCAACCCAGTGCTTCTCTTTCAGCTCCATGTAAACCCAAATAAACCCAACAATTCTCCAAACACACTTAAATGGCATACATAGCTCCAAATAAACCTTAACCCGATACAAAACAACAACAAAGAAGTTTTTTTTTTCAAAAAATTCACTTAAAACACTTGGTTACACTTCACGCAGATAAAACACTTCAAACAATTTTTACAACACCTGGTAACTCTTAAATGACTTACTTGACTCCATATCATCCCTAACCCGATACAAAACACCAAACAAGATTTTTTTTTTCAAAAAAATGGCACTTAAAACACTTGGTTACACTTCAAACAACTTTTACAACACCTGGTAACTCTTAAATGACTTACTTGACTCCATATCATCCCTAACCCGATACAAAACAACACCAAACAAGATTTTTTTTTTCAAAAAATTGCACTTAAAACACTTGGTTACACTTCAAACAACTTTTACAACACCTGGTAACTCTTAAATGAATTACCTGACTCCATATCATCTCTAACCTGATGCAAAACAACACCAAACAAGATTTTTTTAAAAAAAAATTGCACTAAAAACACTTGGTTACACTTCAAGTAGATAAAATACTTCAAACAACTTTTACAACACCTGGTAACTCTTAAATGACTTACCTGACTCCATATCCTCTCTAACCGATGCAAAACAACACCAAACAAGATTTTAAAAAAAATAATAATTGCACTTAAAACACTTGGTTACACTTCAAGCAGATAAAACACTTCAAACAACTTTTACAACACCTGGTAACTCTTAAATGACTTACCTAACTCCATATCAACCCTAACTCGATACAAAACAACAACAAACAAGATTTTTTTTCAAATATTGCACTGTTTTCGTTCACAAAACACTTTAAACACCTTGATCAACACTCAATTACACTTCAATGGCTTTCAATAAAAAAACCCCAAATTTTATCAAACACACAAACCCTAACTTTTCAAAATCTTTGTACAAAACAAACAAAAACACATTGAATGCAACAAATATCAAGCAAACATGCAAAAGTTACTTAATCGGACCAAAATAAACTAATCTTTATCTACTTTGCTTCAGAAATCCTCCCTAAAGAGCGTTCTTGCAGCTCTCGGTTCACCATGACTGTCACGAAGAACACCAACACTTGAAACCCAAGAACAACTCCGAATATTTACTGAAAATCGATAAGTTATCGTGGTTTTGTAGGACTTTTGACGCGAATGGGTTTTTGATCGTTTGTCTATGTAGAAAATATGAAGGAAAATGGTTTGAGAGAATTTTTTGGGACCACAATTGCCTTTTGTCGATGGTGTAGGACAAGTGTTGTAATTTTAGTGGGTCGAATTATTTTTTAACTTTTTAATTGTTTTCTTTTTTAATCAAATTACTTATTTGCCCTTGGTCAAACTAGTTTTTAGAAGCTCAAAGGGTCAGTTTATGATTTTACCCTCTACACTTGGACGAAATCTTTACAAACCCTAACGGAATTGGACGGTTAGGCTACAGGGACCTGTCAACATAAAACTCAAAACTGGGGGACCAGTTTGGCTATTAGGTCAAACTAGAGAGATAAAAATGAATTTCACCCATATTTATATAACTAGATAAGAGAGAAATAGTTTTTGAGGAATTTGATTTGAACGAAAAAAAAAAGATATTGGATTCGGCCAAAAGAAAGAAAAGAGAATCAGATGGTGCGGCTAGCAAAAAGAAATAATAAAAAAAACTTTTTCTTATTTTTTGTTCTTTTATTATCCAAGTGGCCGAATTCTCTATACACAAAGCAAGAGTTATTTTGTGTTATTTCTTCAACCTCCTGAAGCCCATGACGTGCCTACATGCAGTTGCCGGAACCTGAGAGATAGCGAGGAAGATCCATTGGTACAAATCAAAAAGCAAATTCAAGAATTAAAGAACGAAGGAGTTAGCCCTGAGGTATGATTTCGTATCCTACCTTTTATTTATTCTTATATATAGTACACGGTTCTTATAGTCGCTTAAATAAATTTGATTTTAAAAAAGTTTTGAAATCTGCTTCCGCTGCGCGACTCTGGTTCATACAATTGGTATCAGGCCCTAGTACGATATATTCGAATAAATCGTTCTTTGTTCTTGATTAATTGCATGTATATATGTGTAGGCACAATCTATTGAATGTATGATGTTTTAATTTTTTTTTAAAGCATGATTGATCGTTAATTGTATGGTACGGTGGGTGTTAGGGTTTTGGATATTATATGTAATATTTTTTCTGATGTAAAATTAATTCCGGGTTGTATATATATATATATGTATATTTATATATTTATATATATATATACTGTTGTTTTATTTTTATTAAAGTAAATCGATGAAGAAGACGATCCGGAAAACAAAGCACAGCATCCACACAGACCCGTTGTACATATGCATTACACATGCGCAAGTGTACATATGCATTACACATGCGCAAGTGTTGCGCAGCATGCAGCATGCACACAAACATCAATTGCTTTTACTAAGTTGCTGCAGTGCGTATTACATATGCATGACACATGCATATAGCAATGCAATTTCAGTTGTTGAAATGTTGTTATGCAATATGAGGAGGTGTCATGCATGCGCAAGTGTTGCTCAATGCAATACAAAGTTGTAACATTCATGCGCAATTGTTAAGCATGGTCATGCACAAGTGTTATTATTTAAGCAATTGCTATGCACGTCCATGCACAATGCTTCAGCGTGCAGCCAGTGTGTTTTTCGTGATACCCATGCATGTGAATGACGGCCATGTGCGAAAGTGCTAAGGCTGTGAATTTGCGACGCTAGGGTTTCCGAATTCGAAAGGTAATTTTGGGTTTGATTTTTTTTAAGTGGTGCTATTGGCACACCCCCTACTGATCTATTCATGCCCCATTTTTTAATTATATAATATTCTTTTTTTTCCTTTATCAAAATTACTTAAAGAGACATACAATTTAGAAAAGAAATCTTCTACAAAGTAAATCTATTAAAATATCATGTTCCTTTTCCACAAAAAAAACCCAATAATCTGTTTCTTCAAAAAAAAAATTAACTCTTAAACCCTAAAATCTGCTTTTTACATACATCTAAAATATTATGAAAGAGTTTGAGAACGATATCAAGAAAATTGAAGAATTGTCCAAGAACAATATCAAACATCTTGAAGAATTATCTGAGAATGACATAAAGTAAGAATTGTCAAACAATGATAGTAAGCATCTGGAAATAATTCATTCTTCGGAAATAAGTTTGAAGTTTATTTTTTCTTTAGAATGATATCAAGTTGTCGTTGTGTTAAAGTACCATGTTATTTTTTATTTTTTTGTTTCAAAAATAAGAAGAAAAAAAAACTAAAAATAAAGAAGTAAGAAGAAAAAAAATAAATCAATCAATGGAGGTGAGAGAGATGTATACAGATACAGAGATAAGAGATTGAGAGATCATATATGATATGTATTAAGTTTGAAAAATAAGTAAAATGGGTAGTTTTGGAAATAAACAAAAAAATTTAATAAAAACATTTAATTTAATTTAATTAAATCAAAATTTTAAAAAGTGGGGCATGAATAGATCAGTAGGAGGTGTGCCAATAGCACCACTCTTTTTTTTATGCATTGCGCCTCCAATAAGTGTTAGAGTAACACTTGGGCACCAAAGAATGCCTTGGATAATTTTTGTAATCAGATTTTTTTTTAAGTTAGATAAACCCATCGTACTTGGTCAATTCATGTATGTTTTTATTATGTGATAATTAAAGCATTGCCATGCATACACATGTCATATAGATTAGTAGTGCCTACACATGTATTTTATTAAATGCCATACACGTATAATAGCCATTCACATTTGTGTTTTATTTTTTTTAACATGATTAAAAATTGGCAAACCTCATAATTGGCTATTACATAATGAGATTAGTTTTTAGAGTAAAAACTTGGTAATTCTCATTATTAACTAGTCTATTAATTAAATCGTTTAATTAGTTAGATTAGTTAGGTCCTTCACTTAATATTAGGTTTAATTAGATTAAAGTCTTAATATAATTGGACCTAATAATGTGATTAGTTTTATAGTTAAAACTTGGTAAATCACATTAAATAATTCTAGTCTTAGTAAAATTGGTTACATGGATTAGAATTTGAATAAATGAACTACATTTTCAATTAGTTAAAAATTAGAATAGTTTATTTGTTATTAGAATAAGATTCAAATAATTTGTTATATATGCCCTAGACATTTAGATTGAAATTAGCTGTTTAACCTTAGTAATATCTAGGTGCATTAATTGAAAACCCTAATTCTAAAATAGTGAGTGGGAGAGGATATATGACATTATATCTCACAGTCTCCATCATTAGTTCAACACCGTGAGATTCAAGTGGGGCCTCGAGACGACTTTGTTTTTGTCCTCCCTAAGGAGGGTCTCCATGAGAATCAATACTAAGGTTGACTTCCTAACAGATAGGGTTTCTGAGTGTATTTTGGGATTGACCTACCCTAAGGTAGCAATTCTCAAGTTAAGCTTAAGAGATCTGAAATGGTGGGTTACACTCACAAGGTTTTAATTAAATTTGTTAATTATAA
The DNA here is from genome assembly GCA_033220585.1 of Dipteronia sinensis. Taxonomy (NCBI): domain Eukaryota; kingdom Viridiplantae; phylum Streptophyta; class Magnoliopsida; order Sapindales; family Sapindaceae; genus Dipteronia; species Dipteronia sinensis. Next base: position 47,096,171 of record CM065640.1, read on the forward strand.
TCCTGACTGAAATAAACAATGGTTGAATGATAGAGGAAAAAGTGTTATTCTAGTATATCATTTGATTGAGAATGTCTCGATCCAACATGCAAGTATTTGACCGACCCTAAGGTGACACTTGCTTGTGGTATGTTAGCTTGTCGTGGCGTAGAAACAGTTTTCAACGATTTTCTTGTTCATTATATTGAATTTGTTAATTAAATTTAATGCCAAACATAAACATGTGAATTAAATGTATGGTTGAATGAATTTTTTTTTATGTTTTTCCAGCAATGTCTTCTATACTATTACAAATCCTTGCTAATGAAAAACTAACCGGAGAAAATTACAGAAAATGGAAACATCACATTAATGCAATTATGGTCACCAAAGACCTAAAGTTTGTGCTTACGGAGGAGTGTCCTCCATAGCCTGTTGCCAATGCCGCACCAAATGTTCGTGAGGCATACTAGAAATAAGTCTCAGCTGATGAGAAAGCCTGAACTTATCTGTTAGCTAGTATGACAGAAGTGCTTGTTACAAAGTTCGAAGCAATGACTACAGCATTCGAAATTATGGAGTCATTGTAGGCTATGTTCGAGCAACCCTCTGAGCAAAAGTGGCACGAAGCTGTTCGTTTCACAATGCTTGCTCAGATGAAAGAGGGTGCATATGTTCTGGAACATGTCTTGTCCATAATGTCCTATTTCAACACGGTAGAGGTCAATGGCGGGGCCATTGATGAACCTAGTCAAGTGAGCATCGTACTGACGACTCTTCCAACGAGTTTCGATTAGTTTAAAAGCAACTATGAGATGAACAAGTTGAGGTTTAGTCTGACTCAGTTGCTTAATGAGCTCACTACCTTTGAGTCCATGAATAAGGACAACAAAGGTAAGATAGGTGAAGCAAATGTTGATGAACCATCTTCCTCTGGATCTAAGAAGAGGAAGAGGTCTACTGGCAAGGCTAAGGGTAAGCCCAAACCCAAGAAAGCCCAAAGCAAGAAGAAGGGCACCTCCACCAATAGGATAAAGGCAAAGGAAAATGTTTCCATTGCGACAAGGTCAGTCATTAGAAGAGGAATCGTCCTCAATATCTAGAGGAGGTTTCCAAAAAGAAAAAGATGAAAGTGGACTGATTCTTGGACGGAGCTAGATGAGGGGGCCTTCTCGATGTGAGTTGTCAGCAAAAGCTGTGGGAGTAGTTAGACTCCAATTTAATTGTTGTTTTATTGCTTTGAACAATGTTTATTTTATTCCTGGATTTATCATTAATTTAATTTTTGTACCCAAGTTGTTGGAACAATTTTATTCTATTTCTTTTATTAATAAATCAGTTATTGTTTCTAGAGATGGTTTAAATATTTGTTCAAGTTTTAAATAAAAACAAGTTGTATGTTTTAAGACCGTTAATTCATACATCATTGTTCAATGCTGAATTGTTTAAAGTTGAAAAACCTAAAACAAAACGACGGAAAATTTCTCCTGATAATGAAATGTATCTATGGCATCTAAGACTTGGCCATATTAACCCTGACAGGATAGACAGACTAGTTAAAAGCGGGTCTTTAAGCCAGTTAAAAGTTGGCACCATACCTGTTTGCGAATCCTGTTTAGAAGGTAAAATGACCAAGAGACATTTTACTGGAAAAGGGTTTATATCTATCGAACCACTAGAGCTTATACATTCAGACGTCTGTGGACCGATGAATGTTAAAGAAAAGGGTGGTTATGAGTATTACGTCACTTTTATAGATAACTACTCTAGATACGGATATGTCTACCTAATGCAACGGAAGTCAGAAACTTTTGAAAAGTTCAAAGAATTTCAAGCTTAAGTTGAGAACCAATTAGGCAAGACTATCAAGGCTCTACGATCGGATCGTGGAGCTAGGTATCTCGACCAATAGTTTGAAGACTACTTGGTTGAACATGGGATCGTATCCCAACTCATAGCTCCTAGAACACCACAACAAAATGGTGGTGCGGAGAGGAGAAACATAACCCTGATGGAAATGGTGAGATCTATGATTAGTTTCTCATCATTACCAAATTCCTTTTAGGGATATGTACTACAAACAGCGGCCTACATTTTGAATGCAGTTCCATCCAAATATGTTCCTAAGACTCCCTTAGAGTTGTGGAATAGTCGTAAAGCTAGTTTGCGACATTTTCGCATATGGGGGTGTCTAGTACATGTACTGAAGAACATAACTGGAACGTTGAACCCTAAGTCTATGGTCTACTTATTCGTAGGTTATTCCAAGGAGACTAGAGGTAAATACTTCTATAGTCTTCAAGAGAACAAACTATTTGTATCGACAAATGCAACGTTTCTTGAGGAGAACATATGAGCGATCATAAACCTCGAAGCAAAATTGGATTAAATGAGATGGAGCATGGTGCGACCAGTGCTCAGTCAACAAGAGTTGTTGATCCATTAACATCTGATAGTCAGATGATTCGTAGTCAGGATACATTACCACCTAGACATAGTGTAAGGGTTGTACGACAACTTGAACGCTATGTGGGTATTGAAGAGGGACGAGATTTCGTGTGTTATGATAGTGTGAATGATCCATTGACATTTAAGAATGCAATGGAAGATTCTGAAAAAGTGGAATGGCTTAAAGCCATGAATCTCGAGATATGTAAGAACCTCATTTCTATGATTGGCTTATTTCATGACAAATTACATTGGGGATGTTTGTATCGGGTAGCATAGGTTCTCCAAGTGCGGTGTTCTCGAAGACATGCTTCCGGTCATCCTAAAGAGCTTCAAGAGAGGTTGTTCACTTGTTCTTAACTCTTGAAGAGATTTAGTTGCCCACATATACTTACATGCATTTGCATTGTCATACATTTGTTGTTGCACACACACATACTTACATGCACTTGTGATGTTATGCATGTGTTCCTATTATTCTTGTGTGCATTCTTTTCACAATCACACTATGCACTTCATTTCTATATTTAAATGTGGTTTTGTGTTGTGTCCACGCTTGCACGATGGTGTGCTTGTCTTAGCGCGTTGAGTGACCATTTGAGAAGGTCCCATTCTTATCTTGTTTTGGTTTGGTTGTTTGGGGTAAAGTGTTTAGTTTCAAAAGAGTGGATTTCAATGATTTAAATGTTTTTCAAAACTGACCTTTGTATGGTCTTGTGACCATAACATTTTATACAAAGCTTCAAAATGAGTTTTGAAAATTTCTGTACAAACTAGACACCCATACCTTTCCAATGGTATATTATTCGTAATATTTCATGACCGTTTGTATTGGTTTTGAAATCTCCAAAGTGATCACCAAAACTGGACAACTCTATTGCTGTCCGTTTTGACCTTTGGTCACTCAAATGACCATAACATTTTCTACAGACATTTAAACGTCATTCCGTAAATGGAGTAGAAAGTAGACATCCATACCGTTTCAACGGTATATTATACAAAAGGTTTCGATGTCGTTTGGTCATGTTTTGAGTCACTTGAAACTTGAGTTGATGCAGTGTCTCGCAAATGCGCCCTTTGGGAGTGCGCACAAGGTGCGCAAATCATTCCAGCAATATGCGCTGTTTGTGCGCACCCTATGTGCCCTCCACATGTGTGCACGTCGCTGGAAATTTTTAGAAACTTCTCAAAACGACGTAGTTTCATTTAGGGCTTCTATATATATGTTCTCTTCTTCCCCAACTCGTTTTAGAGCTTCAAGAACCCATTTTTATGAGAGAGAACAACCCTTGGAGAGAGAAAGCTTCAAGCTTTGCTACTTGACTCTCCAAACCCCAAAAACCCATCATCATCTTGCATATATAGCATCATTCAAGCATGGGTCTTCATTAATGTCTTTATTTGGTAAGTAGAACTCACATCCTTGCTCATTTATTGTTCTATTTTATCAAGACATGTCATTTATTGCTTAGGTTAGCAAATCTTCATATTTATTGTATATCAATTAAAGTTATGACATGTTTGGGGTTTGTATTGTGATAGCTGATATTTATGACATATTTGCCCTCTAGCTAATTAGGACTTATTGATTGCATTTGTTAATTGCATTTATTGTCCTTGCCATTTTATGTGACAACATGTGTTGATATGTTTTTGTTTGATGACTAGATTTTAGACTTGCATATCTATATCTAGTTAGGTCTTTATGAGCATTCATATAGACATTGATATCTAGGATTTGTACTTAGTATCATCTTTAATTCCTAGATAAGCATTTAGTGTTGCCTAACATTATTTGCATTTTGAATATTCATATATTCACTTAGGTTGTTAATCTCTTCTTTGAGAGTTAAGTCTTATGACTACAAGGTGTAGTGCACAAGCAAGTCAAGTCTTGCAACCAAGGTGTGGTTGGCAAGCAAAGTGATCAAGGATTCACTATAAAGGCCCGTTGGGTAGTAGTGGTGGGTTAGTGACCAAGAATGGTGTGACTAGAGGTCAACCTAGGTTGTAAACATCATTACAATAGTGGATTTGAGGATCGTGTGTAGCTAGAAGGATAGCCCATGGTTTTTCCCTTGTTGAAGGGTTTCCACGTAAAAATCAAGTGTTATTTAATTTCCGCATTTTACACTTGATTTTGTATGTTTGCTTATGGGGTGATTTTTTATTATTGACTAATCAAGAAAAATTGGTAATTAACTTGATTAAAACCTATTCACCCCCCTCTAGGTTGTAGACACACGTTTAGAGTAGTATTTTAAGAGTCCATGAACTCCAACTTAGTCTGGGAACTTGTAGACTTACCGGATGGGATAAAACCCATAGGGTGTAAGTGGATCTACAAAAGAAAGAGAGGAGTAGATGGGAAGGTAGTAACCTTCAAGGCAAGGCTAGTTGCAAAGGATTATACCTAAAATGAGCGGGTTGATTATAAAGAGACATTCTCGCCAGTAGCTATGTTTAAGTCTATTCAGATTCTCTTATCCATTGCTGCCTATCTCGATTACGAAATTCGGCAAATGGAACTCAAGAATGCATTTTTAAATGGAAATCTTGATGAGAGCATCTATATGATGCAACCAGAGGGATTTGTGTCTCCAGATCAAGAGCAAAAGTTTTGCAAGTTAGAAAGATCTATTTATGTACTAAAGCAAGCATTTAGATCTTGGAACATCAGGTTTGATAATGCTATCAAAACCTGTGGCGTTGAGTAAAAATCGACGAGCCATGTGTCTACAAGCGTATTATTGACAAGAAAATAGTTTTCTTAGTCCTATACGTAGATGATATCCTACTCATTGAGAATGACGTAGGGGTATTGTCGGAAGTAAAGGACTGGCTGGCTAGCCAATTCCAAATGAAAGATTTGGGAGAGGCGAGTTATGTTCTAGGAATCCAATTAATTAGGGATTGTAAGAACAAACTCTTAGCATTGTCTCAGGCATCGTATATTGACAAGATACTTGTACGATTATCGATGCAGAACTCCAAAAAAGGTAATTTACCTTCTAGGCATAGAGTTCACTTGTCTAAGGAACAGTGTCCTAAGATACCTCAAGAAGTTCAGGATATGAGACATAGTCCTTATACATCTTTAGTAGGCAGTCTTATGTATGCTATGTTATGCAAGAGACCTGACATCTGCTTCGCAGTAGGAGTAGCCAGGAGGTTTCAGTCCAACCCATGATTGGATCATTGGGTTGGTATGAAGGTTATTCTCTAGTATCTTCAGAGAACGAGAAACTATATGCTTGTATATTCATAACAGGATTTGATCTTGTTAGGATATACGAATTACTGATCCACTTACGAAGACCTTAACGGATAAAGTGTTTGAAGGTAACCTAGACGGTCTAGGATTATGAGATATGTCTCACATGCTTTAGTGCAAGTAGGAGATTGTTGGGGTTTATGCTCTAAAGCTTATAATTTGTAAATGTGAATGAAACATTAATAAAAGAAATAGTTTATTCATTCTACAAATCTGTCTCAAACATTTATATCATGTGTACTTAACATCCAAGATTGCCGGATGTAATCTCTAACTAAGTATATGAGTGTCATATATAGAGGAATTCAGTTTCAGATGAGCAATCTAAAGAGTCTGTGGATAGCAAATAGAGCTGGGTACTTTATTTGTGGTCAATCTACAGCTGTAGTCCATTCCGTAATGTACGGTGGTCTTATCCTAGAGTATTCATATGGTGATATGAGAATGGAGGCACCTTGTATGATGTGATCATACAGGACTGGGCCACGATCTATATGAATCTCTCACCAAGATCCGTTACATGATGAGATTCATATATATCGACAAATGATGGATATATATGGGTGATCTTAATCCTAAGTATCTTATCGACTCATTCAGGTTAGATCATGGTTTTTGATATACCATGGATGAGATCGGAGTTACATTCCCGATCAATAACTTCGTATGTTGGAATCGCGGTTTGGCTTGTGGCTGGGAAGGTCTGTACACAATAGTGGAATCATGTCCTTCTTGCGAGAAGTAGATAGTAGTTCCCTTAAAGGTTGATTCAGGGCTTGAACAATATGAGCGCTCTCCTTCTTCCGTAAAGGAAGTTAGGATTTTTTGTTCATTAGAGAATCAATGGTACTTAATGGAAAAGATATAATTAGTGGGGTATAACGGACTTTATGATCAAGCTTTAATTACGAACTACTTGTGGAGGATCATACCGTATGTAATAGCTATATCGATGGACACTGAGTTTTTGGTTTGTGTAAAAACATCTACAGTTATGAGAGTGCAGCCTCGGGTTTTTAGTGGAGTAACTCCGAGGTTAATAATCATGAAATATTAATTAAAGAGTTTAAGTAATTTTTCTAAGGATTATTGGACCACAAAACTGTGGGTCCATTAGGTCCCCTTGCTAGCCCGGAATGTTGATGGTAATAAGGGTCACGGTTAATTAATTGGACTGTCCAATTAATTGTGTTACGAAAGTGACACTTATTTATTTAGTGATTAATTGAATAATGAGATTATTTAATTAGTATATTAATAATTAGTGAATTAATAATTACAAATTATTAATTAATTATTAAATGGAGGTTGGGGGTTCAAATCAAGACTAAGACATAAAATAATTATATTATTTTATTCTTTGAGAAATCTAGTATTTAAGTTTAAGTCAACTAGGGTTATGTGAGAGTTAGAAACCTGCTCTACTTATGACACTTAAATACTAATTATCTTTTGAATATATAAAGATATATTTCGGAAAAGATAATTATCTAGTTTTAAAATTTATAATGATATATTTATATAACTAGATAAAGAGAAATAGTTTTTGAGGAATTTGATTTGAGCGGAAAAAAAAATATTAGATTCGGCCAAAAGAAAGAAAAGAGAATCACGTGGTGCGGCTAGCAAAAAGAAATAAAAATAAAAGTTTTTCTTATTTTTTATTCATCTATTATTCAAGTGGTCGAATTCTCTATACACAAAGTAAGAGTTGTTTTGTGTTGTTTCTTCAACCTCCTGAAGCCATTGACGTGCCAACACGCAGTTGCCGGAATCAGGGAGATAGCGAGGAAGATCCAATGGTACAAATCGAAAAGCAAATTCAAGAATTAAAGAAAGAAGGAGTTAGCCTTGGGGTATCATTTCGTATCCTACTTTTTATTTATTCTTATATATCGTACACGGTTAGTATAGTCGCTTAAATAAATTTGATTCTAAAAAAGTTTTGAAATCTGCTTCCACTGCGTAACTCTAGTTCCTACAAGCCAAACTACCTCAGATACAGCGATAGCAACAACCCTGTATTCAGCTTCAGTGGAAGACCTGGCAACAGAGCGTTGTTTGCGAGAACACCCTGGAGACTGCATTTGACCTAAGAAAGACAACATATGCACTCTTGGAGGTACGATCTTCCTGATTGACTTCCCAATCTGCATCGGAAAAAGCATGCAGCGAGATAGGTGAGACACGGCGCAACAGCTAGCCATGGCCAAGTGTGCCACGTAGATAACGCAGAAGACGTTTCACAAGAGACCAGTGACCAGTTGTTGGACGATGCATGAACTGAGCAAGCTTATTTACAGCAAACACAATGTCAATTAGAGTAAACAACAGATATTGTAATGCACCAACTACCTGACGAAACTCAGTGGCATCCATGAGAGAAGTACCATCAAGAAGCTTCAGAGTATGATCTGTGGGTAGTGGAGTGAAAACTGTTGGAACCCCGTTCACTGGTAACGCAGTGAAAATAGGTTTTAAAATTTTTATACAGATCATAAACGATCTGGGACCAGTGAACTTAGGATCGCAATTCTTTTTTCGGAACTAATACATACAATATGTAAACACAGGAAATTGTAATCATTATATTAAAAGAAAATTTAGAACCTTACCAACGTTTAGAGGCTCCTTCACTTTACGATATGCTCCTGGTCTATACCACTGATCTTCCTAGTTATTCCCGGAACTGGTAACTGCGTGTGGGCGCGTCACGTACTTAGGAACTTAGGAGGATGTAGAGAGAATGAAGAAGAAACAATTTCTTCCAGGAGAAAAAATACCTAGAACAATTCTAGGATGTTCAAAGAAAAAATATATTATAAATATTTTTTTCACTAGTGCACCCACGCACTATTTTTTTTTCTTTAAAAAAAAAATCACACACCAATTGCACACACAAAAGTACACTTATGCTTATTCTCTTGTTCTCTTTTATAAATTACGCACCACACATATTTGTATCCTATACCAACACATATATTTGCTTTTGTGTGCTACTCTTATCTTTGTTATCAATATATATCATATATATATATTATTATAACTAAGACTCTTTAATTGATATCTTTTTAGATTTTAAAACAAAATCTTTTAAAATAATATCTCATATCTTTTAAAAGATAATTAAATATTTATTTTGAATTTAAACATTTTAAATTCAATTTCAAATATTTAATTTAGTAAAATAAAATAATCATATTATCTTATTCTATTTAAAATCAAATATCAACTAACATCCTCCATTAAGTGATTAATAACGAAATTAAATAATCTTATTATTTAATTTATTTAATCACCATTATTCATTAATTAAATAATCTCATTATTCAATTAATTCCCGAATAAATACGTGTCACTTTCGTAACACAATTAATTGGACAATCCAATTAATTAACCGTGACCCTTGTTACCTAAATCGATCGGGCTAGCAAGGGGACCTAATGGACCCACAGTATTTTGAGCTCCAATAATCCTCGGAATCATTAATTAAACTCTTTAATTAATATTCCTTGATTATTAACTCCGGTGTTATTCCACTAAAAACCTGAAGCTGCACTCTCTCAACTGTAGTCGCTTTTACACAGACCGATACAACTAGGTGACCATCGATATAGCTATTACACATGATGTGATCCACCACAGTAGTTCATAATTAGAGCTGGGTCATAATGTCCGTTATACCCCTCTTATTAAATATGTCCTTGAAGTACCGTTGATTCTCTAATGAACAATAAATCCTATTTCCTCACGGAATTAGGAGAGCGCTCATATTGTCCAAGCCCCGAATCAACCCTTAAGGGAAATACCATCTACTTCTCACAAGAAGGAGTGGATTCTACTATTGTATACATACCTTCCTAGCCACAAGCCAAACCGCAATCCCAACATACGGACTATATTGATCAAGAATTGCATCTGACCTCACCCATGGTATATCAAAGACCACAATCTAACCTGAAGGAGTCGATATGACACTCAGGATTAAGATCACTCACATATAGCCATCATTAGTTGATATATATGAATCTCATCAGTAAACGGATCTTGGTGAGAGATTCATATAGATCATGACCAAGTCCTATATGATCACATCATACAAGGTGCCTTCATTCCCATATCTCATATGAATGATTCAGGATAGAATCACCATACATTACGGAATGAACCGCAGCTATAGATTAACCACAAATAAAATACCCAGCTTTATTTGCTATCTATGGACTCTTTAGATTGCACGTCTCTTACGGTATCCATATGTATATGACACTCATATATACAGTTCGAGATTACATCCGGCAATCTAGGATGTTAATATATGCACAAGTTATAAAATAAACAACACAACAAGAATGAACTGAACTTTTCTTTTTATTTATTTCATAAATCCATTTACAAATTACATCTTTAGGGTATAAAACCCAACAATCTCCCACTTGCATTAAAGCATGTGAGGCATGTTTCAGAACCCTAGACCATCTAGGTGACCCGAAAACATTTTAGCTGGTAAGGTCTTTGTAAATGGATCAGCATGATTGTCTTGTGAGGCTATCTTGGTGACAGTCACATCTCCTCTCTACATTATCTCTCTAATGAGATGATACTTTCTCTCTATATGCTTCCCTCTCTTGTGGCTTCTTGGTTCCTTAGAATTAGCCACAACACCATTGTTATCACAATAAAGTGTGATGGGCTTATCTAGTTCTGGAACAATTTCCAGATCACTCAAGAACTTGCGGAGCCAAACAACCTCTTTAGCAGCTTCACAAACGGCTACATATTCAGCTTCTATGGTGGAGTCAGCAATGCAAGATTGCTTAATCCTTCTCCACACAATGTCTCCACCACATAGGATGAATACTGATCCAGACATGGATTTCCTAGAATCCCTGTCTGACTGAAAATCAGAATCTGTGTATCCTAACAGGATCAAATCCTGTCCGGAATACACTAGCATATAGTTTCTCGTTCTCCGAAGATACTTCAGAATAGTCTTGACAGCAACCCAATGATCCAATCCTGGGTTGGACTGGTACTTGCTGACTACTCCCATTGCATAGTAGATATCCAGTCTCATGCATAACATAGCATACATGAGACTACCGCTTACTGATGCATAGGTACACATCTCATATCCTCAACTTCTTGAGGTGTCTTAAGACACTGTTCCTTAGACAAGTGAACTCCATGCCTAGAAGGTAAATTACCTTTCTTGGTGTTCTATATCAAAAATCGCATAAGAATCTTGTCGATATACAATACTTGAGACAGTGCTATGAGTTTTTTTTATGATCCCTTATAAGTTGAATCCCTAGAACATAACTCGCCTCTCCCAAATCTTTCATTTGGAATTGGCTAGCCAGCCAGCCATTTACATCAGATAACATTCCCACATCATTCCCAATGAGTAGGATGTCGTCCACGTATAGGACTAAGAAAACTACCTTTTTTTCTTTATCATGATCTTCCATTGCATTCTTAAATGTCAATGGATCATCCACACTATCAGCAGAGACAACACTTTATCCCTCACCTATACCTAAATAGCGTTCAGGTTGTCTTACAACCCTCCCACTACGTCTAGGTGATAATGTATCCTAATCAGGAACCATCTGACTCTCAGATGTTTGTGGATTAACAACTCTTGTTGATGAAACACTAGTCTCACCAGGCTCCAACTCATTCAATACAATCTTAGAACGAGGTTTATGGTCACTAATATAATTGTCCTCAAGAAACGTTGCATTTGTCGACACAAATACTTTGTTATCTTCGGGACTATAGAAGTGTTCACCTCTGGTCTCCTTGGAGTATCTTACAAACAGGCAGACCACGGATTTAGGCCTAACTTTCCACTTCTGTTCTTCAGCACGTGTGCTGGACACCCCCACACGCGGAAATGTCACAAACTAGCTTTACGACCATTCCACAACTTTAAGGGAGTCTTAGGAACAGATTTGGATGGCACTACATTCAAAATGTATGCCACTGTTTGTAACGCATATCCCTAGTAGGAATTCGGTAATGATGAGAAACTAATCATATATCTCACCGTTTCCATCAGGGTTCTATTTCTCCTCTCCGCTACACCATTTTGCTGAGGTGTACCGGGAGCTGTGAGTTGGGAAACTATCCCATGCTCGACCATGAAGTCTTCAAACTCTTGGTCAAGGTACTCAACTCCATGATCAGATCGTAGTGACTTAATAGTCCTACCTAATTGATTCTCAACTTCAACTCAGAATTCTTTGAACTTTTCAAATGTTTTTGACTTTCGTTGCATCAGGTAGACATATCTGTATCTTGAGTAGTCATCTATAAAGGTGACATAATACTCATAGCCGCCCCTAGCTCTAACATTCATCGGTCCGTAGACATCTGTATGTATGAGTTCTAGTGGCTCTATAGCTCTAAGCCCTTTTCCAATCAAAGGTCTCTTAGTCATCTTACCTTCTAAACTGGATTCGCAGACAGGTAATGTGACAACCTTTAACTCACTTAAAGGTCCACTTTTTACTAGTCTGTCTATCCTGTCAAGGTTGATATGACCAAGCCTTAGATGCCAGAGATACGTGTCATTATCTGGAGAAATCTTATGTCTTTTAGTTTTTGGTTTTTCAACCTTAAACATTTCGGTGTTAAGTAGTTTTTGGTTTTTCAACCTTAAACATTTCGGTGTTAATAAGAACATACATGGTTAATGGCCCTCGAATCAACTATCTAGGGTGAAGAATCATCTTCCACTAAACAAGATTCAAGAACAAGTAAATCATATTTACCTTTCTTCTTGTTCTTATTAGCTACCTCCTCCAGGTACAGAGGACAGTTCCTCTTTCAGTGCCCAACCTTGTCGCAATGGAAACATTTTCCCTTGCCTTGGTCGGTGGAGGCTCCCTTCTTTTTGCTCTGAGCTTTCTTGGGTTTGGGCTTACCCTTCGCCTTCCCAGCATACCTCTTCCTCTTCTTATTATTGGAGGAAGATGGTTTAGTAACATTTGCCTCACCGGTCTTACTTTTGTTGTCCTTAGTCAAGGACTCAAAAGTAGCGAGCTCATTGAGCAACTGTGTGAGACTGAACCTTAACTTGTTCATCCCGTAGTTGCTCTTAAATTGATCGAAACTCTTTGGAAGAGTCGTCAATATGATGCTCACTTGACTGGGTTCATCAATGGCCCCGCCATTGACTTCTGCCGTGTTGAAGTAGGACATCATGCTCAGGACATGTTCCCGAATTGATGTACCTTCCTTCATGCGAGCGAGCATAGCAGAACGAATAGCTTCGTGTCGCATTCACTCGGAGGGCTGCTGGAACATAGCTTGCAATGACTCCATGATTTCTAATGCTGAAGTCATTGCTTCGTGCTTTGTGACAAGCATGTCTGTCATGGAAGCCAATAGATATGTTCGGGCCTTCTCATCAGATGAAACCCATCGCTGGTATGCCTCACGAATAGTTCGTGTGGCATTGGCATTAGGCACCGAAGGACATTCCTCCGTAAGCACAAACTTGAGGTCTTTGGTGACTAATATTGCATTAATATTAAGTTTCCACTTAGTGTAGTTATCGCCAGTTAATTTTTCGTTTGCGAGAATTTGAAGTAATGCAGAAGACATAATTGCTGAAATGAATAAAACATTCATTCAGTCATTTATTAAAACAAGTGCGAGTGCTTTGGCATAAATTTAAACATGATGCATGAAAATGTTTAATGAACTAGAAATATCCAAAAACAGTTGCTATACCACGACAATCAAACATACCATAAAGAAGTGCCGCCTTAGGGTCGGTCAAGTCTTTGCATGTTAGACCGAGACATTCTCAATCAAATGATATTCTAGAATAACTCTTATTCCATATCATTCAACCATCGTTTATTCAGTCATGTTTTTAATTAACAAAACTTAATCAAAACCTTCGTGAGTGTAACCCACCATTTCAGATCTCATGAGCTTAACTCGAGAATTGCCGCCTTAGGGTCGGTGAATCCCGAAATACCCTCAAAAATCCTATCCGTTAGGAAGTCAACCTTGGTATTGATCTTTGTTGAAACCCTCCTTAGGGAGGACGAAAGCAAAGCCGTCACGAGGCCCCGCTCGGATCTCACAGTGTTGAACTAATGATAGAGACTGTGGGATATATATGTCATATATCCCTCTCCCACTCACTATTTAAAACTTAGGGTTTTCTATTATCAGTTAATGCACCTAGACTCTACATGATCAAACGGCTAACTTTAATCAAATTATCTAGCGCATTAACAAATTCATTATTAGAAATAAATTCTAATTAACTAATAAATTATTAATGATTTTTAACAATTAAAAATCTAATATATTAGTGAATAATCTAAGTCTTTGTAAACTTTTTACTAAGGTTAGATTATTATGCAAGTGTTTACCAATTTTTAACTATTAAAACTCTAATACTTTATGCGGTCCATTTATTATTAGGTCATTAATCATATTAATACTAATTTTAATAAAAGACCCTATTAATCTAACTTATTAAACACTTTAATAACCAGATTCATATTAATGAGAATTAACAAGTTTTCTAACAATTAAAAAACTAATCTCATTTTCATATCCAATAATGTATTTACTGATTTTAATCATATTAAAAAAAAAGTACATAAAAATTAGGCTATGATGCATGTATGACATATCAAATATATTTGTGTAGGCACATCTAATCTAAATGACATACGTATGCATGGCAATGCTTTTATCATCACATAATATAAAGCATACATGAATTGACCGAGTACTGTGGATTATTTAACCTAAAAAAATTGGAATCTAAAGTTACAAAAATATGCCCAAGGCATTCCTTGGTCTTCTTGTAATTTCCGAGTCTTCTAGTCTCTTCAGATCACTCCAATTCATCTCATGAATCCGAAATAGGAAATCCACACGGAACGCACTAGGCAACACTTGCCAACGGAACCGTGCAAGACGACGTGAATAGTGCCCGACTGTCCCGCATGAACAGTACCACGCATGAACAGTACCAGTACCAGTACTAGCATGTGTGAACAGTACCCGTCACGCGTATTTCCTATTTTGCCCTTCCGACTTCGTGATTTTTCCAGGTCTTCAATATAGGTTACATTCTTTTTTACATTACAATAACAGGAAAAAAATAATAAAAAAATATATATATAACACAACTCATGAACCCTAAATCCACAGTACCATATAATTAACGATCAATCATGTTTTTGTAAATTAACAAATTTAATATACATACAAAAACAACATACAATCAATTTAAACAGTGCCTACACAATCATACATACAGGAGCATCGAAAACAATTTCCTGTTCCAAAAAAAATTTGCTCTGATACCAATTGTTGCAACCTCGTTCACTGGTAACGCAGCGGAAATAGGTTTTAAAATTTTTATACAGATCATAAACGATCTGGGACCAGTGAACTTAGGATCGCAATTCTTTTTTCGGAACTAATACATACAATATGTAAACACAGGAAATTGTAATCAATATATTAAAAGAAAATTTAGAACCTTACCAACATTTGGAGGCTCCTTCACTTTACGATATGCTCCTGGTCTGTACCACCGATCTTTCTAGCTATTCCCGGAACTGGTAACTGCGTGTGGGCGCGTCTCGTACTCAGGAACTTAGGAGGATGTAGAGAGAATGAAGAAGAAACAATTTCTTCCAAGAGAAAAAAATACCTAGAACAATTCTAGGATGTTCAAAGAAAAAATATATTATAATTTTTTTTTAACTAGTGCACCCACGCACTATTTTTTTTTCTTTAAAAAAAATTTACACGCACCAATTGCACACACAAAAGTACACTTATAAGTATTCTCTTGTTCTCTTTTATAAATTACGCACCACACATATTTGTATCCTATACAAACACATATATTTGCTTTTGTGTGCTACTCTTATCTTTGTTATCAATATATATCATATATATATTATTATAACTAAGACTCTTTAATTGATATCTCGTTAGATTTTAAAATAAAATCTTTTAAAATAATATCTCATATCTTTTAAAAGATAATTAAATATTTATTTTGAATTTAAACATTTTAAATTCAATTTCAAATATTTAATTTAATAAAATAAAATAATCATATTATCTTATTCTATTTAAAATCAAATATCAACTAACATCCTCCATTAAGTGATTAATAATAAAATTAAATAATCTTATTATTTAATTTATTTAATCACCATTATTCATTAATTAAATAATCTCATTATTCAATTAATTCCCGAATAAATACGTGTCACTTTCATAACACAATTAATTGGACAATCCAATTAATTAACCGTGACCCTTGTTACCTAAATCGATCGGGCTAGCAAGCGGACCTAATGGACCCACAGTATTTTGAGCTCTAACAATCCTCAGAATCATTAATTAAACTCTTTAATTAATATTCCTTGATTACTAACTCCGATGTTATTCCACTAAAAACCCGAAGCTGCACTCTCTCAACTGTAGACGCTTTTACACAGACCGATACAACTCGGTGTCCATTGATATAGCTATTACACATGGTGTGATCCTCCATAGTAGTTCATAATTAGAGCTGGGTCATAATGTCCGTTATACCCCTCTTACTACATATATCCTTTAAGTACCGTTGATTCTCTAATGAACAATAAATTCTATTTCCTCAAAGAATTAGGAGAGCACTCATATTGTCCAAGCCCCGAATCAACCCTTAAGGGAAATACCATCTACTTCTCACAAGAAGGAGTGGATTCCACTATTGTGTACATACCTTCCCAGCCACAAGCCAAACCGCAATCCCAACATACGGAGTATATTGATCAGGAATTGCATCTAACCTTACCCATGGTATATCAAAGATCACAATCTAACCTGAAGGAGTCGATAAGACACTCAAGATTAAGATCACCCACATATAGCCATCATTAGTTGATATATATGAATCTTATCAGTAAACGGGTCTTGGTGAGAGATTCATATAGATCATGGCCCAGTCCTATATGATCACATCATACAAGGTGCCTCTATTCCCATTTCTCATATGAATGATTCAGGATAGAATCACCATACATTTCGGAATAGACCGCAGCTATAGATTAACCACAAATAAAGTGCCCAACTTTATTTGCTATCTATGGACTCTTTAGATTGCCCGTCTCTTACTGTATCCATCTGTATATGACACTCATATATACAGTTCGAGATTACATCCGGCAATCTAGGATGTTAATATATGCACAAGTTATAAAATAAACAAACAACTAGAATGAATTGAACTTTTCTTTTTGATTTATTTCATAAATCCATTTACAAATTACATCTTTAGGACATAAACCCCAACAAAAACTTGTTTGGAGTCAGGCATTTTTGTGCTAGTAAGAAGATCATTTACATATTTCTGCTGTTAGCGAAACAGACCAGCAGAGCATGGGAGAACTTCGACTCCAAGAAAGAACGATAGGTGACAATGATGTCATCAACATACACCAACAAAAAAAGCACACAACCATTAGCATTGAAGATAAATAGTGAACTATCGGAATGAGAATTGACAAACCGATTTTGGCGGAGAAACTGTCGAAGTTCATTGTACCATGCCCGAGGGGCTTGCTGAAGACCATAGATTGCCTTCTTAAGACGACATACATACGGCGGATATGTAGGATCAGTGAATCCCGGTGGTTGTGCCATGAATACGTCCTCAGCCAAATGTCCTTGAAGATATGCGTTGTTCACATCCAGTTGGCGAAGAGACCACCCTCGTGATACTGCAATGCTTAACAAAACTCGGATAGTGGTGTTCTTAACCACCAGACTGAATGTCTCAGTATAATCAAGGCCCGACCACTGGTGAAATCCTTTGGCCACCAAGCAAGCTTTATACCTAGAAATAGAACCATCCGGAGACCGTTTTATACGACACACCCACTTGCACCCCACAATATTTTGAGATGAATGCGAAGGAACCAAGTCCCACGTCCCATTCCTAATGAGAGCATCAAATTCAACTGATATGGCTCATCGCCATTCCGGAAGTTTTAGCTCTTGAGAGACACATGTGGGCGCAATTTGAGCAGGTGAAAACACACTGGTGAGAGACAATTTCGTGAGAGGCTTGTGAATGTTGTTGTTTGATCTGGTTACCATAAAATGGCCAGTATTTGGTGCGGGAGGTTGTGTGGGCTCGAGTGGAGGCTGAAGGGCAGCTGGTTCAACGATAGGTTCGATTGATGTTAGAGCAAGAGGGGACTGTAAAGAGGATGGAACCGTAGCTTGAGCTCAGGATTCACGGAAAGCAGCTTGACGAGGAGTCTCACACACATTCAGACCAGGGGAAGAGTGAGCATGAGTGACTGGAACATTGGTCAGTGGAGAGACATAGGGAAAACAGAATCAACGAAGTTGATATGCCGAGACACAAACACACGATCAGTGTCGAGATCTAGACAATGGTTTGCACTTTGGGATAATGAGTATCCTACAAAGATACAGGCTCTAGACCTAGGTTCCAGTTTGTGAATATTGTATGGTTTAACCCATGGATAATAGAGACACCTAAAAACACGTAGTTTGGCATACGATAGATGCACATGGAATATTTTTTCAGAAGGAGACTGCATGTTTAACAAAGGTGTTGGCATCCTATTAATCAAGTAAATAGTTATGGTGAAAGAATATGACTAGAATGTAAGAGGGGGTGAAGCGTGAGTGAGAAGTGACAACCCTGTCTCGACAATGTGTCGATGACGACGCTCGAAAACACCATTGTGCTCCGGCGTGTGGGGTGGTGTGGTAAAATGAGAGATGCCACAACTTGCAAGTGTTTGCCTTAAAGCAATGTATTAACCACCATTGTCACCATAAAGCGAAATGATGGAATGATTAAAAAAAATTTCAACTAGGGATTTAAAACGAATAAAAACTGCATGAACTTCGGATTTATTTTCTACGGGATACATCCACAAGTATTTTGTAAAATGATCAACAAATAAAATATAGTACTTGTAACCATCTCTAGAGATTATTGGAGAACTCCAGACATCTGAATAAACAACTTCAAGAGGTTTAGAACTAAGAACAGTTGAAACTGAAAAAGGCAATTTGTGAGTTTTATTACATTGACACGCACTACATGGATTACTAGAATAATTAGATGAAGCAACAGACAGTGCTTGAGAAGACACTAATGTAGAGATTATGTTTGACGACGGATGACCTAAACTGTAATGCCAATCAGGGAGTGAGGCTTTTACACTAGCGAAGGCAATGATAGGAGACGTTTCCGGTTGAGCATGAGACGGCCACTCGTAAACTCCATTCTTAGTCCGTCCTTGCATGAGTTGTGCCCCTGTATGAAGATCCTTCACAACAAATGAAAAGGGTGAAAATTCAATAATACACAGATTTTGTAAATCTGCAGTTACATGATGAGATACACCGGAGTAAAGAAGCCATTCAGGTGTGGTGGAATTTGGAGCAGCATAATTCGCACGCGGCTGCCATTACCTGGTCAGCTGATTCATCTGAGACCGAGAGTTGACAATTGTGAAGTTGAATGTAGGGCAGCGTAGCTGTGTGTCTCTGCTCACCACATAATTGACAGAACCCACGATACAGTTTGGACCTGTTTGACAAATTTTGGGTGGTCAAGTGTCTAGGATTTTAATTCGGAGAAGAGGAGGCATCCTGTTTGTCAGAAATTTGGTGTGGATGTTCTGTTGTTGTTGTTTCGGTGATGATTAAGTAGAAGACCACCAGAGGGTGGTTTAGCAACATAGTTGGCAGTGATGGGAAGTCTTTGATGTTTCATTGCTTCTTGTTTCATAACGGCCTCAGAATTTAGAAGCTTCTCATGAAGTTCCTCAAATGAAATTAATGAGTCACGAGTACGAACAGTGGATGATATGTCTTTGAACTCATTACCCAGACCATTTAGGATCTTTACGGTTAGATCTTCAGGATTTTCCTGAGCATCAAGCGTGGCCAATTCATCAGCAATACTCTTTGCATGTTGCATAGATTGAGTGCCTTTCGTGACATTGGTTAGCACACTCTTGAGATGCATGATGTGTCATCTGGAAGGCTTTGCATAAGTGTTACCTAGTACAGTCCAGGCATCATAACCAGTTCTAGCGGAAGCGATAAACGGAGTGATAGACGGAGATATGGAGCCAATGATTGAATATAGTATCAACTGATCTTGTCTGGTCCATATATAATAGGCTGGATTCGGTGTAGTGGTATCACCTGTCGTGATGGTTGCTGGTGGACATGGACATCGACCATCAACAAAACCCATGAGATCAAACCCAACAAGAAGGCTATGAAATTGAAGTTTCCAGGAACGGTAGTTTGTTGCAGTAAGTTTCAAGGGTGCTTGAGCAGTAATATTGATAAAGATGATGGTGTTTGAGGATGAAGTAACATCATGAGAGGAGGAGGAAGAGGAGATGAGAGTCACTGAAGTTGAGGAAGGAGAAGTAGTGTTTGTAGAAGAAGAAGTGGTGTCAGCCATTTGTTGGATGGTGAACTCTTTTGAGTTAGATGCTCCGATACCATATAGAAGCAAAATGTCTTCTAAAATATTTTAATCATCAGTATTGTTGAAGTTCATATACAGGAGATGACTTGTAGAAGTCTAGTACAAGTGAAAGAGTATATCTTACAGATAAGAAAATTCAAACTAAGAAACTAACTACAATATCTCTAACTACAGGAAGATATTTTGTGATAACCAAATAATTAAGATAACTATAGAAATATAAATTAACTAAATTGATTTATCCTTTACAATCATATGTTAGAGTTTATCATAATTTATTTTTTGAAAGGTAAGTATTTATTAATAAAGAAATATTGTTTAAGATATTGGTGTAATTAATGAGTGTATATAGTATTTGGTTTATTTTTAAATAAAGTAATTTGTCCTTATTGGTAAATTTCTATTGGGATATTTTTATAAGTAAATATTTTAATAAAATATGGATGTACTAATAAGTTTTATAGGTGTCAATATTGACACCCAAAACATTAATCTAAATATGCACGCAAGCCCTAAAACATTAATCAAAATAGGCATGCAGGCTTCAACAGACAACAACGAAACATGAACTAAACTAATTAATCAATCCATCCAGACCAGCGGATATCGAACATCATTGTCCGAGATGATCACTAGAGGGTGAGGACTTAAGATTAGCCATCCGACGAGCACCCCTATTCTCTAAATCATTTCCTTCGGCCTCAACCTGTGCGGCCAATTAGCGACAATACTTAATTGTCATTGGGCCACTGAAATATCTACTACTAATACAATTAATGGGTAATTGATATTTATTTATTGTATACAATTCAATAAATAAGAAAGTCAACATTTTCCCTTAAAAAATGTCAACAGTTAAGATCCCAAATAAATAGGGAGATTTATGATTAATGCAAGATCATCTGAACTAGGAATAAGGAAATTCAATTAGAAAAAGAAAAAAAATTAAGATCCCAAATGGTATGCTCTATTATTTGATTCTAAAATCTTGTTATTAAAACCCAATCAATACTGCTGACGTGATTAAAGGGGTTTGTATAAAAAAAAGAATAAAAAACCTTAATTAGAACTTAATGCCACGTATAAAATAACACATATCTCTTCTAAAAATAAGCTACTCTTTTTATTATTTAATTTTTAAATTCTTTTTATTATTTCCTATTAAGCTACTCTTTTTGAAAACTTACCATAAAAAACTGATTTCTGGTACTGCACAAATCATATTACTGTGTTCATACCATAATCATCTACCTTGAATTCAATTCCAAGCATTTCACAGCTAAGAAATGAAAAACTAATAAATATTTTCTGCTGTAAAGGTAAAATATCAATGGCCTATATTTAATTTGTTTGTTTGATTACCGATTTCCGAGATTGCTATGGAGTTGCCAAATATATATATATATATATATATATATATATATATATATATATATACTATGATCCTTCCTTTTATATCTATCTCAATAAGGTTCTCTAATTGCAACCACTGTCATGTTGTTGTATAATCATACCTAGCTTTACTATCTCTCTTGATTTGATTAATTCAATCATGGTTAGTTCTAATAATTTCCTTGCAGTGGTCTTGTTCATGGCTCTTTTGGTCATGACCATGTCCACCGGAATCAAATTTGGTTCCAAATAGAGAGTAACTGGTATGATGCTCATGCAACCTTTTACGGTGACATGAAGGGAGGAGAAACCATGCGTAAGTGAATTATACATGATACAATTACATTTCTTAATTGCTGTTTGTAATTCAATTAATTAATGTGTGTTTGATTAATAATTTACGTGCAGAGGGCGCTTGCGGATATGGTGATCTGTTCAAACAAGGGTATGGACTGGAGACAGCGGCTCTAAGCACTGCGCTGTTCAACAATGGCTTAACATGTGGGGCTTGTTTTGAGATCATGTGTGTCAACGATCCTCAGTGGTGTATACCAAATGCAGGCACAATCAAAATCACTGCAACCAACTTCTGCCCTCCCAATTACTCTAAGCCTCATGACAACTGGTGCAATCCTCCGCAGAAGCACTTCGATCTGTCGATGCCAATGTTCATGAAACTTGCCGCTTACAGGGCTGGGATCATATCGGAGAGTCTTGTGTTCCAAGCAAGGTGGTGTCAAGTTTGAGGTTAAAGGAAACCGTAATTGGATACTTGTGTTGTTGTACAGTGTTGGAGGAGTCGGTGATGTTAGTGGTGCCAAGATCAAGGGATCTAAAACTGCTTGGCTACCGATGACAAAATCTTGGGGCCAGAATTGGGTTACAGGGACAAACTTGTTAGGCCAAACTTTGTCATTCCAAGTCACTCTTAGCGATGGCAAGATGCTTCAGTTTGATAATGTTGCCCCTGCTAATTGGCAATTTAAGCAAGCTTTTGATGGTAAAACTAACTTTTAGGCTTCTAATTAATGTTTTTTGGTTTGTTTGATCTATCCAATGTTGTCAAATTTATGTGAACACATTTTATGATCTCAACCCAATGATTTCACTCTCTTATATCATCCTTATCATAGTTAGGAAAATTGTTATTTCGGATTGCATATACGAATAAATTATAAATGTTAACGGAAAATTTGCTCGGGACGAGAAATCTCAATTAACACCCTCAAGACCACTACCACGAAGGTGGTGGCCAATGTCGAATGTACTCTAAACAGTGCTTCTGCAAATGACAAAAAATACTAATGTTAATACCATCAAAAGAGAAGAAGAATGCATTCTTTATTAATGGTGTATCGTGTACAAATATCTCTCAATTGCTCTCAATCTCTCTAAGGAGAAGTAGGGTTGTTGTCGTATGTCTGTCGAAAAGTAGTCCTTTTCTCTTTCTCTCCTTTTCCTATTTATACATAGTTTTGGTAGGTTAAACCCACTAATTCTCCCCTTGATTTTCTCAGTCCCTTCCCTCCTTATCGGACGGGATCTCTCATTTAAATGTCATTGACTTTGCGTTAATAGCTGAGTTGAGAATATCTTGGTGGAGATTAGTTTGTTCCCTTTTTGAGATCTATTACTTGTTTTGCACGAACGTAACGTTTCCAGATATGATCCAGTGTATCTTCATATCTTCAAAGCATGATCCCTCATAGGGGTTGTTGAATATGGTATGTATTGTCTCGTATGGCAAGATAGGTCAAATAGCGAGGTAGACCAGTGTCTTGGCTCTGGTATTTAGGAGCTTAGTCTAGCCAGAAGCTCGGTCTGACCTCCATTCATCTCTTGGAGCTTGATGCGGCCCCTTGCGGACACTCCTCTATGACAGCAGGGTTTAGGCGAGCTTCTGGAGAGGTTGCGAGGTAATCTCGACCCCGGGGGAGCTTCCTGGTTTCAGGTTTGGTGATACAGGCTCGATCTGATCGCGCCGGGCTCTACTCAGGGTGTTTCTGAGCTTGCCCTTATTTTTGTGGGGTGGTATCGTAGCTCGGCTTTGGGAAACGTGGTCTCCTGGTGGATAACCTCGGGCTTGGAGTCAGATTAGGAGGGTGGAAAATTTCTCTTTGGTCCCTAGCCAAATTTGGCTATTAACAATAAATTCAATATAAATTGTATGAAACAAAATACAAAAAATTGTATAAATCGTAAAACCAACAACGTGAATTTATTATTCGACAAGAATCCAGAACCAAGGTCCATGTTTAACTAACACTTGTCTTTAAGATAAATTCGTCCGTCACAATATACTACAAGGAAAAAGGGCTATTGGGATGCTTTTTTTTCATCCCAATAGCCCAAAATTCATCTCTGGAGACCTATTGGGATGAAAAACATTCACCCCAAATTATGTCGCCTTATGTGGATTGCAATAAGTTTGGGACGAATTTGAATTTTCATCCTTAAAGAGTACCAATACGATTGAAACACATTTTTTTTAAAATGTTATTTAGGGACGAAACCCAAATTTCGTCCCCTTTGATAAGCTATAGGGACGAATTGGTGAAAAAAAGAAGAAGCAATTAACCATGTCCCTACCACCTACCGTGCACCACACCATAAGAATCTCAAGCTTATCCACTAGACTTCGAGTTTCTCTTTGTTAACAATTGCATAATATTTATATATGAATGTATTTTGGGATTGACTAACCCTAAGGCAGCAATTCTCAAGTTAAGTTTATGATATCTGAAATGATGGGTTACATTTACAAGGATTTAATTAAAGTGGTTAATGAAAATCCTGACTAAAATAAACGATGATGGAATGATATAAGAATTAAGAGTTATTCTGGTGTGTCATTTGATTGAGAATGTCTCGATTCAACATGCAAGTACTTGACCAACCCTAAGGCGGCACTTGCTTGTGGTATATTGGATTCTCGTGGCGTAATAACATTTTTAGGGATATTTGCTTGTTCATTATACATGTCCATGCATCATTCTTAATTATATGCCGAATTTTACAAATGATTTGAATGTATAAATTGAATGAAATTTTTTTATTTATGTTTATTTCAACAATGTCTTCTATATTACTTCAAATACTTGCTAATGTGAAATTAATCGGGGAAAACTTAACAAAATGGAAAAGCAATATTAATGCAATCTTGGTCACCAAAGACTTGAAGTTTGTGCTTACGAAGGAATGTCCTACAGAGCCTACAGCCAACGCAATACGAAATGTTCGTGAGGCCCACCCAAAATAGGTCTCAACTGATGAAAATGCTTGAACTTACCTTTTGCCTAGCATGACCGATGTGCTTGTTTCGAAGCACGAAACAATGGCTATAACATTTGAGATGATGGAGTCATTGCATGACATGTTTGGGCAACCTTATAAGCAAAAGCGACACGAAGTTGTTCGTTCCGCAATGCTTGCTCGTATGAAGGAGAGAGCATCTGTTAAGGAACATGTCCTAGGCATGATGTCCCATTTCAATAAGGCTGAGGTCAATGGTGGGGCCATTGATAAGCCAAGTCAGGTGAGCATCATACTAACAACACTTCCAAAGAATTTTGATCAAAAGCAACTACGGGATGAATAAGTTAAGGTTCAGTTTGACCCAGTTGCTCAATGAGCTCACAATCTTTGAACAAGGTTTCTCCACATAATAAAACATATATGTGGCATCTAAGACTTGAACACATCAACTTTGACAGGATAGATAGACTAGTAAAAGACAGAACTTTAAATCAGTTAAAGATCGTCACTTTACCTGTCTACGAATCTTGTTTGGAAGGAAAGATGACCAAGAGATCTTTTACTGGAAAAGGGCTTAGAGCTACACAACCACTGGAACTTATACATTCAAATGTCTGCGGACCTATGAATGTTAAAGCTAGAGGTGGTTATGAGTATTATGTCACCTTTATTGAAGATTACTCTAGATACGGATATGTTTACATAATGCAACATGAGTCGCAAACTTTTGAAAATTTCAATGAATTTCGAGCTGAAGTTGAGAACCAATTAGGCAAAACAATCAAAACTCTGCAATTGGATCATAGAGGTGAGTATCTTGACCAAGAGTTTGAAGACTACTTGGTTGAGAATGGGATAGTATCCCAACTCACAGCTCTTAGAACACCACAGCAAAATGGTGTTATAGAGAGGAGAAACAGAACCTTAATGGAAATGGTGAGATCTATGATTTGTTTCTCATCATTACCAAACTCCTTTTGGGGATATTCACTACAGATGTCGGCCTACAAATTAAATGTAGTTCCATCCAAATCTGTTCTTAAGACTCCTCTAGAGTTGAGGAATGGTCGCAAAGCAAGTTTGTGACATTTTTGCATATGAGGGTGTCCAGTACATGTGTTGAAGAACATAGCTGGAAAGCTAAAACCTCGTTCTCAAGTCTGCTTATTTGTAGGTTATTCAAAAGAGACTATAGGTGGATACTACTATAGTCCTCAAGAGAACAAAGTGTTTGTATCGACAAATGCAACATTTCTTGAGGAAAACTATATGAATGATCATAAGACTCGAAGTAAGATTGTATTAAATGAATTAGAGCCTGGTACAACCAGTGCTCAATCAACAAAAGTTGTTGTTCCATCAACATAAGTTATTGTTCCATCAACATGTGAAAGTCAGACGATTCAAAGTTTGATCACACTACCACCAAGACGTAGTGGGAGGTTTGTACGACAACCTGATTGCTATTTAGGTGTTGGATATTAGGATTATGCTCAATAGTAAGAGTGTAATGATGTATTTGATAATCTTTTCACATTAATAAAGTGATTTCTAGTTTAACAAATCTTATAGCATCTATAGTTTAATTATTATAATTGTCAAAAGTAAATAATCATAAGGTCAAAAGACTATGAGAGATGAAGAATTGTTCATACATCTAGATATGTATGAGGTAGACACAATTCTTTAGTTAGTCTTGAACAATGTTCACAACTTAAGATAAAGGTTGGGTGCATTTACCTTCTTAAAGTTGTAGATTCTTTTGCTAGAATTTGAGTGGAATCAAATGTGTTATGATGAGTCTAAAATCATCAAAGTGTAGTGTCTTTAGGCGAAAGAATCTAGTGCACTAGGTGCATTGAATAGGATCACAGTGAAATACTTTATCCAAAACCGTCAATGGATAAAATTTTTCACTTGAGGATAATCGGAGAGTCTATCTCAATCATGAGATAAATGATGGACTTATGGTTACAAGTGTTATCATTTGAGCTATCAATGAGTATGATTATATAGCATAGTCTATCCTCGATAGTTTGGTGGTATTAATTTGTTAATTGATAGAGGACTTCATTTATAGATATGGACATCGTGGCTCCATTTATTAAATGTGAGTAGAATATCATCATATGGATGTTTTGAGGTATTGGATATTAAATCTTAACATTAAGTTTTCAATAGTGTCTATTGAAACATGACTTCTAGACAAGTCAAAATATCCAAGTTCAAAATGTGGTCATATGAGTAAATATGGTAAATAGGAGAGCTATAGGCTGTTTATAAGCTCTTGGCGATTACTGATTTTCTTCATGAGGATACACTATCTCCAATAAGATTGTCTAGGGTACGAATGAGAAATATTATCTTATTCTATCTTTATTTTAGATTTCAATTTTAGCTCTTTAGTGGAATAAGCTAAAATTAATAGATCAAACCTAAGTGAATAATTTGTTAATTATGATTAGGTTATGTCTATTGAAGATTAAATTAGATAGTCTACCAAGATCCCCAATCAACACGAACTTGCATGGATCACTTGATATATTCTACCGGACCAATTCTGGGTCCATCTAGAATTGTTTTTGGATTTCGGAATCCAAAAGTTTTGGAGAGGTGTGGTCATGTGTGATCAAGACACACGGTAACTCTTCAAAAATGCCTGGAATGGGTGGCCAAGGATGTAGGAATCCTAGGGTGGCCCCAATGGGGTGCGTTAAGTATTCCATTAATACATTAAGAATATAATTTGCATATTTTAAATAAATGGGCTGCTAAATTATATTAATGTATTAATTTTAAGGCATGTGGACTTATTTCTTTTATAGTGAGAATGTGCCTAGTTCACATGTGGACTTTTTTATTAAAATCCAATGAATTTAATAAAATGAAAAAAAATAATATATTGCACAAGTATATACTTGGGCGGCAAGGCTAATTAATTAGTCTAATATATTGTTTTATTTTATTAATTAATCAATTAGAAATTGATTAATTAATTGTTTGATTAAAAGTTAAAATCTTTTTCTAACTAGGAGTAGGACTCTTAGTGTCATACTGTTGTTGGTAGTATGGTAAATATCAAAGACTATATTTGATAAGTAGATAAATAAAAGTATTTTATTTATTTACTCAAATTAGGAAGTTTTTGATATAGTCACAGTTTTAATATTCAATAACTTATTATTGGATAATACACTCATGAGTTGGAATAGGGTTAAAACTCAAAATTGATAGGAGACCTGGAGAAGAAGTAATCCTACTTGTGTGTGGATTTGACTACAAGGTAGAAATCTTACTTGAGTGAGAATTTTGGCCACCCTATATATATATATATATATATATATATATATATTATTAAATTCCGAATTAGTAATGTGAGTTAAAAAAAAGTTTTTATTTGACAGAAAGAATTTTTATTCTCTTGCTTTTGAATAAAAAATAAAAAATAAAAAAAACTTCCAACTCAAGAAAGGGATTTAGAATTCGGCCATAGAGAAGAAGAATAAGGAGCATTTTATTTTCGATAGTACATTAGTAGCTTTTACATCAAAAGGCTTAATGTACAAGATCGAATTAGGGTTCACGCGAGTTTTTGATTAAAATATTGAGAATTCACAAGTGACCAAACGTTCTTTACTTTCTCTACGAGGATTATTGTGACTAACAAAAAGAAAAAGATTTTTGTTTCCGTCCTCAGGTTTACAATTCAAAGAAAGGGGGTCCTAGGTGATTCACGTTCGTGATTGCATTGGAAGATCTTGCGGATTCAATTCGAAGCAAGCGGATTCAAATCGACGCAATATCAATCGTCACGTGAAAAAGGTACGATACCTTTATTATATGTTAATTGATCAAGGGTTAAGAATCTTTCTTTTAAAGGAAATTTTTTGAAATATACAAACCCAATTTTTCACTTCTGCCACGTGTTTGTTTCCTTACAATTGGTATCAGAGCCTGGTTGAACCTTGATTAATTGATATACATATATATATATATATATACGTGAATCTTTTTTTATTGTATATATGCATGTTTTAGAAAGATATGGCACTCTAGGTATTCGCATATATATATATTTACAGTAGAATGTATGGACATATATATGTTTTATATGTGGATTGTTATTGCTCAATTTTGGTCCTAGAATTTCAATTGATTTTTTGTTTTGGGATTGTAACAAGAAGGGTGGCCTATCATCGCTATAATTTCCTTCTTGGTAGTTGCTAAGTTTTTTTATTTATTTTGCTATTGTAATAAAAATACTGCAGGAAAATAATGTATTAAAAAAAACTGCAGTATTTAATTATTTAAAATTCTTCTGTAATATTCAAGTATCGAAGACTCGAAGGTTTAAAGAATTGGAAACGACCGGAACAAGTTTGGGACTGTGCGAGCCATAGCAACAAACATGCATGCGAATGAGCACGCGACCACAATTGTTGTGGCATGGGATGCACACGGCAGCCCTATGGAAGCCATGGGCTGCGCATGGCAGCTCTTTATGGGATTGTGGGCGCGCACACCCATGGGAGGCAGCCAAAGGGTGTGCAAACAATGGACGCATGAAGACTTGTTCGCCAAGAAAGAAGTTTTTTTTGGTATTCCAAATATTGTAATTTACTTGTTTTTCTAGGATGGACAAAAATTGTAGTTATTTATATTTTCGTAAAAATTGCAATGTTTGTTATTGTTTGATAACATGTCATATAGAATAGAAGTGCCACTCATATATCTCTTTTGGTATGAACCTGCATTGAATGGTTTAGGTATCTAACTAGCATCTAGATAACTTGGTAAATCATTCTATGGAATTCTATCACACGCCTTAAACAATTGAGTGTGAGAATGTGTCTTGGAACACCTATGGCCTCAAAGATAAGTTGACTTTATGTTTTGTGTGATAACCCCCCAATGGGTATCCATATGGAATTGAGCAAGATACTTCCTTACAAGGATAGACTAGACAATTGACTAAAATGATATCTACTCTCAAATGAGGGATTTTTCGTGAAGGAATATATTGAAGGTCGATATCTTGGTAACATACTCAATGTGGTTTTATTGATATCCTCCCAAGAGTTCTTGTCAATATAAATCTCAAGGCTAAATTGAAAATGATGGTTGTTTTGTTAACAATTAGGTGGGACTTAGTCCAACTAGTAAATAGTGCGAACTCCCAAATGAGGCGTGACATTTATGGATGTTGGATCACCGTTGAATTTTACGATTGAATTATTTTATTTAATTAAAGATAAATATTCGAAAGTGCTTTATCATGATTGTTTATTTATATAATTTTTGTTTTATTAAGAAATCATGATCCCATCCCTAATCAACATCCTAAAAGATAATACTTTAACTGCAGCTAATTATGTCACATGGAAAAGGAAAATTGGGATGTTGTTGCAATCTGAAAAAGCATAAGTTCGTTTTGTCTACCCTTAAACCACCTGCTCCTACTAATGAATCTACTGAGCAGTAAAGAGATGAGTATAAGTAGTGGGAGACCTCAAATGAGATGACCAAATGTTACATTGTGGCCACCATCTCCGACGTGTTGCAACAGCAACATGAAGGAATGAGTATTGCTGTTGATATAATGATGTATCTAGAGGAGATGTTTGCTATGAGGTCCAGGTTGACTAGAGAGAGGCAGTGACTGCTTTCATGAATCTTAGGATGAAACCTGGACAGGCTGTGAAAGATCACATGATGAAGGTCATAGCTGAAAATACTGCTCTAACATGTGTCTACAACCTAGAGGGGGGGGGGGGGGGGGGGTGAATGGGTTGTTAATCAATTATTACCAACTTTTTCGATTAGTCAATATTAAACATATAACCCAATTAAATCAAACATACAAAATCAAGTAAAAGTGCGGAAATATAAAGAACACTTGATTTTTACGTGGAAACCCTCCAAACGGGAAAAACCACGGGACTAGCCAAGCTAGCCACTTGAGCCACAGAAATCCACTATATGAAAAGAAAGTTACACCCTCAAGTGATACTCGGACTCTCACTCTCGATAACCTCAGGCTATGGACACTACCACTCGCCACTCTTGGTTCAATCCCTAGTGATATCCCCCGATACACTACTCTTGGCGTGAGCACCTCCTAATCTACCCCACGGGCCTTTTACAGTGGCTCTTGGCAACCAATGCTTGCCAACCAACCTTTGGTTGCAAGACTTCAATGCTTGTGCAACTTCACCCCGAAGCCACAAGACTTTGACTCAAGAAGAGTATGAGATCTAAGTGAACAATCAATGAATGCTCCACACAATATATGTTAGAGCAAACATACAATGCTTAACTAGATGTAGATAATGCAATACAACACCCTAGTTATCAAATAATGCCTATATGAGGTCTCAATTAGTTGTAGAGAAATTCTAACAACCTTATTGTCAATTAAATTCACATAAACATTCATAAACTTGACTAGATGCACAAAGTCAACCTAATCATCAATTAAGCATACATGAATATTTATGGATTAGCTATTTAGGCATATATGACCTAATAATGCAAGCTATCACAAACAAACACAATCAAATATTCATGAACATTAACTAGTTGATTAAAACACAATTTCTCAACCTAGTTATCAATTAATCACACATGAATATTTATGACCTAGCTTTTAGGTAAAAATGACCTAATCAATTAAGCTATCAAAATACAAACCCAATCATGTTATCAAGACTCATAAATATGCAATAAAGTAGAGTCTAGGTATTTAATCATGCAATAAATACCTAATCTAGCGTAAGAAGAACAATAAATGATATTCAAAGAAGTTCTTGCTTACCTAGTCATGAAACAATGAAGACCCATGCTCAAATGATGTTGAATGATGCAAGATGGAGATGGGTTTTGGGTTTGGAGAGTCAAAGATGCTTTCTTGAAGCTTTCTCTCTCTAGGAGCTCTAACCTCTCTCTAAAAATGATTTTTTGAGCTCTTGGTCGGCCAAGAAGAGAAGAGGGAGAATATAAATGAAGCCCTAGTTAAAACTACATCGTTTTGAACTTGGGAAACAGAATACCGTCAAAACCTCTTGCTAGACCGCGGCACAGGTAAGTGTCCAGACCGCGGTACATACAGCAGTGCACCGTCTGGACAACACCGCGGTTGGGATTGCTGAGCGTGCAAGTGCACAGGTCGCAGTCCACGTAGCGCATGACGCACTGGAGAATACCGCTCCGTGCGCCGCGGTGCAAACAGAGCCTGCCGAGCAGTCTAGGCCGCGCTAAAGGGAAAAATCCCTTTTCAACACTCAAGAAAAATGTATATCTTACAAGAATGTTGTGCAAGTGTGAAGTGAGTGAGATGCACACAATGAAGCACAATTAACATGTCAAACATGTTTATCAAATGAGATACAATGCAAGCTAGTGAGTGTTTTTAAAAAGGATGCACACTTATATAAACAATAAAGAACACAAATGCAAGATAAACAAAACCTGCATGAAGTGTGTGTGTGCACCTAAACTCTTCAAGAGACAAAGTCAAGTGAGTATACATTTTGCTCTTGAAGTCATGGAGATGCTTGGAAGCTTGCCAACACGGACCTAAGCTACCCATTACACAATCATCCCCAATGTGGTGTGGTTTGTCATGAAATAAGCCAATCATAAAATTGAGGTCCTTACAATCTCTCCCTTTGGCTATTTCATGACAAAACAACCACTCACAAACAATCCTCACAAAATAAAACAGAGCTATTGTCCATAATTACTTCTACATTACAAAAGAGATACCTAGAATCTAAATCTTCAGTATCTTCAATCTCTTTTTCGAATTATCAATGTACCTACACACAATAGCAAGAAGCACTTTCCGAGAACAAGTGCAAGTGAGGTGAACAAATAAAAACAAGCATTGCACTTAAATACAAATAAAGCAATACAAAGAATGCATGTGCAATGCTCCCCATAAAAGGTTACTCTCTCTCTCATGATATCTCCCCTAAAGCATAAACAATGCCCCCCCTATATCTGTCAAGACTTCTCCCCCTTTTTGTCATGAGATAGGCAAATGAGCTCCTCCTATCGGGTTGCTTTAGCAAAGAGAGCTATTCACACAAATACATTGCATAATCATATACACAAACTTTATTCAACATAAATAATTGAGAGAGATTCAAGGAGTTTTATTTAACAAAAAAATGTGTGAATTTGTTGCTTTGCATGCAAGACATATAGCATTCAAGTTCAAGCAATGGTATTTGGCAAAGCAAACATCAAAAGGGTTTCCAAAAGAATTCAAACCAATTTGTACCCTTTTGTTATAAGCAAACAAGATATAGTTTTTCGAAAAAAATTTCAATTTAAAGAGCAACTATATCAAACTTTATAAGTGAAACAAGACATGAGTGACTTTTGCACCCTTTTTGATTTTTCCGGGTAGGATACCCGTATGATAGTAGCCTTGTTCAACTAATAAAGAGAGAGAGAAGACTAAATTTGGATGAGACATCCTTATTTATTGCATGGATACAAGATCCTTATTGAGTTTAGTCTTCTCAGTTGCTTTCACACATATTTTGCACTCAAGCAATCAAAAACATTTCATGCATATCATTTTAAGCATGTCATTAAAAGTTCTCATGTCATGGAGATAAATTATGGGTCATCCAAATGTACTTTCCCAATCAAATCTCCTAGTCCAAAAATGCATTGTTGAACTAAAATATGACATGGATTGCAAGTAAAGCAATGTTGCACACTTATTAAGAAAATAACATATAAGCATATATGTGCAACCAAGAATCTCAAGCAATTATCAAAAGAGCATAAAATAAATCAACTTTTTGCACATTGCAAATCATGCAAGTTCGCTCTCTTTGCTTGAGCTCCCCACAAGGGGTCAAATCCAACCAAGTCATTGGGAGGCATGAGCCCCTATTGACTTACCAAGTCCGATAGACCTAGTTGCATCTACGGGTGTCACATGGGCAATAAGGCAAGCGGGTTCATTCTTTCTAACCCACCTAGGTTCCACTTTAACATTTTTAGTGGTCATAGACATGTTTCTAGGTTCCCCAGGTTTATGCAAACTTGCCTTATTTTTCAACCGTTTTTCTTTCATGCTCTCTAATCTACACCTCTTAATGTAATTCAAGAAATTTGGTCTTAAGTGACCAATCATACCACAATAATGACAAGTAGGTACAATGTAAGGATTTATACCATAGCATTGTGATCTCATCGAGGCATCGCCATGTTGATGAGGTTATCTTTGATGGTGCATCAGTTTGCTTCTCCTAGGAGCTTGAGCCGATTTATGGCACCTTTGTGGTCTAGCTTGTTGAGGTGGTTGAGCCGGTTGATCATGCCTTCTTGGTTGAGCATGCCACTTATGGTCACCTCCTTTCTTGATGGTTGACTTGTTGGAGGAGGTGGTTGGCTTCTCAAGGACTTGTCCTTTCTTCTTGGATTGCCCAGGCTTTGGTTGGGTTGCCAAGGCTTGTGTGGACGTTCCTTGAGTTAAACCTTGCTTGGATGAAGCTTTGCTCTTGCCTTGAGCTTGAGGTTGTTTGACCTTGGCCTTCTTTAATTCTTCAAGGTACCTCATCTCTCTTTCCTTGACAATCTTCAAGGAGTTCTCTTTGTTGGCAAGTTCATCCTTCATTGCCTTTATCCATTGGTGGCAATCTTCAATCTCCTTTTCGTACTTGGACACATCAATCATGTCCGTTTTCGAGGAGTCATCTAACTTGGCCTTTAATTGAAGATTTTCCTTCTTCAACAAATCTTCACTTTCCTTGACTCTCCTCACTTCATCATCAAAGGGAGTCACTTTGGCATTTAGTTGAAGATTATCCTTTTCTAATCTAAGGATATCATTTTCCTTCTCCTTCAAGGTCTTTTGAAGAGAATCAACCAACTCTTGATAATCCACCTTATTATCACAAGAGTTCTCGAAGCATGAGCCATCACTATCAAGGCTTCTCCCACTTGTGCTTATGAGTGTCATATCATCAAGGCTTGCTTCACTCAAGCATGCTCCTCTTCGGTTTCCAAGTTCAAGGCCACCCATCTTGAAATCTTCAAGTGATAAACATTTGGTGATGGCTTGAGTTTCTTCATGGTAGGAACCCGAAAATGCGAAGTAGTTGATCTCACTAGCAACCGAGCTTGTGGAGCACTCTTCAACTACTTCAACTTCGCTATCACTCCAAGTAGCGATCATAGTTTCTCCTCCCTTCTTGTACTTCAAGTTACCACACATGGAGGCAAGGTGGCCAACTCCACCACACTCAAGGCAAGGGTCATCTTTCCTTGACTTTTTCTTTTCCTCCTTCACCTTGGAGGTCATGCCCTTCTTTTGAGATTTTGTAAATCTCTTAAATCTCTCAACCATGAGAGTCATCTCCTCATCGGAGTCATATATCTCCCTCTCAACTTTGGAGGTCAAATCACCCTCTATCATCTCAATGCCACTCATAGTGTTTAGGGAATGAGATGAATGCAAATGAATGCAACCAACAAAATGCACACAAATGCAAGACACACACAATCAAGAGCAAGGATCACCTAAGTATGTCTAGGAACCCGCTTTGATACCAATTGAAAATACTGCTCTAACGTGTGTCTACAACCTAGAGGGGGGGTGAATAGGTTGTTAATCGATTATTACCAACTTTTTCGATTAGTCAATATTAAACATATAACCCAATTAAATCAAACATACAAAATCACGTAAAAGTGCGGAAATATAAAGAACACTTGATTTTTACGTGGAAACCCTCCAAATGGGAAAAACCACGGAACTAGCCAAGCTAGCCACTTGAGCCACAGAAATCCACTATATGAAAAGAAAGTTACACCCTCAAGTGATACTCGGACTCTCACTCTCGATAACCTCAGGCTATGGACACTACCACTCTCCACTCTTGGTTCAATCCCTAGTGATATCCCCCGATACACTACTCTTGGCGTGAGCAACTCCTAATCTACCCCACAGGCCTTTTACAGTGGCTCTTGGCAACCAATGCTTGCCAACCAACCTGTGGTTGCAAGACTTCAATGCTTGTGCAACTTCACCCCGAAGCCACAAGACTTTGACTCAAGAAGAGTATGGGGTCTAAGTGAACAATCAATGAATGCTCAACACAATATATGTTAGACCAAACATACAATGCTTAACTAGATGTAGATAATGCAATACAACATCCTAGTTATCAAATAATGCCTACATGAGGTCTCAATTAGTTGTAGAGAAATTCTAACAACCTAATTGTCAATTAAATTCACATAAACATTCATAAACTTGACTAGATGCACAAAGTCAACCTAATCATCAATTAAGCATACATGAATATTTATGGATTAGCTATTTAGGCATATATGACCTAATAATGTAAGCTATCACAAACAAACACAATCAAATATTCATGAACATTAACTAGTTGATTAAAACACAATTTCTCAACCTAGTTATCAATTAATCACACATGAATATTTATGACCTAGCTTTTAGGCAAAAATGACCTAATCAATTAAGCTATCAAAATACAAACTCAATCATGTTATCAAGACTCATAAATATGCAATAAAGTAGAGTCTAGGTATTTAATCATGCAATAAATACCTAATCTAGAATAAGAAGAACAATAAATGATATTCAAAGAAGTTCTTGCTTACCTAGTCATGTAACAATGAAGACCCATGCTCAAATGATGTTGAATGATGCAAGATGGAGATGGGTTTTGGGTTTGGAGAGTCAAAGATGCTTTCTTGAAGCTTTCTTTCTCTAGGAGCTCTAACCTCTCTCTAAAAATGATTTTTTGAGCTCTTGGTCGGCCAAGAAGAGAAGAGGGAGAATATATATGAAGCCCTAGTTAAAACTACATCGTTTTGAACTTAGGAAACAGAATCCCGTCAAAACCGCTTGCTAAACCGCGGCACAGGTAAGTGTCCAGACCGCGATACATACAGCAGTGCACTGTCTGGACAACACCGCGGTTGGGAACGCTGAGCGTGCAAGTGCACAGGTTGCGGTCCACGTCGCGCATGACGCACTGGAGAATACCGCTAAGTGTGCCGCGGTGCAAGCAGAGCCTGCCGAGCGGTCTAGGCCGCGTTAAAGGGAAAAATCCCTTTTTAACACTCAAGAAAAATGTCTATCTTTCAAGAATGTTGTGCAAGTGTGAAGTGAGTGAGATGCACACAATGAAGCACAATTAACATGTCAAACATGTTTATCAAATGAGATACAATGCAAGCTAGTGAGTGTTTTTGAAAAGGATGCACACTTATATAAACAATAAAGAACACAAATGCAAGATAAACAAAACCTGCATAAAGTGTGTGTGTGCACCTAAACTCTTCAAGAGACAAAGTCAAGTGAGTATACCTTTTGCTCTTGAAGTCATGGAGATGCTTGGAAGCTTGCCAACACGGACCTAAGCTACCCATTACACAAGCATCCCCAATGTGGTGTGGTTTGTCATGAAATAAGCCAATCATAAAATCGAGGTCCTTACAGTAGCACATCTCAGCATTGCTAAACTCAATGGTGCTGAGATAGATGGTGAGACGAAAATTGACATGATTGTCAACTCACTGTCAGTTTCCTTTGATCAGTTCAAGTTGGACTACATCTTGAACCATAAGGAATACACATTGTAGTGCTTCATGCAAGATGTTCAAAATGCTGAGAAGATCCTTGTGAGAGGCAAGGGACAAGAGATTCATACGGTTGGTAAAGTTACTACTGTTAAGACTCGTAAGAAGGTCAGGAAACAACAGAAGGAAAGCAACTTGGGCCTACCAAAGAAGGGGTTCCAGGAAAGGAATAGACTCAATGAGAATGAATTCAAATTGCGTTTGGGCAACAGAGCATTGGTGTGTGATTGTGCAGTGGGAGATATTAGAGTTAATCTAGATTCTAGTAGGCATTTGGATTTGATAGACGTTTACTATGTGCCTCAATACAAGAGGAATTTAATTTCAGTTTCTTGTTTAAATAAGTTTGGATATTCTGTTACTTTTAATAAAAGTTTTATTATTAGTAAGAATGAATTTTTTTTTTGCAAAGGTACATTGGAAAACAGTTTATTCTATTTGCATAGAAATATATCTCACTTGTTAGACACGGAATCAACGGAACCTAATCATAAAAGAATAAAATTATCAAAAGATGAAACTTACCTATGGCATTTGCGCATAGGCCATATTAACCTTGATAGGATTAAAAGATTGGTTAGTGATGGACCTTTAAGTGAATTAAAGGTCGATGATCTACCAACTTATGAATCTTGTCAGGAAGGTAAGATGACCAAAAGGTCGTTCACGACCAAAGGCACAAGAGCCACTGAATGTTTAGGATTGATACACACTGATGTGTGTGGACCTATGAGCATTCAAGCTAGAGGTGGATATGAGTACTTCATCACTTTCACGGATGATTACTAAGATTTGGCTATGTGTATCTCATGAGGCATAAGTCGGATGCTTTTGACATATTCAAAGCATTTAAAGCTGAAGTAGAAAATCAGCTTGAGAAACACATAAAAATCTTGAGATCTGATCGTGGTGGAGAATATCTATCTGGTGAGTTTCAGCAATATCTTATTGATAATGAGATTATTTCTTAGCTTTTTTCACTAGATACACCTCAATAAAATGGGGTGGCAAAAAGGAGAAATATGAATCTTTTTGACATGGTTAGGTCTATGTTGAGTTATTCAACGCTTCCTATTTCTTTTTGGGGATATGTTTTACAAACTGCTATGTACATTCTAAACGATGTACCATCCAAGTCGGTTCCTCAAACACCGCATGAGTTGTGGACTGGGCGAAAGTGTAGTTTACAACACTTAAGGATATTGGATGTCCTGCACACATGTTAAAAGGAAAGATAAAAAAGATGGAGTCCCGTTCAGCAACGTGCATAATTGTGGGGTATCTAAAAAGAACTAAAAGATATTATTTCTATAATCCTTTAGATCTTAAAGTATTTGTTTCGGCAAATGCTAAATTTCTGGAAAAGGACTATATGAATGATTTTGTGACTAAGAGTAGAATTGTCCAGAATGAGTTTTCAGGAGATACAATTCCACAAGAGGTTTCACAACCTAGCATAATTGTAAGTTTCGCACCAACACAAGATCAACAATCTACCATACCTCATCGTAGTGGGAGGGTTAATAAACAACCTAAGAGATACATCAGTCTAGGAGAATCTGTAGAGAATCTTCCGGATGACGATAATCCCTACACATACAAGGAAGCCATGGAAGATGTTGATTGTCGCCATTGGCAAAAGGAAATGCAATCCGAAATTGAATCTATGTTCAAAAATAAAGTCTGGTCTCTTGTGGACCTGCCTAAAGGGATAAAACCCATTGGGTGCAAGTGCGTATACAAGAGGAAGAGAGGAATGGATGGAAAGGTGGAAACCTTAAAAGCTAGATTGGTTGCTAAAGGTTACACACAGAAGGAATGTATCGATTATGAGGAAACATTCTCTCATGTGGCCATGCTTAAATCCATTAGGATACTCTTATCCATTGCAGCATTTCTAGACCTAGAGATTTGGTAAATAGACATCAAGACACCTTTCCTTTATTGAAGTCTTGATGAAAGAATCTATATGATGCAACCAGAAGGATTCATTGAAAAGAGCCAAGAGGAAAGGGTATGCAAGTTGCAAAGATCCATATATGGATTGAAGCAAGCATCCAGATCCTGGAACATAAGGTTCGATCAAGCCGTGAAAAGTTTTGGATTTATTCAAAACCTTGACGAACCTTGTGTATACAAAAGGATGAATGGCGACAAGTTAGTTTTCCTAGTTCTTTACGTTGATGATATACTACTTACGATGTAGGTGTATTGAAATCAGTAAAAGAATGGTTAGCAAAACAATTTGATATGAAGGACTTAGGAGAAGCAAGTTATATTCTTGGTATCCAAGTAATAAGGGACAGAAAGAATAGAACGATTGCATTATCTCAAGCTTCATACATAGATAAAATCTTGTCTAGGTTCTCCATGCAAGATTCCAAGAAAGGTATGTTACCTTTCAGACATGGAATCAAATTTTCTAAGGAACAAGTTCCAAAGAATGAGCATGAAGAGCAATTCATGAGTAGGGTTCCATATGGCTCGGCTGTTGGAAGTCTCATGTATGCAATGCTCTGTACTAGACCAGATATATATTTTGCTATTGGGATAGTTAGCAGGTTTCAATCGAAACCTGGTCCTGATCACTGGACGGCAGTCAAGCATATTTTCAAATATCGCAAGTAAACGAGAGATCATATGCTTGTATACTCTGAAGGGGATTTAATTCCCATTGGGTATACAGATTCTGATTTCTAGTCCGATTCTGACTCCAGTAAATCCACATCAGGATCTGTGTTTACTCTTGGAGGAGGCGTACTCATATGGAGGAGTATCGAGCAATCCTGTATTGCTGATTCCACCATGGAAGCTAAGTATATTGCCGCATGCGAAGCTGCTAAAGAGACTGTCTGGCTCAGCCAATTCTTGATTGACTTGGAAGTGGTTCCTAATGGGAATAAGCAGATCAATATCTACTGTGACAATAATGGAGTAGTGGCTAATTCGAGAGAACCAAGAAGTCATAAGAGAGGGAAACACATTGAAAGAAAGTATCACCTTCTGAGGGAAATTGTGCATAGGGGTGACGTGACGATCACCAAGATCGCGTTAGCAAAAAATCTAGCGGATCCCTTTACAAAGGCTCTACCACAGAAGAGTTTTGAAGGGCACCTAGAGAACATGGGAATGAGAGATATGACACACTTGCTATAGCACAAGTGGGAGATTGTTAGGATTACGCTCAATAGCAAGAGTGTAATGATATATTTGACAATCTTTTCACATTAATAAAGTGATTTCTAGTTTAACAAATCTTATAGCATTTACAGTTTAATTATTATAATTGTCAAAAGTAAATAATCATAAGGTCAAAAGACTATGAGAAATGAAGAATTGCTCAAACATCTGGATATGTATGAGGTAGACATAATTCTTTAGTTAGTCTTGAACAATTTTCACAACTTAAGATAAAGGTAGGGCGCATTTACCTTGTTAAAGTTGTAGATTCTTTTGCTAGCATTTGAGTGGGATCAAATGTGTTATGATGAGTCTAAAATTATCAAAGTGTAGTGTCTTTGGGCAAAAGAATGTAGTGCACTATGTGTATTGAATAGGATCACAGTGAAATACTTTATTCAAAACCGTCAATGGATAAAAGTTTTCACTCGAGGACAATCAGAGAGTCTATCTCAATCCTGAGATAAATGATGGACTTCTGGTTAGAAGTGTTATCATTTGAACTATCAATGAGTACGATTGTATAGCATAGTCTATCCTCGATAGTTTGGTGGTATTCATTTGTTAATCGATAGAGGACTTCATTTATAGATATGAATATTGTGGCTCCATTTATTAAATGTGAGTAGAATATCATCATATGGATGTTTTGAGGTATTGGATATTAAATCTTAACGTTAAGTTTTCAATAGTGTCTATTGAAACATGGCTTCTAGACAAGTCAAAATATTCAAGTTTAAAATGTTGTCATATTAGTAAATATGGTAACTAGGAGAGCTATAAGCGGTCTATAAGCTCTTGGCGATTACTGATATTGTTAATAGCCAAATTTGGCAAGGGACCAAAGGGAAATTTTCCACCTTCTAAACCTGGCTCCATGCCCGAGGTCATCCACCAGGAGACCATGTTACCCGAAGCCGAGCTACGATACCGCCCCACAGGAAT
Organism: Dipteronia sinensis; assembly: GCA_033220585.1. NCBI lineage: Eukaryota > Viridiplantae > Streptophyta > Magnoliopsida > Sapindales > Sapindaceae > Dipteronia > Dipteronia sinensis. The sequence continues at coordinate 47,137,822 of CM065640.1, forward strand.
AAGGACGCACTCTAGAAACACCCGGAGTAGAGCCCGACTCGGTCAGATCGAGCCAGCATCACCGAACTTGAAACCAGGAAATCCCCCCGAAGTCGGGATTACCTCACAATCTCTCCAGAAGCTCGCCTATACCTCGCTGACATAGTGGAGTGTCCGTAGGAGGCTGCACCTAGCTCCAAAAGGTCAAGGGAGGCCAGACCTAGCTTCTGGCTAGACTAAACTTCTGAATATCGGGGCTAAGACACTAATCGACCTCACTATCTGATGTACCTCACCATAATATACACCATATTCAACGATCCCTATGAGGGATCATGCTAAACCTGAAGACACACAGGATCATATCTTAAGACGTTACATACGTACAGAACAAATAATAGAGTCCAAGTAGGAAACAAATTGATCTCCACCGAGATATTCTCATCTCAGCAATTAACTCAAAGTCAATGACATTTAAATGTAAATTCCCGTCCGATAAGGATTGAAGGGATGGACAAAATCAAGGTGAGAATCAATTAGTTTAATCTATGAAGACAACGTATAAAAGAAGGACTTCGGCCTTCAGAAAAGGAGGACTACTTTTCGACAAGCATACGACAACAACCCTACTACACCCTAGAGATTGAGAGCGATTAAGAAATATTTGAAAACGATACACCATTAATAAGAATAAAGAAAACATTTTTGTTCTCTTTGGATCATTCTCTTTTGATGGTATTTATAATAGTATTTGTTTGTCATTTTTAACTAGCACTGACTAGAATACATTCTACCTTGACCACCACCTCTGTGGTAGTGGTTTTGAGGGTGTTAATTGAGATTTCTCACCCCGAGTAAAGTTTCTGTTAACACTTTTTGGCGCCGTCTGTGGGAACACCCTACACCCAGTTAGTCAAGTCAACTATTTACATTTGCATTTTCGTTGTTTTACATGAACCATGAGGCTCCGCTCCTCCTAAGGCCAACATGGAGTTTCGGAACAACCTTCGGTGAGGCCTACGCGAAAGCCCCCAAGAAAGGGGAAGAAGTTTGGGTATAGCAGTCAAGCTCCAGTCCAAAAAACTAATGTGCGGGCTTCTGGCCAACCTATAGTGAGCCAGGCAGCGCTCGAACAACAAGCAGCAGCCTTCGTGGAAACCGTCCGCATCCGCCTGCTTGCCGAAGGCATCACAGTCCAACCAACAAACCCTAATGATCAGGGAGAACCGAGCAGGTTCGGGGCTAGGCAGCCTGCCTTCGACTGCCTGGGACCTCTTCTTCCAAAGCCAGCTTGAGACAGGACTGGGCCCCAACTTTCGATCCAGGATAGGCTGGGACCCATGCCCTCAGTTTCGAAAAGACCTTCACAATATCAGCCCAGGCTAGTTAAGTCTGCCGTAGATGCTTTGACCTCTGAGCAATGAGAGGTACCTCGCCCAACGGCATCGAGAAGGCACGCCCGGGCCCAAGAGGAAGAGAATCGACAAACTTCCCGAGTGGATCATGTCCATGAAGGGGACCGGATAGAGGTCGCCAGTTCATCAGAAGGACTCGACAGCGAAGAATCCGAGGTCAATTCAAAGAAACCTGGGAACAGGCGACTAAGGGATCAGCTGGCAAAGCTACAGAAGGAGGTCCAGCAGATAAGAAAAAGAAAGAACAAGGAGGATAAAAAGGATCCATTGAGCGAGATGAGCGCTCCCTTCACTAGGAGGATCCGGGAAGCGGAACTCCCACCAAAATTTAAAATACCAGCAGAAAAGTTGTCCGAAACAGAAGACCCTCTAAGCCACCTGGAGAGCTTTGTCCAACAGTTGGAGGTCCAGAACACTACCAGAGCAGCTATGTGTAGGATGTTTCCAACGACCCTAACCAACTACGCGAAAACTTGGTTCAGGAAGCTGCCTGCTGGTAACGTGGATTCTTTCACGAAGTTATCAACAGATTTTTGCTCTCAGTTCCAAGGGGTCAAACCTCGTCTGAAAGATCCCATACATCTCCAATATGTGATTCAGGAATAAAGTGAGACACTTCGATCGTACGTGGAACGTTTTCACAGAGAGGTCATACAAATGAGAGTTTTCACCGAGAAAGAGACTCTTGCCAATTTCAGACGGAACCTGTAGGCCGGAAAGCTTTTCCGTTCCTTCGCCAAGAGACCTCCCGAGACTTACCAGGAGGCCTATAATCAGGCTTTTGAGCAGGTCGAGATCGATGAGCAACTCAAAGTCAAGATGGAACACGACGATATGAGAACGGCGAAGCGTCAGAAAAGAGAAGCCCCCAAATCTGAGCCAGCTCAGAAAACTCAGAATAAACCTCTCAATAGGTCGACCTATCACCTCCCCACTCCTCAACACAGACAAGAAAAATATCCAGCAAGATGAACCCCTCCTCAGGCTTCACCACCTCTCATGACCGTAGCCCCCGTAATGCGAGGAGAGAAAGGGTATGACTACTACACTCCCCTGAACGCTTCCAGGGAAACGGTCTTCCTTGCTATACGAGAGAAGGGGATACTCCGAAAGCCTGCTCACATGAAAGCCCCAGTTGACAGGAGGAACCGGTACTAGTACTGCGACTTCCATGAAGACGTGGGCCATAACACTTCAAAGGGTTATAATTTGTGCAACCAGATTGAAGCCCTGATAAGGGGGGGATGCTTGATTAAGTTCTTGCAGCAGATCAGAGATAACATTCGGACAAGAAGGGAGGTACAAGCCGAGATCCGTGAGGATGCAGAGAAGAGAAAGGGGGAACAGACTGATTTAATGCAACAAATCCAGGAGATACACACCATCAGCGGAGGGCCCACACTGGCTGGCACCTCCAATAATTCCTGAAAAAACCACGTAAGGAAGATTCCCCGCATAGAAGAAAGCCAGGGAGTCTTCAAGGTCAGCCAAAGCCCGATGGAGCCCTCCAAGTCAGCACAGACGTTTTCACTGAAGCAGATGTCTTCAATACCGTGCAACCTCATGATGATCCCATGGTGATCACGATACAAATTGCCAACAACCTAGTCCATCGCGTGCTCATAGATACAAGCAGCAGTGTAGATATCCTCTTCAAGGATACTTTGGAAAAATTAAATCTAAAGCAATGGTGTTACAATAGCTGTACAACTCCACTTTATGGGTTCACTGGGGATTCGATCATACCGGTGGGACAGAAGATACTCCCAGTAATCGTCGGAACTGCACCTCTCCAACAGAATGTCATGACAGACTTTGTTGTGGTTGACACCCCATCGGCCTACAACGCCATCCTAGGAAGACCATTCCTGTCCTCCTTGAAGGGAGTCTTGTCCATATACCACAATGGCCTGAAGTTCCTGGTAGGAACCAAGGTGGGGGAGGTACACGAAGACCAGCAAGCAGCTAGGAAGTGCTACGTAGTGTCTGCCAATCCTACGGCTTTAGCAAAACAGTGCGTACAGGTCATAATAGTCTAGGAAGATATGGAAACATCCCAGATAATTTAGGAAGAAATGGAGCCCTCGGAGCATCCAGAGAATGAACCCATAATGCCTTATAAGGAGGAACAGAGCAAGGAATGGGCCAGCGGACAACCCGTAGATAGACTAGAGGAGATACCCATCAAAAATGACGATCCCTTCAAGGTCGTCAAGGTTAGGGCTACCCTCGAGCCAGAAGTGAAAAAAAGGCTTAATTGATCTTCTTAGAGAATTCAGTGACATCTTCGCTTGGAGCCATGATGAAATGCCTGGGATCCCGGTATCATTGGCTGCCCATCGACTAGCGGTAGACCCAACGGTCAAGCCCGTCAAATAGAAAAGGCATCACTTTAACGCTGAGAGGAACATTGCGGTGCAGGAAGAAATAGATACATTGATCAAGGCAGGGTTTATTAGAGAAGTGCGCTATCGCGAATGGATCGCCAACGTGGTCATGGTTACGAAGGCTAATGAGAAGTGGCGTATGTATGTCGATTACACCGACCTCAACCGGGCATGTCCAAAAGATAGTTTTCCTTTACCAAAGATCGACCAGCTGGTTGACTCCACGTCCGAAAATAAACTTCTGAGTTTTATGGATGCGTTCTCAGGATACAATCAAATTAAGATGCACCCAGCTGACTAAGACAATACCAGTTTCATTACTGGGCAGGGCTTGTACTGCTACAAGGTGATGCCATTCGGTTTGAAGAATGCAAAGGCTACATACCAGCGGCTAGTTAACAAGATGTTCAAGCCCAAGATCGGAAGGACGATGGAGGTATACATTGACGACATGATCACAAAATCACCAACCGCAGAAGGACATCAGAAAGACCTTCACAAGACCTTTCTTATACTGAGAGAAAACCAGATACTGTTGAACCCCTCCAAGTGTGCCTTCAGGGTAACAGTGGGGAAGTTTCTAGGTTTCATGGTTCATGAGAGAGGCATAGAGGCCGACCTAGAAAATATCAAAGCTATCTTGGACCTGGAATCCCCCACATCACTCAAACAGGTACAAATTCTGACTAGGCATGTAGCGGCGCTTAACAGGTTTATCTCTCGCTCCACTGATAAATGCCTCCCTTTCTTCGAAGCCATCAAACAAGGGAAAAACATGAATGGAGTCAGGAGAGCGAGCAAGCTTTCCAAGCCTTGAAAAAAATACCTAACAAGCCCACTGTTGTTAGTCAAGCCAATTCCCGGAGAGGAGCTGCAGATCTACCTGGCCATCTCAGAAACTGCAGTAAGCGGAGCTTTGGCCAAGGAGTGTGGCGATGGGGTTCAAAGGCCCATATACTATGTGATTCATGCTTTGACCAACTCAGGGAAAATTATATTCTCTTGGAAACGCTCGCTTATGCTCTGGTGATCTCGGCGAGGAAACTCCATCTTTACTTTCAAGCTCATTCGGTAGCGGTGGTGACGGACGAACCTCTCCGCCAATTCTTACAAAGACCAGATGTGTCCGGAAGGCTAGTCTTGTGGGCCCTAGAGCTCACTCAGTTCGATTTAAAGTATAAATCCCAGACCACGATTAAGGTACAGGCTTTGGCAGACTTCGTGGTAGAATTTTCAGCGCTCCCAGGTCATGAGAATCCCGTAGCATCAAATGAGATCCCTGAAAAGACCTCCGAGATCGATAATTGGTCGGAAGGCTGCAAGTCCTTGACCCTCTATACAGATAGAGCATCCGGGCAAGCTGGGGGAGGAGCTGGCATAGTTTTGATAGAACCGGAGGGGACTGAATTCTGTCACTGTTTCAGATTCGAGTTCAAAGCCACAAATAATGAAGTAGAGTATGAAGCCCTCTTAGCTGGGATGAAGGCAGCGATCAAACTAGAGGCCGATTACCTACAAATCAAGAGCAACTCATTGCTTGTTGTCAATCAAGTGTCTGGGGTGTATCAGGAAAAAGGAGATAACATGGCTGCCTACCTAAAGCTAGCCCAGTTGCTAAAAAATAAGTTTAAGGGTTCAAGATCGATCATGTGCCTCGACAACAAAACCACCGCGAGGATGTTCTAGCTAAGATAGCTACAAATGGAGGCCAATCCTTACCATAGGGAATTCCCCTCCAAGTGATCTCCCAACCGAGCATAGCTGCAAATAAGGAAATCTGCTCCCTAGATCGACAGCCTTGCTGGATGGACCCGATCGTTGCCTACCTCCTAGAGGGAGAGCTCTTCGAGGAGCCCGATCAAGCCCGAAGGATTAAAAGACTCTCGGTCCGATATTGCTTGGTAGACGGGTACCTCTACAGAAGGGGTAGATCCCTCCCCTTACTTAGATGTTTGCATCCTGACGATGCTAAATAGGCACTAAGAGAGGTTCACTCTAGGGACTGCAGGAACCACATCGGTGGAGAAACTCTAGCATATCAAGTGCTTCGTATGGGGTACTACTGGCCGACTATCCACCAAGACGCAAGAACCTTTGTACAATCTTGCGAGCCATGTCAAAGGACTTCAAACTTGAACCACCTGCCACCTGAGCGACTATCGTCTCTCAGTTCACCCTACCCCTTTGCCATGTGGGGAATCGGCCTAATTGGACTGCTTCCTACCGCTCCCAAACAGGTAAAATATGCTATCGTGGCTATTGACTATTTCATAATATGGGTCGAGGCAGAGCCTCTTTCTCGGATATCAGAAAAGAATACGACCAAGTTCATCAAAACCAACATGGTATGTAGATTCGGGACCCCTCTCATCATTATAGCCGACCTAGGTAAGCAATTCGACAATGCCAGATTCAAGGATTTCTACAAAGGATTGGGGATCGACCTCAGGCTCGCTTCAGTAGCCCATCCCCAGACTAATGGGCTGGTGGAATCCACCAACAAGACTATCAAGAAACTTCTAAAGAAGAAACTACAGCAGAAAAAAAGCAAATGGGCCGAAGAGTTGCCAGAAATCCTCTAGGCATACCGGACTACAAAGAGAACAGCTACCAGAGAGACACCTTACTCCCTGGCTTTCGGAGTTGAAGTGGTCCTCCCCATCGAGCATAAATTACCCTCATTCAGGGTGCAACATTTTGAACCCGAAAGTAACGAGGTTAAGCTCTGGGCTAATCTGGACCTCCTAGAAGAGAAACAAGACCGGGTAGTGGAGAAAGTGGCAATCTACCAGAGCAAGATCGCTAGATATTTCAACCGAAAGGTTAGAGCCTGAAATTTCAAAGAAGGGGATCTGGTGCTTAGAAAAGTGACCCTGAATACTCAAAAAAGGTCGGATGGAGTCCTAAGCCCCAATTGGGAAGGGCCATATTTGATAAAATTAGTTGCTCACAATGGAGCCTACAAACTCGAAGACATGGATGGACCACCCATCGACCACACTTGGAACGCAGATCACTTGAGGAAATTCTTCCCTTGAGCATGGAGTTTTCAAGCAGATTACCCCCATTTAGGTTTCATTAGAATCCCTTATAAAGATGTACTACATCTCGATCATCAATAAAGTCATTCTTTTTTTTTCTCTTTATCTCCGACTATGTTTAACATTAGTATCTACATACTCGACTGGGAAATTCAACATAGACACCTCAAGACCAGTGACTAGCCGGGGAAGCTCCCTCGCTACCCCAGATGCCTTGGTCAAGCTACCACTCCTAAGAAGGGTCTGAGTGTAAGAGCATAGCTGCCATCCAAATCTCGAGACTAGGAAATAGCTAAATAGCCCTCATGATGCCTTGGTCGGGCTACCACCCCCAAGAAGGGTCTGAGTGTAAGAGCATAGTTGCCATCCGGATCTAGAGACCAGGAAATAGCTAAATAGCCCTCCTGATGCCTTGGTCGGGCTACCACCCCCAAGAAGGGTCTGAGTGTTAGAGCATAGTTGCCTTCCGGATCTTGAGACCAGGAAAAAGATAAACAGCCTTCCTGATGCCTTGGTCAGGCTACCACCCCCAAGAAGGGTCTGAGTATAAGAACATAATTGCCAGCCGGACCTCGAGACCAGGAAATAGCTAAATAGCCCTCCTGATGCCTCGATTGGGCTACCTCTCCTAAAACGGATTTAAATAATTTGTTTTCGTGTGTAGGATCAAGATCATCCTGACAAGAATTCCCTACAAAAGTCAGAATGAGGTATGAACAAATTATCATCAAGGATGCAATTCTGGTTCCTGGTCAGGACCAGGAATAGAATAAGAGTTTCTCAAGCGAATCTGTTTCTCATTAAAGACAAGTCTCATTAAAGACAAGAGGAGCCTATCCCCCAGTAAGGCTACATCTATCGAACGGGGAGCCCAACCTCCGAGCATGGGCTACAAAAAAAAACAACTAAACTAATCAATAGTAAAACGGGGAGCCCACCCCCTTTCCAGGCGATCAAGGCCAATCATGAACAGTCAGCATCAAGCTTTGGAGCTCTCTTGATTTTCCTCTGCTGATCCTCCTCCCTCACGCTGATCCTCGCCATCAACCCCCCCTTCAGGTGGTTGCCCATCTTGGTGATCCTCGCCATCAACCACCCCTTCAGGTGGTTGCCCATCTTGGTTATCCTCGCTAGCCATCCCTCCGTTCAGAGACTCCTTCTGTTGATCAGTAGGATCTTCCTCCAGGACTTCATTAATCACTGCCATAACCTCAGGCGGGATAGCCGCATCGAGAAGGGCAGCCATAGACCCCGTCTGGCTCTTATCGACCTCTATCTCCATTATAAAGGGTTCCTCAGACGGGCATCTAGCTCCTTTCCCAGCTCCTAGCTGATCTCCTTCAGATCGCGAGGACAGAACCTTACTTGACTACTCCCCAGGACCTGAAGTAGTAAAGATAAGAGGAGGAAATAGAGGATCTGCCTGGATGGGCTGCTTTCCAGCTTCTGCCTGGCTCGAAGGAACCGTCTCATCATCATCAGGGTAAGATAACTCAGCAGCCTTGATCATTATCTCCTTTCTATCCTAACTGGCAATGGATGACAGATCAAAGGGAAGAGGGAGAGACTCTGCGACCTGAAAGGAAGCGTGGAAGTATCCATCACTAAAGAAGGTCTCCACGTTAGCTTGCAGCTTGGTCACCTGAGCTATCAAAGCATGATTCTCGAGGTCCAACTTCTTAGCCTCAGCTTTCTAAGAATCCCTATGCCTGGCCCGCCAGGTAGATTGGAGACGTTCTTGATCATAAGACTGCTTCGTCCTCTCATGATCACAACGAAGCTCGGCCAGCTCGATCTCAATTTTTCCTTGGTTGGAGGTCATCTCTTCTACTAAGGTATGAGCCCGCTTGAGTAATCCCATAGCTTTCTCGGCTTCAGCTTCGGCCTTAGCAGCCCGGTCATGAAGGAGGGTTACATGGTGGCCCATGGCTACATTTAACTTGAAGGCCTATAAAATACAAAGCCAGGGTTAGAAATTGAACAAGTTGGCAGAAGCAGTACGAAGGAAATACAATTACCTCAGCTAAGACAGCATACCCCTTGGTGAGCAAGACATCCACGGGCATTGAGGCTATCCTGGAGATCCCACCGCCCTGACAGGACATGATGAATTGTTCCAGGACTTCATCCTGCCTAGTCAAGCTCGATTGAGAGCGGGAACGGCTAGGAGGAATCCCTGCGACACCCTTTTCAAAGTCCTTCAAAGCTCGAGGGGTTGGAAGCGTAGTGGAATCAGGAGGGCGAATCATGGGAGTAGCAACCTTAGCAACAACAACAGAAGGGGCAGAAGCAGTTGGACCAGTAGCTTGGGGAGCCTTACCCAGAGCCTGAAAAGTCCGTGACGCAAGGTTGGCCATCTTAGACCTAGCTGGGGATGCAGATTGAGGAAGAGCCAGTGCGACCCCAGTAAAGGGAAGAGGAGTCCGAGCCTGAGGAGAACGTTGGACATCGCGGGAAGCTGGCTCAACAACAAAAATTATGAGTAAACAAAACAAAAAAGGAAAACGTCAAAACCAAGCTAGTCAACAAGACAAAGCAAGACGATTCAGTGAGACTTACGAGGAGTAGCATCTGAGATCCGTAGGTATTTATTCACCCTACGAGGATCGAAGGCTTCATCGGTTGGGAACTTCAGGTTCAAGTAGTTCCTAGCTAGAATAGCCTTCAAAATAGTTTCAGATTCAGAAGGCACGGAGTCCCGGTCCCACGATGGTTTGTCACTAAAAGCTGTGGAAACCTCGAACTCATGCCCCCCAATGAAAATCGAGTTTCCCCAATCATCCCCCGCAAGGATCCATTCTTCCTTCCAGGTGGAGTCCTTCTTTGAAGCACCGGGAATAACAAAGTTAAGTTTGTTCTTGGCCTTAGCATAAAACTGACCTCGGGGAGCGCCAAATAGGCTCCCGATTTGGAAAAGATAGGCCAGTTCCTCTGCTCTGGGCTCTCTCGTCACCTTGCTCAGCTGGCAATGTTCCCTCCACAGCACGAAGAAGCCAATCAAATGCCTTCATAAGCCGGGTGTCAACTAGAGGGGAGCAAGCTGGATAGCGTTGAGAGCTTGCTGAAGAGTAGGATGAAGGGGAAGCCTAACCCCATTGTCGAGAGCCGCCAAATGAATTTGAAGCACGCCTTTAGAGGGGTTAAAGAACTCATAACCCTTAGGAGGTACTGAGATAGAAACGCTGTCGGGAATGCCGTACTTAGATCTCAAACGATCAATCACATTCGGATCAACGGTGGAATTAGGGACAACCCTGAAGTCATAGGGAGGAACCTTCTCCAAAAGGGGGCTGGAAGCCGGGACTTGATGCTTCCTCACGGTGTCACCGCCAACCTCTTTATCGGAGTCTTCATCGGCTATATCCAAAGGATGGTCGGGATGGTTAGAAAACCCGGTCCTAGTGGACATATTCCTGTTCGACCACCGACGTTGCGGATTAGGCGGAGAATCATCACTATCTAAGCTCCTCCTTGCCCGTTTTCCAGGGGCAAGGCTAAAGACCTCTTCGACGTCAACCATGGAATCAACGGAATCACCACTGATTTTCGACATGATGAAGTCGGTGAGGATTAGGAATGAAGAAAAAGATATGCTCGAGAGAAAGTTTATCTTTGGAAAATTTGAAATTTGAGATATATGAGGAAGACATTGAGATAAACAAGTATATATAGGCAAGAGGGCAGCATCATAAGTTGTCGAGATCTTTGGTTAAGATCACAAAGAATCTCGGAGACTGCCGTAACGCAGCCGAATTAACTCGAAAATAAGTCAGTCAGCTCACGCCACGTCACTTGTGCAGTTAATGAGAAGATTTCCCCAAGATTTTGGTAACGGTAAAGAATCTCAGAGACTGCCGTAACACAGCCAGATTAACTCAAAAATAAGTTAGTCAGCTCACGCCACGTCACTTGCGCAGTTAATGAGAAGATTTCCCCAATACTCTGGTAACGGTAAAGAAGGAAAGATTTCCCAAATAAAATAAAAAATCTGACCCCAACCCCAAGCTCGACAACTGGTGTTCAAGTCAGAGGGGACTTCTGTTAATAGCCAAATTTGGCTAGGGACCAAAGGGAAATTTTCCACCCTCTAAACCTGGCTCCATGCCCGAGGTCATCCAGCAGGAGACCATGTTACCCGAAGCCGATCTACGATACTACCCCACAGGAATAAGGACGCGCTCCAGAAATAGCAGGAGTAGAGCCCGACTTGGTCAGATCGAGCCCGCATCACCGAACCTGAAACCAGGAAATCCCCCCGAAGTCGGGATTACCTCGCAATCTCTCCAGAAACTCGCCTATACCTCGCTGACATAGTGGAGTGTCCGTAGGAGGCCGTACCTAGCTCCAAAAGGTCAAGGGAGGCCAGACCTAGCTCCTGGCTAGACTAAACTCCTGAATATCGGGGCTAAGACACTGATCGACCTCACTATCTGATGTACCTCACCATAATATACACCATATTCAATGATCCCTATGAGGGATCATTCTAAACCTGAAGACACACAGGATCATATCTTAAGACGTTACATATGTACAGAACAAGTAATAGAGTCCAAGTAGGAAACAAATTGATCTCC